>CM071796.1:25859013-27109013 GCA_036559045.1 Platycarya longipes | reverse complement strand
TGAGTTCTTACAGCGACTTTAATTGCAATAAATTGTAAATCGTCGAAAAAAACTATTTTTCTTGTAGTGTATTTTACTATTATCCTTCTTAAAACATATTTTACTATTTTGGAGAGCTAATAAAATATTTTATTATATTTATTTTGCTATTTTACCATTATCCTTCCTGCCAAAAATAATTGAAATTGCAGTAAAAATATATGCTCGCTACAGTTCTTAAAATTGCAGTAAAAAAATACTTTATTATTATTTTGAATAATGATAGGTTTACTACCCATCTACCACCCTTCTACTACTTTTTTAAATTTTTTATTTTTTTAAATTTATTTTTACTTAATGGTTAAGAAATTGATTATTAGTAAAATTGTACATTTTTAAAAAAATTTCTTAATGTTTAAGGATTTTAAAAAAATATTTCAAATAAAATAACAAAAAAATAAATGTACTAAGAATGGTAAACTAGTGGTAAATAAATTGTAAGTGTATCATCACCCTATTATTTTACTTCAAATATGCATAAGCCAATGTAGGAGTTTTGCTTTAATGACAAAGTAGATATTTTAAAAGAACTGATTTTGCATATGCATAAATATAAACTAATGTGAATGCTTTTTGAAATCTGAATATTTTTTGTGCTTTGTTTGTTTTCACAAATACTCTTATCTTATTTCATCTAATCATTATAATTTTTTTCAAATTTTATTATAAAATAAAGTATACAATTCAATTTTTTCAAATCATAAAAAAAAAATTAAAAACATGTACTCTAACAATATTTTATTCAACTTTCAACTTTTATCTGGACTCATCTCATCTAATCACATATGTAAAAACAAACAAGGTAGTCCTAACTAGCAGTTTTGTGAATAGTAATGAGATGAAACTATCTCATATTACCTTATCTCATTTTAATATTTATTCTTCAACTCTTATATAAAGTGAAAGAGCGACACATGCAAGCAGGTTTTACAATATTTAGTATCGTGCTTGTAATTTTTTTTTATCTAAAATTTATTTCATTCACGTATCTAGTTCTCCATCAACCACATCCTATTATGATTTATATCCTAAAATATTTAAGTTTAGTCTCAACTTCCAATTAAAGGATGCATACTAAGGCTTAATTGTAGTAATTATAATTATGATTGTTTCTTGAGCCAAGTATACTAGGCTTATGGGCCTAGATTAACACATAAATAACCTCTTAAGGCCCAAGAAAACTAGACCAAAAACATTAGGCCTTTAAGCCCCAGTCTATAACCATTTCAAATTAATAACGACAACATATTAACAGGTCACAGGTGGTCCAAAAGTTTTGCAATAACCCGAGCCTGCAACCTTCTAGAGATTTAGCAATAAAGCAATTAATTTTGGACCGTGCTTTGAGATTCAATCGCAGAAACCGAAGAGTGTTGTAAGGCCGGTTTGGCTTAATTTCATTATTACAATTGTGAGGGAGGAATCTGCCAGTGTACCCAGACCAACTATTAATTGCATTAAGAATAAGAAAAGAGGCATGAGGGAACAAAGAAAAAGGCTGGTAGGCACAGGAATAAGTGCTTGAGACAGCATGCAGGAAAGGAAGCAAATTGATGAAAAGCAAACGGCTAAAGACAAGAGCAAGAATCCTATTGACGCCCGCAATAGTAAAGTCACATCACTCCAAGTCAAAAATTTTGTATAAAAGAGAGTTTCTCTCTACCAGGAATTCGAGAGCTCTAATTAATAATTTTTTTTTTAAAATAGATTTATATATATATTTTTTATAATAAATTATAAGAAATTATAAAATATTCATGATAGTAGATTTTTTTTTTCTAAACGCTCGTGAGCGTAGGTTTTATGTCGAACTATATAAATATTGTGTTTATTTTCATTTATTTTATTTGCTATCAACGTACGCATAGCTATACCAAAATCTCGTCGAAGGTCTCAAATGACACGGATCGAAACCCCACTCGCACCAATAGGCCAAATTAGGGCTCTACCGCTTATTCATTCGACCGTTGCGCAGATTGGGTGGTTTGGACATTGTTGAGTAGTCCAGGCCACGAAACACAACATCAATAATTTTTTAAATTTTTATATAAAATATAATAAACAATTCAATTTTTTCAAATTTTAAAATAATAATAATATTAAAAAATAATATTTTATTAAACTTCAAAACTCATTTCAACTCATCTTATATTTCAATTCAAACGGAACTTAAATATATATATATTTTTTTTATTTTTTAGTTATTTATTATACATTTATAGATATTTTTAAAAAATAAAAAACAACAATTTATTAATATTCACTCCATTAATTATTAACTAAAAAACTAGTTATTGTGCTGCCTTATTTGCTTTAATCAGTCACTTTTTTTTTTTATCTTTTTATGGAGTAGGACTTTATTTAATTCTATAAATTTGAAGTTATAATTATGACCGATAAAATAAATAAATAAATTTAAATTATAAATCAAACTACTCAATATTTAAAACATCTCATACATAATTTTTTTTCGTTTTTTGTTTTGTGACGGACGCTTTTTGATTTAACTACTCAGTCACTTTTCGATTTAACTAGCATCCATATATTAATAGCATTAAGTTATTGTGTTGCCTTATTTGCTTTACCCACTTCTCAAATTAAAGAAACAAAAAACATCTTTCACTGTAGCCCCACAGCTTATGATGCACAAGGGCGATGACAACTAACATTTCGTTTAACCTTTTGGCCTTCACAAATACTAAAACCTTAGTCCTGGCCTTCCCACTCCTCCAATTTTTGTCGTTATTTTTTCATTCTATAGACAACAGGGGGTGTGAAACCTTCGTAAAATCGGCTGACGTGGCATAAATATATTTTAAAAAAAAACGAGATGAGATGAGGATACATAAACAAAAGAATAAATTTATATATCATCCTCTTTTTTATCATCCTCACATTATTTTATGATATTACTATAAAAAAAACTATTTATTTGTGACTATTTAATTATGATGAAATGACTTTTTTTTACAGCTAAAATTGATTCTAAATAGTCATTTAGTCGTAATTAAATAATCACAAAAATCTATATTTCTTGTAGTGTGTGACATTAGATGATATATTCATAAATAAAATATAATAAATAATCTTTAATAATTTAATGCCACATCATAAAATAATGAGAAAATAATAAAAAATAGAATAATAAGTAGTATTGCTCAAGAGAGAGAAGTAAGGCATAGGAATAACAATTATGATAACAACAGTGTCTCCTTGTCGTGGCAGAGCCACGTTGGGGCAGAGGGACCATGGCTCCCCCTCCCTAAGGGCCGCACCCTTATTTAAAAAAATAAAATAAAATAAATATATATATTATTTTAAAGAAAAAAAATTAAAATATGTTTATTTTTTTTATAATTTTATATAATAATAATAATAATAATTTTATTTTGTATTGGTCGTCTCTTTAAAAATTATCTTGGCCTCTCTTTATAAAATTAATCTAATTTAGAAATAAAATGCATCTAATATAAAATAATATAATATAATAATTTGATGACATATTTTTATTATAAATAAAAATCAAAATAAAAAAAAAGTTAAATAATTTTTAATATATTTTTATTATTATGATATGTTCTTATCATATTATATATATTTTTTAATATATAAGTTATATTAGATGAATTTTATTTTTATTATAAATCTCACTATCAAATTATTTTATATCACATAAAAGATTATATAGAAATAGAATAAAATATTTTTTAATTTTATTTTATTTCACTCCTCCTAACCTAAATTTCTAATTTTGCCACTGTCTCCTTGGGCCAAGCCCGGTGCCTGGACACTTGGCTCTAAGCAATAGGAGGTCGCGCTTCACCAACAACAACAGAACGAAAACCAGCCCATCTTTGAAATTCCGAACGAGCACGTCGCCTAGTTTTCGTCTCTGTCTGACGTTGTCACCTCCAAGTCAAATAAGGGGTTGCTCTGAGTGGAGATGATGAAATGGTCTTCGATGGTGGCTTTGTGGACTCTTGGAGACAACTGGGAGTGGAGAAGATAAAGGAATCTGTTTGGGTGGGGTGGAGAAGATGAAGGGAAGGGGCTGCGTTGGGCAACGGTACGTTTTGAGATATCAAATGAAATGTGGCATTTCATCTCCACGTGAGCAACGATCCCCTAAAAGTTTCCCATGGGCGGTTGTATCTTGTATACAACACTTTTCATTATTTTGTAACATTATTAAACATTTTAGAGTAATTAAAATAATAATAATAATATTGCATACAATCATAAAATATATAAATTTTAAATATTTTGAAAATGAGTTAAATTTATTATTAAAAGTTATTTTTTTAATATAAAATTTATATTTATTCATTTAAAAAAAAATAATTATACATATTTATATATTCTATAATTATAAATATTATTTAAAAAAAAAAGTAGTGGTAGAGTGACAGTCGGCTTTCGTTGTCAAATAGTACACAATTTTAAGTTTGGGATAAGAAAGTGTGATCTGAGCAATCTTCAGGGTAACGGGTCAAAGTTTTGCAACTAAACGGAAACCAATGATTTATCGGGCATCTTCTTCAAACCAATCACCCACTTGAATGCATCGAGTTCTGTGAAAGAGCGAGAATTATTCCCTCCAAATTCAAAAACAAAACCTCTCCTCTTGTTGTAATGTACAAGGCTTGGACTTCGCAACACTCCCATGGACCTTGATTTACTCAGCTTCACCACCGGCATTTTCAAGACCACTCCCGCTACCGGCTTCCTTCTCGCCGACAGAGACCGACATCGGCACAAATTTGAACTGGGCCCCACTTTTGTTTCGCTGAAATAACCCACCGATTTCGACCTAACCATACGATGATCACCCGGAGCCGGAGGAACGGCGCCGGATACTAGTTTCTTGGTTCGTGATCTGCTTCCGAGTTTCGTGACCTTAGAAACCTCTTCAGTACTCGTGTATTGCAGTTCAGACTTCATAGACAGCCACGGGTTCTCAATGCACCTCACTCGCCGTCTCAAGTTGTTCCAGATCGGCGGCGCGTGGACCATTTTGGCTGCGGTTTTTAAGCACTCCGCCACTTCCTTCATCTCCGGTCGTTTCTTCGAGTTGGATTGGACGCACCTGGCCGCGAGGACTGCCAGATGCCTGATCACACCCGGATCGGTCGGAGAGCAGACACGGATGTCGCAGATCTCAGTGAATTCCCCGTGCTTAATCAACGGCACGGCCCAGTCGATCACAGAGGGAGGACTGTAATTGACATCTATGGCTTGCCTGCCGCTGATGATCTCCAACAGCAAGATCCCAAAGCTGAATACGTCGCTCTTGGTGCTCAGATCCCCCGGAGCAAGATATCCCGGGTCAAGGTACCCCAACGTCCCCGCCGGTGGCGTGCACATTATCCGTACGTCTTCAACATGTCCCCTCAGTGCCAATCCGAGATCCCCCAGCCTAGCGTTCCAGTTTTCGTCGATCAAGACATTGGAGGACTTTATGTCCCGGTGAATCACCGGTGGGTTGGACGAGTGAAGTGCTTGGACCGCTTTCGCTATTTGGACGGCGAACCCGATCCTCCGGCTCCAACCCGGGGCTGATCTGGAGTTCGAGTGCAAGAGATCGTAGAGGGAACCGTTAGCCATGTACTCAACGACGAGCAGTTTGTCGTTCATGGAGTCCGCACAGAATCCTAAGAGGTTGACGAGCCGAGGATGTTGTACTCTGGAGAGTATCTCAATCTCATTCTCGGCGGGGCTGTTAATACAGTTGCTACAGTTGGGACAGTTATTGTTGTGGTATTGATGGCGTTGGAAGCTTGCTGTTGATGGGCTAAAAGGCTTTGTCTTCTTAACGGCGGCGACGAGCTTTCCATCGTCGAGCATCGCTTTATAAACACTGCCATGGCTGCCTTTTCCCAAGAAGCTCTCCGCTGAAAAACTATTGGTGGCGGCGGCGAGCTCGACATAAGAAAATTCTCTGACTTTCAGGTCGGCTCGATTGGGTTTGCGAGGTCGTGTTCTTCCTTCCTTCTTGAGATCCCAGTAATGGGGGTCGCAGGTAGCGATGGCGGATTCTGTATTGCACGAGAAGTAGCCCATGATTTTTAACTAATAATTAGCTGTGTGGGTCTCCAACTCCAGACCCAGAGACAAAGGGGGAGGCTTTGAATTTTGAAAGGCAAACTGATGATGACGAGCGAGAGATTGATAGAGAAGTAGTAGTGGGGGGTGATAATCAAGAAGAAGGCGATGGAAAACGAGAGCGGCAAAAGCCATTACTGCAAACATAAAAGGTGGGTGGAGAAGTGTTGTGTTGCGGTCTCCAAAGTCGTAGTTCATATTTACAGCTTCAACGTGACGTGAAAATCAAACAACCAGATCTTCAACCAAAAATTTCTATTTAATTAATGAGTAGGGCCAGGCATCCCCTTCCGGGGGATTCCTGTAAATTTTTTTTACATTTTTTTTAATTTACATTTTTTTATAAAAATAATAAAATAATATATGAAGATAAAATATATGTTATCTTTTTAATTTTTTAATTTTTTTTATTTAAAAACTTCTATGAAGTCGCAATAGGGTCCAAATATTGGAAATCCATATATATTTACTGTTAATTATTTTCATATCTCACATCATATTTTTTATATCACATATCATATATAATCTTTTATTTTTTGATTTTCTTTTATTAAATATATTATATATTAATGATTAGTAAAAAAATCAATTAATTTAAAAAATAAAAAATAAAAATGATTAAAAATAACAAAAATACATATAATATATAAACAAATCTCATTTAACGTTAATATCAGTGAGTTTGCTAAAATTTTAACTTGGGCAGTATTATACATTCAGTCTAAAAAATTAATTCATTTATGGTCCAAGCAATAATAAATAGGAAAGTTTCCATTTTAAAAAGAAATTAATTAAAATATCTTTATTTATAAATTAAAAATTTTAAAATTTTATTTTATTTATTCATAAAATGAGAATATTTCAATGAAAATTATAATGCAATCTACTAAATATTAAATAAAAAAATGTTACGAATAAACGCTAGATACAAGCGAGAGATAAACATCAATTGATAATTTGTAGTATTTGGTACCTGTTGTATATTGCATAATATCTGAGTTAAAAAATTAAAAAATAGATTTAAAATTAAAAAAATAAATCTAAAATATTTTATTTATCATATTATATTAATTAGTATTTGCTCATCATTTCTCTTTAACATTTATTCTTAACATTACTTATATGATAAATAAGAATATTTCAACGAAAATTATAATGCAATCTACTAAATATTAAATAAAAAAATATTATAAATAAATGCTAGATACAAGTGAGAGATAAACGTTAATTAATAATTTGTAGTATTTAATGCTTGTTGTGTATTACATAATATCTGAATTAAAAAATGAAAAAATATATTTAAAATTAAAAAAAAACTAAAATATTTTATTTATTATATTATATTAATTAGTATTTGTTCATCATTTCTCTTTAATATTTATTCTTAACCCTTTTTCTCTTTTCTTGAGTTTGGATTGGTCTAAGACTCTAAAGGGAAGTATTGCTTTATCTTTATTGGCTACAGATAAGATAATAAAATAGAGGCAATGATTAATCGATAATTATGAGAGGAGCTTTCTAATTTTTTTTTTACTAGGAAGCCATTTGTGTTTGGATCACATCTCATTAACGGTAAACTTGGACTAATCTCTTCTCTCTCTGACTGACACGAACCCAGACAACGTGATCCAGCAAATGCTCCCAAGAAGTTAGGTTGATTTGACTTCCATTTTCGACCAACCCAGTAACGTGACAGTAGATTTGCATTATGTGGGGGCCAAAATTATCAGGACAAGCTACAATAAATAAATAAATGAGAGGACTTTCGAGTAGGTGTCACTTAAATGAAGGCTAAATAACGGAGGTCAATCATGTTTCATCACGTATGCATTTTCTTCGGACACGTGAAGGGATGAGATGCGCGACAGGAGATCGAAATCGAATTCAACCCCAACCCTCCCCATCCTCCTTTCTCCGCTCATTCTCCTCGCCAAACAAAATTGAAAAGAAGAAAAAGATTCCAGTCTTCAAATCGAGTTTTCACGAACCAGACCAAATAGAAAAACTCCAAATAGAGAAACTAATTCACATCAGGAAATGCACAAAAGAAATACCTGAAAAAATAGAGCAAACCAATAAAATTAGAACCCTCAAAATCTCTCCCCTTTCGTCAATTTTCTTAACCCAATTTTCTTGGTGACCAAATAAAAGAATGGCATCAAGATTCAAAATAAATACAAAGGAAATTAAGAGAGGAAGGAGAAACCAAACCTTAAAAATATTAAAGGGCTCGACTCCTTAATTCCCAAAAATTCTCACTTCCCATTTTTCATTTATTTTTGCTTAGATTTTTCTTAGAAAAAAAAATAAGATAAGATGAGTTTAGATGAAATCTAAAAAATAAAATATTATTAAAATATTATTTTTTGATATTATTATTATTTTAAGATTTTTAAAAATTATATTATTTATTCAGTTCTTCTTTGAAATAAGCAAGGTGATATAGGGGATATACCACCTACTAATTTAAATAGAACACGTAAATAAGCTATACCATAAAGAAGATAAGATCATTACACTTGATTATAACTGAAAAAATGGATGAACCGAACGATCCTTCACCCATTTTTTCCCCAGTTCTCTTTTCTCCCTAAACTTTTTTCCATTCACCCATTGAACCTTCAATGTCGCCATCCCCTGCTGGACGCTGTCCATTCTGCTGCCAAATTTCGTCAAGCCGTGCCCACATGTCATCCACACATCGTCCACCGCCATTCACCCATTGACCACAATCAAGACACCTGTCCAAACCCAAACTCATTGCCAAGTAGATATCGTTCGTCATGGTTTTTTTTTTCTTCCTATTTTTTGTTGGTCTGCTATTGTTTTTCTTATTTTTGACATCAAACCCAAGTTTTAGTAGGCCAAAAGGCAAAACCCCATTTTTTCTTGTTTCTCTGTTGTTTTTGACATCAAAACCCGATTGGTGAGATTTATCGTTAGGCTAATTTCACCATCGCTAGGTTGGCTTTGTCGTCTCCGAGTTGGCTCCACCGTCACTAGGTGGCAACGTGGTGCTGGGAGGGAGGGTAAGGTTGTGCTTGAGGGTACTCTGGAAGAGAGGGCTTCAGCTTTCAGGAAATCGAATCCCGAATGTTAGGGATTTTAAAGTCAGATCTATCCTCTATGTTGAGTTTTCATAATTAGTCATATGGATTGTTTACATGTCAAGACCTCATTAGAGGGCGGTATTCGGCCCAAGGCACCTCTTCCACTTAGAAGTTTTTCTCTTCTTAAAATACATAGCCAAACTTCATCTCTAATCTCTCTCAAAATCTCTAAGTTAAAGATCCACAAGGACCTCAATGGCTTCACTTGATATCTAGAGCATCCCGTCGATCCTGTTTCAGGCTTTCGGCTCTACTAGCTAAACCTCTAATTTGACCTGCTAGAGACCCACGAAACGTAAGTTTTTCTTTTTTTATACATTTAATCTATTCAACCTCCGGTCTTCTTCTTCAACCAGATGAAGTCGTGTCCTCAGACTCTTCTCCTTCTTCTTTCGATCACCCTCACCCCAGCGTCGCGTCCCTTGTCGACGAAACCCTCGAAATTCGTAATAATATTCTTTGTTTGTCCAATTAAACGCCCGCTTGAGTACCCATCATTCTTGCCGTTGATGTGAAGTTTCACCATCACCACCCACCCGAGCACCCCTCAGGTTATCCCTCACCCCAGCGAGCCTTCACTTATTTGGTTTTCACTATCAATGATTTCTCCTTTGTGTGGCCTCTCTCTCTCTCACCGTGCCTTGTAAAGATCTCGTGCTAACACAAATTTGGTTAAATTTTTTTGCTGTAATTGGTTAAATTTTGTTGTCGTCATACACTAATTTGGTTTAATTTTGTTGCTCTTATACACTGATTTGGTTTAATTGTTATATTTGGTTAACTTTGGCTGTTATATACTGATTTGTTTTTAATTTTTTGGCATGCTATATTCTTGTTCACACTCAGCAGTCACTGTACACCAAACTCTCTTAAGTTCTAGTTACATTTAAATATCTCTCATTATTATCACAAAACAAATTACATTAGAAGGAAAAAGAACAATGTATGATAGATTATAGATATACTTTGTTCATGACTCCATATACATCATATTCTTGGACATCTACTATTCTTCTATAATTGGTGGACTATAGATATCTTAATTGAAGCCTCTACAATTGTTACAGTTTGATAGTAAAAGGGAGATATCATATGGCCATGGGCCACAATGTTATTGGGTTATCTTCATTACTTGTTGGGTTGAAATTATATTAATTTAGACTTTAGACTTTAGTTGTAGCTGGCTAATGGGCATAGGCCATTTAGTACCTTTTCATTATCTTTGTCATTTTAATGTTTTTCTTAACCCAAGACTCATGTGAGGGATAATTAGTACGTGTACTGAGTCAAGGGACTACAAAAATTGTCTAGAAACTAATAGAAACTTCTTCTTTATTTCATCTTCTTCTCCCTTATGAATTTCTTGGAGGCTTTCTCACATTCGAAGTGGGATATTTCAATTTATTAACTAACAATCCATTGGGCTTTGTTACAATAGTTTTGTGGCATTTCATGGAGATTTTTAGTTTCTCCTCCTTTAAATCATCAAATAAGAAAAGAAATAATGTAGTTGGATAGCTAATATCAATTAGGTTGTTAGCCAGGTTTCTTGTCACTTAAAAGATAGCGAGGTCTAAATTGAGTTGCTTGCAAACTTTCAAGTCTTTTCTTTGGTCCTTGTTGAGGACTGTATGAGTTTCATTGTTGAACTTTTGCTCCTAATTTCAAGAAAAAGTAAATGAATAATCTTTGTCCCCATGTTGTGAAGTTTTGTCAATAATTTCCAATAGCATCTTTGGAGTATACAAATTCATTCAGTACTTCAACTTGTTTTCACAGTCACTTAGATTCTCATGCAGATCACTCATGGCATCGAATCAATCATCATCATTTGTGGTTGATACGTTTGAAATGGAATCACCAAAATGTTGGTATGGTTTGAAAGCACCTTCTATCTTCATCCTTGCCCGTCACACTATTTCAACTAAGTTTGAGAACAACAATTAATTTCAGCAACCAAACCAACTGATACATGCAGGAGTACACAATGTCACATTCAACAAAAGGCTCAAATTAGATCTCAATCACACTATTTCAACTAAGTTTGAGAACAACAATTATTTTCAGCAACTGGTCCAACTGATGAATTGACAATAACTAGAATATCATTTAGCTTCTTTTGGAGTTGAAAACTTCACTTCAAATACACTATTCTCAAACACACTAGATCCAGTCCTATTTTGATAACTTTCGACATAACGATCTGGATTCATTTTCCTCTCTCTCTCTCTCTCTCGCTTTCTCTCTCCATGGCATGGATCCATCACATCTGAACTTGCCCAGAATTTACTTATTGTCTAGCAAATATGTTTTTTGATAAGTAATAGGAGAAGCTTTATTCCAAGTAAATATGCAAAACCCAAGTATACAAGGAGTATACAAATGAGTAATACCTATTTACAAGCTAAAAAAGAGAATTTAGACAAAACACAAAAATTAATCCCACCCCTTACAAGATTAGAAACCCAAAATCTAAGAGTATTATGGAAAAAATCCCTTAACTCCCCTAAAGAACATCCACGACTTTCAAAACATCTTCAATTTCTTTCAACCCATAAACACCAAAATAAATTTAAAGGAATGATCTTCATGACAGCAGGAGGAATATCAATCCCAACAATGCTAGCAAGCGAAAACATATGTTACATGTAAAGGCATTACCCAAGAAAAACCAGCCATAGCTAAGATGTCATTCCAAAACCTTGAAGCCACCTCACAATGCAGGACAAAGGTGGTCTATAGATTTACTGTCATTCTTGCACATAAAGCACAATTCGATTGCCTAAAAGTTATCTATTGTCATAATTTTTTTGATGGAAACCAGCCAACAGAAAAAAGCAACCTTATTAGGCACTTTAGGTCTCCAAATAATTTTCCACGGATATTCTTTAACTGCATGACTTGTTAAGGCCTTGTAATAAGAACTAACTGAAAATCTGGAATTTTTGGAGTGCTTCCACAGCAAAATATCTTCTTGGTTCTGAACGATCTTTTTCTCATACAACTTTTTCAAAAAATATGTTGAATCATTAACTTCTCAATCTTGGATATCTCTAGAAAAACCCACATTCCAACAAATCAAATTGTTGGAAAAAAAGTAGGAATCAGCAACGACAACCTCTTTGTTTCTGGCAATCCTAAAAAGGTTGGGATAAGCATCTTTAAGAGAAGATTCCCCACTCCAAATATTATGCCAAAAGTAAATATTAGCTTCATTTCCCACTTTAAAGATAGTGTGCTTAGCAAAAGCATCTTATTTCAACCGATTGGACTTCTATAGACCTATCCCAAAAGGTCTTCTAACTTCTTTAGAACACTAGTTCTCTCATGTTTTTTCATGAATAACATCTACAACATTTTTCCATAGAGCACTGCTTTCAAGGTGATATCTCCAAATCCATTTTCCAATTAGAGCTTTGTTGAAAACTCTTAGGTTGCACACCTAGGCACCCTTCGGATATCGGATGACAAATCTTATTCCAACTTATCAAATGAAATTTTTTTTCCTCCTCGAGTCCTTCCCATAGGAAATTTCTGTAGAGCCTCTCAATAGTTTTAACAACCCCAGCTAGTAACGAAAAAAGAGATAGAAAACAAGTGAGAAGATTAGTTAGAGTACTCTTAATAAGAGTAACTCTACCACCTTTAGACAGGTAAATCTTCTTCCAACTAGCTAGCCTTCTTCTAATTGGGAAGATTAGCCCATCAAACATCAAACAGTCCAAAGAAGTTTCATGCCGATTGATCAATTCAAAAGTGATTCACATTCTAAATTTTCTAATACATCTCAAGAGTACGTATTTTATGGTCTGCATAAATACAACCACCTTCGTCTCATTCAGTTACTACAAAAGCCTCAATTAAAGTTCTTCAAACGCAACCCCCCCCTAAAAAAAAATCAATTCAAAAATACATAATGATTTTTGGTGGGCTAATTAAGCATCTAGGTTTGCATGATCAGTGTATACAAGAGGCACAACAAATGGGAGCATTCTATTTTTAGGCGGTGTGAAATAAATAATCTACTCATAGCAATTAAGCAACCCAACCAGTTATTGCAACAAATAAAATATTATCATCACTATCACCACTATGGTTACAACATTAAATTCTTTCTCTGTTAGTGTAGGATGGGATGTAAGGTGAGGGAAATAGCAAATAAAAAATATATCAACTTAAAGGATTTCAAACAGAAAATAAAGATAACATCTCCCAAAAATAGCTTACGTCAAGGCACCATTTGTCAATCAGGAAACTTAAAAGGAAAAATTTTTCTTAGCAGAAGCAACTAAACATCCAAACAATTTGGATTGAGATCTTTCCTACATTTTCTTAACAACCAAACAAGTATCCAAAAACAGAAACAAACAATGGCTAAAAAGAAGCTAGTAACGAGAAAATACCCAAAATCAACAACCAAAATACACAAAAAAACACAAATTCAACAAACACAAAACCATAGATCCAAGAAACACAAACACACAAAATGATTCATGTTGGCAAACGGAAACGGAGTGGAGAGAGAAAAAAACCCTTTTTTGGGTTAGTTCTTACCCTTGTCGGCGGCATTCGAAAGCCGAGCAATGAGAAGCATTGTGCAACAAAGTTGAGCGGTAGAGAACCAAGCTTTCTTCCTTTTTGGGGGGGGGGTAGCACTTTGATTTCTAAAATGGGTAATGCTACTATGCCCACTATATTTGACACCTCTTGCATTTTAATTTTTTTTATTTTACTTAATAATTAAGAAAGTAATTATTAGTGTATTGATATTTTTTTCATATTTTTAAAAAATATTTAATATATTAAAAAATATGAAAACAAAAAAAAAATCTATTTTTTTATCATATTTTTTTTATCATTTTAAAATATTAAAAAAAATATCAATACACTAATAATCACTTCTTTAATCATTAAGTAAAATAAAATAAAATCAAAATATCAAAATATATAAAATATTAAAAAGAAGTGTCAAATGGAGTAAGCATAGTAACATTACTCTTCTAAAATTGGTTATATTAAAATGTGTGTTTCATTAACAGCAAAAGAATAAAATACAGGGACTGACGTATTGTATGATATGTATATTAGATTTGGTGATTGTTGCTTGATAGAAAATAAATACTTTTATTTAGCAATTTTGGAAAATTCGAATGGATGATGCTACTTGTCCTGTAGTATATCATAAGTGGGTTTTTCCACAGGGACTGCATGCCCTATGTCCATTTCCAGTGTTATTGAATTACTATCTTAGTGTCTTGTTGGATTTGAATGAGCGTTCATCAACTGCTTTCCAAAATTTCCCTCTATTTGATTCACTAATGAAGTGTTAGCATCTATTTCTTTCCAAAATAAAGTTGCAATTACTTTTGAGACAAGTAAAAAATTTTCCAATGGGACTTCTCTCAGATGCACTTAGTCTCGTCGTATCCACCGAAGGACTCAAAAAAACTTTCGGGGCCTGAGTTGTGGGAAGAGTACAATACTCTTCCTCTTTCTTTGAATTTTTCATGTTATGACACAGGTTTCATTCAAGCCATTTACTCGATTTCATTTTAATTCTTGCCAATTTTACCATATTGTGTGTAAAAGCTTTTATTCTTTTAGTTCATAGTTTCTAATGTCACAGAGAGACTTACACATATCAACAGCATTGGGAAAGCCCCTGTAAGAGCTCAGATTAAGCGTGTTATAGATCTATCGCTAGAAGTTTAAACCCAACTTTTTCATTTGTTAGAGGCACTGGATTTCCTGAATAACTTTCTTGTTTTTTGATAACCATGGAAGTGTGTATTTATACACTTTTACAAAAGAATCAAATTCTATTACAGGGGTATCAAAATATACAAAAGAGTAGAAAATAACAAAATTAATAAAAGACTATTCTAACCCTGTTTTACATACGAGGGTATATGACTAATATGCCCCCACGAGTCCATTGGGGTCTCAACCACAGTGAGACTCGACCTAAGAGATGTAAATCTATCTGATACAAGTGGTTTGGTAAGGACATCAGTTAATTGATCTTTTAATGAACAGAAAGAAATTCTGAGGGTATTGGCAGCCACCTAGTCACGAACAAAGTGATAATCAATGTCTAAGTGTTTGGTTCTTGAATGATAGACCATATTGGCTGAGAGGTAAGTAGCTCCAATATTGTCGCATCATAGAACAGGAGGTTGAGAAAGTAAGATATCAAGTTCTCTGAGTATAGTTTGTAACCAGACCAACTCGACAACAGTGGTGGCAAGGGACTTGTATTTAGCTTCAGTGCTGGATCATGCAACTATTTTCTGCTTCTTTGAACTCTAGGATATGAGATGTCGACCAAGGAAAATACAAAAGGCACCAGTAGAGTGTTTGTCATTTGGGCATTCTACTCAATCAGCGTCGGTGTAAGCCTGAAGAGTAAACCTGGAAGAGGAGTTAAAAAACAAGCCATAGTTGATTGTGGATTTGAGATACTGAAGGATCCTCTTCACAGCAGACTAGTGTAGTACTTTCAGACAGTGTCTAAACTAGCATACTTTATTCACTGAGAAAATTATGTCAAGCCGAGTCATAGACAAGTACTGCAAGCCTCCCACAATACTTCGAAATAATGTATAATTAGAAAAATCAGGAGAGTCAAATTTGGACAGCTTGAAGGAGGCTGCCATTGGTGAGAACATAGGCTAAGTAGTAAGCATGTTACTTCGAGGCAATAACTCTTTAATATATTTTCGTTGGGACAAGAAAATCCCAGAATCAGTATAATCAATTTCAATCCCAAGAAAATATGATAAACGACCAAGATCTTTTACAGGAAAAGCTTTGGCTAGAGCTTTAATCAACTGGTAAATATGTAAATCATCAGAATGCAAAACAAAAGAGGGAGGGATCAGCAC
The DNA here is from genome assembly GCA_036559045.1 of Platycarya longipes. Lineage (NCBI taxonomy): Eukaryota > Viridiplantae > Streptophyta > Magnoliopsida > Fagales > Juglandaceae > Platycarya > Platycarya longipes. Next base: position 27,092,878 of record CM071796.1, on the reverse strand, counting down.
GAGAGGTTGAGAAGCCATCATCTGTGAGCCAAGTACTTAATTGTGCAAACCAGACTTTAGGGGTCTGCTTAAGACCATAAATGGCCTTGTTGAGTTTGCACACATAGTAAGGGTATTGTTTATAAATAAAACCTTGAGGTTGCTTCATAAAGACATTATCAGTCAAGGAACCATGCAAGAAAGCATTCTGTATGTCGATTGGGCGCAATGGTCAATCACGACTGACATCAATAGATAAAATTAGCCATATGGTGATTGAATTCACCACAAGGCTAAATGTCTTACCATAGTCTAGACCAGACAATTGGTGGTAGCCCTTGGCTACCAAGCGGGCTTTTCTTTGAGCAAAGGACCCATCAGAGTTCAGTTTGGTCTTATAAACCCAACGACAACCAACAACATTAAAATTAGGGTTAGGAGGTACTAGAGTCCAAGTATTGATTTTAATCAAAGCTTTAAATTCAAGGGACATCGCATCATACTAGGCAAAGTGTTTGGAAGCAGCGAAGAAACTAGTGAGTTCATCCAAAATCTCGATGGTGGTACTCAAGCAATGACGCCGCAGATATGGTACAGTGCCATCAGTGACCTGACGAGGATGCAGAGAGTTTGTATGACTTAGAGTGATGATTGGAGACCAATGAGGTAGAAGATTGTGAGAGATAGGTCGAGATGGACTTGAGGAAGGTAGGGAGATTGAGGAATTAGAATGAGAAGAAGAAGAAGTAGTAATGGAGCTTGAAGAGAGATTAGGGTTTGTTACAGAGGGAGTAGGATTGGGGGAGAGAGATTAGGGCTAGTAGGAGAGGGATTAGGGTTTGTGGGAGGATCAGCGAATATGTTTGAGTTATGGGTAATAAAGGGAGGTAGCAATATGCTAGGGTTACAAGGGTTTTGATGGATCGTTTGAGTTGGATCGAGTTGTGGGTCGGGCCCCAGAATTGACGATGTTTGAGAGAACAAAGGGAGTGGTTTGGGCTTGAGAAGTTGATATGGGCTGGACCGCGGAGTAGAGAAAGAGTTCTTCATTGAAGAGAACATCTCGTGAGATGTAAATTTTTTAGAAATGGGGCTCAAAACATTTGTAGCTTTTGTGAGATAGGCTTTAGCCCAAAAAAATGCAAGGAGTGAAACGGAAATTGAGCTAGTATTTGTTGTAAGGTCTGAGATTGGGTCAACATTGGCACCCAAAGATTTTTAAAAAGGTGTAATCAGAGTTTTTATTGAAAACTTTGAAATAAGGTGATTCATTGTTTAGAACTTTGGATGGAAGTAAGTTAATTAAGTACATGGATGTTTAAAAGGCTTGAACCCAAAAAGTGAGAGGGAGGGAGAAATAGGCTAGAAGTGCAAGCTTGATTTCGACAATATGTCTGTGTTTTTGTTCGACTAGACCATTTTGGTGATGAGCATATGAACATGAAAAATGATGATTAATTTCGAGCTTGATGCATTGAGTGGTTATGGGCTTAATTTTGAGTCCGCCATCAGTTTGAAGATTGATTAATTTTGTGTTAAATAGACATTCAGCATGAGCAAGAAAAGTGGGAAAAAGTTGATAAACATCATATTTTAACTTGAGAGAAAAAATCTAGGTCTTTCATCTAGAGTATTGGCATTGGCTACATCAAAATTTCCTTCAAAATTTGATGGAAAGCCAACACCTCCACATCCATAATCTCAAATTTAATTCATTATTAGATCTATCAAAATAATAATATAATATATCATTTATGAAACTAACATATATATTTATAATTTATTCATCCAACATACATATTAAAAAATAATAAAAAATTATTTTGATAGGTGAATAGTAGGCCTTTATATTTGAATGATGAAATGAAGTTATTGTAACTCAAAGCTTCCCATGGTTTCATTTGATAAAACCAATGTAGGAATATTTTAAGTAAATACATCAAATTTACATTTACATTAGTCTTTTATGGAGCCAATGTCAATGCTCTTAACTTGATAAAACAAACCTCTGAGAATATTGTTTCTATCACTTGGAAAAAAAGGGCAAAGCTCAAGTGAATGAGAAATCAGGTGAGAAACAAAGTCAACATAATTATATTATGGGAAATCTAATGACATAACAGCTCGAAGAAGAATGAGAAATCAGGTGAGAAACAAAGTCAAAATGCAGATAATAAACCACCCCAAAAATATAATGACATCTGGAATGAATATTAGTAATTGCTTGACCACGTTTCATTAATCTTCCAAGAGTGTGACTCACTAGAGTATCTCTCTAATTTTCCCAGACTTCCATTGGGTACGATTCAACTTGTCAAAACACCTTTCCCTCACAAACTGAAAAATTCCATCACTCCCAGACTTTTATGGCTATGATCTTAACTTTGACTAAATTGACCCACTTCAAAGACTATTTAGTCTCATTGATGTTTAAACACCTTGACTACATGTTTTTAAATAACATGAATAAAATACAAGAAACTTCAAAAATGGTTGAATGCAATAACCCTAAAAAATATGAAAAATTCTATTCGCAGTTCTAAGTGAGGGACTGCACTGCAGTCCCATTGATAGATGATATCAAATTTAGAGAAGATGAACAACAACCTGGCTCTGATATCATATCAAGTTTAGAGAAGATGAACAACAAACTGTTATGGAGACTAAACCTTGTACATCAGTAGTAATCCCTATTTATACACATACACATATAAGTGCTTAGCATAACTAACTTAACACGTGTTTGAATTACATCGCATATAATATTTTGACTACTTTATACTTAATAAATGAGGATAAAAGTAAAAAAAAAAAAAATTATAAAAAAGAATATTATTGTATTTTAAAATTTTTTTAAAACTAGGCTTGCATTGCAGGGATAAATATTACTCATGTAGAACAATATAATGCTTTTCCTAAAGGAGAATGTCGGTCAGCAGCCAATCAAAGATTGAGCACATCTTGGATTTGATCGCTGAATACAAGCTTTTAGTTTGTGTGCATGTGTTCTGCTTCATCTTGCAAGCATGCTAAGCATATGAAAGCTACAAAGTGCAGAATACTTGTTTGAATAACTGTGCATGTGATTACCAGAGCCAATAAGGTTCAGACAAGAGAGATTCCAATTGACCTTGGACGGCGATTGTGTCTAATGTTGAGTGGCTCTATTGCTCTGCAAATGGAAGGGTCCCCAGATATGTGTTGTTATCATTGGCCTATAGGCAGTGGGCAATCAAAGAAATGAGGGACACTTCTTGCATAAGGGGGTTGTCCTGCGAAACACATCCAATCTTGCATGACTCAGTACAGTACAAATATAAAACGCACCTCGTGAGTATTTCTTCATCACACTTAGCTTTCCTCATCTCATACTTTATTCCTTTTGGGGTCTTGGATTGACGTCACCTTCACCTCCTTTCGTACATCTTCGTCTGTTTTTTTAGATAAGATGAGTTAAGATATGAGATGATATTAAAATTAAAGGTAAATAAAATAATATTACAATATATTTTTTAAATAATATTTTTATTTTGGAATTGAAAATTTTGAATTGTTTATTTATTATGTAAGAATTTGCAAAAATTATAATAATTATATGAAATGAAATGAGATAAGTTGAAATGAGTAGTTCGAATATATATAAATACTTATTTTTTAATATTTATACAAAAATATACTTTTTAAAAGATAATTTTTAAACAATCCAATAAGAATGCTCTTATTAGACCTCTATTTAAGATTTCAATTTAAAATTTTGATAGGTAAATTTTTTTTACATAATTTTTTTAATATTTTAAAATATTTTTTAAAAATAAAAAATTCATAATATTATTTAAAAACACTTATTAAATTATAAATAAAAAAAAAATCAAATCAAGACCCTAATTCGAGACCAATAACATTTTTCTTTGAATTGGTAGAACCCAAAGCATGAAAGCACGTAAAAAGCAAAGTTGGTTCAGGAGGACACTGGTTAGATACAAAGCGACTTCATGAAAGGGAATTAGCAAACTCGATAAAAAGCAAGTTCGTGTTCAGACTAAAGTTGATTTCAAAATAGACTTACGAGCTAAAGAAAATACGAGTAATGTCATATATTAATTCTAAATGTACAAATTTTATATTAACTTTTTGTAATAATATATATCTCATCAAGAAAATACGAGTAATGGAATGAGATGAGATCATTTCCTTGAGAATTAAAATCAGGCAATGATGTTGATATTAGGATGGGCACCATCAGTAATCCCAAGGAAGCAAAAAACCATGCTAAAGAACCTTTAACTTATTAGCAATTTGCTTATTAAAATAAAAAATTATTAGCAATTTAGTAGTAACTTCGTTTGCCCAGGAAATTTCTTAGAAAAAACTAATAAAAAATAAAGAAATCAAACAACAATAGGAAAGAAAAAGGAGCATCTTTGTGACTTAATTCTCCTTAGGAATAGAAACAATCCATGATGTTGGTATCAGCATAGACACCATCAGTAGTCCCAAGAAAGCACAAAGAAAGGAAAAACTAAATTAAAGATGAAAAGGAAACCAAACAAGCCTTATAACAGTAGGAAACTAGTTGTAAACAAAATTAATCTTGATACCATCTGCCCAAGGATCTATTACTGATTTGTAAAAGGTGTAGACTATTGGTCATTGATCATGAATTCCCATAATAACTTCATGAGAAGACTTAAAGCCAAGAACTATATATCATGTACTTGAAAAGACTTGAAGCAAAACCTAGCCACAAACCAAGTGAGGGGAAGCAATCTCTCACAGGGTGAAGTAGTCATAAACCCAGACACGCCTATTCTGTATTTAATGTAGAAACCTGCTACTCCCACGATGCATTAAATACGGTCTTTAGCAGGAAATGAGAAGGGGTGTCTAGAGTCTCTGGCATGCCAAGGACCCAAGTGAGCCTTTACACTCTATATTAATTGCGAATCACTATTCTGGATGTGTTCTTATGGCAGGGAGAAAGGATGACATGCTGAGGCAGGTTGGAAAGAGAGGGAGATCGACCCAATCCTAACAAAAGGAATGACGATCTGACAGGGTGAACGGATGACGTCAAAAGAATTGGATAGGTCTGGCCAAGCCCTATAAATAACCAAGGACTTCACCGTCCAGGAGATAACTTTTTCATTTTCTTTTGATCTACATTGATATTTCCATCATACATGAGTTAACTTAAGCATTGGAGTATCCACAGGGTATCGCAACCCTAATAGCCAACCACCGCAGGATCTAGGTTGTCAGGGATCTAGCCTTCTTAGCTCAGGCCATGGAACACGTCGATAACAAACCACATCACTTAACAAATAAGCCCACAAGATAGTCCCTAAGTGATATAATTCATTCCTAACACGGAAAGAGCAATTGCCACTTCGGAATGATCTCTTGAGATGAATGGAGGGTTAAGTGCTACAATACATACAGTACATAGAAGGCAAGCATATAAGCCAAAGCATGAGGAAATTTATAATTGTGGGACCTTGATTCCCATTCAATCATACATATCATGCGAAGTCATTTTCAGTATTCTAAATCTCCACAATGCATGTACTTAAAAAGTATACAGCCTCACCTCCCATGGCCCGACTTGTCTGCCACATGTCTTCTATCTAAAGTCAAAAATGGTGTCCCAATTAGTATATTTTCTTCAATCTTAAAACAGAACTTTCACTGTGAATTCAATTGTGAAGGATTCTTTGAAAGCCTGAAAACGATCCCCGCATGAAAGCAGCACAACAAAAAATAAATAAATAATAATTAAAAAAAAAAAGACTAAAAGACGAAGGTGAATGAAGATACCACCACGAGCCACCATTGCATCGCCGTCGAATCCTTCTAAATTTTTCGTTCTCTTCCTCCATTAATATTAATTAGCACTGAACCTGGCCTAATCCATTCCCGCCGTCGATTCAAATGTTGAGCACCTTGATAGCCTATTGTCGATTTTTTATCGCAGGCCATTTTTTCTTAATGGCAAATCATTTAGGCCTGTTTTCATAATGAGATAAGATGAAATAAAAGTTAAAAAATAAAATATTATTATAATATATTTTTTAATATTAATTTTATTTTAAAATTTGAAAAAGTGATTTTAAAATTTAAAAAAAATTAAATTTTTTATTATATTTTATATGAAAATTTCAAAAAAATATATATAATGATAAATTTAAAAAGAATTTAAAATTTTTAAATTTATCTTGCAAAACAAATCAGGCTTTCTATAACACTGTTCCAGGATCTAGCAAAATGGCCCGATGTTTTTGGGCTCAAGAACCCCAACCGTTTTACACGCGTTCCCGTTTCGTCCATTTCATATTATAGAGTCATTGCAATTTGAACTTAGAATTAACACAACAAATCTTTTATCGTAAAAAAAAAAAAAAAAAAAAAACACACACACACACACACACAACAAATAATTAAAATACTTAATTATTAAACAAGATGAAAGATGAAAAATTCTAAAGTCATTGCACTTTGAATTAAATCAACAAATAATTAAAATAATTAATATTTTATTTACAATAGATATGAATATTTTCTTCCTATAAAACAAAAAAGATATGGATATTTTCTATTCTAAACAAAATGATACAAAAAATTCTATTATGTTTTATCAAAATGATCATTTTTCCTCGCTTGAATTTTCGGAATTGTATTATTATTTTTTGTGATCTCAATGAATTTTTTCATTATTTATTTTAGTTGGTATTACTCTTATTTTTCACAGAACACCCTTAATGAACACTTTTATGAAAACTTAGGCCTGATTTGTTTACATGACACATTTATTTTTATCTAATTTTATCTCATATAATTATTACATATTTTTTAAATCCCAATACAAAATAAGATAAACAATTTAACTTTTTAAAATCTTAATAAAAAAATATATTATATTAATATATTATTTAATTTTTTACTTTGATCACAACTTATCTCGTCTTATCTTAATCTAATCTCTAAAAACAAATCAACTCTTTATTATATTAAAAAGAGAAGTGTTAAATTTATAAAAAAAGTATTTTGCAATATGAGATTCTGATGTAAACATCAAATCAAGTTAATCTATACTAAATTACATGAATTTGTAAATTCATTTATTGTACGAATCATTTGTCATTTAAAAAAAAAAAAAGTGTTTCTAATGGTTCAACCTATACGTGAAAAAAGTTACACGAGAACAATTTGATTTTGGAAGGAGTTTTCGTTTCTTTCTTATAATGTTCAAATTTGATGTTGGCGATTAATGGATAGTGCTTACAAAAAGTTGCTTGCGAGGAAAACCTGATGGACAATTCAAGTCAAAAGTTGATGGCTTTGATAGTGCCATAATATGATATAAGGAAAGAGAATATTGGAGGAGGAAAATATATGGCCTTTTTTTTTAACTGTCAACTTTGTTTTGTGTTTTCAGGGATACATTTGGGGGAGGGGAGAAAGGCCTGCAATCCTCTTCAGTCAAATGGATCTATTCGTGGGTCATGCTCACTGGCCATCAACATTCCAGTTTCCAGTGCACAGCCATGTCGGGCACATCACCTACATATGGAAGATAATATAGAGAGAGTAGGATTGCAAAATATCAAGTGGAATTTTATTTTTTTTCCTTTTTAATGAAGAGAGAACAATCTCACGGCAGAGACTTTAAGGCCTTGTTTGTTTTTAGAGATAAAATAAGATGAGATGAGATAAAAATTAAAAAAATTATAAAATATTATTGTAAAATATTTTTTTAATATTAATTTTATATGGAGATCTGAAAATGTAGTATGAGAATTTTAAAAAATTAAATTTTTTATTATATTTTATATGAAAATTTAAAAAAGTGTAATAATGAATTTTAGATATGTTTAAGTTTTTTGTTTCATCCTTATAAGCAAACAAGATTTTGACTCACACATAAACAATGGCGGAGCCAAGAATTTGTTTTAAGGGGGGTCAAGTAAAATTAATACAAAATATATAAAATATTTTTTATTCTATTTTTTTAATTTTTTTTTTATGTAGTATAGAACAATCTGATATTAAAATTTATAATAAAAATAAAATATATTTAATACAACTTATACATTAAAAAAATATATAATATATCAAGAACATGTCATTATAATAAAAAAATATATATTAAAAATACGTTAAAAATCATCTAAATTATTTTTTATTTTTATTTTTATCTATAATAAAAACATGTCTTCATATTATTATATCATTTTATTTTATATGATATTAAATTTTATAGAGATGGCCAAGATAATTTTTAAAAAATGGGCCAACACAAGATAAAATTAATATTTATCCTACTAAATTATCAAAAAAAAATAATCTATATTATTTTTTTCTTTAAAAAAATACATTTTTTTATTTTTTAATTTTTTAGAAGGGTTGGAGCCAGGGGTAAGGGATGGCCCCCTTGCCTCAACGTAACTCCGCTATTACACGTGAATCTAAACCTCTGGAGAAGCAACCTACCACCATGAGCTCCTACTTAAATCGTAATTTTATCCCAAGGAGAATCAAATAGGTGACATGGGGTACCTGCACACAAGTTCGCCCTTACCATTTGGGCTATACCCACGGGTGGATACATATCAAGTGAAGAGTTTGCAAGTAGAGAAAGTTGACACGCATGCCAAGACTAGCAGCAAACACTAAGGGCATGCATTTAGATCAAGGATTAAGTTAATTTAAAATTCCAAACTATTTTTCCCAATAAGCTTATCTTTGAGAGGAATATATGCATATATACCTTTCCTGCACCGGCAGATGCAAGTTGCGTATGAAATCTTCATATGAGGTGCCACCCAAACCTAATTTTAGCTCCACTGCCATGGAAACAGTAGTTTTCGACATTTAACACGATCATGGTTAAACATTGGAAAGAACTGTAACATACTTGTGATAGGAAAGTATATTTAATCCCCAATTTTCACAAAGCATAAACAAAGATATATATATATATATAGAACCACCATCAGCTGGATGAAATGCCTACAACCCAATTTATTAGGGTTTTCAAAGGATGTGGAGCTGAACATTAGGGCTCCATAAAATCCCAATCAAACATGCACACTTAAGTAAAAGAAGAAAAACTTACTGTGGGTGCAATAAGGCCCCCGAATATGATAATTATCCCAGATATAAATGATGCGCTAGTCAAGTACAGCTGCTTCAATGTCTGGTGTGTATTTCAAAAGGAAAATTAGCAAAGTGAGCCTAATATTAGAAAGATAAATGAGCTATTAACATTAGAGTATCCTAACCATATTTTCTATCAACTTTTTTATTAGCAATATCCTTTCTGTTTAGCGCATGATGGATTGCAATATCCAATTATGGTATCTTTTAGGTTTTTCTTTTTACAGCTGAGATGTCTATTGCAGTGACCCTACCACATCCTTGGTTAATTTCCCAACGTGCATATGCTTTTATGGTCTGGTAACTAAGAAGGGTGTTCAACCATATCCAATTTTTTTTAGATCTGATTTAAAATCTAGAAAACTGGAGTATCCAGGCGGGTATCCACTCCGGATTAATATAACCGGTTAAAGTTATATTAATAGGGTAATGATTAATATAACCACCAGACCCGGTTATTGGTCGAGGTTTTAATCCGGTTATCCGTAATCGAGTTATTAATTAAACGTAACAATAATTTTACACGAAGTCAAGTTCGTGTAGTTGAGCTGGAGTCGGCTGACTTGGTGCGCGGTGCCATGTCAGTCCTAATTAAAAAAAAAAAAAGGAAATCTCAAACGCGGGATCGAAGAGAGAAAAAGATCAAATTCATCTTCAAATTTAATCTGCGCGAAGAGAGAAATCCTGAGATACTCATCTCCAACCTCGTGTGGAGAGAAATCGAAATCATTGCCATTCTAGATCAGTCATCTTCAACCTTCAATCTCCGTCAATTTTCATTCTTCAAAATCGACTTCGGTTGTTTCCCCTCATCTTCAACCACTTGCCAATTTACTGTTGCTCAGGCATCTTCCTTTTCAATCACCTCTCTGACTCTGCCTCCCTCTATTTCTCTCTTAGAACCAGGAACCCCTCTGCAGAATTTGTAGAATGCGGAATATCTCAAGAGGTATGTTATAATGTTAGTCCTTCTGTTGCCTTTGAATTAAGTAGTTATGAATGTCGAAGTTAGTGTCACCTTTTTCTCTTCAATTTTTTTCCCAAAGAGTTTCTGGGTCTATTTGATTAAGGACATTGTATGATATGATATTTCTAAATAATGTGCTTATGAAACTAAAGTAAAAAATTGTGAGCAATATCACATTTGGATTATGAGTGGTTCCCAGGTTGATTAGTTCTATTTTAAATGGAGTTCTGCAAAAGATTGATTACTGAGTTTTCGTATGATGCAGTAAAAGGAGGAAGTGTGTATTATGCTTCAATAATGTAGTTCAGGGTTTTTTTAATTCTGTTTGTGTGTAAAGTGATGGCTTTTTCTTATGCTTCATTTCATGCCTTCTTGATAGCCTTTCAAGCTACAATCACAACCAAATATTCTGTCTAATGGCTCTATAGCCTATACTAAGCTTGCTGCCTCAACCATGCCAAATAGGGAAAAAGGAGAGAAATATGATTTTAATCTTTGTTAGGCTTGAATGCTGAGTCGTGAATCCGGGACAAAGCTACTCCATTATAAACATATTTTGATTTTCAGCCAATAATGCTTGTTCATTTTCATTTTTTAAGTTCATGTCATATATGCCAATAGATTTAGTGACTTGAACCAGAACTTGAAAAGGGTCTCCCACACAACAGTATTGAAATTGGCTTATCAAAGTCTAAGAGTGGTATATGGAGATCTCAATTTTTCTCCCCTTTATGTTTACAAGACCACCTTCTCTGGCAAATTGAGCCTCCAAGAGAATGATGAAGAGACTTTTAGGGTGCTCTCCTTTATCTTCTGGACAATTACTCTCATTGCTCTATTTAAATAAATATTCATAGTGATGTTGGCTGATGACAATGGTGAAGGTATGGCATTTTCATTCCTTTCAATAATTAATTATTTAAGCTTTATAACATGATCGAACTTATGATTCAAATTTACTTTTTATCCCTCGACTTTCCCTCACACCTCTGATGTAGCTGACTAGGACACAAAATATTATGACATCATTTGATGCTTTTCCAAAACTTTGTGCGTGAGATTTCCTTCTATATTCCATATGGTAGGCATAAGCATCAGAAAAAAAATGTTGTGATCAATATGTAAGGCAGTACTTTTAATACTTTGTGACTGCATATTTAGACAAAGAGGAAAGTTAATTAATGTCAACTTTTTGCTTATGATGCAAGTGGTACCTTTGCATTGTACTCCCTTCTCAGCCGAGATGCAGGACTAAGCATTCTACCCAATCAACAAGATGCGGAAAAGAATTTGTCTTCATATTTAACAGAAGAATCTGCAAAAACATGACAGAATTCTGCTTTGAAGTCTTTCTTCAAGAAGCACCCAAGATTTCGCAAAGAGCTTTTTATTTTTGTACTACTTGGGACCTGTATGGCTATTGGAGATGGCGTACTCACTCCTGCAATATCAAGTAGCTGGATTTGGTGTTGAAGCTTGGCCTCTGGTGCTATTTACTTCTTGACTGATATGCTCTCCATCATTTGAATTTTTCTGATAGCTAGATTTATTCACATCAAGTTCGATATAGATTCAAGTTTAACTAGCATCAAATTTTTCTTAGTTGCATAGATCAAATATGCTGCAGATTTACTAAAGTTCTTAGCAATTCATTTCACAAGTTTGTTTCCATTACAATGAGATTACAGAATATCTTCATGAGATATTAGCAATGAAATTTATAATGAATCCAAATGTTAACCAGATAATTTTTATAAAACATTCCATGTAGCTATGATATAATTAAGTAATAGATTCATTTATGTGATATGTCTAGTTTTGGGACTTTTTAGAAGCAGAAATGTAGAATCCTGGATCATAATTCTAAAAAGTGCCTTGGTTCAAGGTGATTCTGCGTGATAAAGGGAAAGAGTGTAAAACTAAAATTCAATGGTACTGTGTTTTGGTGGGGGTGGACAGGAAGGATTGTGCATTTTCTCTTTGGTATTGATCCTACATGCTGAAAGTTTGCCTTTAGTATTTGAGTCAAACAAATTTTTGCTGGTCTTTCAATTTTATTTCTGCTTCACTTCCCACTAATCTGGGTCATTTCCCTCCACTCTCAATTAAGGTAATCTAAAACTCAATAAATGTATGGGACATCATTGGTGGATATCAATGCCTTTTCTTATTATCAAACCTAGTGCAGAATACTTGGTTCTCAAATCCGAGATGGCCTTCACATTTCTAGTCTATTCCTATTTGGTTTTTGCATATATGGGTGAGGCTGCATACCTCTCAAAGCATCGTGAAGATATTAAGAGAGGCTTTTATAAAGCCATACCAGGTAAGAAAATATTGAGGTGCCAGTTAGTGATTAATGCATAGAGTTGGATCTACAAGCAAAAGAAAATGAAGTGAAAAGAAAGCAAATAGAGGTTGAGAAGAGACTCGGTGACATTCAAGAAGATGGAGATTGAGCTCCGTAAGAGAGTGACCGAGTTTGAGAATAGAGAGAGATTGTGCAATCAATTAGAGTTGAGGCAATTCTAAAGAGAGAAATGATGCTTATTGTACAAGAGGCTGGAATGAGACATTCACGCATGCTACTCGTGTGCATTGAGCTTTTGTAGTTTGTGTATTTTGTCACTTAGTGACTTACTTATTGTGAATGAAAATTCGACTGACTAAGTTTGTGTATCTGGCCTTTGATTGAAACTTGCTTGGTTCAAATTTTGATGTTATTAGTGTAGCTGAGTAGAATTACTTGAATTCCTTAATACATCTATTTTCTTCTGGTGGGATTTGGCAACGTGGCCAAAATAGACACCACACACTAATTGGATTACACTAAACAGTATACTGCTAGTTATTCTTAGTAAAAATGTCCACTTGACAACATGATTTCCAATTGGATTACATGTTAACATTAAGTAATTGATGCATCATTCTCATTCTCACTCTGAATTCGCATTCATAATCATCAGGAATGCCCAATGCATCCCACTCTGAATTCCAACATAACGCAAAAACAAAATCTATTTCATTACAAACTAAATTTGTGCACTTATCTAGCACAGCTAACACCAATTAGCAGCAATAGGCTCTGAAAATTTCAAGGATATATTTTACTCAAATATTTTCAAGGTAGCCTAACACAATCTCACGTATAAATGATTGTATGATGGGAAACTCAATCTGTGAACATCACTAAATGGGAATTTTACCATCTCCTGTTCTTTTCTTAGCAGAATGTCCACTTCAAACAATATACTGCAAATATCCATGGATTCTCATTTCTCAAAAGGAAGTTGAACTATATATAAAACTGAACTATTACATTCATCTTGCAAAAAAATGGAGCACCACGATTCTCTGTTGTAAATAATATTTTCAAAAGGCTTCATTACAAGAATATGGAGTCATTTCATTCCCAAGTTCTTGACCCCCAAATAAAAAATAAGGAAAACTACAACTAATATCCATTCTGAAAACCCGCCCAGCTCAAATCATGGCATACGCCTCGGCAGATTACCAAGAGGTCTCAGTGTATCTCATTGGCCTCAATCATAATTATAGCTGCACTTAAATCGTCCAAAAGGAACTTGAATAGACAAACTTAAAATTTAGCGATACCATAAGTAAAGTATATTCATAAATCATTCGTCAAATATTACTCAACAAACTAACTGAACTAACCATGAAATTTATTTTGTCCACTGAAAATACGATGTAATTATTGAGCTAGTTGTGATCCATCCAACCTTTCCTGCACCGGTTGTGATCCATCCACCCTAAATTGTATCTGTACAGATTAAATTGCAAATATTAATGTAATACTCATTTCGCAATAAAAAGGTGCCTAGCAGCTAGAACAAAATAATCAGCAAATGCAAGAGAAAAATGTTCAGTAAAAGATTGAAGCTGACAATAGATAGAAAATAGCTCCCATGACAATAGATAGAAAGAGTTTCTGTTGATATTGTTTGTTGGGAAAGCATCAAATATTGCTGCTATAAATCCTACTTCTATGACCACTTAATTCATTATTCCGAATCCAACAGTCTTACGATCGACCACCAATCACCATGATGTTGAAATATTATCCTCATGCTCTTATGTTTTTTTATTTTATAACTATTTTTTTATATATGAAAATAATGCTTTTGATTTGGATCATGCTGATTATAGGACCATTTTGTCATGATGTCCTGCTATTAAGTACCACACGGATTAAAATTAATATTCATGGAAATTTTAAAGCAAAACCAGACAAATCGATCCAAAGAAGGAAAATAGCAAGCAATCACCAATATTAAGGAAAATAGTCTTCTATATTAAGGAATTAATAACATTTTAATCCAAGCAATCATCAATATCAAGGAAAATAGTCTTCTATATTATCTTACATATATTGCCATAAATAAAATAGCAAGAGACCATGTTTTACAAGCAATTACCAATGTTAAGAAAAGATGCCATACGAAATATAAACCAGCATATGTAAACCAAACCATATAAAGCAGTAAACCTCAACATCTAGCCAAAAAATAGAATATACAGATCAGTGCCACATGCATTGATTTTCTGCATATAGGCCAAAAAATGTTTTGCTTATAAAACATGGCTAATTTCCTAGATTGAATTGTCATTTCGGAAACAGTCAAACAGGTAGCCTCTAGTTGGCATGATAAATATGGAAGAAAAAATATTCAATACCTACACATATGAATTGAAAAGACAGAAATAGTCCCTGCATTTTAACTTGAAATTAACTTCATGGCTAGCTAAAACAACTCCAAAAGCAGATTATGAAATTCAGGGAACTGTTATGTAAACCTAGTATTAATTCTTTCATTCTATTTCAGAATTTCTGAGTTTGAGTATATGGAGGATTTTAACTCATTATAACCTTACTACCTTAAGCAAATCAATCTCAAGCTATCCCAATTCAAGTCAATTTCTTTAACCTTCACAGCAAACCAATGCACAAAGTACAATACAGAAGCAATCAAATAGCCAACAATATTGTTTGATTAAAATGCTGATCTACTGCGATAGAGTTTGTTGCCAACCTTATATTTTTAATCAACAATTTAATCAAACCATAACCTTATAAGTTACAGTATCATATATTTTTTCTACTACAGGGGCATTAGTTCGGCAACTTAATATATTTTTATGCACTGACTTATTATTGATAGAACAAATAGTTGGACTACTCTCAACGCATGATCGTCGTTTGTTGAAAGACCAAAAACCAGAAACTCGGCAAAAGGAACAAAGCCAAGAAGAAAAATAATCAAGTAGAACAAACCTTTGTAGTCGTAGATCGATCCCGGGTTTGGGAAATAAAATGCTCGAAATGGAAGATGAACAACCCAGGTTAATGGCGTTCGATTTCTAGGGTTTGGAAACACCCATTCGCGGATCCAACAATCCAGTTGATTTCATGGTGGAAGCTGGAAATCGTAGATGGCTGACGTGGGTTTGGGAAATGAAGATGAACAACCCAGGTTTCGATTTCGATTTCTAGGATTTGGATTGAAAATTTCTCGGGTTTGGGTTGAAAATGGCCAGAGGGCTTGCTGTCTATGAAATCGCTGTTGTTCCTCTCTCTAAAACGTCAATAAAATAGAACTAATCAACCTGGGAACCACTCACAATTCAAATGTGATATTGCTCACAATTTCTTACTTTAGTTTCATAAGCACATTATTTACAAGAGTCCTGCTAGGGATCAGCCCATATTTTAACACACTGGCCACACCAATGACGTGGCTTATAAAAATATTCTGCCGTGCAACTCAACAAAGAAGGAGGAAGAAAGAAAGAAATTTCCTTGGAACAAAATCCATCAGCAGCTCGTTTAAAAGCCAGCAAAACCATCATGGGCATTCATCTTCTTCCTCTGAGATAATCTTTGCTCTGCTGCTCTTCTCGACTGTGATGGACAAGGAGCTTATCTTCCCGCCAAAGCGTGGTATATAATGTGCATTCTCAAATCTGTAATTTTTTCATGGTGTCTGTGCATCCGAAATGGTATATAACCATGGTATCTCATGCATTTGGTATACCAAGTTAAGAATTTATCTCTTGAAGCATCTAGGAAAGCACACAAGATATCTCTCATAGAGGATTACTTACAAAAGCGAATGAAAAATTAAAGTTTAGCAAATGCGAATTTGCAAGCGGTATGATGAGTCTACTTGTGATTAGTCTATGAGGCAAAACACAAATTTGGTAACCGGGTATACCCTTTAAAAATTACTCTTCCCTATGCAAAATAACCAGAGTCAGAATTTTTCAAAAAAGATAATCAATACATTACACCTATGGGAATTTATACAAATTTTTGGCGATTATGGCGAAGCTTGAGGCCACGCTTGACTCTTGAGGATGACCCTAGCAGAACAAATGCTTGCTATCAGAGGAGAAGAGAGACACGATACTTTGAGGAAGACCAAAAGCAGCCAACATCGGCCAAATTGTTTATCATCGATATCGCGAAGAGTAGCAGAGCGCCTAACGCTGAGCGTAGAACTGGATTTGTGGAATCGGAAGGCAAGAAACATGTTTTCGAATTTTTAGTCCTTTTGGTCATTTCCTCCCATGCCAGCGTGGAGGTGTGGCCGGTGTGTTTAAAAAGAAGGCCGGAGAAAAGAATTTCTCTATTTATAAACGTCATGTTAGATAATGTCCTTAATTCCAATAGACCCATAAACTCTTTAAGAAAAATTTGAAGAGAAAAAAGTGATACTAACATTGACATTCATAACTGCTTAATTCAGAGGCTATACCTCTTGAGATATTTCACGTTCTATAAATTCTGCAGAGGGGTTCATGGTTCTGTGAGAGAAAAAGAGGGAGACAAAGTCAAAAAGGCGATTGAAAAGAAGATGCTTGAGCAACAGTAAGTTGGCAAATGATTGAAGATGAGGGAAAACAATTGGAATCGATTTCAGGAAATGAAAATCGTCAGAGAATGAAGGTTGGAGATGGCCGATCTAGAATGAGAATGATTTCAATTTCTCTCCCCGTGGGTTGGAAATGAGTATCTCAAGATTTCTCTCTTCGCGTAGGTGGACTTTGAAGATAAATTTGATGTTTTTCTCTCTTCAATCTCACGTTTGAGATTTCATTCTAATTTTTGTTTTTTTTAAATTAAGACTGACATCGCACTGCGGCACGTCAGCTAACTCCACCTCGACTACGCGAACTTGACCCGTGTAGAATTATTACTCTCCCTATCTCGAAATCACAATCGACAGGAGTAATCCTACATACAATCGTAAAGTTGCAAACGGCGTGCAGTTGTTTTAGAAAAAAGTTAACTTTTTCACATGGATCCTATATCTATTCACTTTTTTCTAAAGCGAATGCACACCGCTTGCAATTCCATGACTGCATCTATCATTTCTCTAGTCGACAGAAACAAACCCTAGCGCCTCTCTCTTGATCTCTTAACTCTCTCTCGATCTCTCAAACTCTCTCTCGACAAACTCGAACTCTCTCTCGAATCGCATCCGCCTTAAAAAGTTCGACAAACCCTAGCCTCTCTCAATCTCTCTCTCGATTGTGAGTCTCTCGATTCAACGACAGTAACCCTAGTCTCATCTTGGTATGTTAATTTCTCTCTCTCGGTTTAGTTGGATTAATTTTTTCTAGGTTTTTGTTTGATTTTCGCTTGGGTCCGTTTGGGTTTGTGTTTAGTTTTCTAGGTTCAGAATTTTGTGAAATTGTTTGTGTTTGTTTTTGCTTGAGTCTATTTGGATCTGTGTTTGATTTACAGATTTATAAAAAAAATGTTATTGTCAATTTTGTTTGGGAGTCTATGTGCGTGTTTGGGGTTGCGATGGAAAATATTACTTTTAATGTAAGACTTTTAGCTTAAAATTTAATGTAATAAGCTCTGCTACTAAAAAGTTATTTATTGTTTGGGATTAATATGTCTAAAACGCTTTTAAAATTATTTTCGGCAGTTTTTTAAAAATATATAGTTATCTGCATGAGCTTTTTGATAAAAACTCCAATTTTGAATTTTTTGAAAAAATTGATTTTTAGATTTTTTTTAACCTACTAAAGCGTTTTTAATAAAGTTACTAAACATGTCAATTTTCTTTAAAAGTATTTTTAATTATTTAAAAATAATTTTTAAATCTCGAAACGCAATCTCAAATATACTCTATACCCTAAAGTTTTGTCGATTCTATTTGGGAGCCTTAGCCCTAGGCTTTACAAAACCCAATGTCTCGAATGAGATGAAGATTCAGTGTAAATAGTTAATTATAAAAAAAAAAATTGTAAGATGGTATGGGGGTGAAGAGGAGAATCTCTTTTTTGGGATAACTTTCTGAGAACTACATGAGAAGAAGAAACTATAGACTGTTAAGCAAACATCGAAAGCCTGCAAAAGAAGGCTTTTGAAGAATAATATTTGGAAATTCAAGTTTTATCATAAAGCAATTGTATTAAAAGTAGTTGTTTTTTACAATTTAAGTACGAGAGAATGCATATGGCACTTAATTTCTTCAGGTTTTATATAGGTTATTAACTGAATTTGGTAGTTACTCTTTGTTGCATGAGTTTGTCATAGAGTTATGTTACATCATTTCTGTATCCCTTGCGTGGCACAGAATTTTATATTTATAGAACTTTTTTAATAGATGACATTTATTACAAAAAAAAAAGATATTGTTGAGAGTAGGACTAGTTATAATGTCTTAAACACCCTCCCCCTCACTAAAGGCCAACCAAATCAAAGAAAGTTATACTAATTTAAGAGAGTTTGAATTTTTTGGGTATCTTTTATGCTTATAATGGAAATGACGGAAACTATCCGAGCTGTGTGAACAAGTTAATTTGTTTTCTCTTATTTCCTTTACTCTTATTACTTTGTAGTAAGAATTGTTCACTTTATCTGACAAGAAGAAAAATGTGTTTCATTTACCTGTAAACATGTAACCTATGCTTGGTTGACACTTGACAGATGTGGTTCTATAGAAAATTTGGCTTAAAATCATTCATTTCTCATGTTATGGCTAGTAGGCCTAGAGTTCGCTTAAAGTTTGCTCATAGGATTATGGTCTAAAACTAGAGTAAAACTATTAAAAATAGAGTACTGATTCTTATATACATATATATAACGATATGATTCTAGTTAGGGGTGTGCATCTGGATCCAGACTGAATCTTCAAAACTGGGTAGTTATCTGTTCAGATTGAACCTGGGATGCATAATCAGATTGTATCCAGATACCCAAATTTTAATTGGATAACTGGTTTTTTCATTTTTCTCTTTCAAAATTCAGGTATCCGAGTTATAACCGGATTTTAATACCCAGATTTTTGCAATTTTTTTAAATAAGACTTAAAATTAAGAAATATTTTATAGTACTAAAAAAAAAACTAATATCATCATTGAATTGCCTAGATTTAAAAAAAAAATTTAATTTAAACACTTAAAAAGATTTTTATAAAAAAAGTAATAATATATCACAACTAATTACATCACAATGCAAAATATAAATTTACAAAAAACAAAATAAATAATAATACATCACAACTAATTAACTAATATATAATACAAAATAAATAATAATGCATCACAACTAATTAAACTAATACATAACAACTAATTAAACTAATACATCACAACTAATTTTCTTGTATACAACTAGCGTACTCGTTTACTCATTTTGATATATGTAACATTTTTACTTATCAAAGAAAAAATAATAATAATAATAGTCTAAACGCTTCAGCCAATAACTTCTCATTCAAAACCAAATCATTAGGGAAATCGGTTCCCCAAGTGGTAAGCTTTTTCTCCTCCTTGGGTGAAGTGATATCTGTTTTAATAATCACAATACAGTGTCAAGTTAGATCAATACATTCCACAGCCATATAAGCAGCAATAACAAGATGCAAAACAATAAAAATCTGCTATTTGACTGGACAAGAATATAGAAATTCTCAAAAAATTACTTAAGCCGATACACACCTTCCGTATATATTATGATAGAAATGAAAACTCAAATGGGTAAATAATCTCTTTTATCATAGTCAAAACATCTATATGTTCTCATAGAAGGTGTTTCAAGCAGATTTTTAGTTTATGAAAAACATTGGGTTGCAATTGGAGAGGTGTATTATGGGTTGGGGAGTTTTAGTCTCGGGCTTCAAGTAAATTGGGTAATTTTAGTCTCAGGTTTGATATATTTTGGATAATTCTTTATGGGTTATTTGGGATCATTAGGAGCTCTCTAGTATGTGATATGTGTTTTCTTGTATATATCCAATATACTCGATTACTCCTATTGATATATATATATATATATAATATTTTACTTATAAAAAAAATGTTTCAACAATGTGGTATGCATGTATTAAATATAAAAGTATTTGTTAGTGATGAATATAAAGGTACTTGATTCTACTCTGCTCACATCAAACAAAAACAAGAAAGAAGGTTAGCAATTTTTTTATAATATTTTAGATTTACTTTATAATAAAAACTGTTTGTTTACTTTTATATTATCTCTATCGCTAAAAAAGTTCAAATCTGCTAAAAGATGTGACCATTAAGAATTAGTACTCTGTTTTTGACGGTTTTTATACAAACAAGTGTAGAGAATTAATATTCGTCTCAACAACCAAAATTAGATTAATGACAACCTATATAAGCATTAATATCTCTAATTTTAAGGTGACTTTTGCTACCTATTAGAACATACTAATCATTGAAAGGAAGGAAATGTCAACTGTAAATGAGCAGCCATGAACTATAGAGTCATCTAGCAGTTTTACCAACTTTATTCCAAGTACCTAAACTAGAATTAGGGGTGTTTATCTTGATCCAGTTTTTTTTTTTTAATCCGGTTTGAAACCTAGATGATCCAAGTGGATACCCACCTTGATTAAATCTGGGCAGTTACTAGAATTATGATAACTGCGTGGATCTGGTTACAGATCCAGATTTTAATACGGATAAGGATTTTCAATTTGTGAAATGGTCTAGGGGTTAAGTATTTTTGCTCACATCATAAGACAAAGAAGGTGCTTCCAAATTTGATATTGATACTTCAAAAGATTTAAATTTTTTGTTTTCTGCAAAGACAAAACATTTGAACTTTTTATAACAAGAAGTTAGATTCAAAAATATTTCTAAGCATTTGTCTTATCCATTTCTTCAATAAAAAATCAATTATTTTCATAAAAAATTATTTTCTTGAAATTTGTTCCGATCTTCCAAATGCTTTTTCACATACAAAAAAAAAAAAAACATATTTCACTTCCTTCCATTAAAGATTTTTCTGAAAAAAATATTTCAACTAAAGCTAGACCTATTCAAATAAATAGTGAAACTTTGGAGTTTTGCAAAATTGAAATTTCAGATTTTCTCTCTAAGGGTATTATCAAGCATAGTAAGTCATCCTAGTCGTGTGCTACTTTTTATGTTCAAAAAAATATCAAGATTGAGAGAGAAACACCCTGATTAGTCATTAATTACAAACTTTTGAATAATGTTTCAAAGTGGATTAGGTACTCTATTCCAAATAAAAATGACTTGGTTCATAGGTTAAGTGATGCAGTCATTTTTTCTAAATTTGACCTTAAGTTCAGATTTTGGCAGATCCAAATTAGGGAGTCTGACCGTTTCAAAACTGCTTTCACTACTCCTTTTGGTCACTATGAATGGAACATGATACCTTTTAACCTAAAAAATGCTCCTAGTGAATTTCAAAATATTATGAACGATATCTTCAACTCATTCACTCATTTCACTATCGTCTACATAGATGATGTTCTCACATTTTTAAAATCAATTGATGATCACTGAAAACATTTGTCTACATTTCTTCACATCATAAGACAAAATGGTCTAGTAGTTTCTACAAAAAAGATTAAATTATTTCAAACCAAGATTAGATTCCTTAGTTACAACATTTTTGAAGGCAAAATCAAGCCAATCCAAATGGCTATTGAATTTGCTGACAAATTTCCTAACATTATTCTTGATAAAACCCAACTCTAAAGATTTATTTGTTCACTTAATTATATTTCTGATTTCTACAAGAATATGAGAAAACAATGTCGTCTCCTCTTTGAAAGATTTCATCTCAATCCTCCTCCATGGAGAGATGTCTATACTAATTTAATTAAACAAATCAAGGCATATGTCAAAACTCTTCCATCCCTTAGAATTCATACTTAAAATTCATTTAAAGTTGTCGAAACAGATGCCTCTAACATCGATTATGGTGGTATTCTAAAACAAATTATTTCACTAGGTTCTTCTCAACAAATTGTCAATTTCACTCCAGAACTTGGACTCCTACACAACTGAATTATAGTACTATTAAAAAAATATATTATCTATAGTTCTATATATTTCAAATTTTCAAAGTGATTTACTTAATCAAAAATTTTTATTACATATTGAATGTAGAACTGTTAAATATGTATTAGAAAAAATGTTCAAAATATTGCATCCAAACATATTTTTGCATGATAACAAGTTATTTTAAGTATTTTTGATTTTGATATTGAATACATTAAAGGAACTGATAATTCAATCACTGACTTTCTTACTCGTGAATTTCTGTAGAAAAAAAAAAAGATAAGAAGCTGGTCCTTCCTCCACCACCAACAAGACCTCTTGTCCCTAGTTTACCATTACTTTTACCACCTGCATCCCCACTGGATGTAGCAAACAGATTTACCCCACTAGGAAGTATTATTACTCCTAGACCCATTTCTTACAGTTTAACTATTTCACAGCCATATGATCCGTATGCTAAGCCAATCAATTTGGCTTAGCCTATGAATTTCTTTCTTCCCCATTCAAAAACAAAATATTTCAAAAAAAATTATTTCCATAATCTGTTTTATATAGAACCAAACAGGTCTATGGATACTGATCCATTCAAAACTGCCACTCAATATTTTCCTTCTACATTTCACTAGATCCCTGAAAATCCAGAAAAAAATCTTCAATTCTATTCAAGGATTCTTCTCAACACATAGTCCCTCACCATTCAACCCATCTATGATAAAATTGATAAAACCAAAATCATTTATTATAGTGCTTATTTTCTCAAAATAATTACCGAAGAAGAATGTGGCACCCATCCTTAGAGACTAAGAAGACAGCAGTGCAGAAAGACAACTCTTTTTCAGAAAAATCCAAAAAAAAAGAAGGACACTCCCGATGGTTCATCCTTAGAGACTAAGAAGAAATATTTATAAGAATCAGACACTTCATCTTCTAAGTCTAGAAAGAAAATATTCTTGAATGATTAAAGCAAAAAAATTTAATTCAACTGTTGAAAAAATTCCTCTAGGATGAAAACAACAGTGATGTTTCTATTGAAGGATCATAAAATAGTGGGATCCTTTTTCCCACATTGACGAGACTATTTCATTTATTTCAAGAGATTTCCCACAGCAGACACCAGATTTGACAAATATAAAGGATTTTCCTGCTCCCAAATCTATTACTATTTAACCTGAGTATCCACTTACTCAGTCTCATTCACAAACACCAGGAGATTTATCTTCAAAGTCTAAGAAGAAAGACACTCCCAAGAGTTCATCCTCAAAGACTAAGAAGAATTATTTACAAGAATCAAACACTTCATCTTCTAAGTCTAGAAAGAAAAATATTCTTGAAGGATTAAAGAAGAAATATTTAATTCAACTGTTGAAAAAATCCCTCTAAGATGAAGACAACAATGATATTTCTAATGAAGGATCAGAAAATTCACCGCAAGACTCTGACCCTTATAGTAATACATTTGGACATTATTCAAATGACTCCCAAATTATCTAATAATTAAAGGTCCAATAAAAGACTATTGTTTCACCTGTAAAATTCAACTTTCAGCACAAGAAGACAACAGTGCAGAAAGACAACTCTTTTTCAGCCACTGTTCAACATGTGAAGATCATTATTCAAGACCACTATTTAACTTGTGACTTCTTGAATATCACTGTTCAAGACTACTATTCACAGCTTACTATTCAACTTGTGACTTATTCAACTTGTAAAAGGCAACTACTTCTATAAAAAGAGCCCTTGTATCATTTGGAAGACACAACATTTTTTATCATTATTCCTACTTTCTTCCTACTCCTTACCCTCATCTCCAACCTTCAATCTCCAACCTTCAAGCTTTCTTGTAATTTATTTTTGTAAGTATTAATTCCAATGAAGAACTTTTTTATTCAAGTCTACTTGCATTAATTATTTTCTTTTACTTTACTTTATCTGGAATCCAGTTATCTGGTCCACTTTAATTGCATTAATTATTTTCGCACACATTCATTACTTTCACTTTCATATCAAGTTATCTGGTCCATTTATTTTCATTTAAGATCCCAAATTTTCAGTTATCTAGTCGTCTAGTTATCTGGTCCATTTATCTATTTTTGTTCTTCTTTTATCTTTGCTTCCGCGTTCTTTGATATTAGAGCCAAACTTCTGGCCCTAGTAGATTATTTGGTTCTATTCTGCTTATTTATTCTTGATAATTTTCAAACTGATACTCTTTATTTCTTAATTTTTGTTCTAACCTCTTTCTGTTGGTGTCATCCCGTTCGAATACTCCAGTGAACAGTAAGACCCTAGTTGTAGCTAGGTAGGTGTGTGAAGAACATGAGATACTAATGTTGTGAGTCAAGGGTATGTGTTACGAAATGTAACAAGGAAAGGTCCCACACCTAGAGTAAGGAAGTTCTTGAGTTTTATTTTGGATTTTACCAAGATGAATAAGATGTTTAAATCCAATTCATTTATTAGTTCCCGATCTAGTTTGCCACCTGATATAATCAATGAGGAAGATTGTGCTTTTGAACAAAATAATTCACTAGATATTGATCGATGGCATATGCCAAAAATTGATAGTACTTCTCTTTATAATACTTCATGGTTTGAATCTATTTTCAAAAATGAGTTTAACGTACCGTTAAACAAACATTTGCTATTTCAAAATCTCAAAAAAAAAATGTTGTTTATTTCAAAGAAAAACAATTCAGGACTTTATTGAAAAAGGTTATAAATTCATGCATATTGTTTCGGTTTAAGTTGCGGTCAAACCTTTAGTTAGGAAATGCATCAATGCTTCTGTACTTTTATGTTTATGTGATGGTAAATTCAAAAATTTCAATGAAAGTATGCTTGGAGTGGTCCAGACTTCCATTATGGAAGGATCAGTCCACTTTGATTGTTTTCTTGATTAAATTGTTTCCTTACATGATAAAAATATTTTATCTATTTTAATTTTGAATATTTTAACTTATGGCTTTGATATGGTAGAAGGCAGCAGATCTCTTGTTCTGGTTCATCGTATTTACTATAGAGTTTTAAAGACTAAAATTAACCTTAAGGCTAAAATTAAGTCTGCCAAGAATGAGACCCTTCTGATGCAGAGTTCTACCTCTGGTACTAACATCAGAACCCCCAAAATGCTTTACTGAAAAGATATTATTTTACCAGATGAGTGGATTCTCCAACAAAAACTTCTACCCATTGAGGTCATATCTGAGGATAAAGACCTTAATCATATTCAACAGTTTCTTGATAGAATTGTAAAAATTTCTTTTGACCAACCTCTCCTAACCAATGAAAGAAGACATTTTTTCGCCAGTTCTAGATCTTCTTGTGTATCGGACCCAGAAAAAAGAGATGCGAATCTCAAATAATTTCTGAAGGATTCTGCTAGAATAGCAGATCTTAATAGTCCAATTTTACTTAGGGATATTCTTAAAAAGGGAAAACCCTTTGTCTTTGGTTTAAAATTGAAAGAAATTTCTACTGATTCTCAAGTTATTTCTGCTTATTATTTTACCAAGGACGAGATCCGGTCCAAAGAAAAATCTATAGAGGAAGAAGCCAAGATTAAAGATACTTCATCTTTATCTTCTATAACTTCAGATATGGTTGCTCCTTTTCATCACCATAGTCAATTTATGGTGTTAGAAAAAGCTTTTGAAATTGATACAATTTTTTTGTTTAATGAATTTAATTCTGCAAAAAATCGTGAAAAACGAAAAACTTATCATGCTAATTTTATACCTATTGAAAAACAAAGAGTTAAAAAAAATGAAAAGAGATGATGTATACTTCAAAAAACATATTTTCTTCTTTGACTTTCTTAAACATTACTATGTTTCAAAAAACCATTTTTTGAATGTTTTAAAAACTAGTTTTACAAAGGATGAAGGCAGAGTTTTTATAAAATCTAACCATTTCCCTTTTGAAATTATACTTATTTCAACTAAAGGAGAAGAAGTTAAAGCTACACCTTTCAAATTCCCAGAGGTTGATCCAAAAAACTCATCTGTTTTTAACGAAACAAAAAAGATTATTGTTTCATCTCAATCCTCCTCCATGGATAGATGTACATACTAATTTAATTAACCAAATCAAGGCATATGTCAAAACTCTTCCATGTCTTGGAATTCCTACTTCAAATTCATTTAAAATTGTCGAAACAGATGTCTCTAATATCGGTTATGGTGGTATTCTGAAATAAATTATTTCACCAGATTCTTCTAAATAAATTGTTTGATTTCACTCTGGAACCTAGACTTCTACAGACCTGAATTATAGTTAAGTAAAAAAGAAATGTTATCTATAGTACTATGTATTTCAAAATTTCAAAGTGATTTACTTAATCAAAATTTTTTATTACGCATTAATTGTAAAAGTACTAAATATGTATTAGAAAAAAGATATTCAAAATATTACATCTAAACATATTTTTGCATGATGACAAACTATTTTAAGTGTTTAGAAGATAAATACTAAAACTGATTCTCAAAAGATTTAAATTTGGGACGTTTTGAAAAGAAAAAATTCAAAGAGATTTTCACACATGATTTACAGTATGAAATTGTTTTAATCAAAATAGTGATTGTTGAACTCAAATCTGAGATAAACACTCTCAAGTCAATGGTCTAATATCAATATCAAAAAAGATTAAAACTGATTTTCAATATCGGTCTAAAAGATACTTTTCTTTGGCTCTGATACCAAAGAACGCGGAAGTAAAGATAAAAAAAAATAACGAAAATAGATAAATAGACCAAATAACTATAAATTTGGGATCTTAAATGAAAATAAATGGACCAAATAACTAGATATGAAGGTGAAAGTAATGAATACGTGCGAAAATAATTAATGCAATTAAAGTGGACCAGATAACTGGATTCCAGATAAAAGTAAAGTAAAAGAAAATAATTAATGCAAGTAGACTTGAATCAAAAATTTCTTCATTGGAATTAATACTTACAAAAATAAATTACAAAAAAGCTTAAAGGTTGGACATTGAATATTGGAGATGATGGTCGGGAGTAGGAAGAATGATAAAAAATGTTGTCTTCCAAATGATACGATGACTCCTTTTATAGAAGGAGTTGCATTTTATAAGTTGAAGAAATCATAAGTTGAATAGTAAGTTGTGAATAGTGGTCTTGAATAGCGGTCTTCAAGAAGTCACAAGTTGAATAGTGGTTTTAAATAATGATCTTCACATGTTGAATAGTAGCAGAAAAAGAGTTGTCTTCTTGTGTTGAAAATTGAATTTTACAGATGAAATAGTAGTCTTAAAATAGTAGTCTTTTACTGGACTTTTAATTATCAGATAATCTAGGAGTGTTATCTGAATCATGTCTAAATGTATTACTGTAATTGTCAGAGTCTTGCAGTAAATTTTATGATCCTTCAATATAAACGTCACTCTTGTCTTCATCTTGGAGGAATTTTTTCAACAGTTGAATTAAATTTTTTTTCTTTAATCATTCAATAATATTTTTCTTTCTAAACTTAGAAGATAAAGTGTCTGATTCTTGTAAATATTTTTTCTTAGTCTCTAAGGATGAACTCACGGGGTTTCCTTATTTTTTTAAAAAATTTTCTGAAAAAAAGTTGTCTTTTTGCATTGCTGTCTTCGTAGTCTCTAAGAATGGATGCCCCATTCTTCTTCAGTAATTATTTTGAGAAAATAAGCACTATAATAAATGATTTTGGTTTTATCAATTTTATCATAGATGTGTTGAATGGTGAGGGATTATGTGTTGAGAAGAATCCTTGAATAGAATTGAAGACTTTTTTCTGGATTTTCAGGGATCTAGTGAAATGTAGAAGGAAAATATTGAGTGGCAATTTTGAATGGATCAGTATCTATAGACCTATTTGGTTCTATGTAAAACAGATTCTGAAAATAATTTTTTTTGAAATATTTTGTTTTTGAAGGGGGAAGGAAGAAATTCATAGGCTGGGCCAAATTGATTGGCTTAGCATACGAATTATATGGTTATGAAATATTTGAACTATAAGAAATGGGTCTAAGAGTAATAATATTTCCTAGTGAGATATATCTGTTTGCTGCATCTAATGGGGATGCAGGTGGTAAAAGTAGTGGTAAATTAGGGACAAGAGGTCTTGTTGGTGGTGGAGGAGAGATCCGCTTTTCATCATTTTTTTTTGCTCATTTTTATGTAAGAATTCACGGATAAGGAAGTTAGGGATTGAATTATCAGTTCCTTTAATATATTCAATATCAAAATAAAAAACACTTAAAATAACTTGTCATCATGCAAAAATATGTTTAGATGCAATATTTTGAACATCTTTTTCCAATATATATTTAGCACTTTTACAATCAATGCGCAATAAGAAATTTTGATTAAGTAAATCACTTTGAAATTTTAAAATATATAGTACTATATATAATATTTGTTTTTTAATAGTATTATAATTTAGTGGTGCAGGAGTCCAAATTCTGGGGTGAAATTGAATAATTTATTCAGAGAAATCTGGCCAAACAATTTGTTTTAGAATACTATCGTAATCGATGTTAGAGGCATCTGTTTCGATAATTTTAAATAAATTTGAAGTAGGAATTCTAAGGCATGAAATGATTTTGATATATGCCTTGATTTGTTTAATTAAATTTAGAAAAAAACATCTATCTATGGAGGAGGATTGAGGTGAAGTCTTTCAAAGAGGGGACAATATTGTTTTCTTATATCCTTGTAGAAATCAGAAATATAATTAAATGAACTAAAAAATCTTTGAAGTTGGGTTTTATCAAGAATGATGTTAGAAAACTTGTTAACAAATTCAATAACCCTTTGGATTGGCTTTATTTTGCATTTAGAAATGTCGTAACCAAGAAATCTAATATTGATTTGAAACAATTTAATCTTTTTTACAGAAATCACTAGACAATTTTGTCTTATGATATGATTAAATATAGAAAAATATTTCTAGTGATCATCAATTGATTTTGAAAATATAAGAATATCATCTATATGGACGATGGCGAAATGAGTGAATGAGTTGAAGATATTGTTCATGATATTTTGAAATTCATTAGGAGTATTTTTTAAGTCAAAAGGCATCACGTTCCATTCATAGTGATCAAAAGGAATAGTGAAAATAATTTTGTAACAGTCAAACTCCCTAATTTAGATATGCCAAAATCTAAACTTAAGATCAAATTTAGAAAAAATGACTACATCACTTAACTTATAAACCAAGTAATTATTGTTTAGAATATGGTACCTAATTCACTATAAAATTTTGTTCAAAGGTTGCAATTAATGACTAATTAGGGTGTCTCTCAATCTCAACATTTTTTTGAACATAGAAACAGTATACGACTAGGATAACTTATTATGCCTAATAATATCTTTAGAGAGAAGATCTGAAGTTTTATTTTCATAAAATTTCAAAATCTTACTATTTATTTGAATATGCCTAATTTTGATTAGTATAATTTTTTAAGAGAAAGCTTTAATGTAAAAGAGTACAACAATATATTTTTTTTTTTATGTCAAGAAGTATTTGAAAGACGAAACAAATTTTAAAAATTAATTTTTTATAAAAATTATTAATTTTTAACTGATACAATAAATTAGATAAATAGTTAGAAATCTTCTTAAATCTAACATTTTGTTATAAGAATTTCAAATATTTTGTCAATTTTAAATCTTTTAAAGAATCAATATCAAATTTGGAAGCTTTTTGGGGGTTGATCTTAGATTTGAGGTTAGGGTTCGCACAATCCGGATCCGTAACCAGATACTGTTACACACGAAATCAAACCCTAGCCTCCATCTCTCGAAATCGACGTTCACGAAATCAATAATACACAAAATTGAAGGGCCAGGGAAGCGCGATTTGAGTCTGCGAAGTGCGAACCCTAGAAATCGACAGGAGCTTGACGTCGCCGCCAGTTACCGTCACAGGTATGGGACTCCTAAGCCATTTTCTTTTTCGTTTCCGTTTTCGTATCTTCGATTTTGTATGCGCTGGTTGCTGGGCATTGAGTTGCAGTTCATTCATCTTAGAGGCATTTTCCTTCCTTTTGGTTCAGCCATTGTTGAACCTTCATTTTGGGTTTGTGTTTGGGAGGGAGGGAAACGAAAAAGATGTGTGCCTTTTTTTACCACAATCTGGAAAAAGAATGCTTGAACCCAGAACGAAAAAGAATGCTTGAATTATTTTTTAAGAATTCACGCAGAATTATTGGATTGGGTTTTTAACATTTGCTGCATTTCTGTGTGCATATATATATATATATATATTAATATATAAATGTATTTATGTATACATTAAGTGTTATTAATGTGGGTTTGGATAAAGATCTGGTTAATGTGTGTTTGTTGTGGAGCTTGTGGAAATGGCAAAATGAACTCATTAACTTGATTTTGATCAGAGCCTGACTGCAGTAACAAAGCATAAAAATAATTTTCTCCGAGAATTCCAAAGATTTTTGGTAATGCATTGATCTGGTCATACCAGTAAAAACATATATTTGCCTCCTGTATAACTCTGTTCTTTTGCTTAAACTATTTCGTAGGTTTCTTATTAGAAAAGTAAGGTACTTGAACTAACTCCTGAGAAAAAAAAAAGAAGCACATGAGAAGAAAAGTAATGTTTGTCCCTTTTTTTCTTTTAGAAGTTGCCATGCCAATGGGTGTTCTGTTGCACATCAAGAACAAATACAATGCAATCGGAAGTGTGATTGTAGATTTATAATCTTTTGTAGCATTTTGTTGACTGTTTTTTCAAACTCAAAAGGGCTCTTCTGATTTTATATATTGTCTGGTTTATGTAGTTAATGCTACCTATGGGCTATTGGTTTATGTAGTTAATGCTACCTTAAGCTACCTATTGCTATTGGTTTATTTGTTACCATTTTGTCTTGATGGGCATTTCAGTGATGTCCTATCTTTCTTTGATTTGGGTTTTTCTCACAAATTCGCAGTGGAAGTGATGAACTTGAGACTGGGTTCTTGTTGTTGATTGATTTTCATGTTAGTTTTGTGAATGCAGTTGAAAAGAGTCGTTACTGATTTTGTTTTTAGCATGCATTGGTGTTATTGTGTTTGCACTGTTTGGGCTCTAAATAAATTTTGCAAGCATGGGCGTATGAAGAATGTTGGAGACATAGACAAGCTAATCATCATGAGGATGAATAGCCTCGGGGATCTTGTTTATGGTCTGTATAATTAGTGTCTTCAGAGCTGCATACAACAATTTAAAAAGTAAATAATGCTTTAAATTATTTATATATATAGACTCAAGTAACAATAATAGTACTACCAAAAATCTCTAGCCATTGCAGCTGCCACTCACAAGTAATGGTTTAAATAATAGTACTACTTTGTTTTCTTTATTTATTTGTTTAATCTTTGCGAGTTGTGCATATAGGTTATTATATTTCTTCACTTTCTCCTTTAACTTTTAGCTCTATTTATTTTATTTTTGTCTCGTTTCACTTCTTGTGTTTGCGTTTTTGTTTAATGTCAACTTTAAATGTTTTCAAATACTTGTGCATACTTGTTTGTTTCCACCATTTATTGAATACATCTAATTTTGTTATACTTGTTTTTCTTCTTCTTATGTTTGAAACAAATGGAAGGTAGTTTAGTGGAAGTATTAGGGGTTCTAGTTCAGCTCACATTTCATTAGATATGGAGGAAGCCACTAGTCCTTTAGTACCTTCCTCCATGAATATCCCAAACCCTAGGCCCGCACCATCTCTCCCGACAAGGCCAAAACGAGTCAAGAAAGCTACCAATATTACTATTGCATGGGATCATTTTAAAAAGATTGAACTTGTTGATCCCATTGCACCTAAAGCTTAATACATGCATTGCCTGAAGTAGCTTGGCTGTCATTATAAAAATGGCACTTCATCAATGACACACCACCTAGAATGATCTTGTCCAAGTTCTCCCCTGAGACGGAATAAAAATCTTGGGATAGATAAATCACCACCACACATTGGAGTTAGAATGGAGGGTAAAGGGTCTTGTCCTCAAGGGTTACGACAATATGATCGTGAAACAATGAAGGCAATGATTTCCAATTTGTTTATCCAGTGTGAATTGCCATTTAAGGTTATAGAGCATACGGTATTTGTTAAACTTATGGGTTATTTAGAGCCTAGACACAACTTGCCATCCCGAACTACCTTCCAAAGAGAGTGTATTGGTGTATACAAGGAGGAGAAGCAAAATTTGAAGGTTTTGTTGAGCAACCAAAGAGTTTGTTTGACCACCAATATATGGTCATCGGTGCAAAACAAGAGTTATATTTGTGTGTAACACCCCACTACCATAGGACTGAGATATCACTAGCATACATAGCAATTTCTAGGAAAAGAGATTCACATTATGAAAATACCTCATTTATTTTCTTTGGTCCTTGTTGAGGACTGTATGAGCTTCATTGTTGCACTTCTGCTCCTAATTTCAAGAAAAAGTAAATGAATAATCTTTGTCCCCATGTGAAATTTTGTCAATAATTTCCAATAGCATCTTTGGAGTGTATAAGCTGATTCAGTACCTTCGTCTTCAGCTTGTTTTCACTGTCACTTATTATTCTCATGTATAAGTGATCTCATGTAGATTACTTATTATTCTGAACAACTGATACATGCAGGCTTGCAGCAGTACACAATGTCGCATTCAACTAAAGGCTCAAATTAGATCTCAATCACACTATTTCAACCAAGTTTGAGAACAACAATTTTTTTTTTTTTTTGATAAGTAAGTTTGAGAACAACAATTAATTTCAACAACTAGCCCAATTGATGATTTGGCAATAACTAGAATACCATTAAGCTTCTTTGGGGTTGAAAACTTCACTTCAACTACACTCATCTCAAACACACTAAAGATAAGTATTCAAAGATGATTAGCTTTGATTACAAAGTAGGTCTAATCCTATTTTGATAACTTTCATCATAACGATCTAGATTCATTTACCTCTCTCTCTCTCTCTCCATGGCATGGATCCCTCACATTTGAACTTGGTCCAAAATTTGCTTATTGCCCATAAAACATCAAACAGTCCAAAGAAGTTTCATGCAGTCCAAAGAAGGTTTGCACAAGTAGGGCTGTAAATGAACCAATATACTCGACAGCTCGCTCGGTTAAACTCAAATCGATCTCGACTCGTGAAAAAAAAAAGCTCGTTTGTGAAAGCAAATACCTACTCGATTAGTAAATGACATATACTCGACAAAATTCGGCTAAGACTCGCTCGTTTATGCTCGAGTCGACTTTTCAGTTCAACTCAATTAAAGTTCATTCCCAGATTGATAAATATATACACATATATTATATATATGTATTGCTAATAATATAAGCACAACACTTTTATAATTAAATATGTAAGTTAATTACTTATGGCTATATAATGAATATATTTCATAATTATATTTTATAATTTGTACAATAATTAGTCTATAAAATTTAACAATTTTATATATTTATACATAGAAATTATGTATGAAATACATATATGCTATCATATTGTGTATTTATTAATAATATATGCTAATATATTGTTTTAATTTTTTATTAGATTTTTAATTTATTTAATTTTAAACTTTATTCAAAAAATTAAATAAAATAAATAAAATTGAGCTCGAGCTCGGCTCGACTTGATTCGAGTTTGTTTGTGGGACAAGTTCGAGTGCGAGTTGGAAATTTAGCTTATCAAGTCGAGTTCGAACAAAAAATAAATAAAATCTTGACTTCAAGCTCGTGCTCAAAAATTTTGAGTCGGCTTGATTACAGCCCTATGTACAAGTACAACAACCTTTGTTTTCTCTAAAAAAAAAAATCAATTCAAAGATACATAATGCTTTTTGGTAGGCTAATTAAGGCCTGGTTTGTTTTCAAAGATAATATGAGATGAGATGAGATAAAAGTTAAAATAAGAATAAAATATTGTAATATATTTTTTTAATATTAATTTTTTTTTGGGATTTGAAAAAATTGTTTTGGGATTTGAAAATGTTGAATTGTTTATATTATTTTGTATGAAAATTCTAAAAAAGTTTAACGATGGGTTTGAGATGAGATGAGATAGTTTGTGAAAACAAACTAGGCCTAAGTGTCTAGGTTTGCATGATCGGTGTATAGAAGAGGCAGAACAAATGGAGCATTTTTTATTTTTAGGTGGTGTGAAATAAATAATCTACTCACAGCAATTAAGCAACCCCACCAGTTGCAGCAAATGAAATATTATCACCACTATGGTTACAACATTAAATTCTCTCTGTTAGTGTAGGGTGGGATGTAAGGTGAGGAAAATAGAAAATAAAACATATACCAACATAAATGACTTCAAACAGAAAATAAACATGACATCTCCCAAAAATAGCTTACATTGAGGCACCAATTATAACCAAACAATTTGGATTGAAATCTTCCCTACATTTTCTTAAGAACCAAACAAGTATCCAAAAACAGAAACAAACAGCGGCTGAGAAGAAACTAATAACGAGAAAATACCCAAAATCAGCAACCAAAATACACAAAAAAACACAGATCCAACAAACACAAAACCGCGGATCCAAGAAACACAAACACACAAAATGATTCATGTTGGCAAATGGAAACGGAGTGGAGGGGAAAAAAAAAAAAAAAACCTTTTTTGGTCAGTTCTTACCCTTGTTGGCGGCACCAGGCGGCGGCATTCGGAAGACGAGCAGAAGAGAACCAAGTTTTTTTTTGGGTGGGGGGGGATTGTATTTTTATTTCTACAATTGTTCTACTAAAACGCCTGTTTCATTTAATGCAAAAGAACAAAATACAGGGACTGGCATATTGTACGATATGTATATTAGATTTGGTGATTGTTGCTTGATAGAAAATAAATATTTTTATTTAATGATTCTGGGAAATTCGAACAGATGATGCTACTTGTCCTTTAGTATATCGTCAGTGGGTCTTTCCACAGGGACAGCGTGCCCTGTGTCCGTTGCCAGTGTTATTGAATTACCATCTTATTATCTTGTTGGATTTGATCGAGCGTTCATCAACTGCTTCCCAGAATTTTCCTCTGTTTGATTCATTAATGAAGTGTTAGCACCTGTTCCTTACCAAAATAAAGCTGCAGTTGCTTTTGAGACGAGTAAAAAATTGCCGGTGGGACTTCTCTCAGATGCACTTAGTCTTATAGTCTTATCGCTGTATCCACCAGAGACTCAAGGACTTTCGGGGCCTGAGTCATGGGAAGAGTACAGTACTCTTCCTGAGTTTCCTTCAATTATTAATACCGTCTAGTCTTTCTTGAATTTTCTTGTTATGACACAAGTTTCATTCAATCCACTTAGTTACATTTTAATTCTTGCCAATTTTACCATATGTGTGTAAAAGCTTTTTTATTCGTTTAGTTCATAGTTTTGCATGTTAATGGTGGGTTGTAGCAGCACATACTAAAAGTTAACTTTTATAGGTTTATATGGCATTGCAAGAGCAATTAGATAAATTCAAGAAGCAGCAAGAGAAATGCCAGTCAACCCTCACAAGCATTGCAGCATCTAATAAGGCCACAAACAAAAAATCCACGTTTGTACCTGCAGCGTCAACTGCTAATGCAAGAACCCCTGCTCCTGCTGTCAAATTTTCTAATGACACAGAGAGACTTCAACATATCAACAGCATTCGGAAAGCCCCTGTAGGAGCTCAGATTAAGCGTGTTATAGATCTACTGCTAGAGGTTTAAACCCAACTTTTCCATCCTTTATATATCCATATTTATTGTTACCTGATGCAAATATTTATTCCTATTGCAATATTTGTGTTTCTCATGGCTGCGACGATTGAAAGGATGTGAGTTTTCTCAAGAAGACAGTCTATAAGTTTTTTCATTGATTTTTATTCAAAGATACATATATATATATATATATATTGATAATTAATAAAAGTTTTATTCCAAAGAAATAGGCATAAGTCCAATTACACAGGACGTATACAGAGGAAATACCTACAACTTTCAGAAACAAAAAAAAAACTAAAACCAAAACTTTTTTTTTTTGATAAGTAAATAATTTTATTAATAGAATGAATGGCATCTTAGCCAGTTACAAAGCAAAACACACATGCCCTCTTAAGTAGGGACGTTAGAGACAAGGAAATCCTGTAGGTCCATGCCGTTAAAATCTACGGCGATGGACCATGTACAAAGAGTTCTAAAAAATAAAGCTTTAAGCTCCTCTACAGTTCTCTCATTGTCCTCAAAAGTCCGCTCATTCCGCTCTTGCCATAAACACCATATTATACAGATAGGAATCATCTTCCAGATGGCCTTGATATGTCTTGTGCCCCGAATCGGAGGCCAACCTTCCATCATTTCCAAAACGGTCTTCGACATAACCCATGCCAAATTAAGTTTGCCAAAGACCTCGTCCCAGAGAATCCTGGCAATCTCGCAATGTAGAAGGAGATGGTTCACCGACTCGCCCGCCCTTCGACACAGACAGCACCAGTCAGCAACGATAACCCTCCGTTTCCGCAAATTGTCCGTGGTTAGGATGTGCCCCAAAGCTGCTGTCCAAGCGGAAAAAGCCGCTTTGAGCGGTGCTTTGTGACGCCAAATCTGTCTCCAAGGGAACTGCAATACAGAAACATGAGTAAGAATTTTGTAAAAAGAACGAACCTTAAAACACCCTCTCCTATCAGATATCCACCATATCCTATCCTGACGATGTCTGTTTGGTCTTTGCGAATAAATAAGGCCCAAGAACTCAGCGAAAACCCCCACTTCCCAGTCTTGTGCTGCCCTAAGAAAAGCTATGTTCCAATTAATGTGCCCACCCCCCAGCTCCATAATCTCTGTCACTGTTGCGTCTTTGGCACTAGCTATTTGATAAAGAGAAGGGAAAATCCCACATAAAGCTCTATTCCCACACCAGTTATCCTTCCAAAATTTAATTCTCGTCCCATCCCCAAGTTGAAACCTGGTGTTCCTCCTAAACAAGTCCCACCCTTTTCGGATATTTTTCCACATTCCCACCCTCCCTGTTCTGGTGACCTCATTTGAATTCCAGCCCCCCCACAAACTACCATATTTACGGTCAATCACTATTTTCCACAGAGCCTCAGGTTCCTTGTGATATCTCCATAGCCATTTGCCCAGCAGCGCTTGATTGAAGTGTCTCAAGTTGCGGATACCCAAGCCACCATTCGAGATAGGCCGACACACCGTCTTCCAGTTGACTAAATGATATTTAAACTCCTCCCCTAATCCTCCCCATAGGAAGTCCCTTTAGAGCTTTTCTAGACGGCCTGCCACAGTTGCTGGTATTGGAAAAAGGGATAAAAAATATGTGGGTAAATTTGACAAGGTACTTTTGATCAGAGTAATACGGCCCCCTTTAGACAGATACAGTCTCTTCCACCTTGCTAATTTCCTTTCCACTTTCTCAAATACCGTGTCCCAAATCCTGACAGACCTGGAAGCCGCTCCCAGATGAAGCCCCAAATAGGTCATAGGTAGTGCAGAAATTTTACACCCGAGATTACTAGCCAACGAACGTATATTTCGGACGTCTCCTATTGGAACCATCTCAGATTTATCGTAATTCACTTTTAATCCAGAGACCGCTTCGAAACATAGGAACAACGCTTTTAACACGCGCACCTGGTTTTGATCTGCCTCACAAAGGACAAGTGTGTCATCTGCAAATAGTAAGTGAGATATGTTAGTGATGCCTCTAACAGGGGTACCAACTGGGAATCCATTTACTAGGCCATTAGCTACCAAAGCCGATAACATCCTGCTGAGAGCCTCCGTAACTATGACAAAAAGCAATGGCGATAGGGGATCCCCTTGTCTCAAACCTCGGGAGCTCGGGAAAAATCCTTTTGGGCTTCCATTAATCAAGACAGAGAATCTTGCGGTGGTAATACACCACCATATCCAAGCCTTCCACCTTTCCCCAAAACCACACCTACCGAGCAAGTACTGTAGAAAATTTCAATTGACATGATCATAGGCCTTTTCCATGTCCAGCTTGCATAAAATTCCAGTGGTACCGGCTTTCCTTCTACTCTCAATGCATTCGTTAGCTATAAGAACCGCATCGAGGATTTGTCTACCTTTGATAAATGCATTTTGCGGAGTAGAGATTATTTTCCCGATAACCCCGCTGAGACGATTAGCTAAGACCTTTGAAATGATCTTATATACCCCCCCCACAAGACTAATAGGCCGAAAGTCCTTGATATTTATGGCTCCAGGCTTTTTTGGAATAATGGCTAAAAAAGTGTTATTAAGACTTTTCTCCAATCTTCCATTTGAGAACAGCTCTTTAAATATATTCATAAGATCCTCCCTTATCACTTCCCAACACTCTTGGAAAAAACCCATGGAGAAACCGTCTGGTCCCGGTGCTTTGTCTTTGACCATTTTTCGAATAACTTCAAGCACCTCCTCCTCTTCGAAAGCTTTCTCCAAATTAATAGCATCTTCCAACCCTAAAGTCTCAAAAGCTAGGCCATCTAAGTTAGGTCTCCAGACCTCTTGTTCAGTCAAAAGCTTCTCGTAAAAATCTACTATGTGGCCATGTATGGTTCCTTCATCTTTAGTCTCTTCCCCATCGATTCTAAGAACCTCAATATTGTTATTTCTTCTATACGAGTTTGCGGTTCTATGAAAAAATTTTGTACAACGATCTCCTTCCCGTAACCACAAAGCTCTTGACTTTTGTCTCCAAGAAATCTCTTCTAATAATAGCAATCTCTCGAGTTCCGAAACCAAAGAGGTCTTTCGCATCTGTTCTTCTTGAGTAAGGCCACGCCCAGCTTGAACCCTATCTAAATCCTCAATATCTCTCTTTAATCGATTCTTGTTTTCCCCCACATTTCCAAAAGAATTCGAGTTCCATGCCTTCAATTCCCCTTTTAGGGCTTTTAACTTCTTAGTAAAAATGAAACTAGCTGTGCCCTGAAAGTGATACGACGCCCACCACTGTCTGACCCTATCGATAAAACCCTCTGACTTCAACCACATATTCTCAAACTTGAAATACCGATGCCCACTCCGAAGCCCTCCACAATCCAATAAGATGGGCCAGTGATCCGAGCATACTCGACCCAAACGCTTCTGCAAAACGTCTGGAAAATGACTTTCCCACTCGGGAGAGATGAGGAATCGATCCAACCTAGACCACGACTGGTTGTTAGACTAAGTAGCCGGACCCCCTACTAAAGATAAATCCAAAAGATTCAAATCAGAGATGCTTTCTGTAAATTCTAGGCTTGCTGAGCTCACACTTCTATTGCCACTTGTCTCGCTAGGAAAACGAACGATATTGAAATCACCTCCGATACACCACGGGAGCTCCCACCAACTATGTACCCCGGCTAGTTCTTCCCATAGAAATCTGCGGTCCGCATCCACATTTGGCCCGTATACACCTGCGAAAGCCCAAGTAAAGTCATCAGAAACACATTTAAAAGTACAGGCTATTGAGTGCCTCCCAATATACTCATCCATTTTTTCTACCACCCTCCTATCCCACAACATCACAATGCCCCCTGATGCCCCTGTGGACGCCAAATATATCCAATCCACGTGTGCACCGCTCCAAAGGCTACTCACAATTCTCCTAGTAATTAGCTTCAATTTAGTCTCTTGTAGGCATACAATTTCCACTTTCCATTCACGTAGCAGATTCCGAATCCGAAGACGTTTATTAACGTTATTTAGTCCTCGAACGTTCCATGATAAAATTTTTGGCTTCATTGGCGGATAGAAATCCCCTTGCCCTTAGCTCTCCCTTTTCCCTCTGTGTTCAGCGACCAAGTAAGGCGTCTAAGTTCTCGGCATTGTTTAGACTTCCCCTTGTTATTCAGGTTATGATTGGCCTCCATAGCAGTGAATAAAGCCATCATTTGTTCTTCATATCCCTCACACCGGATACCCACTATCTGTTGTATTGCTAAGATAGTTCTCATAACCCAACTGGAGGATTGATTTGGAACAAAAGAGTTCAATGGGACCGGTTGAAATTCATCTCCCACGTGAATATCCTCTATACCAGGTAGAAAGTATGAGTCTGGTACAATGCATTCCTCAGAATCCTCATCTGAGTCCGTCAACAAACCCTCCTGAAATAAACTCTGATTTTCCTCTGCACGAAAGATCTGCTCCCCTGGTTGGGCCTGCTGCTCCTTGCTCTTCAGCGTGACTGCCTGTGTATCCCCTTGCAGTAGCACCTCCTGCGCCTTCGTATCAACCAAACTGATCATCGAAAGCTGCTGTGGCATTCTTGGGGTCGCCGGATTCTCATCTGAGCTACTCCCTGAAGCCGTCGGCGATTTCTGTTGCACCTTCTGAGCCATTTCCGTGTGTTTCACAGGCGAGCTATGTCTCGCCGGAGTTACGTCGGAGCTGCTGGTCGCCAGGATCTCGTCGGAGTAGCCCCCAGATATTGTCGGCGTTTTCTGTTTCTCCGACGTATGACTTCCGCCCGCCGGGCCACTATTCGGCACGAATCCGATTGTCTTCATGTTGCTTAACGTGAATCTCGGGCTCGCGGGTTGATGAGAACCCGACTCAGGACCGACTCCAACGGCTGTGGGCTTTAACTGGCCCGTTGACTGAAGAAGGGCCTGGCCATGCGGGGAAGGCCCATTCCCACCCCCGCTCGCTACAAGCGCCTCGTCCTCGTGGGCCACAAGTCTGGGCCGAGGCCCACCCACTTTACGCCAAACTACCCTTCCTTTCCCCCCCCTGTTAGTCTTCCGAATCTTCTTATTGACCAGCGTACCTTTGTTTTGACTCGTGTCTAAATGCTCCAGAGCCTTCGGCTCTTTCCTTTCGCCCTCAACCACTTTTTCTTGAAGTGAGGCGACCATTCGAACCACAGTGACCATATCGCGTTGCAGGGACTGTAACTGGCCTTGTACTTCCAGCAGCAATCTTCTGGTATCCCAAGCCATTTGGCTTGACGCGTACGTGTTGTGGGAGTGGCTCGATGCTGCCGGCTGCCTGACAGACTTCCCCTTTTGTCTAGGACCACTGGGCAAAGACCGCCCGCCCTCCCTTCCCTGTAACGGCTCTGCCGAGGCAAGCACCTCCTTGTAAGTTCTTGGGACTGCCCTCTGTTCACCCTTCCCCGATACCTGCTGGTTCATCTCATTGCCTTCCTTCGATGAGCTGCCGTAGTCCCAGTCCGACAATCTCTCCCGGATTTTCCACCATCCCCAGCCTTCTTCCCCCTCAGGAAAGCATAATGATGTCCTCCTTCCCTCTTGATCGTACTCGGAGACCTCAATGAACCGGCCACGGATGTTCGAACACAGTTGCACAACAAAACTTCAATAGCCTTCCCTTGTGGACGAGTAAACCTCCTTCTTCTTTCCCCCTCGCGAGCATTCTGCTAGTACCTTAATAATCCAAGACACTACATTGTGACCCAATGCAAAAGATCGTTCTCCCTTCCAGTTCTTCTCGGTGATTCTTATTAGCCTTCCTTCCTTAGTAATAATGAATCTCTTAGACTCGATTACGACTTCAGTAGGACGACCCATTAACGCCACCAGTAATCTAACAACTAACAGGAACTAGAACGCGTGGAACATCACCGACGAGAAAATGACGAGAGATGCATGTGTACGGCGAGAGATGCATGTGTACGGAGAGAAAGAGAGAGAGTCATGTGTACGGAGAGAAAGAGAGGGTGACGATGAGGAGTGGCCAATGAGGAGTTGAAGGAGACTCCAATACTCAACATTTATGAAAGGATGACGATGGCTTGTGAATTGGGAGGAAGAAGTTCTTGGAGTTGATGTTCCAAGAAGTTTCAATTTTTACTAGTCCAAGAAGTTTCAATTTTCCAAGGAGTATTAGCCCAATATGTGGCCTAGCCGTTCATTGCATTGTTACACTATTATTGATATCTCTTTCTCTGTTTTTTTTATTCTTTTGTTGATAAGAAGTGGTACTTCTCGTTATGGCAATGTTACAATTATTTTGTGCACCAGTGACCTGAATTAGGGAATTAGGCCTTCATAGGTCCCTTTTTGAAGAAATTCAGGCTAAAGTCATGTTATGAAAAAAAGCGAGATGGCTTAGTTCAGAATTGTGTTATTAGCTGTGACTCTACTGGTCTCTTTGAGGGTGGTTCTGTCATTATCCACACAAGTCAAACAGTACCCTTTTCCTCCAAAAAATTGGGCAGCCTTAAAGCCTTGTTGGTATGGCCTTGATATTATGGGAAAAACTGATAATACTTGATAGACAGTCGTACTCCCAACTGAAGGTAATTGTAAAGTCTATATAGTTATGTGTAATCTGTGGTCAAGGTTTAGTTTAAAATAATTATAGGGTGTCACCCCTTGATGCAGGAGGATCGAAGATGCTGAGTTGTCGAAATATCTCAGCATCTGTCAATCCAATTGCATCAGCCCTCCCCCTTCTGATTTAGGAGATCATCAAATGTCAACACGAGTTATATTGTTATAGTGACCATGCAGGACTAGGTAAAGCTATTAATACACAATTTAATCCTGTTCTTGTTTGCAGACTAGGCAAGCCTTCACGCCTGGGCAAATAAATGAAGCCTGCCATGTTGACACGAAATCCAACAAAGCTGTCTTTGACAGTTTGAGGAATAACCCGAAAGTGAACTATGATGGGAAGTGTTTCTCTTACAAGGTAAACTGATAAACTTACGTTGCTGCAGACTTTTATAAACTGATACCTTTTTGGCTTTACCAGTCAAGCTGTAAATAATCCTTTTTCTTTATATCTCTTTCATGGTAGATGGCATTTTGACTTTTCTTATTTCGTATGCAGTCCAAGCACGATTTGAGGGACAAGACTCAACTTCTTCACTTAATAAGGAAATTTCCCGAGGGCATAGCAGTCATTGATCTTAAAGATGCATATCCAATGGTGATGGAAGACTTGCAGGTACATGCAATATGTTTATGTCTCATTCTGTTTTATGAACTTCTACTTCTTATATTCACATCTTGAGAATACCAACAGAATTTTGTTTATAGTAGTCTCTGAAAAACCAGGGTTTCTTTCAACCTAGGGGTGTGCCTTGAGCCTCCCATTTCTGTAAGGGGCAGTTTTGCGTCCAACACATGGGAGAGGAGGAACTTGGGAGGTGAATCGTTATCCCTAGTTTATAAACAACTGATTGATAAAGAAAGGTTGCAAGGAAAGTCTCTCATATTGCACGGGAAGCTGCTGAACAAGCCTTCGTTGATTTGATTCTCTGTATACAAGTCACCAATTTGGTTCAAAGGTGGTTTGGTAATAGTTTAATGGTGGGATTTGAAAATCCCATTAATTAGTGATTTCCTGCATTCCCTTAGTGTCAGAGTCGCTAACAAGGTGGAACTGAGAACTCTTTTACTTAGTATGATGAAGCAAAGGGTTCTAGTTTTTGAATTTTCATCGATAAAAAGGAGCAAATTCTGTAATATTAATGTGTTAAATGGCCTTAGACCTTACCAGGAAAAAAAAGGGTGAGAAATGGCCTAGGAGATCAAGTCAAGAGTATGTCATCATCCTGGATAAAAGCTTACTATATTGGCGTTATATTCTAAAAAGTTGCATGCCCAGGTGGGAACTCAACACATATCTACAACAATCCAGAATATCACGAAGTATTCTTGCTTTTGAAAGAAGCTATTGAAATATCTATATGTTCTATACCTTTAAATGTTAATTAGATTAGTTTCACAAATAGATTTTCCTTGCAAAAACAAGAAGTGTGGTTTTGGAGGTGTATTGTGGGAGTGAGGCGATTCCTCATTGATTTTCTTTTCGTTTTTGTATGTCCGCTTATTCTGCTTGTCTTTTAAACAATGAAAAGTTGTTTTCTTTCTTCAGTTTCTTTTATTGTCTATCTTGCTTGCTCTTTCTTTCAGCTCTGAGGAAATTCCTTCTTTTATTGATTTTCCATTTATCTTAAAAGCAAAAGCACCTTCAATTTTCAACAAAAGAACGTCATGGTGGTAGTAATGGACTAGTTGCCTATAACGTGAAACATTATTTATTCATCGGTACTATTTATCTATTTCTCTTTCTTTAGGCAATAAAAATGTGTTGATTTTTATTTATTTTTTAATTCCTTAGGCTTTGAAAGCTGCGGGTCAGATTTGGCTGCTATCAAACTTCGAATCACAAGAAGACATTGCTTACCCAAATGATCCCAGGGTGCCCCTTAAGGTGGATGATGACCTCAAACAGCTGTTTCGGGGAATTGAACTGCCTCGTGATATGATAGATATCGAGAGGGATCTACAGAAGAATGGGATGAAACCTGCCACCAACACCGCACAAAGGAGGGCCCGGTCAGAGGTTCATGGCATTTCCTCAAAGCAGAAGCCAAAGAAGAAGAAGCATGAGATCACTAAGAGGACAAGGCTGACCAATGCCCATCTACCAGAGCTTTTCCGGAATCTGGAGAATAATTCCTGAAGTTGGACGAGCCGTTGGCAAACCTAGAGAAGAAGATCAACAGCAGTTGGGGTGAACAAAAAACACGTTTTCCAACCCACCCATTATGTCGACCCG
Organism: Platycarya longipes; assembly: GCA_036559045.1. Classification (NCBI taxonomy): domain Eukaryota; kingdom Viridiplantae; phylum Streptophyta; class Magnoliopsida; order Fagales; family Juglandaceae; genus Platycarya; species Platycarya longipes. The sequence goes on along the minus strand of CM071796.1, from coordinate 27,047,943 downwards.
ATTCCGACCTGAAATTCCGTTTCCGATAAGCATTAAAACGGAATTAGTCTTCCAATACCGTTCCGACTCATTTGTTTTCGAAACGGCTAATAGCCGATACTGCTTTAGGCGAACAAAGCGTTCAACCTAAAACTTGGAGAAAAGCTTTAGGTGATACTGCTTTAGGGAAACATAGGAGCAAATGTTAGCTACATCCATTGTTGAAAAGCTTGGAGAAAATATTAGCTACCTAAAGCAGTTCGACATAAAGTAATTCTTGAAAAGCCATTGTTGAAAAGCTTTAGGTCTTCCCACCCATCTCTCTTGCTCGATCGATTACTCTGACCTCTCTCTCACCGAAGACGCTGATTGCTCTTCTTTCTCGCCGATGATGCCGATTGCTCTTCTTTCTCGCGAGGTTTGTCTTCTCTATATTTCAAATCTCTCTTTATCTCCGTGTTTCAGTTCCATTTGGCCATTTGCTAAGGTCATAGCAGTGTGTTTAAAGGGAAGAAATCAAACCATGGATTTTGTTCTTTAGTTTGGCATGGTTCTAGTTTTGGCTACGAGGAAGTGATGAAGGAATGTATTGGAAATGGAATACCGATTATCCGAGAAGGTTATCGGATCGGGTATTTGGCTTATCGGGTCGGGTCGGGTCGGGTGGTCGCCCCTAAACAGCAGGCTGCAATATAGCAATGCTCCTAGGCCCATTTGCATGGGTTATGTTTGTAGATATATCAAGTGTCCTAGTATTGATAAATCCAAATTGATTCTCTTTCCAGATTTTTATACAACTGTCCACTGCTGTTGTACGGAGGCTCTTGTTCCATCACTTTGATAGCTAATGTAAAAGCCCAATCTGGTTGCTCCAAACTTCTAATTTGGGATTGCCCCAAGTAATCGTAATTTGTCTGGAAGTTTAGCTTTGAATTATATTTGCATGCCTGGAACTGGAAGAATGCTGTTGCTCATGTTTATGTGATTTCTTTTATCTATTTTGATTTCTTTATGGGCAACAAACCAGCTAATCAGTGACATATCAGAATTTACTGACATTTCCAAAAAGTTCGCTCTGTGTTTATTGATCTTGGTCCAATTAGTTTGAAATCTTTATCAGCTACACAAGTAGGACAAGGAATTTATGGTAGTATATGCATATATACATGAAGGAAAAATGGAAACCCAAGTGAAGTGCTGGACAATAGGAGTCGTGTTTGGCTCATAATTATTAATTAGGATAGAACCAAATCATGAGACACTGGGTTTTCTTTCTTCAGTTTGCTATCCAGTGGAAAGTTGGGCCACCATTAAGACAGGCCGGTGCATTATTAAGACAGTTCGGTTGTCACTTTAGTCACTTATTCCTAAGTGCAACTTGTGGAACATTTATATATTTCCAGGTTGTCACACCAAAATAAAAAAACATCCCTAACAAAACAAAAACACCTAATTAATTGGTAGATCTATCTCTTCAGCCCATTCTGTTCAATAGGTCATTCTTCCATTTGGTGTTGATCACCTCCTCAATATTCATTAACATAATTTTTCATGGTCGGCAGAATTCCCAATTTTAGATATGTTTTTATGCAGTGTTATCACATTTTGTTAAGACATGTTTTTAGCACCAAGCATGTGAAAAATCTTGTGTTTGTCATACATTGGGAAGACGTGTAAAGAGGGACAAACACAAGGTTGGTGGGGGCAGGAATAAAAAATTATTAAGACGTTTTTTTGGAGGAATTAATTTTTATAAAAACCTGCTTTTCAAAAGGGAAAAATGTACGGATGCGGCCTTGGTCAGTGGCAAGGGCAAGAAAAGGAGAGGCTAAAAAATAAAGGGTAAGAAAAGGAGAGAAAAGAGATGAGACAAAGATTAGAAGAAAGCATGAGTTTGAAATATTTAGATGAAAAATAAGATGAGATGAGTTTAGATGAAATATAAAATATAAAATAAAATATTTCTAAAATATTATATTTTGATATTATTATTATTTTAAAATTTATAAAAGTTGTATTATTTATTCAATTCCTCTTTAAAATAGACAAGGTGATATTGGGGATATATCACTCACCAATTAAAATAGAATACATTAATAAGTTACATCATAAAGAAGATAGGATCATTACACTCGATTATGACCAAAAAGGGATGAACCGGATGAGCTGTCACCCATTTTTCCCTAGTTCTATTTTCTTTCTAAACCTTTTTCCCTTCACCCATTGAACCTTAGGTGCTATCATCCCTTGCTGGACGTAGTCTATTCTGCTATCAGATTCTATCGAGCCATGCCCACGCGCCGTCCACACATTGTCCACCGTGGTTCACCCATTGACCACAATCACGACATCTGTCCAAATCTGAATTCATTATTGAGTAGATATTGTTCATTATATTTTTTTTCTTCCTACTTTCGATTGGTTTGTTGTTGTTTTTCTTGTTTTTGACATCAAACATGAGTTTTAGTAGGCCAAAATGTAAAACTCAATTTTTTCTTGTTTTTATGTTATTTTTTACATCAAAATCCGATTGGTGAGACTTATCATTGGGCTGATTTCATCATTGCTAGGTTGGCTTCATTGTCTCCAAGCTGGCTTCGCCGTCACGTGGCGCTAGGAGACGAAGCCAGCTTGGAGACAGGATAAGGCTGTATTCAAGGATACTCTGGAAGAGAGGGCTTTAACCTTCAGGAAATCAAACTCGAATGTTAGGAATTTCAAAGTCAGATGTATATTTTATATTGAGTTATCACAATTAATTATATGGATTGTCTACATGTCAAGACCTTATTAGAAGATGGTATTCGGCCAAGGGCACCTTTTCCACTTAGAGATTTTTCTCTAAAGTCAAAGTTTAATACATGCGTGTTTCTTTGAGAGGGACAATCAATACGTTTTAATTTTTTAATATTTTGGTTTATAGGTATTCTTATATTAATTTGAAGATAGGTTGGCCGTTGGTTGATTGGTTTCCCTCATTTATGTGTTTTGGTGAGGAACCAGAAAAAAATCATCACAATCTTAAAGATAAACTGAGATGATCAGCTATACACACATACATATATATATAATTTTTATTTATATATAAGACTTTCTTTCTTTTTTTGAATTTGATACACTACAAATATATATATATTTATTTTTAATTAGTTACTTTTTATGAAAATATTTATTACTATTAAAATAAATCTACTTTCATTACAAATAATTATTATAATTACAAATAATCACTCACAAACGCTTTTTTTTTTTTTTTTTTATCGTGATAACACTGAAAAATATGACCTGTAATTCAAGTTTAGGTGTCTCTATCAAGTCCAGCTGTTTGAAGTTTTTTTTTTTTCTTTTTTCTAAGGTTCGTTCCCTTCTTTTTAATTTTTGACATCTTTCCTTCTACTATTTAATATTTAGGCTTGATTTGAATTTATAAATAATTTTATTTTATTTTATATCGTCTTATTTTATTATTTTATTTTAAGTTTTTATATAAAATAAAATAAATAATTTAATTTCTTCAAGTTTTAAAATAAAATTAATATTAAAAAAATATTTTAATAATATTTAATTTATTTTATTTTTTATCTCAATTTATTTATAAAAACGAACTATACCTTTAATGTCTGACTGGACAGGTTTTCCAGACTCCAAAAGCAGAAAATTTTATATGCAAAGAAGGCCGGTGCATGCGCAGTTTTCACCGATTAATTTGCAGAAAAATACCCCTTAATCCTAACTATTGGATGCTTCTACGTTACTTAGAGCATGTTTGTGATTGCATTTTGAGGTTTAAGAAGTGATTTTAAATAATTAAAAGTATTTTTAAAAAAATAACATATTTAATAATTTTATAAAAGTATTTTAGTCAGTTAAAAAAATTAAAAATCAATTTTTTCTAAATGCACCAAATTAAAACTTTTATATATATAAAAAAAATTCCTATAGATAATTATAAATATTTTTAAAAATAGTTAAAAAATTATCGTAACTAATTTAAAAAATATTTTAGATATATGAATCTCAAATAATAAATAACTTTTTAATAAAAAAAATTTATCACATTAAATTTTAAATTATAAACTTTAAATTAAAAATAATATTTTTTTATCACAATCCCGACCTGCACATGAATTTTGATAATTTTATAAAAGTGTTTTAGTTAGTTAAAAAAAAAAAAGTTAAAAATCAATTTTTTCTAAATGCACCAAATTAAAATTTTTATAAAAAAAAAATCTTATAAATAACTATATATTTTTAAAAAATTATCGTAACTAATTCTAAAAATATTTTAGATATATAAATTTCAAATAATAAATACCTTTTAATAATAAAGCTTATCACATTAAATTTTGAATTATAAATTTTAAATTAAAAATAATATTTTCTATCACAATCTCGACCTGCACATGAATTTTGTTTAACTGTGATGATTGCTCTCTATTCAGGATTGGATGCAGCTAGCCATGCAGGTACAGCATCTGAGCATTCGGTGCTTAAAAGTACAACTTTTTATTTCCTTCCCTGAAATTGATTGTTATAACTTTATGATCATTGCAAACCATTCAAGCCCGAATCGTATTTGTGCTGAAAAACTTTTCCTTTTTTTTTTTTTTATTTAAAGAAATGATAGATGCAGTTATGGAGTTGTATGTGGCGTGCAATCGCTTTAAAAAAAGTGAATATATATGAGATCCACATGAAAAAATTAACTTTTTTTCTAAAACGACTGCACGTCGTTTGTAATTTCACGACTGTATATAGCATTATCCTTTTTTTAAAGAAAAATATTTGGTCTGCAAATAAATTCTACTTATAAAAATTTATAATCTAATAGATTATATTATATATTAACATATTTGAATGTAACCTACCAAATCATAAATTTGTTTTTAAAAATAAATATATAATCACGTAAGAATATAATATAAAATTAAGTTAAATTTGGTCTTAAAATTAAAATTTCATGCTGAGCAAAAGCCTGAATTCGTGGGCTTTACTAGCATTAAAGGCCTACAGAAGGAAAAACATTTGGAAAGAAATCATAAAAACCCAATAGCCATAGCCCGGAAGCAACACGAAGACTAGACCTAGTCTACCTCATTTATTGCCCAGGATCTTTTGTTTTTATAAATATTTTCATCTTATTTTATTTTATTTTATAATTTTTCTAAATTTAATTTTTTTTTCAATCCCAAAATAAAAATAATATTAAAAAATATATATTATAATAATAATTTATTTAATATTTAATTTTTATCTTATCTTATTTATAAAAAAAAAACAGATCTTATTTACAGTATTTGAGTCTTAATTGATTACTTATAAAAAAAAAAAAAAACAGTATTTGGGTCTTAACTCTTTCATACGTGATTTTAAACAATTAATAAAAAATAATAATTTTATAATTATGTGATATTACGTTTAAAAAACTTGTATATAATATATCTATAAAAAAATGTCTTTGTGCTAATTATGATAAGTTCTCTTATATATTTTTCCTTCTAGTTAAGAGTTATTTTATGCATATAGGAACAATTTATACATAATACGGTATCAATAATATATTAGAGATGTTGGGGCTGGTTGGGCAGTTCCTAGCGTCAAAAGCAGTCTAACAGTAGTTGAGTTATTTTTTTATGATAAATATATTAAAATAAAATAAAATAAAACACAATAAAAAATATAATAAAAAATATGATAAAAAAATATAATGAAAAAAATACAATAAAAAATATAATAAAAAAATCAAAATATAATAAAAAATATAATAAAAAAATAAAATAGAAATAAATTTTAAGCCATTTGGCCTTGGTTACAGTCCGCCGCTTTCGATGACACCGCCCATCCCATCAAAACCTGTAGGCTTCGGCAAGCTTATCTCTTCACCAGCAAATTCTGACCATCTCCAATATACCTACGAAGACTTAAATCCAAAATAGTTCCTATCCACCACTATCGAAAGCGAGCTTTTAGTGAGAAAATTAGTCACATCAACTCTCAAAAAATCTCATAATATAATACTAAACTTGATGTGAAAGTATCTTCAGAGAAAACGAAAAAAAAAAAAAAAATTGTGTGAAAGTAGTACTATACATATATTTGTGGGTCCACGCGCTCAGGAAAATTACCAATTTCTCTATCTTCCAACAGTATTAGACCAAAAAATTCTTCACAAATTTAACAGTGATTGTGGACCGTTTCTCATGTCTTTTTATTATTATTAAATTATTATAATTACTATTATTTTAACTCAGTTATAATAGATGCTGCACTAATTGTCCTATGACTGGAGTCCAGTACTGATCAGATTATAATGCGTATGATAAGGCCAAATTATAAAGCATATGATCTTACTGTTTAATTTTAATCATTTTCGGGAAGTGTTACCTTAAATAGGTAATTAATTAGCTATATATAAAATTTGTAAGAGATTGCTCAAATTATTCTTTAGTACAAATAATTTTCAAGGATTATTGAAATATTATATAACTTTTTGTCAATTAATTATCCAATATGTAATTACAAGAAACTCCTTGTCAATTAATTATCCAATAACTTTTTGCAAATTAAGACGTTGCGTGCACACCTCTAAAATTAATCGGGATTTTATTGTTGGGTATCAAAAAAAAAAAAAAACAATTCTCTTATTGATTTATTTTCTGTTTTATTTTCCTTAATCCCTAAAATTTTATGAATTCACTGTTAAAGGGGTCCATTACTCATCATAAAAAAGGATATGAAAGGGGGCGGCGGGTACGCTGATCATGATCATGCAGCTAGTCATCATCACATGATAACAGCTCATTTATATGGAAAATAACAATGATATGAAACATTCAGCATTTATATATCTTATTCACAGTTGATCACCTGTAATCTAATCACAAAGATGCTCCACTTCAATTTATCAAAAAAAAAAAAAAAACAGTAATTTTTTAATTGTCGCATAATATTCATTTTTGAGGTACTCATGATCCATTCAAATTTCAGTGGCTATATTATTCAATATTATTTATTTATTTATTTATCGTCGGTTTGCTTAACAATAAAGGTTAAATAGAAGTGTCCAGGACTCCAGATCATGCTTAATTGGAGCTGATATATAATATATTATATATATATATATATATATATATATATATACGGGGACGAAATTAAGATTTGATATTTGGGAGGCGATTGATAAAATATATAATATGTGTAAATATAAATAATATATAATTTTTGCACGTAATTATATAAAAAATAATAATTAAAATTTTTTTTCTTCATTTATTATTATTATTATTATTATTATTATTTGAATTAGGAAAAAAAGAAAAAAAATTACTAACTAAAGACTATTACAAAAAAATAATAATAATCACAAATAAATAAACTTAAGCTTTTCTTTTACATACTTAACAATGATCTTTCATAAAATACAATTCATCTATTATTATTTTTAAATTGGAATTCTTGATAATTTTTTTCTCAAAAAAATAATAAATGATAATTTTTCAAGTCTTGGAAGATATATATTTTTTAAATATTTGAGGGAGTAATTTTAATTATATATAAAAAGATTATATATTTATATAATATATATATATATTTTTAATTTTGGAGGGCTACCACCTTAGCTGTAGGTCCGCCCCTGTATATATATATATATATATGCTTAGTGCTGATCGATTGAATATTTTCTTTTGCCCGTGGCACATGACCATGACTTGATCTATTAATTCAAGTAGCAGGAACTAAGAAAATAGAGATTTAATAATTAATTATTATTAAGGAAATGCAGATCAACAAGGATTATATTGAGCTGTAGCCTATTATATATATATATATATAATATGCGGTCCACAATGCTTGATCTTACTCATTCAACTTATTCTTATATTTTTGGGTACATTATTGAAGTAGCTTTCTGAATTTGATTTTCTATTTTTGCTGGGGAATCCAAGTCGTTTTGCAATCTCTTCGGCCAAAAAGTTGGACATATTCTTGTAGCATGGCAATTTTAGAATATATGTAAATATCTTATCACTATGTGTGATTGTGAAACAAAGGTACGAATTAGTTGACGTCTCGATTCTCGATCGTGGTGCATGTTGATCTAACGAATTGATATTTATTGTTATTTAGGGAACATATATTCCAATAATATCCAATTCGAAAGCCGGAAATCTTGAAGCAAGCTTTATCTTCTAAAAAAATGTACGGTTTTCATTTGGTATGCTAGCTTTTTGATCCATATAATTTGAAATTATTTAGGTCTCGTTTGGAGTTGAAGACGAAATAAGATCAATTTAATTTAAGTGATTTTATTTTTTAATAATATTATTATTTTAGAATTTAAAAAAAATAAATTGAGAATTAAAAAAGTTATATTGAGATTTAAAAAAATTGTATTAAAATTTATATTTTATATGAAAAAATATAATAATGAGGTGAGACAAATTTATCTTATCTTCAAATACAAACAGGGCTATATTGTTATTTATGAAAAATAATAAATTTTATTATTTATTTTATATCTTAATATTTTTTTTATTTATGAGTCAAATTTCTTTTAATTAATAGTCCAATAAATAAAATATTTGATGGAATGGGATAAAGTGGGGAGTTATGATTTAGATTCAAGATCTTTCTTTTAATACTATGTGAAATAATAGTTGTTCCAAAAATTTAAACTGATGAAAAAATAAATTTTATTATTTATTTTATATCTTAATATATATATATATATATATAATCCAGATAGACCTAAAATAAAAAGTAAACTACCATGAAACTTCTAACTAGCAGACAAAAACATGCCCATAAGGATCATTGGCATGCAACTTGGCTCCAAAAAATGGATTACGTGTTGGCCGGGACAACGACGATGATTGGTGGTTGAGACAAGGAGGAAAACGACGAAGATTTTTTTGGTATACCGCTACGATTAGTACTACTAGTGTTTTATATAATAACGACAATGTAAGGAGAAAAAATTGCCAAACACTCGTAGAGTCGTACTACTACATGACATTCTTAAAATGATAATTAGGTTAGGGCAGATCCCAAAAAGCGAACGCCGATAATTTTGCAGAAAATACTAATAGCTTGGCATATTAACTTCCATGATCACTGGTTATTTATTAAACCAGGCAAATTGATTACATGCACTGACATTATTATTATATTATACAAAAGATCAAGTTCAGTTTTTATCTGGTTATATATATATATATATATATATATGAAGGCCGGGTAAACCAAACCATGACATCGATTTATTTATTTATTTTGAAAGAAAAAGGCCACAATATAAGTCAGTAATTAGCTTGCAACCTCATCCAAAAGCTTATATCTTCTCACCTTATTCCTGAAAAAAGGCCGCCTGGTGGCCGTGACTCCATTAATTCCGTTTGATATCTCCTCTGACTTCGTTCTCCTGAGCTTGATCTCCTCCATATGAGCATTGGTGATGATCCTCTTTCGTGCTGATGGCGACGGCGACGGAGACGGCGGTCCTCCCGGCGATCTGATCTGTTTCTTGATATGGCCATTGAGTTTCAACTGCGAAGTGCTTCTTTGACCCTTTAGGATTGCAAGACTGTCACCGACGTTTCCATTAATCATTTTGTTGTTCTTGTTCGATGATGAAGAGTTGGAGGAGTTCTGAGACTTTTCTTTGGGTTCCTGCTTTTGAGTACTCAGACACCAATTGCAAATCCAGTAAGACTCGTCGGCCTTTGGGTAGAGATTGCTACAGTACCTAATTATTTAAAGATTGAATTTTTGTTAAGAAGAAACAATATTAATACTTGACATGAACACGAATCAGAACTAAAGACGGCGAGGCGACGTTCGTAAATGAAATCCAATATATAGTTAACAAAATATTAAGACCCAAAAGGCGGAAAACCAACCACCTGTGCTGCGATCTGAATTCGCAGACTTTGCACTGGAAAAGCTCGCGTGAGAAACCATAATCCCCACACATGCAACACTCCAGGCCTGGCTTCGACGCAACAACATTAGTAGTGTCTTTGTTTGTTGTCATAATTGAGAGAGAGAGAGAGAGAGAGAGAGAGAGAGAGAGAGAGAGAGATTATGGGGGTGGCTATAGGCAGATGATCACGATCATACAACAAAAAAGCCTCGACGGTGTTTTATATATTAATAATATAGCGTGAAATTTAGTATTTTGGTATCAATTTCGGCGTCGCCGTCATGTGTCAAAAATAGTATTATAATTTCCAATATACTAGTTGCCAAAATAAAAGAATCCATAATATTTGAGGTTGAGACACAGATAAAAACGTCATTCTTCCCTGCCAAGTCGCGTCTTTATAAAATTAGATGGCACAGTAAAAACGGTTTTTTTTTTTTTTTAACTAATAATAATAATAATAATAATAATGATCACAGAATGTTAGCTTAGGTTTGATACTCGTTAAAAAAACATATATCATAAAACAAAAGAAGCCAAATTTGCCCCCGCAACCACCATTTAAATTTGCAGTAACAAAAATATAATTAATTTTGCCTATTGAAATATAAACAAAGCGAATACTTCATTATGTTACAAAGAAGATTATATATACAAAAATACTATAAATCTACAAAATAACGCCGTAGTTTGATTTTAATACATCATCATTTTATAAAGTTATTTTTATTATGAAATAGATTAAACAAATCGCATGAATTAGCTATGTCATTTTATAAATTTACTTTTACGTAATCTTTTTATAATTTTTATTATTATTTTATTACTTTTGTCTACCTTTTATATGGTTATTATTATTATTTTTTAACCAAATGGGCGGTGATAGTAAAGCAAAAAATAGTTGGTAAGAAAGTAGGATGCATTAATGCCTTTTGTGAATACGAGGTACTTATAATTATTCAGAATTCAAAACCCTAGCTAGCTAATAATTCTATTACTACAATATAGATATAAATGGTTCCAACCTTTGAAGGGTGTTCATTCACCTCTGAACTTGTCTCTTACCCTATTTTTTACTTTAAAAAATAAACAAAAAGAAACCCAATTAGCTGATGATGCGGCCAGCTCATGAGAGTCAAAGCTGGAAGAAAACAAAACGCGTTACATTATAATTACATGAAGAATGCTTAATTAAATTATATATTAACCAAGTTTGGGTGTGATGGTATACGTAACATCTTTTGATGCCACGTAGGTCGGCTGGTGGCCATAAGGAAAAATATGACACAATATGATGGGGCTGGTTTTGAATGAAAATGATCAGTAGCCATTTTTTCTCATTCAATATCCGTCGTACTGTACAATTATTAAATCTCTCTCTATACTTTGCTTGGACGCTAGCTCTTATTAATATTGCCGGTACTACTACGTGCACGCTGGATTTATGGTCAAGATATCCCTCATCTGCATGTCTCCATATACATATTTATGCTGCTTAATTTTTAAATTATGTTACATCGGTTGTCGGCTAACTTATCTGTATCTTGAATATATAAAATAAAAAAACAATTTTTTTTATCGGTTTGTATCTGAATAAAATGATGACTTGTGCCATTTATTTTGCATAATCGGGATGGTTGGCTAATCAAAGGATATCCCGTATGCAAGGGAAATATATATTGATAACTACTCCCTATAATTTTCCCCTTTTTTACATGAAAAGCCCAAGTTTTCATTATCAGTAAATCTTACGTTATGAAAAAAACTGTTTTTTTATGGTCAGTTATTTTTTATCAAAATGAGTCTGTTTTTATAGTAAATAGTTATTTTTGTCACAAATAATCCATCACGAATACTCATATTTCTATAGTGCTTGACTGCACTTCACTTTGATGTAAATATATTAATGCCTCTAAAGACTTACAAAATTGCTTCAACATCGTTGAAACCCAAGTCATTTTGGGATTAGCTTCAGATCACATGGACATGAATCCAATATCACAATTTACCATTTCAATGCTGTTAATTAGGCTTAGCAATCATCTATCTCATTCCTGAAAGGCTGTAAACTTGAGTTCATCTAGTTTATACCATCTTATTTAGAACGAATGACTGATATTTCAAGAATTCCATAGAAGTGGAGATGTTTAGTAATTTTAAGAGGAAAGCTGTGGTTTGGTCCAACCGAATCCTCCACCGTTACAGCCCTCGTCATTTCTCGCGGCGGTGGGCGACACCGCCTACCCTATCGAGACAGGAGGGAGCTGGCGACCTCACCCCTGAGACGGCGAGCCCCGGCGACCTCCAGTGTGCCCTTGGCGACCTTAAACCCGTTTCGAATCCGGTACTTGCTACTCAATTAATCTCTCCTTTCTCAACTTTTTATCCCAAGGGGTAGGTTTCCGAAACGTTGATGAAAGATCACTACTTGCTACTTAATTAATCTCTCTGTGCTCAACAATAAATTGGAGTCGACCGACACAAACTCTCACAACCATTTTTACCTCCACTCGGATAAAAGATTCAATGCAAATTAATGATCAGGTAATACCGTTATACCAAATCCACCCAAATTCAATTGCATCAATACTCATATTTATGTATGTATATATGTATCTATCTATCATGCATGCATCAGTGCTGAACAATAAATATATTGGCCGAAAAGTTACACTTGAATGATTGATTGTGTTTGTTTAAGTTAGCACTCAAGGACCACTTATGGTCAGAATCATACAGCCAATACTCTCCACTCCTATTTATTGGCAGTTCTCTAATCTAATGGTACGACCTAAGCTATTGATCATGTGCATTAGGCGATGTACTTCCATGCAGTTATATTAAGATAAAGGAAATGTTATCTATTAAAAAAAAATGCAGGAAATTACGATCTAATTGTATCATTTTAAATCACATTAGTTTATAGAGGAATTCTTTTAATTCTCTATAGAACTAAGACCATGAGAATAAAAAATAAAGCACAAAATCGATAATAGGCAAGCACCCCTGAACTAGGGCTATGCAAAAAGCCCAATTGGCCAATGAACGCGTCCAACTCCATTAGGTTAACCTGACAAAAGTCAGTTTCATAGGCTTAAAAGTAAATTGCGGGCGGTTCCAACAATTTTTTAGTTGAAACCGATGAACCCGATCTCCAATCTCTCTCATCATACCTCCGTAACTTTTCTCGAAAAATCACTCCTCACTCAAAGGACAACAAGAGGATCTGAACCAAACAAGATGTCTTCAAAAAACTTCCCTTCAGTTCAAAGTCTCAAGTTCTTCATACTTGTACTTTGGTCTCCCAAGTCGCAAACAATCTTCTAGATCTAGGTTGTCGTTCCCATGTACTGTTGTTGTCCCTATTACCCCACTGACATCCTAACAATCTCTTTGGTTCTTGTTCCAGTTTTGGCTCTAGCTCTAATTCATCATCGATGAGGATCCCAAACTTTCGTCATTTGAGTTCTCGCCGAACAAGAGATCGAAGTTATCCATCATTGTATCATTCGACATTGGTTCATCAAAAAGGAAATATGGCTCGAAAAAGTTAAAGACATCACCGACGTATGGCAAATCGAACGGTAAATACTCAGCAATACCCGAATCATCAGACAAACTCAATTTGGCTAGACATTTTACGAACGCTTTCTCCATAGCTATTTCTCGCTTACAGTCTCCCACCTTTTGAAGCTTCTTCTTTTCCAACTTGCATGTTATGAATTCTTGTGTTTTAGGGATTTCTTTGATATGGGGTTGTCTCCTTTCTTTTGATTTGTTATTGTGCTTGGTCGGTGTTGAATCTCTTTCAATTTTGTGACTATGTGGTGGATGATTTGCTTGATTTCTCAGTAGATAGGAAAAAAGGGGAATAAAAAAAAAAAAAAACTTAGGGGCAGCAGTTCAACCCAACCCGACCCAACATTGGGTCGAGTTCGCGCGTTTTCCTTGGCAAGGCGGTTCAGATCAGCCACAAAACCGTCATTTCTTGGTCGGGTTGCAGGCCTACCGTGAACGTGTGTGCAAAGTGAGGATCCAGGGATAAAAAAAGAAGGGGTAGCAAATCCAAGCCAGAATATTGCCGGTATTTTGGGCTGTACTAAAATAACTTGGCGTGATTGATGTGAGAGGGTTTAGATTTTTAACACCACACGAACTCCTAATAGACCGTCGGAATATTGATTTCAACTACATTATTATTTTATTCTCTACCCCGACTAATTCCGGGCGTACACAAGGCCTCGACAAAGAAACTTTTTGGAACTACACCTTGAATAATTCGACAAAAAAATCTCAGTTCGATAATCACTAAAGATTATTTGCACCTAGTGGGATTCAAACCTTAAATAATTTTGGATGAAGCATACTACCAAGAGGCCTTTATCACTTGAGTCAACCCCTAGGCCGCTGACATTTTTACTAATTCAGCTTCCAATGGGGCTTATTATTACAAGGAAATTTTCGGCCATTACCTATCAATAGTTATAGTTGTAGTTGACTCCAAATATATATCTTCAAACTATGCCGTGCTAGATGTTTTGTTGTACCAGCATAGAAGCAAATGAAAGAGAGTTGTACCAACATAGAAGCAAATGAAAGAGAGTAGGTAATTCAAACATACCAATTTATTCAACTTTTGGTAGTCACGACATTCTGAAAATATAAGTGAAATGAGTATTAAACATACAATGTACGTTATAGAAACTTCAGCAACTAAGCCTGAAGGCTGAACCAGAAGGAACACCATTACGCTGTAAATGATAAACTCAATGAAGGTGGCAACTGCACCATGTTCTATATAATATATTAACAATAAAACACAAATGACGAGTGTTGTGCTCTTATTCTGTACAAAAAAAAATCCAACTATATATGAAAATGTCAAATATATGTTACCAAATAGAAGGGTAACGATGAGAGAGAGAGAGAGAGAGAGAGCAAACAACAGCAGTAAATTATGACAAAGGAACAAAAAACCTCAAAGCTAACCAGGGATCAAGGCGGGTCAGCCAATTTCAATTTATTTTTGCAGGATGCCACCAGACTATACCGATGTCCTATTACCAACAATGGCTTGCTTATATATTCACCCTTCACAACCTTATACACAATGTAGAAACACCATCACTTAATATACACTTAAAACAGAGCATCTGCCATGAAATAAAAGTATAAATCAATGATGATTTGGAATATAACATCCTCGTTGACAATTCTATAAACAATTCCAAAGATCTACAGAGTCCACAATATGGATATCTTGTACATCAACCGTTGCTTTTGTATCATGATTTCGCATATGTACTATCAAGTTATAGAACATATATGTGTAGCATAAAAGCACCACATTTTGGCGGTTCATATTTCCAATTCTAATTTACTTGTCACAAGTAAATTTCCTTCAGAGAATGCACAGATAATTTCTACTGTAAAGTTTTAGATAAAGTACTACGAAACAAGCATACAACAAACATGGACAAGCAGACAGAGAAAATGGATTTTACTTACAAGCATGCTTCAAAGAACCTGATTAGCTCTGAGTACACTCAAATGGATGAAATGTTCCTTCGGTAAACTCATGCCTTCGGAACCGCTGAAGAAGTTCAAAAGGCCTGCACATTAAAATAGAATTCTTCCAGGTAAATATAAACATATTAAGTCTTGCGAAGAAGAATGAAATAAACATAAGATAGTCTTTTCAGGGAAATATTGTATGATATCTGTAACAACAGATAACCTAAAAGTGTTTTCTTACTTCATTCATTGACCTATCACTATGTATATATACACCATATACAATAGATATTTATACCCTCAGAGGTTACACTACCCTCAGAGGTTACACTAATTACATGCTTTCTAACAATATCATATACTCACACAGGCTTTTGTGGTCTGCATCTTCAAACCTTAACACACCCCCCCCTTTTTTCTCTCTCTTAATGATAAACACATACTGAAACCACATCCGACACATACACATAGGAAGATGAAGTGCCATATATTATATCCCAGATAATTGGTACATGTAATAGTTTCAAAACTTTTTATTTCTTCTTTTTTTACTCCCGTCAACATAGTGTAAGAGGGAGCATTTACATACCACAAATATGTGAAATGCACTTCAACTCAATCCAAAATAACATGGTGGCATGAAAGTGTTCAGGAAGAATAAAATGGTATTTAAAAAACAAAACAAAAACATGTTAATACTTTTTCAGCTAGAAGGAATCTCGAGCCTTACAGGAGAGTTTCACGATTGCGGGATAATTTGCGTTGATTGTTTTCCATGGCAACCAGCACATCAGCAGTTTCTGGTCTTTCTGCTCCACCAGCTACAATAGATGGGACTGGAGCACTTGGAGTCCATATCTAGAAACCACCAAAATTCAGAACTAATCCGTCTGCTCCACCCAAAATACTACTACTGATCACATTTACCTTTATTGTGTTGTCAATCCCACTAGTTGCCACAACAGAATCAAATGGGTGGCACTGGACACAGTTCACAACTATGGGAAGACATGGGAAAAAAAAAATCAGACAATTTAATTAATCAAAGAGACTACTATAGTCAGTAACTAACTCCATTCATCTTGGAGTGAGGGAAAGCATTACCAGAGTCATCTCCAAGAAGCATTTTTATCAGTCTACCAGTTTGCTTTTCCCAGATAAACCATCTTCCATCATCACTTCCACTAGCAATATACTCACCTGTAAATCAATAGAAACAGTTAAAAGGGGAGAAAAACTATACGAGTTTGAGCATGAAGATGCATAAATCACAGAATACAAGATAACCAATAATTACACTAAACAAGAAACAAAATCTTCTGTCATATATAGGTTATAGAAGAACATGCAAATAACTGGTGGAGATATCAACATTAACGTTGAATGTTAAAAGTGATGCAGTTCAGCAAATAGACAAGAAATTCTATTAACAGAGATGGTGTGGAGAGGGAGAGGGGAGTTAGGCTTTTCACCAATTAAACATTATTTACTTAACACCACCATGGTATCAAAGTGTGATTGTCAATAAGGACTTTGTCCCACCATTAACATTTCAAAAACTTGACTTGTATGGCATTAACTGATGATAATGACCGAAGCAGAAGAAAAGTACCTTTCTGGCCAAGAAAACTGGCCTGTTTAATGTCAGTTCCGACATTGCAGTGGCCAACATATCTCTGCTTCATATCAACTGATGCCTCAGGCTGCAGTATAAACAAAAACATGAACAAAATGGCCAAAGCAAGATGAATAAAAAAAATTATGCAGCATATGACAACAAAGAAAACATTGAACTCTAAAAGTTTTGGTGCAACCAATTAAAAAAAGGAGCCAGCTCATTTAATGAACCTTTGTCCGTGCATTAGTTGGCAAGTGAAATGGCAAACCTGATAAGGTATCCCATCATTTTGTGATGATGAAGGTGATCCACATATACCATTTGCACCACCACTTTCTCTAGATGAATCACCTCTTCGATGAAATCTCACATTTACGCTCCCATGAAGAAAGTTTGATTCAACATCATGTCCTTCATCACCCGATATTGAAGTTTCAAAGTCCAACTCCAATTCCTCATCGTAATCAGAATCTTCTCTTTCAGATCCTGGACCATCTTGAGAAACATCACTATTAACCTCTGATCGGTAGAGTATATCACTTAACGAGAGTACTCTTCCACCTCGTGATTCAGACCTTGGCATTCCCTCATTTGCCTTATTTTTTTCAGCTTCAACTAGTTATGTAATCATGCAGTTAGATTTACGTAAGCCGAAACTTTATTCTACATATATAATTCAATTCAAACAAAAAATATGCTCAACATCTTACCAACAACAGAAAAACCTAAAGGGAAACGTCCTTATTGTAGTGTTTATGTATTATCACACATGATGGTTAAGCTCGGGTTAATTATCCTTGTAATAAAATTAACATCAATGGTCCTCCATAGAACCATGATAGCCGTACAAGCAACTTTAGACATGAGTTAGCAGACATAAAGCAGCCTGACCTTACATGATGATCTGATCTTAAACAGAAAGGGGTGTATCATGTTTAAAACACTTTCCAAGAGCTGCATTGAGCTCAGGTTCTTGTATAGACAAAAACTAACATGTGGAGAGGAAGTCTATGGACATCATATTGCATATTCATGACACGTGCTTCCAATGTTTATTAAAACTTACAAAGAAAATTATGAGTTTTGATGATCAGAAACCTCACCAAAGGATATACATACAAATCCTGTCAGTAGTTTTAAATTGAATCGAAAGGTTTTGGATAGGGGTTTATATGGATATTGCATGGTTTCCTTTCACTGCCAACGTGGCACAATCAGTTTTTTATGTGCATTAGGGACTTGTTATATTGTAATAATTTCCTAAACACATCAGTACAAATTAAAATGCACTGTAATGCTAAAAATCTTCAACTTTGCTTAAAGATGAAAAGTTAGCTTGCTTTAAATAGGTGGGAATAAAAAAGATAGTGCTTTTATCAAGATGAGGGGATTGCTTTGAGAAAAAAAATACTAGTGCATACTGATAAAAAAAAAAACAAAAACAAAAATCAAAACTGATAAAAACAAAAAGTCTCAATATATGGGAAACAAAATTGACGTTGGAATTTATTGGTCCTATTCTATCAAAAGAAAACAGTTCAATTTGTTAGATGCAAATGCAACAACATATTCTATCCTTGCTTTGCACGAGGACCTGTGCACCCCTGGGATTAGTTGGATGCCGTTCCCAAACACCCAGTGCCAATAAAAAAAAAAAATTAAGGACATGGCATACTATACTATGATATGATAGAAGTACCACATGTCTATACCCAATAGCTATCTTATGATCAGTTTTAACTTGCATTATTAGTAAACTACCAAAATAAGACTATTACCCTATTTGATAGACAAGGATAAAATAAAATAAAATTTGTTATGCTATAGTAATACCAGTAAAAATGTATTAAAACACATTTTTTAATAAAGTAAAAAAAAAATATATTGAAACACATTAACAATGACAAATGAGATGCACAAAAAAAAAAAAAAAAATGTAGAAGACATAGCATTGAAGAAACCTGAGACAAGATCCCTTTTGACATTCTCCACTCTTTCTAACACTTCAGATTCAGAATCTGATGGGGCCAAAAATTGAGCTGCCGTTGCGAAGTCAAGAGCCTCTTTATGTTTGCCTAACTGCAAGAAACTTAGAGTTAGGAAGTAAAAATAATTCTTTAAACAACTAGAGGTAGATTCAGTCCACAAGTTCACATTCTATGTATACTTCCCGTGTACTTGGGCTATGCCATTTACAATCTATAAAATTTTGCATATATAAAAGATATCACAAGCCTAGAAGACAAGGTGTATTCTCTCAGACCACAGTCCAGCATAAAACTCTTAAAACCAAAAATTTCATTTCTGACTTACAGTTACCTAGACCAAAAGAATACTGTGAATTTGGATGCTCTAACACTAAATATCTATGATTCTTATGAAAACTAAGACAATAATTAGTAGTGTGAAATTTTAAACCCTTAAGAGCTGCAAATGGCATTCAAAAACTTGCATACAATTTATATGCAATCACCTAGCTTTGCAAGAACTTCACTACGGATAATCTTGACTCATCCTACTCTGGTAACTGAAAACACCTACTTTTAAACGTAATGATTTGTTATATATATTGGAAAATATAGCATCGAAAGACAAACAGATGGGATTTAATGACCTGTGGTCAATCTGGAGCAACAAATAGGCAAACATTCAGGTCAGAGGAGTTGCTTGGGCACCTAGAGCAATATGCTTTGATCATACAGTGAGTTGCAGCAAGTACTTGAAATTACCTGTGATAAAGCTTCAGACATATGATAAAGTGCTTGAAAAGAGGAATTATCAATCCTCCGAGCATTGTAGCAATCTCTTATAGCCATATGAGCATCATTTTTCCACTTCCGCTGGAGGAGAAAAAACAGATGATATACAGGTATTTATGAAATGAATGTGACTGAACTTCCAACCAAATAACATATTAAATAACCTTGAGTAATAGAGCAGCACGTAAACAAAGACATTCATGCTTTAGCTTGGGCCCAATGTCATGACCATATCCATCCAAAACCTCATTGCACGCCTCAATTCCATAGAAATAATTTGTTGCCTCCTCCAAGGTTTTTTCTGCAATTTGAATTAGTTTCCTGCACTTGTCAAGCTGAAACAGCTGTGTCAGACAAGCTAAAACATAATAGCACAACAGACACTTTTCTTTTCTTTTTTCTCCATTACTAAATTGAAAGACATATATATACAATGAGCAGTAACACAATATTCAAATAACTAACAAAGAAGTAAAAAAACAGACCAATGCAGCAAAATTGGTTTTTCTGTGAAGACAGCTTGAGAAGAAATTGGATACTGCTGGCCGCAATTCTACCCCGTTGAGGATTGGAGTGAAACTCATCAGCTTCGAAACATCTCCTGAAGTATATTGCATAGCACTCCTGCCAGCTGTGAATCAAAAATAACATATAACCTTTCAAGTTTGCTAATTTGACCATCAAAAACTACAAGAGAAAAAGAACACTAAAAACAATGATGTTACAACTATGAATACATCAGTGTGCACATATAACTACAACACATTCAAATCCTAGACCACAACTTAGGCTAGCACTTAGTCGACCTGAAACCGACACCCATTTACATCACTATATAAGTGCTCGAGTCACATTTAGGGTAAAACTCATGTGAAGCAAGTGCTATTGTTTGGGTTTTCAGTCCAAAACTTTAAAATCTTTCTGTGCACTTGAGTTTTGCCTATTTCTATGAATAAAACTTCTTGATTACCTATGAGAGAGAGAGAGAGAGCAATATACAAATGTAATTCATAAATTGGCAAAATGATATGTTTTAGTATAAAAAGAAATATTTAAAAAGTGAAAAGCAAGGTTCTTGAACATTCCACAATTTTATTTCTTACAG
The DNA here is from genome assembly GCA_036559045.1 of Platycarya longipes. Lineage (NCBI taxonomy): Eukaryota > Viridiplantae > Streptophyta > Magnoliopsida > Fagales > Juglandaceae > Platycarya > Platycarya longipes. The sequence goes on along the minus strand of CM071796.1, from coordinate 27,027,046 downwards.
TACCTTATTTTTTTTAAGTACTTACAGTACCTTAACAAACCAAACAAGAGCAAGTTGAAGATTTCAAGCTCTTAGATATAACTGCCTTTTCATGTATTAATGATCAAAGACATATCTTAAGAATATATCACAATATATGATTATCAGTACAACAATAAGGCGCGAGATTAAGCACGTTTACGTTTCAGGCACACTGTTTCTGTCCCTGCATTTTTTGTGTGGATACCAATAAAATAATTGAACTTTGTTTGGGGAAGGGGGATGGGGGAGGCTTCCCACAATAAAAGACAGTAAACAATAAATATCTCTTAATCAAATGGTTCAATGGCATAGGAGCTAAGCATTTTAAGACAATAAACATACCATTATTTACATCCATCAGGTAAACATGCTCTCCACTGTAACTAAGGAGAACCTCTTCTCCAGTTGGACTAAACGCAACATGAGTGAGGTGCAAGTTTGGATGTCCCTGGAAAAATGGGAAAAAAAGTAATTTACAAAACAGAACTATGCTAACTATATGATGGCTTAATTATGAAACAAAGCAAAAAACATGTACAGGGATTTTTTTAAATTAAGAAAAGATAAAATTAAGTAGATTAAAAAGTGAGTATAATAGGATTCTAACAAAGTTTATAAAGACTGACTGACTAATAACAATACAAAAATACACTAAACAAAGCCTAACCCATATGTGGTAATAAACATTCAATTTTTTCTTCAAAATGCTTTTTGTCCTCATCTACAAGCCCGAAGAAGAAGAAAAACCCAAATCAAAAAAGAAAGAGCTAATTAAAAATCTCCACTAAACACTGAAACATCTACACGAATCAACATCTAATGCAGACATCTTTATGGCAAGATGCTTTTGCAAAGAATCTTTATCAAAAGAGAATAAAAGTGCAAAATGAAAATCTTAAAGCATCCTAGTTACTTTTCTTATGGATAACAGTTTTTTTTATATGTAATTTTCTTATAGATAATAGTGCAGAAATAGTTGCAACAAGGAGGTGACAGCATATGATGCAAGACTAATCAGAAAGAACTCTTAAACTCACATAATCAGAGAGATGCATTGGGCAGAAGTAGTTAACACAAGGAGGAGGTGACATTCTTTTCCGACAGGAGGTCAATGGAGGCAGCATCCTTCTATCATATAAACGTGCAAATGAATCACTGCAAAAACACATAGCAATCAGTAAATCTGTTAGAGAGAAATCATGGGAGAATTTTTAACATGCGCAATTAGAATTCAGAAACAATAAAATACCTCCCACCAACAAGGAGCAAATGCGGCCTTGTGGAACTGATATCACAAGATTTTAGAGCTAAGACTTGTTTAGGAGGATCGGACAATGACCTCTTTGCTCCACACCGCAAGTCAAGCTGCCATCAAGTTTAAATGGGACAAGCAATGATTTCATAGGCATTAAATTGGAGGACACCAAGTCATACAGAAAGCACCTCAAAAGTCATGAATGAAAAATATTTGCAAGTTGACAAAACTAGAAGCATATTTTCGGTGCCAATATGCACACCTCACACAAGTCAAAGAAAGGTAGCTGCCCATAAAAGATAAAGGCAACTGCAACGCAAATAAATGCCTATTGTAAAGGATCAAGTTGATGGCCATGGGAATACGAAGCAAGGTCTCTCAAATTGGTTCCCATGAAGATCCCTCCCATTCTTGGTTTCATGAAAACTTTCACAATAAATAACTCTGCAATATTTGAAGTTCCTTTTAGAGTACCACGATAGAAGTAAACAAGAGGGGGCCGTGTAATCACTTGAACATTAGAAAGCAGAATTTCATAGGGATCCAGATTTCTTAGCAATAGCACAATTTCACAAATGCCAAAGTGCATTTAGGTCATGATTAGGAGAGAAATCCTACTCAATTGGCCGACAACAGCTATGTAATATTTATTCCAACCAAAGTATTAATCAATGGGCAAGAATGAAAGGTAAACACATAACTAAAAGCAACAGCTCCACAAGAAAATAGGATAGAGCCAACACTTGCAATATGGAAAGTAAGCTCTATATCAAGCATAAAGCAATAACCAGAAATGCCAAAGGGTGGTCAGATGAACAACCCTTGCTACAATATGCTACTATGAAATATTTTAAGTGCCATTTGTGAAACTCAGTTCCTCTATATCAAGCATGAAGCAATAACCAGAAATGTCAAAGGGTAGTCAGATGAACAACCCTTTCTACAATATGCTACTATGAAATCTTTTAAGTGCCATTCGTGAAACTCAGTTCACAACAAAGGCAATTGGAGATGTCATGATGTTTTCTGTAATAAAAGATGAATTTGAAAACACAACTGTAGAGGTCACATACTAGAATATTGCGACATTCTTGACGAGAAGATCCAGCCGGAGGACAGGATGTGCCCTCTCGAAAGTCATGCTGCCTCAAAGTCCCATCTTCACTGGCACTCCATACCACGTTGGGGTTTCCAGCCTCAACCTTCAACCAAGAAAGGCTGGCAGAAGTTATTAGAAGCAAAGGAAAGCAACTGACTGTTAATATTCACCACTATAAATTCTTGTAAAAAAACATTGACCACTATAAAATCGCAAAAGCTTCAAAATAACTCTCTTTACAATGATTTCCAACAAATATCTTACAGCTAATTTTTTAACTCTTCTTGTGTGACACTGATATGTTGCAGTTGGAGAAACATCATCAGGTCCTCTCCCACTTAAGCGAGACAAATTAAATAACCGTACCTGCAAAAAAAACAGTGAGTGCAATTCACCAGCAAAATCTGACAGCACACAAGCAGTACCCGCCTATGAACATATAAAATGATTTGAAAATTACTTCTGCATCCCCAGCTCCAGAGGCCACAAGCTCATCAGAGGTTTCTGGCACAAACTTTGTACAGAATATGTTTGCAGAATGCCCGGTCTCTATAGAATGCAAAAGACTCCGACTGGAATAGCTCCAAATATTAAGCTGCATGGAAACAAAGCATCAATAATTTCATGAAAAAAAAAAATGTGTACACAAGCATTGGAGAAAGGGTGTAGAAAAATTGGCATCCCCAGCTGATGAGTCGATCAGCTCATTATCACTCTATAATTTATTTGAACAAAAACACCCATTGGTTCATGGCTTTAAGTTCAAAGATACAGTCACAAAAGTCAGAAAACTCGCATTTTCCTCACCCTGCCTCATATCCACTAGAGTTTACAGCAATATAATAATAACATGGGGGCTCACTTCTACCCACCCCAAGCCACTCTGTTCTTTCAGTCTTTCTCAGCTGACCTCTTGAATCTGCTAAACTTCAAACAAAGAAAAGAATCCAAGGAGCAAGAGGATACTATTAAAGTAGGATGTAGAACAAGGAAAAGCATGAAAATTTTGACACAGGTGAGTGTGTGTCTACATCACAGGTTACAGCTCACAAACAGTTCCAAATGTATTCTATGCCATTCTTTTTTTTTATAATTAATAAAATTATTGATCCTCATAATTAGGCATAGCCCGTATTCCATGCCATACTTAGAAGGTGAATTAACACTGGGCTTACAATTCATTCTGGCCAAAGTAGATAATACAATATTAGAACTCTAGAAATTCACTTCACCAGCCAGATAAGTCACAGAGCAGAAAAGAGAAGATAAAAAAGGCATACTTAAGAGGAATGAGAACACCACAGGGGAAAGTGTTGGACGTTAAAAAAACCTATAATTACCGAGGCACAGATTGCCCTAAAATCTTGTAGGGTAGACCAAAAGTACATCTAAGCACAAAGTCCAACGTAATATTGACTGAGTGTTTTACTCATCAATTGAAAAATAGTCTTAACAACAATAACATCATGGGAACAAAGATTGTAGCACTTATTTTGATCGATTGTAGGTGTGATCCAATTGGTGGCTAGAGAGCGGGAACACAAACAAACACAGGTGCAGGCAAGCACACGCACACATACAGAGGAATACATCCTGAGAAGTTATCAATACAACAATGTAATTTTTTTTTTTTGGATAAATACAACAGTGTAGAAATTTAGGAACCATAATTACACATGGAATAAGATCACACTCTTGAAATTGAAATATTCTCATGCATAGCACATCTCAACACAGCTACTCACATCAAGAGTAATAAAAAGATGAATATAGTGTAATGTAGCCTAAGAGAAACACAATTTTACCTATTACCAATCAATAGAGAGTAAGTTTCAAATTACAAATATAAAAGCATCATACCCTTGTGTCATCTGATCCTGATATCAAAAGTGAACCCTTGGCATTCCAAGCCACAGAATTAACACAACCTTGATGCCCCTATGAGACAGACAGACAGAAAGGAAGAGGTAACAACTAGTTATTATTTAATATTTGGTAGAAACAAAGATTCCAAACACTAGATAATACAAAATAATAAAAGTGCAATGGATCGTTAGCGTGACTCACTATGTTGGTAATCGCTATACTAGGGTCCAAGAATTCATAAATTAGAAGGGCTTTCACATGAAAATTCTACTGGAATCCTTAAGAAGAATGATTTGGAGTTGGCCTAATTTTGGTGTTTCAATATAAAGAAATATTTTAAGCTGCCTTAAACTTTCACATTGTTATGGCCCTGGCCCTACATTTTGTATTAACAATGGGACTCAATTGCCCAGAATTTGGATGTGGGACCTTTAGAATCCATTACACACTTTGCAGGGATCATAAAGAAAAGTAAGAAATTGGTTCAAATTAATAGATGACAAGGGAAAAAATACAAAATAAATTATGTGAATAAGGCTGTATAAACCATGATCACTGCAACACTGAATGAAAACCATTACATACTAAATATCTTACGAACCTCCATTACTTTTTCAAGGGAGAGCCTCCGTATAAATGATGAGTGCATCTGTAAACTGTGATTAACAACCTATATAGAGACCAAAATATTCTCTTAGACCTTCAGAAAAGCGGAAACCCTTTATGAAATAATAACTGCAAACCAATCTTAATTAAAATAAATGGCATAAATCATGCACTCTTTAATATTCCTTAAATTTGAAAAAGATAGCAAGTCAAGGAAGACAGTACATACAAAAGCATAAAAGCCAGAGATCCTTGCACAGAAAAACAAAAAATCAACAAACTTACCTCCCTAAAAGAAATTCTTGTTTTTGTGATAAATCAAAAGATACATTGATGTGGATTCATCACTTGAATTTAATGGAAAAACCATTAAGAGACTAATTTTAAGTATAAAGATCCTTTCTTCCTAGCTTTATTTTCTAAAAACTCTGATTAAATATGTTTAACACCAAAATCACAAAAGCTTACTTTGATGGGAAGAGATTAATTACATGATTAAATGTATATACTAATAGTGCCCTTCACTTGTGCGTCAAACTCTAAATAATAATTTGTCCCAATACATAGAATATTTAATTGAAATGGGGAATAAAGGGTGGAGTCAGGGTTCAAACTTCAAACTCAGCTGAGATCAAGTTAAATCACTAACTATCTTAAAACATTAAGTTAACGAGAATTGGTGAGTTTAATCATTTGATTTATGTTCTAACAACATATAAGGAAAATATCATGTTAGGCAATACAATAAACTGTGTTCAAACCTTCACCAGCATAAAACACATCAGTGACCAACTCTCAACCCAAAACACACAAAATTGGTTGCACCATCATATTCTAGATGGTCTTAGGAGGAGTATAGCTGCCCTAGAAACGAAAGCTTTAGTGCAAAATGAACAACACTTGTATATTTTTCCCTTATCTTGTTTCGAATTTTTGCAAGAAGTACAGTTCTCTCCAACGGGTAAAATTTAGCAGGGGCATTTCAAGCACCACTAGATTTACTAAAAGAGGAATATCTCTCATCTTTGGATTGTTAAAACGAGTACTGAATATATATACATATATGTATATATATGTATATAAGCACCACTAGAGATATGTAAGTTGAAAAAAGACTGGTGTTTGTTAAAATGGGTACCAAATTTTTTTCTAGTACTCATTCATGACTATACCCACATTATGAGGTCGCAAAAGGACTGCCGTTTCAAACCCATCGTTTAAAAACTAAAAAGATGCGAGTTGCTCCCTTAGATATTGTTAAGGATAAGGATGCATTTGAAGTTAAAGACCAAGATAAAGCTGAAGATTCTGTAGACTAGTTGACGTCTTATATCAGTAGAGTTTGTTATATATTTTAAATTGAATTTTGAATTGTTTTGTTTTCTATTTCTATCTTGATAATTGCTACGAGTCCTACTCATGTATCATTCGGCTCTCTATTAATAATAAGATCGTCAGCACACTGTTTTGTGCGTGATTGTTATTTCCTAAACATGGTATTAGAGCCAAAGACTCATGTCACCCATGGCCGATCCTCATACACCCACATCCGAGACTAACGTCTCTTCTTCCTCGGCACCTTTTATCATACCCATTATCTGGCCCACTACTTACTCTTCCAGTGCAGCAGGTCAACTCCCATTAGTGTCGAGACCTTTCCAAAATCCAAGTACCCTAACCAATCAAGCCCATATGGCTCCCTCTCCCTTTACCCATCTCCCCTGCACTTTCTCCCTCAACCCCATCGACAGCTTCCCAAAACTCGAACCCACCAGAACCACCATGCCATCAACCCAACCCGCCTACTATGCCATCACAACACCCCATGATCACTCAATCAAAGAACAACATCACCAAACCCAAAACCCAAACAAACGACACCATGTGATACCCTCTACCTAAAGCCCTCATTGCCGAAACAAATTCTATTATGCTTGAACCATCCTACTATACCAATGCGGTCAAGCATCCTCAATGGCGAAACACCATGAACCAAGAGTTTGATGCTCAGCTCAAAAATGGTACCTGGACTTTAGTACCACCTACTGTCGCCTGAAACATCATTGGTTCAAAATGGGTCTATTAGATCAAACAAAAAGCAAATGGCGATGTGGAACGCTACAAGGCACGTTTGGTAGCCAAAGGCTATCTTCAGCAAGCAGATGTTGATTTCTCTAACACCTATAGCCCAGTGATCAAACCCACAACGGTAAAAACAATCTTATCTATTACTATTTCTTTAGGGAGGGAGATTCGACAAATTGATGTGCACAATGCCTTCTTACATGGCAAACTCTCTGAGGAGGTCTTCATGACTTAACCTCAAGCGTATGCTCATCCACAATTCCCACATCATGTTTGTAAATTGCAAAAGGCATTATATGGCCTAAAACAAGCTTCATGAGCATTCTAGACCTAGGCTTTCATGGGTCACATCAGATACTTCTCTGTTTATTCATACATCATCCAAGTTCACCATGTATATCCTTATTTATTTTGATGACATTTTGATCACTTGCTCACACAAACATGCCATTGATGAATTGTTGAAAACTTTGCATGGTGACTTTGCAATAAAAGGTTTGGGCAATTTAAATTTTTTCTTGGGCATTGAGGCAATCCACTCTAATGGCCAACTTCTATTATCTCAACAAAGGTATATTATGGACATACGCAAAAAGATAAAAATGCATGAGGCTAAACCCATCAGCACTCCTATGGCTACCTCCACCAATCTCAGTGCCTTTGACAATGAGGATTTCAATGATCCCACCCTATTTCGTAGCACAGTTAGAGTTTTATAATATCTATCAATCACTAGGCCAAAGATAGCATTTACAGTTAACCAGTTATCTTAGTTCATGCACAAACCACAACTATCTCATTGGCAAGCCGCAAAGCGTCTCTTTCGATATCTCAAACAAACAATCAGTTATGATTTGTCATTCAGTAAGTCCACAACCACAACTCTTCAAGCATTTTCTAATGCTAATATGGCAGGTTCTCGTGATGATAGACGCTCAACAGGAGGCTTTTGTGTGCTCCTCGGGCCAAACCTTATCTCATGGAGTTGCAAAAAGCAAGTCATTGTAGCTTGCTCAAGCACTAAAGCAGAATATAAAGCACTCGCCAATACAAGCGCTGAACTTCAATGGGTTCAATCCCTACTGCAAGAACTCGGTTTTAAGGCCCCCTCCCCTCCTATCTTGTGGTGTGACAACATAGGAGCCACTTATTTATCAGCAAATCTAGTTTTTCACGCTCACACAAAGCATGTAGAAATTGATTTTTGCTTTGTGCATGATATGATAGCCAAAAAACTTGTTGTAGTCAGATTCTTATCCTCTAAAGATCAACTAGCAGATATTTTCATGAAGCCTTTGTTTTCATTCAGGTTTGCAACACTTCACTCCAAGCTTAATGTAGTTCCACTTTATTGGACTTGCGGGGGCGTGTTAAAGATAAGGATGCATTTAAAATTAAAGACCAAGATAAAGCTGAAGATGCCGTAGACTAGTTGACGTTATATCAGTAGAGTTTGTTATATATTTTGAATTGAATTTTGAATTGTTTTGTTTTCTATTTCTATCTTGATAATTGTTACGAGTCCTACTCATGTATCATTTGGTTCTCTATTATTAATAAGAACACAAACGCACTGTTTTGTGCGTGATTGTTATTTCCTAAACAAATATGATGATTGATGACTAACATATTGTCCCGGCAATTCATCCTAAGTGTGTAAAGCACTTTACAGATGAAGAACTGGAAGTACCCATAAGCACCTTAAAACGCAATGAAAAACTTTAAAAACTCCCATCACCAATGAACAAGTTTTTCAGAGAAATTCAATCACTTTTTCAGCCCATGAGGAACTAAACCCTTCAGTCTTTTTCACAACAAAACTATATCAAACCCCACGCAGCGCTAATTGCAACGGAGATTCAAAAACGAATTCGATCGACAGAAGAAAAAAAAAAAACCAAAATCAAGGATTTAGTAAAATTATATGAGGGAAAAAAAAAGTACTTGGCGAGCGTCAAAGCGACGAGTCTCAATCAGTTCGGAGATGTTGCCGTCGCGAAAACCGAAAGACTCCATTGAATGAGTACTGGAACCCTACCGGAATCGAATCCGACAACCGCTGTAATTAGCTCCTGGACAAGGCGGTTCCGAACTTTTTATAGGTTTGTGTATACGTATTTTCTTTTGTTTTATTTTCTTTAGTTATTTGCCTATACTAATAACTATGAAAGTGAAACACCGTTTTATAATTCATTAGTCTGTACTCTGTAGACACACGGAGTCGGTTTGAGTTACACCCTTCATATTGGATTCATTAATAGATCTATTAAACATTTAAATTTATAAATTTTATATTAGATTTATCCATTAAAATCATAATATAATAATATTTTTTAATAAAAACACATTTAAATATTTTTTTATATTTTATAAATACAATAACCATATGTATATTAATAATATAATCTGATACTTAAATAATTATTTTTCAACCAAATTTTGAAAAAGTATTTTTTAATTCCTTGTTAAAAAATTAATTTTTTTCAACCATAATCTTCAACCAAATAATTACTTAAATAATTATTTTTCAACCAAATAAAAAAATGAGAAAAAGAAAATGAGAAAAATAAAATTGAAGAATAAAATATATTAAAGTATGTGTTTAGAGTGTGAATAGTAATCCTTCAAATATAAATGATTGTAAAAATTTACTATAATTTAATGTTACACATTAAGAAGTTTAATAAATCCAATGTGAAGATTTTTTAACAAAAATCATCAAATTCATATTTGATGGATCATTTGATGAATTCAATGCCAATGCTCTTAAGATGAGATTATATGAGTTAAGATAAATTTTAAAAATTAAATCAAATATTATTATTATTTAAAATTTGAAAAAATTAAATTAGAATTTGAAAAAATATATTGAGATTTGAAAAAATTATATTGAGATTTATATTTTGTATAGAAATTTAAAAAAATATAATAATGAATTTAAGATGAATTGAGACGAATTTTCGAATCTAAAAGGGGCCTAAGCCGATATACGCAAATAACACAGTGGATCTCATAATACTTTCCTCTCTATCTTTCTCATTAAACAAAGATTTTATCGCTCTGTTTCGATCTAGATTATCTCAACTTATTTTTTAATTTAATTTTATCTTATTATTATAATTTTTTCAAATTTTTATATAAAATATAATAAATTTTTCATATTTTTCAAATTTTAAAATAATAGTATTATTAAAAAATAATAATACTATATATACTTAAAATTTTACTTACATTTTTACTTACAAGACTTATTTATTAGTTTTCTTTTTAAATTTAATTTTTAAATTTCAAATTTCATAATTTTTAACATATTAGTAGATGATATTGGAGAAGTAAGTTTTTTATTAGTATTTATTAAATTTATTTAGCATTTTTTATTAAAAAATAATATTTTATTTAACTTTTATCTCAACTTATTTCATTTCAACTCACTATCTAAACTACACCTAAAAAAATTAGTGAATGTTTATCCACATCTACTCATATTCAAGCTTGCTAATTGTAACGTTTTAGGGGATGCCAACGTCACCTAAGGATTTATATTTCAAAATAATTAATCAATATTATAATTAAAATTTCATTGAAATCATTATAAATAACAATAACTTTCATTCTACGCTAAAATTTCATAGGCCATAAACACCATATCACCCTCTCTCATTGGGCATTCCATCTAGGTGATATAGCTTAAATCTTGCACTTCTGGTTAAATATATTTTAATACTATTTGTATTGTATTGAAAAAAGCCCAACTCACATTTAGCTAATCAATGACACAATTATAGTTTCATTAAAATCATTTATTTTTTATAAGAAAAAAAAAGTAAGAATTTCTCTCTCAATAATATGCGATCTTCATACAAGATATACACTTATCAAGTTATCAGTATGTACGAGTATCACAATAACTTTTTTATGAAAAAAAAAAATTATTTATCATTATTGTTCTAATTAGCATCTCATCATTTTATGATATTGCATTAAATAATAGGTTCAAGAAAAAAATATGATAAATAATTTCTTATCATCAATACTACGTCATGAGATGATAAAAAAAATAATGAGAATTATGATAATGAGTAAAATTACTATTTTATAAAACTCTCCCACACAAAATGAATTAACAAGTAAGAGTTATAGGCACACTTAATTTAATTAAATATATATAGTATGGTTAACTCAAATATAATCAGAACTTGTATTTATGTGATTCACATTTTTTATCACGAGTCTTTGAACCTTTATGCGACCCAATACGAAATTAGTGAATAAATTATTATAAACAAGTTAATATTTGTAATTAGTAGCCTAAAAAGAAATTTCTTCATCGGGTTTTAGCAAAATCACAGATGGACATAACCCATTTAAACAAAAACAAAAAACATTTATCCCTCGACAACAAGATTTTCATCGATGTAGGAAATTACATATGTGGAATGGTGGTCAATTGTTTTGCTTTGAAAAGGGGAAACATAGTCCATAAACAAAGTAGTTTAATATCTATATTTCAAAAAGGAAACTATTCTACTTGCCTTGCAAACTCACAATCATTTGAAATAATATTGGATTCAATTCATTCCAAACACGCAGCAGGAAAGTGAAACATTAGCCAAGAGGTAGTTCATTAAGGGGTAGACACCATCATCTATGAAGCAGAAGTCCCAACACTATTGTAATCAAAATATAGCATATGACAATGTAATCAACACCATTGTTATCAAAAGTTTAATGGTCTGATGGCATATGACTCGATTCTTTAAATAAAAAATATGGATTCAAAACCCCCATCCCCTTATATGAAATATGGGAAAATTTGGAGTCCAGTCTAACTTGAAAACCTAAAAAATAGCCCTCCAAGTACATAACGACACGTAAGGATTTTATGGAATAAAGTTGATGTCGCGATTCACTTGATCACACTACTCACTTGAACCCTCTCATTTCGTAACCTAGTCTTTTGACTTCGACTTCCTTATTCGACTTCATCCCAACACTCCACCAAGACAACGGCAACGGCAAACTAGGCAGCAAGTGACAAGTGTATTTCTCACTTCTTACTTGACAACTCTTGACACAATAAGTGTATTTCTCATCTTTTTATATGTATTTCATTTCTAGTTTACTGGATTGGTTAGGGTTTAGGGTTTTGATTTGGGGTCTTATTTGTCTTCCTCCTTCTCCATTTGTAATTTCTCTCTCTCTCTCTCTCTCTCTCTCTCTCTCTCAATGTTCTTCTTACTTTGTTCATGATGATCTGATGAAGAGGGAAGGATAATGAAGAAGAGTCTCTTCTAGCTGAAAATCTGAAGCTTTGTTTTTTGTATGTTTTTTATGTTTTGTCAAAATTGTAGGTTTGGAGGGATTAAAGAAACTTGCGCTTTTTGTGATTATACTCTCTTTTTTATTACTTATGCTTTGTACATTTTTTCAGCAACCAAAGAAGATTAGTTTGGGGTCGGTTTGTTGGTTCATTTCGATTTTCATCATTCTAAAGTGAAAGGGGTTTTTATGAGTATTTTTATGTGAATACTATAGTGTGATTTTGTAAGTGGAATGCTCACATTATGATTGAGTATTTTTCCCTATTTTCTCTCTAACTTCGATTGTGTATATAGTGGAATATGACAGAATGAGGCTGGCGTCGGACGACAATGGAACAAGCCAGTGGAAAAGGACGGTGGAGAAAATGAAGGAATGAGGGAGGGCCAAATGCTTGAGTTGTGAGGGCTATTGTTCGACCGAATGAGGAAGGACCAAATGAGGCTTTGAAGGCATGAGTGATTTGGTGTGGCAAAGCCTAAATTGTGTTTGCTATAATAGGTGACATGGCTATTTACCATTATAGGGCTGTATTTTTAGCTTTTGAAGCTCGACCGGACCATAGCATCTCCCATGAAATAAATAAATATATATATATATATATAATGAAATCTCCTCAAATTTCTATAAATAAACCTTTAGTGCAAATGCTAAGATTATGTTCATCTAAAACTTGCAGATCCAACAGAAACTGTGAGAAAACTGAACCACAAAAAGGCAATGATATGTTGTTGTTGCTTTGTGTACTAAAAAGGCAATGATTTGGTGTGATTGTGTATGTTATCCTATCCATCTGATTCAGAGGGGAAGGACTTGCAGCAATAGGCCTATTCATCAGGGTCGAAAAAACCTGACTCAGCCCTAAAATTTTCTCTATTTTTCAATAATTTTGGTATTTTTATCTAAAAAACTCAAGAAAATTACTTATATTTTGAATCTAAATTTCCAGATCCCAAACCCATATGAGCAAGCTTATGCAGCAATATTTCATTTCCAATATAAACACAAGATTGATTCACACTTATCATTCTAAAAAGATGAAAAAAAAAGTAAAAAATAGATTGGGAATCAGTAAGTGTTCATAGGTAGATTTCACATAGTACACAATCTTTTTATGATTTCAAGTGTAAGTCAAATGCCAAATCCTTATTTTTTATGTTCTGTTTTCATTTGTTCCATTTCTAAATAGATATCAAAATATAAATTACATTAACCTCTTTTCATTTGTAAGTATTAAATAGGGGTGTAAGAAATTCGGTTCGGACCAATGGACCTGACCAAACCAAATCTTGATATGGTCCAGTCCAATCCAAAAAATGTAGGACCAAGGACTATTCGGTCCGGTCCAGGTCCATGGGATTTCTCCCACTGGATCGGACTAGACCGGACCATATATAACTCCTTAATTATAATAAAAAATATGCGTACATATATATATTTTCTCATAAAAAATATTTAATTTCTCATAAAGGATCAAATTACATTTTTTACATTTGCATAACTTTATTAAAATATTTAATTTCAAAAATTATTATTATTTTTCCACATATGCATAAAGATTTGAATTTGTAAGATGATTGATTGTCATCTTTAACATGTGCATGTGTTGTTTGAAAATCTTGAAGGGTGGTTGTGTATTTTTTTGACAAATGTAAAAGATAGATGATTTGTTTGAAAATCTTGAAAGATGGTTGTGTATTTTTTTGACATATGCAAAAAGAAGATAATTTGGTTTGAAAAATAAATCATGCTCATTTTGTCATGTATGAAAAGTAAAAGATTAGGTTTGATTTTTTTGAAAAATGAATGGAGTTGTCTTTGATAAATATAAAAAGGAGATGCTTTTATTTGAATCTTTTGAAAAGTGAATAGTGCTCTTATTTGATATGTGAACCTTTTCAAATTTGAATATGAAAACTCATTTGCTTATAAATAACTCACTTGAGTTTTACAAAAATCACAACAATAGCTTACATATCAATTGCTAAATTTTGCATCATTTTCTCAAAGCCCTCATTCTCTCTTCTCTAAGTTTTGTACATTAATTTTTGTTCATTTTAAGAGAGATATAGGTTGTACTGTATTATTCTTATTTCACTCATTGAGGAGTGTACTCTGATAATCTACCTACTATCAGCTCTTGTATTTGTAAGAGAGTGCGTATAACCGTTGTGTGTGTAAAAGATGTTCTACACAGGAAATAGTTGAATCACCAAGCGTGAGGTGATTGCAAATGTAGAGGGTGTTCTACATGGATTCTTTATAGCGGTATTGCTCAAAGGCGTAATAGGTTTCTATCTCCACTTGAAGGAGATTGAATAGTGAATTTGGAATCCTCAACGGGTAGCTTGAGGCGAAGACGTAGGTAGTGGAGCTAAACCTCGTTAAAATACTGAGTTTGCTTCTTCTTATCCTTACTCTTTATATTTCCTGTTGCTTCATATTCTATTTATATTTTATATTGTATATTTGGTTTATAAGTATTAATTTTTTAATATAACACAATTCACCCCCCCTCTTGTGTTGGTCATCTAGGCAACAAGAATAACAAAAAAAAAAAATCTAGGAGTTTCGCTACATCGATTTCGGACATTATACAGTAACTGTTTTCCTTCAAGCACCTTAGAGAAAGCATCTACCACCGAAGAGTGGGAGTGTCGACTCCCCCTCTTTCCCTCTCTCCCTCTCTCCCTCATCGTATTCATCCTCCAGCTGGACTAGATTATGGATTGTTTATTCTATATTATTTTCGTTTTAACACGAGAGTAGTGCATTTCGATGATCTCCGATGGCCAGCGACACTCACGCGCCCCACCAGGGGTTCCATCTAGCACCGATCTACTAGCCGGCCGAAAGATCTGTCAAAAGGAATAGTGCGTGACGCTCACATGCAGATAAATTTGCGCGCATGTATCCCATGTGCCTCAATATAGAGGTATTTGTTGTCGCCACGCGTGACGTTTCTTGGCTCAGTGTCTTTGGAGGCTTCAAGATTGCTTGTCCAGACACTTCCAATGTGGCATGTGTTATATATGCACCATTACAGCTGTGTTGTTTCTTCTAGTATTTTGTGCTTTTGTGTTTTGGTTTTCTCTTTTGTTGTAGTATGTTTTATGTAATAATAAAATTAAAATGACTATTTCTTTTAGTTGCCCACTCTTCTTTGAAGGATGATAGTGTTGATCCCCTCTTTCTCTTTTGGAAGATAGTGGTGTTGATTCTCTCTCCTATTTTAGAGAGTAGGGGTTGGTTATTCTCTGTTCGCAAAGTATTATACTCTCAAACAAATTGAGATTGAAATCTATGAAGGTTTGTCACTTGAGAGAATATAAATGTTTAGACAATATCCATTACAAAAAAATTTATGTATGAGAATGCCCCAAACAGTTGAGTAGTTTTAGTTTATAATCTGGATTTTTAATTTTATTTTATAAGATCACAATTATAATCTCGATTTCTTGGAATGAAATGAAATCCTTTCAATATATATATATATAAGGTAAGAATATAATATATAATATTTTAAATATATCTTATTTAATTATAATTATTACGAGCGAAATTTATGGATGTTATATAATGTTATTGAAGGTAAATAACCTCTCAGAAATTTATGGATGTTATATAATGTTATTGAAGGTCAGAAATTTATGGATGTTATATAATGTTATTGAAGGTAAATAACCTCTCAAAATAAAAGATTATCATTAAATAAACCAATATCAAAGAAACCGATTTGTTGTTGGAAAAATAAAAACATGATAAGAGATACAAAATCTTCCGACCAATGAGACGCGACTTCAAATGATGAATAGACCTATCAAATTTTGAGTTTTCCTTTTTTGTAATTAATAATGATAAGGATATATAAATCTATTTGTCTTGATTAACCACTTAAATACGTAGTCTCCTTGTTTCTAGACATCCATCGTATCTGTAAGTGATGCTTAAAAATCTTACTTGCACTATTTTTTAAACTTTATGATCTAAAACTAAACCTTGATGAAAAATAGATTTTATTGCAAAAATACTAGATCTATCCATAAAATTACAAAATATTGATCCTTGGACACACATGTTAAATTATATGAAAGCAAGTCAATTTATAAATGAGAAATACCAAAACCACATATGGAAATCCCGATAGTGTATTTTTTTTTACTTAATAATCAAAAAAATATTTTTAATCATATTCTGAATTTTAGAAAATATTAAAAATATTAAAAAATACAGGAAAAAGTCAAAAAGAAAAAACACACACACAAAATACACAGGTGGCTCTAGAGCCACCCTTTGTAAATTTATGATAAACCCTCACCGATTCACAACTTTTCAAGGCATTTGGGGTACAAATTACAATATTAGTAATCCAATCAGCATTTCAATTTATTTTTTTTAATTTCTAAAAATAATTCCATATGACTTCAATGAAACATATAATACCCACAAAAGTAAAATCGAAATTCTAAAATAGAGAATAATCAGATAAAATGAGGAAAATAAATGCATTTTTAATATGAAAAATCTAACAAGGGCCGCTAATAAACACCTATCACTGGACCCCAAGCACACATGCTTCCTCTCCCTAATAATGCCAGCCGTGTAGGGTCCGTTCCCTCACACCCACCATCATCTCCAGCACACAGTTTTCACGACACATAAAAAACAACCGAAGGAATACCAAAACGACATCACTGTTTCTTATCATAAATGCTTGAATGCGACGTTAGTACAGAGGCAAAACAACAACAATAAAACCAAACAAAACTATAAATTACTCCCAACCAAGATAGAAGAAAAGAAATCATCTCCCACCAACAAAACCAGCACACAGCAACTACTAACTACTAAATCCATGATAAATAACACCAACCAAACATATCAGTCTTTCCCACAACCAAACTTACAGTAGCAGCAACATTAAAAGGGTAAGGTCCATCCCACACAGAGTTGGTACATAAATAAATACATAAAAGCAAGCTGGCTTTCTTCTTCTTTTTTTTTTTTTTGGCACCGAATGTTCAGAACAGCGTCCCTACTAATCCTAGAGATGCACAAGCCTCGATAAGAAGTTTCCCGCAAAAAGCGAGCTGGCTTCTGGGATCAAGGATGCGTGGAAGTGGAGAATGGGGGTCCCAATAAACATGTTGCAGAATGAAGTGATGTCTTCTCATCCACACTCCAATATCCTTTAGCAAGCCAAAGCTGGCTGCTGATTTCCAACATTTAACCACTAGAGAAACTTGGGGGCTATTCGAGCTTTTCTGTCCACTGTCTCACATTTTACCTTGCTTTGAACTCCTGCTATGCAAATTCACACCCCAGCCATGACATTTACAGAACTTCAAATAGACATGAACCGATAATGCTACTTACCACTAAAGATACTAACATTAAACACCAACTAACTTATAGAGCATCGAGTCCTAAAGCCATGGCTCTGAGCTTCAAAGATTTTAAGTAATGTATAGTCTCGTCGATGACTACAATTGCATCCTTGCCGCTGGCACCAGGAATTATGTTTTGGAGAATGTTGACAGTCTCACGAATTCTCTCCTTCTTCATCCTCTTGGTGCCTGATAAAGAACACATTTTTCTGGACCCTGCATTGTTGCCATTGGCACTACTAGATTCTGCATCATCTTCACATTTGAAGCGTCTGTTGCGATTCATTGAACTTGCAGTGTCCATCACTGATGGTGCATCATCATAAACAGTATCCAACTGTTTTCGCTTCTTAGTTGGCCAAGCAGAACTAGCAACTTCTTCAATACTTCCTTCAAGCCAATCTTTCTTATCATGTGCTGTCATTGTACAAGGTGAATGACCTGTGCTAGTTACTTCACCGTCTTCAGTATATTCGCTAGTGTTGTCTGAGTAAAGCAAGGCATTAAGTTCTTCAGTATCTTCATGCATCTCACTTTGAACATCAGTTCCGAGGTTTTCATTAATTTCATCTGTTTGAATTGGTCCTGAGAAATAATTCAAACCTCCGTTGATTCCAATATCTTCCCCATTTAATTTAGAAGGTTTTGGACCCCAAGAACTAAGGCATTGGACGGGAGTCCCAATCCCAGAACTAAAGATCAAAGTGGTTTGGTCCCTCGATTTATCAACAGCAGCAAACTTCTTCTGGACACATCCAGACCCTGCATTGAGTGCAATGGCCTCCCTGCAGCTTTCATAAGGATTAGTAGGCAGTCTGCCTTCAGCAATTGACTGGTTAAGGGCAGGAGTGAAGGATTGCCGGAAACGAGGCAAACAATAAAACCAACCGTGAGGTTCATTTGCTTGGCCTACCCAAGAATGAGGTAGTTTAGAAGATGCATAAACCGGCAACGCCCCACTCATTGGAGTCATATTAATGCCCGGATATATACCTGCAGAGATGGGATTTTGCTGCCCTATGTCAAGGGGAGGAGCACCCAAGGGACTCAAATTGGGTAATTGCCAATTAAACTGCTGGTGGGGAAGCCTTCTATTGTCTCCTCCCATCCAACCAATACACCTACAGATCACAAGGGAAAGCACCAGAAAACTTTACAACCAATTGATGTCATTATAGTCTAAAAAGAATTCATGAACCAAATTGTAAAACGTACCAGAAAGATGCTTTTGCGTAGTTGAAATAGGCTATTGCTGATTATTTTCTCTTTATATTAAGAACTGGGAAACTAACTAAAAACTCCAGCTTAACTCAACGCGAAAATGCAAAACTATTCTACGTTACAGGTTTGAGCAAATGACGAAAATATTCAGCCTGAAAAGAAACACAAGAAATACTATTAGTGGGTATCGCATTAGCTCCCAAACATTATCAAGAATGAAAAAGAAATAAGATCTTTGGGATTGATAAAGACGGTAAAACAACTGAGAAATGTTACCACATGCTAATCCCATTTCTATCTGTAGCTATTAAATTATAGGAATCCAATTATCTTATACAAACCTGGCAATCCTGGAGAGGTTGAAAGCAAGCTAAGACTCTAACAATTATCGTGGCACTCCCTGCAATCCCATTTTCGTGTTTCGTTGCCCGAAATCTTGTTTGGCTCGCTGATTGGCACACCATAACTACTTTCCAATACTTCACTGAGAGGAATTAGAAAACCCAACTTTTCCAGAGGACAAAAACTTCAAAACTCAGTAACTTAAAACTTGGGAGAGATCAACTCAACAGAAAAGTTAAATTTTATCACCAAGAAACAGATGCCCAATAGAATTGAATGGGAACAGAAACGGGCGAATAGAATGTAACGACTAATAGAATGTCTACAGTGATGAGAACAAGTTTGAAATGAAATTACGCGAACAAGGTCAAGTAATGTTCAGCTAATCTGGCGGACATAACAAGGAACAACGATGAGGAAGTTAGATCCCATGGAAAATTTAGAGAGAGATATACAAAACTAGGAGGACAAAAACTTGAGGGGTTCTGAATAGTTGGAAGGAACTACAGAATTACTCGGCAATAAAGGTTCAGAGGGATGACTTTGCGGAAGACGTCAAAGGAGAGACTCAGCGACCACCGCATGCTGTTCTATAATTCTCCAAAAAAAAAGGATCCCACGACCGTTTCACTATTCCAAGCTACTACCTGCAACAAATTGTCCGACACAAATCCCCCACAAACGTTATCTTCCAGAAGCTTTTAGCACCCATAAAAAAATATGATTCAGGAACAATACATACAAACACATACTTGTTACAATTTTCCCTTTTTTTATTTTTTTTTATTTAAGCTCAGGAATTTGACTCGTTAATTTTCTCAGGGACCAAGCAGAGGGAAACACGTAAAAAATTTACAGAGAAAATGGACTGATCTAAGTAAAACGAACCAAACTAAATAAAGTGGCCATTCGTAGCTAGTTGAATGAAATCAAATTTCTAAATATCAGGAAAAGGAATAGAGAGAGAGGGAGGGAGAGAAAGAGAACGCCAGTAAAGAGAAAATCAACTATAAACTGAGTTTAAGAATTAGGCGGACTTACACAAGGAGGTTGAATTAAGAACATATGAAAGAAATAGAAACGGAGCCAAAAGCCCCAAAAAAAATTAACGCTTCAAAATGGACCAAGAAAATCAGAGGAAGTGAACCCAAACAAACAAACAAAGCACCGCACACAATCAGAATATCATTACAGAGAATACCGGACACCAAGACAACTTACCGCTGATAACCCAGTGAATTCAGATGAGAGCAGAACAGGAAAACACAGAGATCACAGAGTTTTCTCAATCCCCAAAGCTGCGCCTGAGACCCTGATCGAACAACCAACACTATAAAAAAAGCGTGTGAGAGAGAGAGAGAGTAAAGTCAAAGTCGAAACTTGGCGAGAGAGCACGGGGGTGATAAGATATTAAGATCATAAAGCAAGAAAGCGACATGCATATCCCTATTCGTCTGGGAATCATAACCAACAATATTATTTTAGATTAAAAAACAAAAAACGTGATTTTTGATACGTGCGCGAACAGCGCACGCATTCGCAAGCCATTGGTGTTTAATAATTAGTGGTTATTATTATTATTATTATTATTATTTTCTTTTATACTATTTTTGTTTACCTAAAAAATATAAATAGACACAAAAGTAATATATCATTTAAGAATTATATAAAAATTATAAAATAATATTGAGTTATAACTTAAAGCAACTTTAATCGAACAATAACACCATTTACGTCCATAAACTATGGTGAGGTTGAGAGGAGGATTCGATCGTATAAGTCATGGAATTAGTAGAGATTAAAATGATGTATTAATTATTAGACTATTTATAATTCACTAATTAAAGAGTATTTTTAACTAAATTTTAGTTAAAAAATATTAAAAATCTATTTCAAGAGGCTCTCTAAAATTAAAATAAATTTAATTTTCTCTCTTTTTACTCTCCAAATTTAACTAGAAGAAAGAGAAAACTAAATTACTTTTAAGATTAAATTAATTTAGTTTTCTCTCTCTTTACTCTCTTGATATTTTCTAAATTATTTTTAGAAATTAATATTTTAATAAAACAGCTATTGATTTGTTGAGTCTGTTATTTAATATAGTAAAAAGTAACTAGTTAGAATTTGTAAAAGTGAAATTTTAAGCCAAAATTTAACTAATGAATTGTGAATACTCTTACAATGGGTTAGTGGGTGATGAGATTAAGCATACGTTTGAATATTAAAAAGATTTGAGATAGTCTAGAATGTTTTGTTATTATTTATTATTTTATTATTATTTTATTATCTATTTTTCACTAATATTTATTAATTTTTATTATTATTTAATATTCTATTATTACTTTTTACTATTATTTATAAATCTTTTCAACATTTCTCCCTGCATAAATATAATCTAAAAAAATGTCTTGATGATAAAAATTGAGAATTTTTTAATGAATAGGATTAAATAAATTATAAGTTGACATTAAGAGGGTGCCTCAATCGTGATTCGTAATAGTTACTAATAAAAAAATCGATCGAAAAGATTATAAAGTTTTTAATAAATAATGAAGAAATAAATTGGGATTAATAATATGTTTTAATCGTGATAGTGGGTAAGATAATGTAATGAATAACAAGTTTTAGATCCATTTAGAAATAAGAAATATTTTATCTTATTTTATCTTATTATTATAAATTTTTTTAATTTTTATATAAAATATAACAAACAGTTTTATTTTTTCAAACTACAAAATAATAATTATATTAAAAAATAATATTTTAATAATAATTTAGTCAACTTTCAATTTTTATTTCAACTTATTTTATCTAATTCACTATCCAAATGGCACTTAATGAATATAAAAAAAAAATTGAGGTGAAAATCTTATAAATTTGAATATGGTTGTGAGTCATCAATTAAAAATATGCTTAAATAATGAGTTAATGAAATATTTTTTTTAAAAACTATTGTTTAAATAAAAAATAAATATAATGGGGAGGCCAAGGGCTACCAATGGTGGCCACCTCCGGTGGCCCAATAACATAGGTCCTCCTGGTTTTTACATGGCATGGGACGGGACCAATTCATCTCCATCTTGTCCCACGAATATATATTATGTTACACATACATGGTCATATTCCCAATGTAGCCCTGCTATTTTATCATATTTGTGGATTTCGGATGATACTTTTTCTTTTTTTGAAATGAACCACAACATTCATTCATAAGTCAGAATAATTCAGATGTTGCATATAATTGGATGCATACAGGGCAATTCTCAATATCATATACATCTTCTAAATAGTTCATTGCCACTTGGCTAAAGTATGAGCTACTATATTAGATTCTTTGTAGATATGCTTAGCTTCCCATGTATCAAAGCTGATCTTCCTAGAGTCTTCAATCAGCAGCTTTCCCATGCTTCAATTGGGAGAGTTAGTCTTCACCGGTCAAAAACTGCCTTCGAGTCACCTTCAAAAATTACCTAATTTAGCCCTATCTCTTTGTAAAATATCACGGCAAGTAGAAGGCCATAGACCTCTACATAAAAAACACTACCCAATAAAGGTATTGGAGCTCTCAAAACACCTACCACTTGTCTGTGGTTGTCCTGGATACACACTCAAATTCCAATCCTATTCAGATCTGGTTTATAAGCAGAGTCCAATTTGCTTTATAAGACCCTACTCGAGGCTTGACCCATTTGTTGTTTCTCTTAGACTCGGTCTTCCTAATTGCCATCTTGGAGGATTGAGCTTCCCGAAAGGCATATAATGCATCTTGGGCATTCTGAATCAATATGGATGGGTGAGTAAAGGCTTTCCCATGTGTAACAACGTTCCTTCTTTGCCAAATGTACCTTAAAGTAACAGCAACTCCTTCTAGATCATTTTGCTGGATTACCTAGATAAGGTAAGCCCAGATATTAAAAAAGGAGTCAGCATGAAGGGACACTTTCTGAACCTTGATACATCCTTGGTTCCAAACATCTACCGCTGCCTGATAGCCCCAAAGGATGGGTCAGAAGTTTTTGGTTCCTTAAGACAAATAGGACATGAGCTATCTTCTACTATCTTCCTCATTTTTAAGTTAGCTAAGGTTGGGAGAGTTTCACTACAAGCCCTCCAAATAAAAGATCTAACCCCCAAGTGGACTTTCATCAGCTATATTCTTTTCTAAACATGTTTGTCCATTTGTTTGGTTGAGGATTATCCATCCTTTACAGCTGCCAGTTGCCTCATATAATGATAACCATTTTTTACACTATAAATGCCATTCGGATTTAGTTGCCAACCCAACAGGTCAGCTATGTTGCTTACACTGATGGGGATTTTTTTAATGCCATTTACTTCAGCAGCCAAGAACATTTCAATCAAGAGCTCATCTTTCCAAGCTCTAAGCGGGGGGTCAATAATATTACTAACTTTATCACACCAACAATCAGGGGCTTTATAGGAATAAATGGAGAAGTTAGGCATGGAGGGCACCCATATATCTAACCAGATATTGATACTCCTCCCATCCCTCACTCTCCACACCAACCGAGATTTTAGCATTGTTAGCCTAGAGAATAAGCTTCTTCAGGCAAAGGAAGGGCCAACTCCAAGTTTTGCCTCAATAAGATCATGGGAGGTGAAATATTTCTATTTTAAGAATTTTTTAGACAGGAGAGTTCAAGGAGCATCCTTCAACTTTGTTTTGCTAATAAAGCGATGTTAAATACTCTGAAATTCCTGAAACCTTACCCTTCATCCTCTTTAACAAAGCTGATCTTATCCCAAGAAATCCATTGAAGTCTGGAGCTGTCCTCATTGTACCCCCACCAAAACATTTTAACGAGAAGGTTAAGTTTATTAAGGATAGACTCCAGGAATACGAAGATAGACATGGAGTAAACTGGGATCACTTGAAGCACAGACTTCAAGAGTCTCTTTCCCTACAGCTGAGAGGAACTAGTTCTTCCAATTAGTAATTCTAGACCAGGCTCTGTCTAGTAAAGAAGGGAAGGCAGCCACCTTAGCTCTCCCTAGAATGGCCGAAAGTCCAAGGCATTTTTCAAAGTTGCTCGTAGCCTTGATCCCAACAATTTGGAGGATTTGGCATTGCACACTAGACTAAGTGATCTTGCTAAAAAATAGCAAATTTCTACTTGTTAAGAACTTGTCCCGAGGCGCATTCATAGCAATCTAGGATGTTAATAATGGTGGATAGTTCTTTAGTGGATGCTTGACAAAACACAAGGCTATCATTTGCAAAAAATAGATGATTCACCTTTGATGGGACCCTACCAATGGGGTTGCTAGACAAGTCACCTTTACTCTCGACCTTATGCAGTAGTGTCGATAAGGCCTCACCATAAAGTATGAAAGTGTAGGGGGAAATGAGATCCCCCTGTCTAATACCCCTGGTTAGATGGAAACTGTCTTGAGGGACCCCATTAATTAGGATGGAGTAAGATATTGAGCTAAAATACCTCTGAACAATGTTACACCAGCGGGTAGGGAAACCCAATCTCATCATTATAGCCCCCACAAATTGTCATTCTACCCAGTCGTATGTTTTGCTTATATCCAATTTTAGGGCCATAAAACCTTTACTCCCTATCATTCTAGAAGTCATGGAATGCAGCAATGTATATGCTATGAGATTGTTGTCGGAGATTAACCTTATCAAGACAAATGCACTTTGGTTCTCAGAGATGATTTGGGGCAGTATACCTTTGAGCCTATTGGCCAAAGTCTTTAAAATAAACTTGTATAAGACGTTACATAAGCTTATGGGTCTAAAGTCAGCCACCATTTTGGGATTCTTGATCTTAGGGATTAGGGTAATATAGGTGTCATTAATCTATTTGATAGAACCATTGCCATTCAGGACACTGAGAATATATTCAGTAGTTTCTTCTCCCACTATCTCCCAGTTAGAGTGATAAAATTGCACTGGAAACCCATCGGTCTAGGTGAACTTAGGGGGCTCATTTGGAACACCTTTGTTTTCACCTCCTCGGTACTAAAAGTCTTTTGAAAGGATGTCCCGCATATCACTAGTAATCTCAGGGCTCATATCATGAAGGTAAGCATCAATATTAGAAGGCAAAGAGGAAGTGAATAGGGAGGAAAATGAACCTGTAAAGCAGCACCAATTGCTTTTTGATAGTGCAACACTCTCCTCGTAGCATCTTTGATTAAGTTAATCATGTTATTCTTTTTCTCTGATTGGCTTGCAAATGGAAGATTTTGGTGTTTTTGTCTCTATCTTTAAGCCAGTGTTGATTGGCTCTTTTTTTCCATTTCATCTCGATTTCTGATATTTCTCTTTCAGCTTAGACTTGGAGCTTCTGCATCTGTTCAATGTGGTCCCTTTCACCCTGATTTTGTAGTCTGCTTATGCTTGCCATATCTCAGGTTAGGTCACTCTGTTTCTCCGTTTTAGTTCTTTGGATCCAGCTGGTTAGACGTCTTTGACAAAGCTCAATCTTAGTTCTTAGAGTTTCAGCAAGGTTCCTCCTTATAACATTCTTGGACCATTCCTCTAGAATAACCTGTTTAGACTCCTCTCGAAGCTCCCAGGCTGCTTCATATCTAAAAACAAACCTCCCTTCTGGTGTGTGCTTGCTTGCTTATACAATACAATGTGGATAGGAGATTGATCAAATTTTATGGCGGAGAGAACTTCACAACATGCTGATGGGAATTTTCCTAGCCAATCATTGTTAGCCATAGCTCGATTCCTTTGTGAAAGCCTTCTCCTAACGGTTATTGGCCCATGTAAAAAGTTGCCCAATTTGTTTAAGATCTCGAAAATCACAATGTTCTACAGTCTGTTTGAAGCTTTCAATTTAAGAATATGGTCTTCCTACTCCACCTACTTTATCATTTTGATGGAGCATTTCATTATAGTCACCCACACAAACCTAGGGGGTTGCCCAATCAGGTTTAAGCATCTTCAGTAGATTCCAACTTCATTTCCTCTTTGCCGGCTCGAGGTGACCATAGAACCCGTTGGAATGCCACATATGACCGCTATTGTTCTCTTTAACATTGGCAAAAATATTCCATCTAGTGAAACTGTGTATCCAGACCTGCCATTCATCCTTCCAAAGAATAGCAATACCACCACTCAGTTTGATGCTCTTAATAGTTAAGCATCCATCAAATTTCAAACTCCTTCTAATCTCATCCATTGTACTTTTGTTACACTTAGTTTCCACCAGGAAAACTAAGTTTGGGCATTTTTCCTTAGTCATTTCCTAAAGACTCGAATTGCACAAGGGTTTCTAAGCCCTCAGCAATTTCAAGATAAAAGACTCATTGGTTCTGACAGGGCTGGAGCCCAGTCACTGCCATTTCATCGATTCGTCCTTTTTTTGGAGTGTGATTTTGCTCTTTGATGGCTATTTGGGGGCCCCTTTTTATGCTAGTGAGAGAGTTTGATATGTCAAATAAGGCTATGGACCTGCTTATGGAGTCTTTTGCTTTTCTCTTCCATTTTTCAGTCTGCTTTACATCTGCCCCACCTTCTGTTTTTTGAGGATTTTAAGGCCCTGTAAACATGCCTTGTGTATCTTTCCTGGTGCCGAATTCCACTAATGTTGAGTAGTCTTCGATGCCCTCATTTGAGCCATGATCACGTATCTTATGATTTTTGTTCTTCTCAGGTCCCCTACAAATGTCGAGGTCCATCAAACAATTATTCTCTTTTGTAGCATACTTTTCAGAGCTTTAAGGTGAAATTTTTTCTTGTCTGTTGTCCACCTCCTTTGCTATCTCCCTTGGTAGTTGGCTAATATTTATGAGTTTCTAGTTGTAGGTGGGCATTGACTCCTAGAATTGGGGACAACTTCCATGTGGAGTTGGTTGGAGACTGACAAAAGATGCTTGATGCTCCTGACACTTCTGAGTATCCTTTGGGGTTATTGCTTCTTCAGCTCTACCCTTTATATCGTCATTCCCGCCCTTTTCCTGCTTAACAGTTGTTGGTTCCTCAACTTTTTCCTTGCATGTTGGATTCTTGTCCCTTTCCTCTTTATTCATGTGCTCATTCCCATACTTTTGATAGTAAAAAATCGATGAATTATTTGATTGTGTCCTGAGCCATGGCCTGAACTCAAGTACAGCTTTCCCTCGTCAGTCTGGTCTGTTCTAGGTTTTTGAAAAGGATTTTCCTTTGTGTTAAAGGATCCCACACTAGAAAGAAAAACTCTGAAAACGTTCGTATTTAAAAGATTTACAGTACCTCTCCACATCAAAATCTACCCATTTCCTCTTGAGGAGTGGTTTGTGAAGATCGATAGCTATTCTGATACATAAGCTTCGCCCCCAAGCAAAGCCATCAGACTCCACGTCCACCTTGATTACGTGACCTAGAGCACATCCTAGCTTTTCCCCTGTTGACTCATTCATAGCCCCATTGGCAAATTGTGGCTTTGGACCCAAAAGGGCAAACCAAAACTATAACGAGTTAATCAAAACATTTTCATCAATTTTCGGTAAGGATATTAGGTTTCGATCAAAGCACCATGGCCTCCCACCTAGTACTCCATCTCTATCTTAGATATAGTGGAACCTGATTAGGAAACTTTGGTCACTTAAATCTTTAAAACGGATCTAGCTATTAAGTTTCCATACATGTGACATGGTGTTTCTAAAAGATTCGTTGTTTATTCCCTCGTTAGAGAGCACCTTCGCAATGAGGTAGATTTTCCCCCTTTTGGTTTGATCCTTCTGTTCCTTTGAGCTTATTTGGAGAATTGTCGTTTCCTCGGAAGAGAGGTGAAGGCATTCCCATCGCTTTGTGAGTTCATCCTCCATGCTATCTATTGATTTCATCCACTCGTCTGAACAAAGAGACCTCGCTGCTCGTCGTGGGACAAAAATAGCATTAAACCCTAGTTTCTACTCGAGAGAAAGAAAATGGGCCATTGCTTTCAGATAATACCTAGAATCATGTTTTGTCTTTTTTGTTATATTTTTGCATTCCTCGTGTTGTTCATCACAATGTAAAATTTTTTTACATTAATTATGCAAATTAATTATCGATGTTTTAGTTTTTTTTTAAGTTAGTTTTAATCCTATTATAAGTATGTGTTAACATACTAGCTTAGATAAGGGATGTTACCCACACCCCTAGGACATGAATGTCCCCTTCTTGCACTCCTTCATCCTGTCCTTTCTGCATGGATGGATGGATTTTGCCATTTGAAATCCACCACTGCATCCCAATGGTGGGGCTCCTTGTTCACCATCCACCGCCTATCCATGGCGTAAACAATTAGAAAACACAAATAAAAAAGATAAAAAATAAAAATAAAAATGTAAATCTCCAACAAATGACAAATATATAAATCATCAACAAAGCCACAATAAAATACACAAAAATCTTGAAAACGACAAAACAAATCCTAGACTAAAACTAGTAAAGCATATATAATCAAACAAAGAAGCTCTAAACTATAATGATGTCCACTCGTGGTCATGGTTGTCTGCGCAAACCCACGAATGTTATGGCCGTGGGTTATGAGCGTTGAGTGCTTTAAGGAGGAAAATAAACAATAAAAAAAGGAGCTGAGAAAAATGATGAGAAGAAGAGGAAGTAACAAGAGAGAGAAAGAGTCGGAAAGAAGAGTGAATAAATAGAGAGGAAATACAGAGGGGAAAAGAGAGCTGTGGGAATGAGATAAAATGGTGTCGTTTTATTGTTATACTAAAAAAAAATATAAAATTTAGGGTTTGGTTTGTTTACACAAAATATCTCATTTCAAACTTATTATTACTCTTTTTCGAATTTTCATATAAAATAAAATAGACAATTCAATTTTTTCAAATTCCAAAATATCATTTTCAAATCTTAAAACAAAATTGATAATAAAAAAATATTTTACAAAAATATTATTTTTTTATTTTTTTTATTTTTTATCTCATATAATCTTATCTCATTTCTAAAAACAAACTAGACCTAAAATAAAACGATCTCATTTTATCAACGATTTATATATATAATTATACATATATATAATTTTGCACTATACTAATGTGGATGGGTCGGGGTACAAGGTGAGGTAAGGCAGGCCTAGTCTTGGACCACCCCTTGCTTCCGCTATGTGCGATTTACCCTAAGGTTGCCCGCCATCTAGATGAGGTGGAGGTGGTGGACAATAGAGTGGCATAGGGCATTCCCATGGTACCAAACCCTACTTATATGTAACAAAGCTCCCTTAAAAAACATTTACTATATACTTTTGGATTATAAATTATGAAGTTGTCCGGCCGGTTAGTAAACTAAGGACGGACTAAAACTATATTTGGTTTTATGAATTTGTAAAAGAGGCATAAATTAATCCTCTTATCCTAAATTCATATTTTTTAAATAATATTCTCCTCCTCCGACCATTCTATTATGATGCGTTCACGTTGTTTATCAACTTGTAAATTTATCCTTAAAAAATGTCAAATAATATTCTAATTGCGTGATTTCTCCATTTGCATACTTTTCAAGTCATATGATCCAACTGTTGACCACAGGTCTGAAATTAATATTCTTAATTCTTTTTTTCTCTCTCATGGCGGATGCAATACAAAAATAGGAAGTGAGATCGGTTGGGTATGACGTATTTAGAGGATATAAATATTTTTAATTATTTATTTAAAATGGAGATAGACATGATATATGAATCTTATAAGATTAAAATATTTTCATGTTAAACTGAGTAACATACATTGAACCTATACTGATATTTGCTATGCTATCTACATCACTTTAAATTAATTAATTCATTTCAGAATAAAAATTAGAAATTTATGATTCAAGCCAAATAATAGGCCTGATTTGTATATAAAGATATTTTTATCGCATCTCATTTCATCTTAATATTTAAACATTATAAATACAAATATTTAATTTCAATTTTAAATTTTCAACTTTTCATCTAATTATTATTTAATTATTATAATCTTAAATTTAAAAAAAAACATAAAAAATAATTCAACTTATTTAAATTCCAAAATAAAAATTATATTATAATAATATTTTAACTCTATAATATTTTTATTTAACTTTCTCTCCAAATTCCAAATCCCAAAATAATATTTTAATTCAAATAATTTCTAATTCACTTCATCTCAACTCAAATATTTTATTATTATTTACAATTTATCTCATACTCTCAACTTATCTCATCTGATCAATCCGTCCAAATTAGGCATAACTATTTCATCACGGGGGCAAAAGTCGAAAATTGGAAGGATGGAATTAACATGGACTTATAGGATAGATTGAAAGGGTTGGTATCCAAAGTTTGAATCATAAATATACTAACACCAACCAATTATGATTTATATATTGACCGTTCAAACCATGACAAAATAAACTTCAAGTATAGGGGTCCACTAGACAGCAAATTGGCCATATTTACACTCGCATTTCACCTAGCTACCTAGTATTATATCTCTCTTTAGTGTTAAGTTCACAATTTTTTTAATAAAATCAGCTTATAGATTAATGTGTTTTAATGCGACATATCATATTAAATAATGTTAATTTATAAATTTAAAATTTTAATTTGTACTGAATATCCGATATATTTGACTGAGTATATTTTTCGTATTTTGATTTTATAGAGACGTCTAAATTAATCATCAAAGTGGGCATGAGATGATCGGTTGCAAACAATTATTTATTTATAGATCAGAGCATATTATACTCATTACTGTGATAAGTACACTCTTCAGGCCTATTGTTTGGAGTGGAGGGAACAATGACAATTTTTTTTTTTTTTTAAGTTCTCGCTCATCTACAAAATGAAGTGCAATACGATGATTGATTTGCCCACCCAACATTCAAAATTCTCTCTCATAAAAAAAGTTCAAAAAAATTCATCCATACACCTTGGAATTTTATAATAAGTTCGAATTTATTTTTAGGGTAATTTTATAGGGTCTCGATGTTGGGGTCTTTTTGCGCTCCCGTAATATAAATTTTTTTTTTTTGTTTTTAGCATTTCATTTTATTTTTTACAAAATCAATAAAAAAAATATATGAAGATTAAATATATGTTATTTTTAAAATTTTTTTTATTTAAAAACTCCCATGGAGGCATAAAGGGCCCTAACGCCAGAGCCCCATATATTTACTCTTATTTTTACAAATAATCTCATCTTATTATTATTATTATTTTAATTTTTTATATAAAATAAAATAAGTAATTTAATTTTCTTACATTTTAAGACAATTTTTTTAAATTTCAAAAAAAAATTACAATTAAAAAATATATTTTAAATATTTTATTTAATTTTTAAATTTTATTTTATATTATCTTATCTTATCTATAAAAATATATTAGATTTTTTTTTTTTTTAAGTATGAAAGTAATAATGGGTGATAAGTCTCGCACTGACAAATTCTTAAATAAATTAAACTTTGTAAGTGATTGTTAAAAAAGTTTCAAATTGATTGGTCCTTTTTAGAGCTAATTTTGGAGAAATTTTTGTGACATCATTTGAGGATTGGGAGTAGATGGGTTCGAGGAGTTATCTTTTTTGGAGAGGCAATTAACATGTAATTGAGTTTGGTGGGGCCATGAGACCCTAGAAGGAGCTATTTGGTCGTGGACTCACCAACAAAAACATCACGCTTGGAAAGCCATAATTTTAAACAAATAAATAAAGTATTAAAGACCTAACTATTGATCTAAAATTTTTTAAATTGTTAGATATTAATTTGACTAAATCTTTAATCTTCAAAATTACAATATTCTACCACGCTTTCGAAACATTATGACGGTCCACTTCTTTAATATTAAATAACGATTAAATAGTTTCACTTGTTTATCATTATTTCATGACTTAATATTATGTTTATAGATAATATCAAGACATTTTAATCCAACCTATAAATATTTCATTCATTACTTAAATAAGTGACATGATCTTTATTCTAATAGCAATTAATTAGAGACTCAATTATTAATCCAAAAGCTCTAAAACTATTAAATACTAACTTAATTTAACCTTTAATTTTCAGGATGATAACATACAAGGCCACTCTTCGTTGCACTTGCCTTTTAAGATATAATAACACACTCCAATACATAGAGCAAAAGGGGAGGGGGAATCCATGCCCCTTGCCCGAATATTATATCCTACATATCGCCCACTTTCTTAGACTTTTATCCCACTATTCTTTATATTATTTTATCAAAAGGAAAAGGTGTATTAGAAAGTGTCAAAACCTCATCTCTCTCTCTCCCTCTCCCTCTCTCTTTTATTATATTCTATGTTCCAACATTCTATAGGCAAGGTTTGGTTTATCTTGAGAATTCCATCACCAAACACGTGCGTTGCGCACGCTTATAATTAAGTTCTATGACTATATCATAACCATGATGATGCTTTTCCTTTTTTTTTTTTTTTCTTTTTTCCCTCAGCAGATGCCACAATGATCGAACTTAGGATTTTTTTTTTCTTTCTTTTATTTTTGTTTTCTTTCTTCTATTGTCTATAAATCAATCTACAATATAATTTTTTTTTACTACATGATATTAATAAAAAAATATATATGAGTAGAAGCTCGTGTGCCGCAACACACTCAAGTGAAGGAAAAAAAAAAAAAACCTGTAGTTGTGAAGGGATATGCCGGTGTGCAGCAGCATACCGACTGTCCCCTAGGACAACTCATTAATAAAAGATAGTAATTATGTAAAATTTGAATCGAGGGAATAACAAGACTTTGGTATTTTATACGAAGTGGCACTATCTCATAGTCATGCATGTAGTGGAGAAACCAGAAATTTTTGTGAGGGGTGCCAATTTTTCTAGAATATGACACGTTTATGTAACAAATAAAAAGAGATAAATCCTAATATTAATTTCATGAAAAAACATGAAATGTAACTATATATAAAAAAAAACATATTTTGATAATTTGTTATATACATGCAGAGATAAAATTCTAAAGATACAATTTAACATCTGTTTCAAATTTCTGATAATAATATTTCATGGATAAATCTTCATCTATTATTACTTTTGTAATTATAAAATATTTAGAATTTTTTTTCTCTATAAAAATTATCAAGTGATATTTTAGATGCCTATATTTCATGATTCTAATATGTAAGCTAGTTTATCAAGTTTAATATAAAATTTAAATATTAATTTGGTATCACACTATTCATATAATTAATACTACAATTAAGGTCATAAATAAATATTTTCTTGCTTGATGAAGTCATGCATGATCTATGGGATAAATTTTCTCAATAATTTTTCCTCTACATCATCATACTTAATTAATGATGTTCTCGAATTTATTTCAATTTGACTTTCATATTAAGAAGCCTAATATTGGGGAATAAAAGAGTACTTTAGGATACAAATTAATAAGTTTATCATTTCTCCTAAATCTAACCTTAATTTAATTTTGGAGGAACCATATCATAGCAAGTAAATGATATACATATATATATATATACATATATATGATACAAAAATTTGGGGCTATAGGAAAAAAAATTGTAAAGACTTTTGTATCTATATAGAAATTTTAAAAAATCTTAGACAACATATGGAAATTATAGATTTTTTGGGAAGGCTGTTTGCTATATATATAAAATCATTCTTTAGTTTTGCTATTATTATTTAAGTTTTTGCAATAGATTATACATCTTTTTATTGGGTTTTGTGAAGCCTGGATCAAGTTTGCTCGAGCGTTGCTTGACAAATGGCTCGAGCGAAATCCAAATAGTAACTTCACTCGACGTACACTCGACATGCTGCTCGAGTGCGACCCAGACAAAGAGCTCGCTCGCTCGATGTACTCTCGACGTGTCAAATAAGCGTGACCCATACTAATAGTTCGCTCGACACAATGCTTAACACATAGAATGAGCGAAGGCGAGAAAAAAACGTCGCTCAACACTCGCTTGAACAAATATTACAAGAAGTTTGAAATTTGAGTTTTTTCGCCATGCCACTATATATACATGTTGTAAAAGGCCTTATGGTCGTACGAAACATAGTAAAAAGTGCCCCAAAATATATTGTGTGTTTCTTCAAGTAATAAAAATTCTCTGCAAAATTTTATGTCATGTGATTGATTGTTTCTTTTCTTTCATTCTTCTCGTGTTTATTTTTTTTTATTGACATCGTTTTGATTTTAAAATAATAGGATTGAGAAGTTCGATGACACGAATTTTAAATACTGAATGATGTAGATAGATGACTATTTATATGGTCCGGTCTGGTCTAATTTTTTTATGGACCGAATATTTCCGCTTCAGTTTAGGGGGAGAACATTTATGCCCCTAGATCGGACCGGACCGGACCGGACCAAATGCACACCTATTATTTATATATATATATATATGTATAAAAATAAGTAATAGTATATAAATTATAATATTAATATTAATATAGATTAAGAGTGGTAGTATAGCATATTAATAATGTATACTCTTATAATATTAACATATTATAATTTATAATAGTTATAGTATAAAAGTATAAATTATAGTATATATATATATAGAGTATTAGTAATAACTTATAAGTAATAAGTGTATTATTATTATTTAATATATTATTAATAATTTATTACTATTACTAACATATAAATCTATAATATACTAATGTAAATTATGTAATAGTGTTATTAGTTATAGTTAACCAACTTATAACGCATCACAAAATTACTATTAACTAATTAATAATTACTCTTCTTATGATTATATGTAGCAATTATAATATTAATTATTAATATTGTTTTTAACTATATATGAAGTATGATAAATGATCTAATATCATTGATTAATTGATATGACTTATGAGGATTAAATCAACTAATCAACATATGAGCTATATATAATATACAATAGTACTTATAACTTATATTATAAGTCTTAAGTCTAAAGACTATAAATTATAACTATATATTTTGTTTAATATTTAGATGAGATTAGAAATTGGCAACTGACAAAAATGATTATTTTTTATGAAAGTAGTACTAGTATATATTTAATAATTTATAAACTTTAGCCAAAAAAGTATATTTAATTATTGCAAAATTTTGGATCAAATTTAGCTCATTAAATCATATGGGGTACTCCTAGACCAGACCGGACCGCCCCTGGACCGAATTGGACCGGACCGGTATGGACCGAATAAGAGTTTGGTCTGGTCCAAAGTAGGAAAATTTTTGGACTGAATAGAATCAGTCCACATTTTTTCAAGACTGAACCAAACCATTTACATCCCTACTTATAGCCGTACGATACACAGTAAAAAGTGCCTCAAAGTGTGTTGTGTGATTCATCAAGTAATAAAAATCCTATGTAACTTCATAGACGTAGGCAAGTTATCGAACTACATAAATCTTATTTCGTGTGATTGATTATATATTTTCTTTTATTTCTTGTATTCATTACTTTATTGTCGTTATTTTGATTTCACAATAATTTTTAATATGAAACTTACCTTGCACGAGACAAATTAAGCAATGGCTAGAACTAGAAGCAAGTAGACGAAGTAGACAAATTGTTATCATTATCGGTTGGTGACTTTTGTGCACATTCGTGTCCCCTCGATGGCAATAAAACACGAACCTTCGCATCATGATATCTTATAGAAGTGATGCCAATCGAGCTAGGAAAAAAAAACCTGCATAGATGTGATGTTGAAGGTGATTAACCACCCACTAATTAATTTCTTGTTTATTTTATTTATTTATTTTCCATCGTGATTGAAGCATTGAAATGTGGTGGCTTTTTTAACAGAATAATGTGGTTTTTGACGCGTTGGAAGCTTAGGAGCTGGTGTTAATCATTAATTTCAAACAATATATTTTAATGAATATGAACGCATGAGTACGCTTTAATTTGATCGTTAGGTAGCAAGTCAAACTCAACAATGTAGTTGATATATAAAGCCACCTCTATATGCAGCTCGTTTCAAGAGAAAAACCGATATGTTGTATTGGACATTTCAAACAATTTTGATGTATTTCTTGTGGTTTTTTGTGTTTTTCACATGGTAATTGGAAATTCAAAAGATCACACCTCTTGTGGCACTTTATCCTGTCAAGTTAGAGGGGAAAAAAAATTTATTTACAAATGTACTATTTATTGTCATGGGTAATGCTACTCGACCAAGGTTTGTAACGAGAAAGTGACCGACAAGTGTAAATGCACTTCTTTAATTTTTTTATTTTAGTTTTTTTTTTATATCTTAAAATATTTATAAAAAAAATTAATTCAATAATAAATACTTTTTTAATCATTAAGTTAGAAAAAATCACAATCAATTAATTTTATCAGTTTAAATAGCATGATTTTCATATTATCATTGTGAAATCATCATCACTTATTTCAAAAATTTAAACTTATATAAATAGGTAGATTTTATTATTTTATATCTTAACATTTTTTCTCACTTGTTGGTTAGAATTCTTCTTAATTAATAAGTCTAATAAGTGAAATATTTAATTAAATGGGATAGAGTGTAAAGTTTGGATTTGAACTCAAAACTTCTGTTCTGACATTATATAAAATCATCACTTGTCCCAAAAACTTAAATTGATGAGAAATGATAGATTTTATTATTTTATATCTTAATCATATCCAATACAATATATATAAAAACCTTCCACCTCAAGTCATATAAAAAAGTAATTAGACCACAACAAATCTTACAATTAGTGATATTTATAAAAAAAAAAAATTTATTTTAAATGCATTTCTTTATTTTTATTTTAATAATTTTTTTTATATATCTTAAAATATTTATAAAAAAAATTAATTCAATAATAACCACTTCCTTAATCATTAAATTAAAAAAAAATCACAATCAATTAATTTTATCAGTCTAAGTAGCATGATTTTCCTATTATCATTGTGAAATCATCACTTGTCTCAAAAACTTAAATTGATGGAAATAGGTAGTTTTTATTATTTTATATCTTAACATTTTTTCTCACTTGTGAGCTAGAATTATCTTCAATTAATAAGTTTAACAAGTAAAATATTTAATTAAATGAGATAGAGTTTAGAGTCATGATTTGAACTCAAAATATCTGCTCTAATATTATATAAAATCGCTACTTGTCTTAAAAATTTAAACTAATAAAAAGAAGTAGATTTTATGATTTTATATCTTAACAATTATATCCAATACAATATATATAAAAACACGTTCCACATTAAGTCATATAAAAAAATAATTAGAATTATTCATGGTTCATGGTTCCACATTAACTAATATTCCATTTTAAAGCATTAAAAAAGAGAGTGGATGACATAATGGGGTTTTGCTTATTTGTTCAACGCCTAATATTCCATTTTAAAGCATTAAAAAAAAGAGACGGTTAACTGTACCTAACAGGACGATCGAGATTCGAGAGCAAGGCTTTTTTAATCTAGTGATTATGGAGGTTGAAATTGTGCATGATTCTCTTTAATTATAATTATAATTATAACTATAATTATTATTATTAAATTTTCATTAACGAAAAGTCAAGATGATCCACCAGAAACTGTGATGTAATTATCAAGTGGACTCAAAATATCAACCACCCTATTCTCCATTTCCACGGTAGAGTTTATGACTTCATCATGCCTTTAGACTTTAGTGCATTTTTATCATTATTATTTATTAGGTTTCATACAGTATATTAATAATTCTGAGAACGAGAGCTGTAGGCTGTAGCGTATCTAAACACGATTTGTATCCAATATTATTATTCTTTAATCGAGAATATCTTTTAAAATACTCTTTTAAGAAAGAAAAATGTAATAAGAATACGTCCAGCCACTACAAGAAAATTGATTTTTTATGATATTAAATTTTGTCGTAAAAAATAAAAAAGAATGTTATAAAAATGTATTTACAATAAAAATAATCATTTTAACTGCAATTAAAATATTACAAATAACTTTGTTGGCCACTCAATAAGGTGTTCCCATATCCACAAAATGAAAAAACACCACTGCACCCGCTTACAAGCAACAAGTTTTAGGACCTCAAATTCTGACCCCCTTCACGCCTCAAGACCCGATTCGCATCTCTCATTATGGTTTCACATTGTCATTTGCTACTGACGAACCCTGACGTCACTGACAAACGCAGATGCTGAAGAAGAACCCAGCCTCTTTGTCTCCCAAGACTCACGGCGATGAGCCTTGATTTCATCTGTAATTAATGTAACAAGTACTTGGAAAAATCAACAAGAAGCTTTTAAAACTGCTATCGTCTTTACCTTACAGGATCGAAATCATGCATTTATTTTATGTGTATCCACAAACACAACCTGCATAGATCTCACCATGATGCACAAACTCGACCTTAAGGTTTTGTAATATTAAAGAATCAAACAGGAGGTGCTAAGGTTTGGTTATATACTCTCGACAAGAGAAAATTTGACCATGTGGAAATTCAACAGTAGGCTTCCAAAGATGCTCAGAGCCATAGACACATTAACTGGCAGAACCAAAGCTATTAAATTCGTTCTGTTTCGATCAGAATTGCCAGAAAATTTCATTTCCGAATAGTGACCAGAATAATTAGGCAGAGTTTTTTGTTCCGGAAGGAATTTCGGTCATTTCAACACTTTTCTAGTCATTTCGAGCAAGTTCCGACATTCTGGCCAGAATAGTAACCTTGCAAATTCGGACACAAAATAAGCTAGCAATTGATTTTGTTCTCTATCAGCTTCATCTATAAACCCTACCTCTCCATTTATCTCTCTCAAGAAAACGAAAACATCAATCAAGAAATTCCTAGTAAAAGATGGGAATTGAAACGTGAAGAGAAAGAGAAAGAAAGTTAATGGGCTTTCCACCTTGTCAAATGTGAAAGGTTTAAGAAAACTATGTTGCTATGTTGCATATATATAGAAGAACAGAAGTGTCAATGACCAAAGAAAAGTGAGTTGAGGGGTGGACGATTGCATTCAGAGTTTCAGTCCATATATTCGACAATGAAGAAGAAAAGAAGTAAGGTGATCATAGGGAGAGATAGGGATGGGAAAATGGGAAGAGAATGGAGTTAAAACAACTAGCTTGATGATTTAGCTTTCCACCAAGAGTGATGCTGCCATCTGGATCGGTATAAAATGAGTTTTTATACCAAGCCACTTAGAAATTGACATGTAGATATTTCTAACTTACCGAATGTGAACCCACCCACATTGAAACAATCGTCTTCTTCCTTATTTTTGCTTTCCAAACCGAAGGCTTCTCCCTTTCCCTCCCCCATTCAAAAAAAAAAAACCTAAAATCGGAAAGCACATCACAATCAAAGTAGGGTTTCTGCAAAAAAAAAAAAAAAAATCCATGTTACGCCCTCAAATTCTCCTTAAAATAAACATAGAAATCGAGGCGTCGGGATGCTGACAACACGGGTCATGCATCCCCAACGTCAAGTGCTAAGTGTGTGAACATGTGACATGCATAAATAAAAGTAGCAGATAATTGAAATCAATATCTAAGTACCAGAATTTTTAGAATTATTTTACAAACTATTTTAACATAAATTCTCCAACAGGAAATTTAATACAGTCATCCAACATACGAATTATACAAATACAAATTTATAAAAAGGAGAAAACAATTTTCCAAAATAACAAATTATAATATGAATACTTCAACAGCGAAGTCGCTTCTTCAAGCTCAACCTCCACAAATCGTTGCATCCAAAAACTACGATGCCAAAATGGCATCGCAGGTAAGTACAACCAAAACAAACCACAAGATATAAAATATACTCATGCAACAACAACAACATCACTCATGAACATGATACCGTATGCATGAAATTTAAAATCATCTTCCTCAAAATAAATAAAATAACACACGCCAAAATCTCATTTTGGTCCACGATAAAATTTCAATAAAACCATCCATCATTTTCCAGAAAAAGATATCAATAAATCCAATCATAGCGGGCGTTACGTATCGCCGTCCCCGATATGATATACACACAACACCAATCATAATGAGCGTTACGTATTGCCGTCATTATGACTCATACACGCTTATTTCATAGCGGACGTTACATATCACCTTCCCCGTTATGTCATCGACACACTATCAATCATAATCGGCGTTACGTATCGCCATCCCCATTATGAAATACACACACAATGACCATAACGAACGTTACGTATCACCGTCCCCGTTATGTCATTCACACCCACTGATTATAACAGGCATTACGTATCGTCATCCCCGTTATGTCATCTACACACTATCAATCATAATGGGCGTTACGTATCACTGTCCCCATTATGAAATACACACTTAATGACCATAACGGGCGTTACGTATCGTCGTCCCCGTTATGTCATTCACACTCACTAATCATAATGGACATTACGTATCGCCGTCCCCGTTATGACTCAGCCAAAAATCATTAAAATCCATAAACCCAATAACCACATCTCATATTAAAATCCAAATACCAAATATCCACATGATCAAGCGTGTAATTACACAATGTAAACCACAACACACAAAATAACCAACAATTAATAAATTACAACATCAACCAGTAAATCCCAACGTCAAACAAATACAATATTTGTCGATGCAAAAATATATTTAAATCTTAAAATTTATTTGGAAAATACTTACAGCGGGTAAAAATCAGATCATTGAGTAAGCGCCGATCCACAGTGTTCACAGCGAGTCACTTTGTACGTTGGGTTAGGGTGCTCGATTTGACACTAAAATTTAGGAAAATACTCATTAGAGGGTGGAGAATCTCATGAAGGTGGTGGTGTGGCAGTGCAATCACTGAAAGGTGACAGATTAGGCTCAAAATGGGTGGAAACCCATTTTCAGGTTTGGGGTTGTACAGGGAAGGTGGGGCCGTGGATGGGGAAACTGAGCTAGAGGGATGGTCGGCTGAGGTAAGGGAGTGTTTTGGTAGCAGTGGTAAGGCCTACAGTGGCTGGACGACGGCGCGGCGAAGAACAACCCATTTAAGGACCCATTTCGGGTGGAGGAGGAATGGAGGAGTTAGGGTGGCTACCGACGGTGGGTTTTGCTCCCCAAAGTGAGGGGAGGTTGCTGGTAGGTCGCCGGTGGCCGAAAAATGTAAGAGAAACCAAAATACCCATTTCGGATTTGTGGTTGTGTAGGGGCGGCAGGGTGACCAGAGGTGACACCTCCGGTACTAGTGAACTCGCTGGCAAGTGGGGAGGGTCGTGGGCTGGGCGATGTCGCCGGAGGGTGGCCTATGGCGGCACTGGGAGAGGAGGGAGAAATGGGCGAGAGATGAGAGGGAGAGTGGGTGTCATGCGGGTCAGGGGAGAAAGAAGCAGAGAGAAAGAAAAAGAAAATAAAAAGAAGAAAAAAGAAGAAAATAAAAAGAAAAAGAAAAAGGAAATAAAAGCCTACTACAAAAAAGAGCACAATAAATTAAATAAAAACCAACTGAAAATACTACAATTCAATATCAATAAAATAAAATATTTAAAACCCAGCAATAAAATAAATTAAACCCAAGCGTAATTTAATTAAAAAACGATAATTAATATAACGAAAGTACATTAAATAAACTTACATAATAAAATAAAAGAAATTAAATTCTAATCATTAAAATAATTACCTCACATTAAAATTAATAAGAAAAGCAACGTAACTCAATATTAACTAATCAATAGTTCAAATAATAATTTTAAACAAATAAACACAATAAATAATATTATTAAAATAAATTAAAACAATCAACAACAAGAATTAAACATTACGTAAAAATATACGTAATCTGGGATCTCACAATCCAAATTTATCTGAAGTCCTAGTAAAGCAACTGCCAGAATTCTAGGTAAAAGAATATTAAAAAATACATAAAAGGGGAAAAAAAAACATGAGAGGAGAAAAACCAAGAAAAGCCCACTAATTTTATCTCTTAAAGATGCAAAAATGCATGAGAGAAGAGATGAAATTGTTGGGATTCAGTTCTTTACCTCGTTGAATATTACAGTTCAGAAACTTTATAAGGTTTGAGCTTTATCATAAGTTATCGATTACAGAGGAGAGGAAAGGGATTGTAGAGAAAGAAAGAGAAACAGTTATAGTGTTCAACAAAAAGAAAAGGCACCTTCCTTATTTTCACTTTCCAAACCGAAGGCTTCTCCCTCTCCCTCCCCCGTTCAAAAAATAACCTAAAATTGGGAAGCACGTCACAATCAAAGTGGGGTTTCTGCAAAAAAAAAATTCAAATTTATCAGAAGCCCTAGTAAAGCAGCAGGAGAAATCTAGGTAAAAGAATTTAAAAAAATACATAAAAGGGAAAAAGAAAAGGAAAAAACAAGAGAGGAGAAAAACCAAGAAAAGCCCACTAATTTTATCTCTTGAAGATGCAGAAATGCATGAGAGAAGAGATGGAATTGTTGGGATTCAGTTCTTTACCTCGATGAATATTGCAGTTCGAAAACTTTATAAGGTTTGAGCTTTATCATAAGTTACCGATTACAGAGGAGAAGAAATGGATTGTAGAGAAAGAAAGAGAAACAGTTATAGTGTTCAACAAAAAGAAAAGGCTCCTTCCTCATTTTCACTTTCC
This sequence comes from Platycarya longipes, assembly GCA_036559045.1. NCBI lineage: Eukaryota > Viridiplantae > Streptophyta > Magnoliopsida > Fagales > Juglandaceae > Platycarya > Platycarya longipes. The sequence continues at coordinate 26,984,304 of CM071796.1, read as the reverse complement.
AAACCGAAGGCTTCTCCCTCTCCCTCCCCCGTTCAAAAAAAAAAACCTAAAATTGGGAAGCACGTCACAATCAAAGTGGGGTTTCTGCAAAAAAAAATTCAAATTTATCAGAAGCCCTAGTAAAGTAGCGGGAGAAACCTAGGTAAAAGAATTTAAAAAAATACATAAAAGGGAAAAAGAAAAGGAAAAAACAAGAGAGGAGAAAAACCAAGAAAAGCCCACTAATTTTATCTCTTGAAGACAAAGTTTTGAATTCCGTTCCGGTGATCGTTCCGGTTGAGGCACTGGAACGGAATATTTCGGTACCGGTCTGTTCCGGTGTGCCGTTTCGGGATTAATTATATATTATAATAAATATTTATATATATATAAACTAACAATTAATAGAATAAAAATATATATATGTAAGTGTGTATCATATATATGTATACATATTAGAAGAATTAAAAATTTATAAAATGATTGGAAGTTGAAAAAATACAAATTTGAGTTGAGATACAAAAATAAATAAATAGATAAAATATTAAAAATAATGATATTTAAAAAAAACGTATTTAAAATTACAAAGCATATAAATATATTTTATATTCTAAAATTAATTAAATACCATCTAAATGTAAAATTAAAAAAAAAATATCATTCAAACACAAAAAAATTACAAAAATAATCTAAATCGGAATAGGGACCGGAACAGCCGGAATTTGTACCGGAACGGCCGGAATTTGACCGGAATAGCCGGAATTTGACCGGAACGGCCGGAATTTGGACCGGAACGGAATAAGGTGGTATAGTGTTTTGGTTGAGGCACCGGAACGAAACATTCCGGCCGTTCCGGCCGAAATAGAACGGAATTCAAAACATAGCTTGAAGATGCAGAAATGCATGAGAGAAGAGATGGAATTGTTGGGATTCAGTTCTTTACCTGATTGAATATTGCAGTTCGGAAACTTTATAAGGTTTAAGCTTTATCATAAGTTACTGATTACAGATGAGAGGAAAGGGATTGTAGAGAAAGAAAGAGAAACAGTTATAGTGTTCAACAAAAAGAAAATGCACCTTCCCATTTATAGCCCAATAGGCCTTTGTTGTTTGGGTGATTTTACATTCACATGATCCGACGGGATCACCTAGTATTTTTTCTTCCTTTCAATTTATCTTTATCATGCTATTGACATTTCGGGATAGATGGAGAGGGAAGGGACAGGGAGAGAGAAAAGCCTTCAGTTTGAGGCGCAAAAAGGAGGAAGAGGATGGTTGTTTCAATGCGAGTGGGTTCACGTTCAGTGAGTTAAAAATGTCTACGTGTCAATTTATAAGTGGCTTGGTGTAAAAATTCATTTTATACCAATTCGAATAGAAGGTTTTCCCTTCCAAGAAAGCATAGTCCTGTTCTATAGTTTTGGGAAAACCAACACTAATTTTTGAACTTGTATGAAGATTTGTATTTAATTTTGTGATATTGGATTAGATATTTGTTTTTTAAAAAGAATATAAATATGTATGTTTAAAATTTGTATTGATTATTTAGAAACATTATTAAGTTTATTAAGTATATATATTTTTAAGATTTATATTGGCTTTATTTTAGAATATAATTATTATATATAATTTATTTATATAATATCTATCCTAAAATGGAACCGTTACTGAAATATTTCATTCCGATATCTCAACTGGAATGATCGCCGAAACAGAATTGATAACTTTGGATGAAACTGCTACAAGCAGACGTTCTTCACCCAAATTTTAAAATAAACCACCAAAACTTTATCTCAGACGCACCCAATTCCAGAAATTAATTAATCAGATTCTTGCTCGTCGCCATGAGTCTTAGGAGATGGAGATGCTAGGTTCTTCTTCGACGGCAAATGACAATGCAAAACCCTAACATGAGATGCGAATTGGATCTCGAGGAGTGAAGGGTCCGGACTTGGGGTTCTAATTAAACTTAATTACCTATTTTTCCATTTTGTCGACGTGGCAACACCTTATTGGGTGTCTGCAAAATTCCATTTTATAAGGGATCTAGACCAGAGTGTTTCCCTTTATATTAAGGTCTTATTTGGATTGTGAGATGAGATGCGATGGGATGATTTTATATGAAAATTGAATGTTAAATATAATATTATTAGGATTTTATTTTTTAATAATAATAATAATATTATTATTATTTTAATTATTATTATTTTGAAAATTAAGAATTGAGATTTGAAAAAATTGAATTATTTATTATATTTTGTGTAAAAATTTTAAAAAAATAAAAATTATAAGATAAAATAATTTGAAATAATTTGTCAATCAAAATGGAGCATAAGACAAACAAAAGCAAGATTTCACATATCCATTAAGATGAAAAATGCTAGAGTGGCCATTCATAATTTATCAAAAAAAAAAAAAAACTAAAGGCTAGTTGCCGAAATAATGAAATGAAAGAAGGCATGCTAGAAAGGTAAATAGGATAATTAGGAAATAAAAATAAAATAAATCATGAAAAGGAAAGAAAATCGCAATCCCGACCACCAAATCTTACTGTACAGTGAATAAGGACAGGCAAGCTTTATGGGAGAAAAAGTTCACTCTCACTTCACGCCTCTGCCGCTAGTTTTTTTTTTTTTTTTAAAACAAATTAATAACATTAAATTAGACAAATAATACACAAAGAGGGGTGGCGTCTTCTAAGTTATTGGTTCACATGATTTACTGGTTTAACTTTTTTTCTTTTTTAAATAACATTGTACGGTTTTATATGGGGGTATTCCGTATTCCCCTTTATTTATTGCTCTTGAAAATTGCTGGCCGAGTCTTACAGTGCATTTATACTTTCTTTTCTTTTAAATATTTCTTAAATATTTATAAATATTTATAAAAAATAGAAATTTATTAATAATTATTTTATTAACCATCAAAAATTTTAAAAATGAAATAGAGAGCAATTAAAATGATATGATAAATCCAAAAATATCATTTTCAAATTTAATTTACCGTCTTTGATATCCCCTCCAATCAAGAATTGAGACCTCACAATCATTAATCAATATGCTTTTCTTTCATGTCTTATTATATTCATGGTTTGATATTTTGATATCTTAGACGTAGAAGAACCACACAAATTGATATTGTAGGAAAGGTCCTGTAGAAAAATAGTTCGATATTGAGATGATAAAAAAAATTTAACGCCTCTTATTTACTTTTCAATATGAAAAGAAAAAAAAAAAAGGAAAAATTCTTCTTATTCAAAACCCAAAAAAGAAGAATATAGATTTTTTAAATATTTATTAAAAATTTTAATATAATCAATTTTGCCACGTATCAGCATCCTCCATTCATTGCAAGTGATCATCCGTGAGGCGAGTGGCTATGAGTATAACCACAAAGCAGCCATCTCCCAAAAAAATCAACCAACCGCACAAATATGGGTGTATTTATGTAGACTACAAAGTTAATATTAAACCCTCGTTTTAAGTTATCAATATTAAATATAATTAAAAATAAATAAAGAAATATCATATTAAAAAATGTTTATGAAATTTCATATAAAAATAAATAAATTAAATTAACTTTAGTTTCAGCTTTTGCGCATGGATGGAGATGGGTCATCCTTCCCAAGTAGCAGTCATGTACCGCGACAGGCGTGATTGATGGATTATAAGCCAAGTTTGTCAATTGTCTCATGCCGTCCATTCCAAACTATCTGTCAAGACATGTCATATCCCTCCCGACACAGACTCAGACAGACTACATTCTAACGGACAGAACGAGCCTTCGGGCCTAAAAGACGATAGGCCCGATTCACTAACAAATGGGCCCAAATAAATACCCTTTGGGTAGTGCTACTTGGACCGAGAATTCCAACCGATAAGTGACCGATGCAGTGTATTTTACTTTTTTTTTCCAAATATTGTTTGAACATTTTTAAATATTTTTTTCTTATAAAAAATACATATATTAAATATCTTATCTTTCTTAATTAATAAGAAAAATCAAACTTTAGGGTCGTGACTCATGCCCATAAAGGTACAGTTACATTGTATCTATACATCATTGTTTGTCACATAGGTTGCTAGCTGCCTTAATCCATTTCCTAAAACTGCATTAAAATGAGGCTTCCTTGTTCTTTTTTTTTTTTTTTTTTTTTTTTTACTTTTTTGATTATTTGTATCTGTCAAGTGTCCAATTTTATTATCCCGGTATTATTTACATAATAAGTACAGAATTATTAATAAAAGATTTCCTTGATTTAGTGCTGCTTTTATAGATGCACGCCCACAACACTGCGTTTCTACAGGAAATGATTTTGGCGGACCAAACGAAAATTGGAGCCTAAATTAGCACTCTGATCATCACAGCATCCTAGGAAGTGCACATCAAGTATGATAAGCTTGGTTCTCATGTGTGCCACGAATGAACTTGTAATGAATTATCCGTCAAATCTATTCTACAACAAAAGTAATTTTATACATGTAATGAACATGTTTCACACCACTAATCATACGATTAACTTGCAATGAATGAAGGGGCAGCACTAGTTGTGCTGGGAACACTCTGATACCAAAATTAATATAGCAATATAAAAATAAGTGTATAAAGTAGTAAATAAATCAAGTAGAAATATGAATTATTTGTTACCTCTTGTAAGCTATTTATAAAGGTTATTTCATTGGAGTGATAAAATCCAATTTGATTTAGAAAGCCTTTTTCTTTTAAGAGTCTAAGCCAACTATCTCTTAGGAGTTTGAGTCAATCTTCTATAAGGAATTTGAGTCTATCTCTGGCTTTATCCATAAATATCCCAATCCCAAATAACTTAGATTGATACTCTAATTGTGGGCCCAAATATCCATTTTAATATAAATCATATTAAGTCTCATCAGTTTATGAGATTTTTTTATATAATCACTTTGTGATTAGAGTTTTTTTTTTTTTTCATCTTAATCTTCTTTGAATGTAGAATCTCTCATCATATATGGTTAATTTTCAATTTAGTTGTATATACATGCTTATTTATCACCCCTATATTTCATCATCTTGAAGTCCTTTTGGATTCCATACCCATATCAGCTTGTGAATAAGCCATTGAATGTCAACATCTTCGTGCAGTTTTGGGGGAAGAATGAAGAAGAAGAGAGAAAAAAAAGTTTTTAAACTTTTTGGTACCTAAAATTTGGACAGAGCTGAGTTGGTTTAAGTACAGAAAAATTCAAATGCTGTTGGCCACTGTTTTATGGATGATTTTTGTTTCTGTTTGATCTTTTTCTGAAGCAGTATCTTTTTACATGTTCTAACTGACATTCTGAACTTGGAATTCATGGCATGGGGCTTATTTTACAGTTTCAAGACTCTTTTCTTTCTGTTTCCATTTATTTGTCTGTCTTCTGTACTATTACTGTGATGCTCTCAGCCTCCACTGATGTGATTTTGAAAGGCTTGTTTAGACAAATATAATATGCAGATTTGGCCATACTTAGTTGGTAACCGATGTCAGTTTTAATGGCATCATTGCTTGAATACCCATTAATCGAGGATGAGTAACATGAATACCCTCTTGGACCACACCATTTATAGTACATACTTCAAGCCATTCTTTGGATATGCTATATTATCGTCAACATTAAATTTCGATTTTTGTTATATATAGTCATTTTTACGTATTTTATTGATGTAATTAGTTAAAATAATTATTTTATATTAAATAAAATAATACAACCAATCAAATTAATAGTGTATAAAAAATATATAAAAGTAACCGTATACAGAATTTTTGTTAAATACTATGTTGAAAACCTAAATAAATAGAGTGAATTTTATGGAAAGAAAAAAACTTGACAATAACTAATGGGGGATAAAAAAAATTAAATATAAATTCTTTGCTAGCAGTTATGGCAAGATTGACTGTTTAATCTTAATTATGGGCTCTGTAATATGCCTCTATTAGCCTGATGATGATAAGGAGACACTAGGCACCCATTAATTACTTGCTTTTGTTTTATCCAGCTTGTTCGTCAGACATTGACTGCTTCACATGCAGACCGGAGTTAATACGCTTTTACTACTCAAATTAATACGTTAAATTCTTGGTATGCACTGCCATTGGTACCCTCTTTTTTTATTACTTCTTTAGTTCTTATCCCAACTTTTAAGAGATCACGAAAACGTGTGGCCCAGTTTGTATTTCAAGACTAGAAGAGCACAGTTCAATTAATATCAAATTTATTATTATATTTTTTTATATTTTTATATAAAATATAAATTTTAATACAAGTTTTTAAATTTTCAAATCAATTTTTTTGAATCTTAAAATAATAATAATATTAAAAAGTAAACTCAATTTAACTCATCTCAATTCATCCCGTCATCAAATTCAAAATATCAGAGTCCTTCGTAGCCTGGGGTGGAATGCCTCTTAATTCTTTTCTCTTTGGAATAAACAGATCGAAAGATTAGTGAATTATGACAGACCCATATTTGTTAGGTTGAACTGGTGTTGCTAATCCTTTTCAAGAAGAAATGTTTTTAAGAGAAAAATATTTTAAAATAAATATTTAATCATAATGTGATTATATAAAAATAATCTCACAAATTGAATATATCTTGATGTAGACTGTCAGATTATAAAATTACTTTTTATTAAATGTAGATCTATCAGTTCATATACAAGGACATTAATTTGTATGATTAAAAACTTGTTTTAATTGCTTAACTAGATCAAATAGACACTTAAAAAAGAAAATAGACATATCAAGTGAATTCTAGGGAAGATTTTTGTTTTCGAACACCATGAATCTCACATGAATATTAACGTTTCCTTATTGTGTTGAATCATCCAATTTGAGTCATTTTGCCTCACCCACATTGAACAACATAAAGAAAACACAGCAAAGCTCTCTCTTCAATTTCAATACTTTAAAGGGTAATTAGGCTTCAGACACAGTCAAACAAAGAGCTGCTGACTGAATAAAGCAATGATCAATTCAGTGACCCTGGTTGGTAAACAGTAAACTATTCATAGGATAACATATAATCGACAACACAAGGACATGTAAATTAAACAATTCTCTCAAACAAATATATCTCCAGGGTCTTTCCTTCTTTTCTTTTTTTTTTAAAAAAATATTTTTTCTTTTTATAATAAATGAAAACTCCAAATCTACTCAAACATGACAAATATTATGTTTTGGTCTTTTTCTTTTTTCTTCCCCTCTCCCTCTCATTCTCTCTTGCTCGTCTCTAGCCGTTAAGAGGTCTAATAATTAACAGCTGGTGACTGTTCTTCATGCTAAGGGCATGAAATATACTCTGATTCCATTCCTCGTCCTCCATCCTCTATCCATGACTCAACTTATTCAGGCCCTCTTATAACACAAGCATTCTTTCCACCCTCCTATTTTTTTCCAATCCCTCTCTTTATCTGTATTCATTTTTGGTATCTTTGAACGGGCACCTTCATAAACAAACCAAAGTTCCAAACTAATGACATCAGACATTTTGTTCAGGGTGCAAAGTGAAATCCCCACATTCTCATGACTTCATAGTTCCACTTCAAATGTTCTGTTTAGCTTCCTCCTTTTAGCATCTGGGCTATTGTGTGAAGAATTTTCACATGAACCTACAGCAACCTCATCACTTTTGTAGCTCAAGCGTGCAGCATCCAACACCCCACTTGGGCTATCGGGTACGGAGAGGATAGAAGTAGTCGTTTCCTTAACAGATCCATCAATTAATGAGAAGTCACGAATCATCTTAACACAGTCGAGCACTTTCTCCTGCAACAACCATGATTAGGTGGGGAATCAACATCACTTTATTGCCTCAGTTAAATGAAATTGAGAAATACTCTAATCACAAACTGATATAGCTTAATGTAATTTATCAAATTGTAAAGTTATTTTTATTACAAAATAGATCAGATGGATCACGTAAAGTCACATCAATTAATGGAATTACTTTTATGTAATCATTTTCTACTTGTAGCACTCCTCAATGAAATTTGCAACAAATGAGTTAAGAATAGTAAGAGCAACGGGAAATCATCATATGAATATCCTTTTTTGGTTTGTGGAGCCCCTAATAATATACCTTATCTACATGTTGACTGAGAAGAGAAGTTGCTGCTTCATTGTCTACTGTTTGGATTTCTCCTGCAAGAGCTATTGCCACTGCTGCTGCAACCTCTGAAGGCTTGAACTCCAAGAAATCAACCCCTGCATTGAATTCCCACCCACCAAAACATTAAAACCCTCTTCTCATTTTTATCTGTCATAATTGTTGCCATATAAGCAAAGTTAAAGATCCACATTCCCTCTGTCACCTTTTATTGTGCTCAATATAAGTTCGATTGATCTTGAGATTGATGTTCGAAGTTGGGTTTGATCGCCATTGATCTTGCAAAGGAAGTAGTCTATGAATGCGAAAGGGGTAACCGCTTGCATTCTCCACCTCAAGGTACTCAAAACCAGAAGTTCCATCCTTTGAATTGTTCTAGCTTCGAACACAAATTTCGCTTCGCCCACCTGTTAATAGGATTAAGATCCTTAAACCACATACGAATTGAAAAGAAAACCTGAAGATTTTTTTGCCAAGATGTTAATTATGATTGATTTCAACCTGCAAGTCTAGGGCTAGAGGAACATCGGTCTCCTCCACTTTGGCTGCAAGAGATAAACATGCCACGGCCAACAATTGCACTGTCCAAGGTTTGCTCTGCTGCAATAATGCAGAGTTTAGAACATGCTGTGTATGCGAGATTGTTACCAAAAGAATAGCCTATTCATTTCTCAACTTACAGGAAATTCATAAGCAGAAAGGAAACGATCCAAGTAGTTTATTGATAAATATGCACATAGAGGTCCAAAACCGAAATGGGCATGAACCTGTAACAGCAGTATATAACCATTAGCCTCGATCCTCACAAAAGAATCAAACAGTTCCTTCGATAAACAAAAGAAACTCATATATACGATAAACAGATGGATGCACAGATACAACTCCAGCTTTTGTACGGCTATTTGGATGATGTCCAAGGCCAAATAACCAAAAACTTCATCAAAATACCAGAGATTTAGAACTAAATTCACCACAAGTTGCAAACACAATAAAAGGAAAAATTATATTGTAAAGACGGCAATTTCTCCACATCTTATCAACGAAAAAGCAAAAGATAGAGGTAATAAGGAGTGGAAACACTATACCCATGTCAGAATATCATGGTGATGGACGTATAATCCGTTCATTTCACGCAAGCAAAAAGAGATCGAACCATGAACACAAGAAACCCGTTATAATGAGCCATCAACTTACCTTAAAAATCCACTCAACAGTCCGTCTTCTTGCCCCCAAGTCCAAATCCCCGCTTCGAAGCCTCTTCAAGTAATCGGCAGTAGGCAAATGCTGGCATTCGTTTTCAAGCATCGAAGCCAAATACTCATCACTCTGCAGCGGCAATCCTTCGCGATCAACAAAGCCCCGGTCTTGATTATGGTTTCGATTATTCCGATGGCGCCACGTGGCTTCACACTCCTCCGCGGCACCATAATCGTTATCATCGAAAAAGCTGTTGTCTTCCGAACAAAGAAGGCTTGAAACTGCAGAGTCAAAACTGGGTGCCATTTTCAAGGTCCAAAAACTCACTCTCTTTCCCTAAACAAAGAGTTCCATCAAATGAGAAATGGAAGCACAAACTTGGGTTTTGAGTACAGATGGATTTCAGTCTTCAGATATCGTAGATGCAGAAGTAGAGGTTTTTCGTCAAAGAATTTTGGAAAAACGGTGAACGCTAGAAAAAGAAGAGGAAAAAATGCAGAAAATACTATGAAGTGAAGCAGCCCTCTCTCTCTCTCTCTCTCTCAAAGTTGGGCTGAATTCTGAAAAGACTACAGCTTGAGAGGCGCTTATGAAGGAAATCCGTGCCTCTTTTTAGAATGGAGAGAAAGAGAGAGGAAGGGAAGTAGAGGGATGATAATCAGAAGGATTTGGCGTGAAAAATATACACATCGATAAGGTCAAAAAGGGGAGAGAGAGAGAGAGAGAGAGAGAGAGAGAGCTGTGTGTGTCTTGTCTGGAAAGTGAGATATCCTTAGGCCACCAATGAAATGGGAGGTGGTGCTCGAAAACGAAGAAAGTCGATTCAAATTCTCTCTCTTCAGTCACGACTCACTGTGCTGTGCTTTTTAAATCCCATGCATTTAGCTATGTGAATCTATTGATTAAGAATGTATATATGTATATATAAGAAAAAAATAAAAAATAAAAATAAAAATAAAAAATGTGTAGTGTGTGGATTTATATTTAGCATTTTTCTACATATATATATATAATATAATCATATATATATATAGCTTCCGTATCTTTAATTTTGCGTTGGACTTTATAGCTCAATTATGTATGGATTATATCCTTTTAACATATTTCGTCCTACTAATTTATCGATTTTTTTTTTTTTTTGGTCATAAATTGACTTTCGTTATCATATGCCTCACTTTTCTTCGCTGTTGAAATTCTGTTATCCAATTTTAGCATATCAATATACTAATAAGAGATCATGACAAAATCAAAATGACTGAAATTACAAGTTTACTATCATTATTATTCTTTAAACGTCATTAGGAATAAACAAAAGTGGCATTATTTTGGTCTAGTAATAGGAGGAAAATGTAATTATATGGATATTGATGGGCGTGCGACTCATCTCTTATCTCTTATCTCTTGATCTTAACTTATTTTAGAAAGGAAACTATTTTACTCATAAATAAATTTTATAAAAATAATTTTATAAATTGATACAATATATTTAATTTTATAAATTATAAATTTATTTTTATTTTAAAATAGATCTAACAGATTATATCAAGTCTGTATATTAATTCATGAGATTATATATGTATAATCTTTTTATAATTTTAATAATACTCTTCTAAAAATAATCTTTTTTCTAGGAAATGGGACAAATGTTACCGAACTTCAACATAAGTAGTCAAAATTATAATTGGGGGTCTCTTGAAATTTAATGTATCATAAGAAATTTTATTTCACAAATAATTTAAATTTAATTTAAATTAATTGCATTTCTATATTCCGTCTAAAGTATTACAATTGCACGACTAAAATGTAAATAATATAATTATTTTGACCAAAATCGTGAGAAATTAAAAGCCGGGACGTGGCTCAGAGCAGGAGTCAAGGGATGCCTTTGAGACTTTAGAGTCCATGTCATGGCTATATATGAATGAAAAGAAATATACAACAAAGTCATAACATGTGCTATAGATATTACACTCTCATACGGGGACTTTATTTTTCTAAAGCAATTAATGTTTTCAATCTTCATCCCTCTCGTATGCTAACTTAGGTCTGATTTGTTTTTAAAGATGAAAAAAGATGTGATGAGATAAAAATTTTAAAAAAATATTATTATAATATATTTTTTTATTTTAAAATTTGAAAATTTATTTTAGAATTTGAAAAAGTTGAATTTTTTATTTTATTTTGTATATAAATTTTAAAAAGTATAATAATGAGTTTAAAATGAAATAATTTGTAAAAACAAACTAGACCTTAATGATAAGAGGAATTCACAATTAGAAAGCTGTTGGAATCATGTCTTCTTCTCATATTGAAAAACTACAGATCGATTGAGATCCCATTTGGATATTAAAATGAGATGAGATTATTATAGATGAAAGTCGAAAGGAATAAAATATTCTTAGAAGATTTTTTTAATATATTGTTATTTTGAAACATGAGAAAAATTGAATTATTTATTATATTTTGTATAAAAATTTAGAAAATTTGTAATGATAAAATGACATAAAATGAGATGATTTCTATATCTAAACGGAGCGTGAAACATCAACTTCCAATAACAAAATGTTGTCGCATCATGAAATATCCCAAGTATCAAAGAAATAAAATATGTTACAATGTGGACATTAGAAGAGATAAGAGTGAGTCCAACCGGTCGTATTCTTGTGTTAAAGAAATCTTTTTGGTTATGTCTGGTTGTGATCAAGAGCCATAAAGGCATATATAAAACCCAAAATATATATTCTGCTTCTGACTTAATTCAACTTGTAGTTTGTGTTGCTACATACCTGTCTGTTTTGTTCATTCTTTGTTTTCTTTTTCAATACCACATCCTTCATGTGCCACACTACTTCTCTGATGCACACTTTCTCAACATATAAATACATATATATAGACAAGAGTAGATATGGAAAGGAATATTAGTTCCCAACGTTGTATGATAGTTTGTCCCCAAGTTGTTAGGTTACTATGAAATATATTCTACTTTCAAGTCGGTGATAAACAACTGTTATACATATAAAAAGATTATCTAAAGTAAATCTATAAACTAATTTTATAAGATCTGTAAGATTTACATTATAATAAAAATAATTTTATAATCTGACAATTTGATCGATTTTTACTGTATATTTCCGTGTAATACAGTGAAGTTTTACACCAACTAAATTGTTCTTAACTAACCATAATAAAGAAATAATCTGGTTTTGAATTATAATAATAATAAAAAAAAAGGCTTAAAGCTTGTATTGTATTTAGTGAACCATCAAACTTGGACCTGCATGTGTCATTTCCAGTGACCGGCAAAAATAGAACTCAATGATGAAAGGAGGAAATATTGTCCAAATCAGCCAAAAAGTTGGAGAAAAATTAAAGGATTGTCTCTACACAGGCCAAGGAAATAAGGAATTCCAAAATATCAAAAAGATATGTACTTTAGCTGCTTTTTCAACTTTTAGGAGCGTTCCCTTCCTTCTTGGCCGTGAAAAATGTGGGTACACATCATGCTTTCTCTAACATTCAGCAACGACTGCTTGATTAGGAAGGTGGGATTAAGTTATTAACTACTAATGGAAAATATTTTACTCACTAATAAATCATCTAAAAAAAATAAATTTATAAATTTATATGAATTAATATGATATATCAAATTATAAAATTAATATTTTATATAAAATAGATCTAACAATTTCATAAAATCACGTCAATTTATATATTTATATAATCTATTTATATTTCTAGCAGTTTTCTTACTAATTAAGAAGATAATTACGTGGTTTAGTAAGAACTAATCGATTCTAATTTGAGATTAAGAGATTAATTACTGAGAGAAGTATCTGGTTGATCTGATAAATCTAACTATCTAAGACATTTTCAAGTTGACTGGAGGATTCAATTTATCTTTTTGCACCTTGGTTACTGTTTCTGTCTTTTTTTGTTCTTTCTTTCTTTTGTGGAGGTGGGGGAGAGCTGAATCATGGAAACTTCAAAAGAAGATGGCAAGTTTTGGGATTCAAACACATTCTGATCTATCAACATGTTATATTGAAGTTCAAATGTCCAAGATCCTTCTGCAGATGCCCCTCGACTAGGTTTTTTCTCAAATTGACTAATTATTTGCAGTTTTGAAGTTCCTTATCTTTCCACCCCTCTTTGTGTGTGCAAGAATAATTCAATATGACCAGCAATATTGACAAGTCCTAGATCGTTTAATGATTATAATTTACACCTCATACTCTCCTAGATTTGTAGGGTCTTCGTCCAAGTTCTGTTTTCCTTTTTTTTTTTTTTTTTTCTCACTAGTAAGACAGATTATCAAAATTACAATGCTACTCTTCATTCTTGAATTTTGCATTTTTAGTTATACCGATGTGACTCGTTATAATGAAAAATATTCTAACCACAAATAGATTATATAATAATAATACTACAAACTGATGTATAATGTCATTCATCAGATTGTAAAATTATTTTTATTTTAAAGTAAATTTAATGACTACATAAAAACATGTCAGTTTGTAAAATTATTTGTGTAATTTCTTTGTGAATGTATTAGTATTCTATTGTTACAAAAGTTTAGAGCATTGGAATTTGTGGGTATATCAAAAAAATTTGAGCACATGGGTGATTTATAATGACCATAATTAGTGATATTTAGGGTAAAACTTGGACTGAATTGGACCACAGACAAAGGTAACTACATTTAACTTAGGATGCTTGTTTGTTCTTGGATTCACTGAGAGGTGCTAAAAAAATGGTATTTCTAAAGAGACTTTTGTGACACAAATTTCAAACTCCTCCTCTCCCTCCTTTTAATTTATTTTGTAGTTTTTTTTTTTTTTCCTGCATTCTTTGAAATGCTCTTTTCTCTACACTCTTTGGAATCCACCCTTTTTCCGCTTTTGCCGTTTAACCCTCAAAAGTTTGCTCGCAGGGACGGTACCAAAGCAACCAATAACTTTGCTCATATCATATGATTCATGTCAGTCTGCAAATTTCAAAGACCATATTCCCTTCCACCATTATTTTAAGCAGGCTGAGAAAACACGAGTGAGGTCCCCCCTCCTCCTCCTTCCACCTCAGACTTTTCCTCATTTTCTAACTCTAAGATCGATAGTAAAATATTTGATCTCATCGTTATAATTTTTCTTAATTTTTATATAAAATATAATAATTTTAAGTAATAATAATTTTAAAATAATAATAATATGAAAATAGATTTTTGACAATTTGTAATCGTGAATTGTGTAACTGTCACATAATCGTTTTAAAAAAAATTAATAAAATATGAGACTTATTTCCCTAATAATTTTTTATTACCCTTACTCTTTTTCAAAACGATTAAGTTTTGTTTATGGATCTCGTGGTTATATACAAAATTATTTTAATAATATCAAACATAATATTCTAATAATTTTTATTTTTATTTTATCTAAAATCTTCTTACCTTATTTCTCTATCTAGATAATTGTCATTCATTTGATTTATTAAGAGTCTTCCTACTCGACCAAAAAACAAAAGAAGTCGTCCTGAAGTACTGTTTGAGATCCGAGCTTAACATTGTCAGTCACACCAACTGCATATTTTTTAACTCATCGATTTGATTTTTTTTTTTCCTTCCTTAATTTACAGCTACAAGCCAAGGTCTGCTCATATGAAATCAGGAACTGTGCTTGTACGTTGTAGCTAGCTAGCCTTGGGGCCACCTTTTTTTTTCAAAAAAAAAAAAAAAAAACCCTCTTCTTGCATTACATATATATATATATATATATATGTATGTATGTATATATATATATATGAGTGATTCCTGATCAAATTTTTGAGTCTTCATGCCCTCGATTCTAAAATTTTGATACCATTTAGAATAAATATACTTACAAGCCAGGCTTGTACAGTCCACTCTCACATAAACAGTGAAAATACTGTTCATGTGAGAGTGGACTGTACAAGCCTGGCTTGTATGTAGCAGTCATCTACCATTTAATGGGTTTAAACTTAAACACTAGATGGTCATATAAACTATGGCTTTCTATACCCTTCAAATTAAAGATAGTCATGCTATGTCAGCTATGATCACTGTTCTTTTTTGTTTCAGTGGAAGGTGTTCTTGAATATATTGGAAATTTTATGACATAGCATCAACAACGGTCTTTGGTTTTATCGAAGAGATTTACAGATTTTCCACACTCTCTTTGACAAAAATAGGGTTTATCATGAAAGGTTGGTTTTTCTTACGTGGATTATATATAAAATTATTCTAATAATATCAAACATAATATTTTTAATAATTTTTTATTTTTTTTAATCTAAAATCATCTTATCTTATTTCACTATCTAAACAATTGTCATTCATTTGATTCATTAAGAGTCTTGCTACTCGACCAAAAAACAAAAGAAGTCGTCCTGAAGTACTGTTTGAGATCCGAGCTTAACATTGTCAGTCACACCAACTGCATATTTTTTAACTCATCGATTTGATTTTTTTTTTCCTTCCTTAATTTACAGCTACAAGCCAAGGTCTGTTCATATGAAATCAGGAACTGTGCTTGTACGTTGTAGCTAGCTAGCCTTGGGGCCACCTTTTTTTTTTCAAAAAAAGAAAAAAAAAACCCTCTTCTTGCATTACATATATATATATATATATATATATGTATATATATGTGTATGTATGTATATATATATGAGTGATTCCTGATCAAATTTTTGAGTCTTCATGCCCTCGGTTCTAAAATTTTGATACCATTTAATGGGTTTAAACTTAAACACTAGATGGTCATATAAACTATGGCTTTCTATACCCTTCAAATTAAAGATAGTCATGCTATGTCAGCTATGATCACTATTCTTTTTTGTTTCAGTGGAAGGTGTTCTTGAATATATTGGAAATTTTATGACATAGCATCAACAACGGTCTTTGGTTTTATCGAAGAGATTTACAGATTTTCCACACTCTCTTTGACAAAAATAGGATTTACCATGAAAGGTTGGTTTTTCTCATGTGGATTATAAATTTTTCTTACTTTTTTTTTTTAGAATGTGTGTGAAACTTTAAAAAATTAAAGTAAAATTTCACCAAATTTCATATTATGTGTATAAGCATGTTGTTTTATGGCAATTGAGTTGCACTACATGTCAATATAAGCTCTAAGAAATTTGTTACCTTAACTCATTTCATAAAATCGATTCAATAAAAATAATTTGCATATTACTTATAAATATATTCAAGACATTATTCACAAATAATGTGAGATTTATTCATCAACAATCTCTTATTTGACATGTTATTAATTAATGGACGATGCTAGGAGGCTGCCTGGCATGTACCGTTGGGTATACCCCTAATGTATTTCTATCTTTTTCTTTTTAAAATATTTTTTAAATATATTTAAACAATTTTATTAATACATACATTTATTAATAGTCACTTTCTTAATGGTTAAAAAATTAAATACACAAATAATCAAATTGAGATAACAAAATTAGGAAGCTGCTTGCAATTTTCCTTAATTAATATAGTTGGTGAAATTTTCATATAAACACGATCCTTTGTTTTGGGTCTTCAGATCAGGTAAAATAGAAGTGATGAAGGACAAGTACTATCATAATCAAACCATTGTTTCGACCTTGGAACCTTAGCAACCTCTCTAACGATGCTGGAATATTTTGAGTAACACATGATATCAGTATTAATATAAACCCTAGGAATTAGGATATTCCAAGCTGGTCTAGTATTTTCCTTTGACCTTTCTTCCTATCTCCAGAAAAAGGTTAATAAGACACAACCATGAATCCAGATCCCTGAATCTGGCTTCAAGTTTGGACAATTAAAATTGCCATTAATTAATAATTCTTGATATATATATTTAAGCGAGTCTCCTTGAGATTCACCACTGATATAACCTAACTCTCCCTCATGTAGATATATATATATATATATATAAACAAAAATATAAATGAAAAATGAGGCAAAATAAAATTAGATTAATAAAAAAAAAAAAAAAGAGTCTTGTCTCTTTCTCTGATCAATACATTGAGTTTCATGTGAAACAGTGCAACCAATCCAACTCCGTTGTCCGCCATCAAAAGCAGCTTCCAGAACATCCGCCACATCTTCTGTGTCTCCACGACAAACCTTAACCCAATCTCTATATTAACACCCAAAAAATAAAAATAAAAAACATAAAATTATAAATAAATATCAAAATAAATAAATAAAATCTCCACGTGGAACAAGAACAAGAAAAAGAAAAAGAATATATGGTCACAACATTCTAAGATTAGTAGTATAATATGATAAATCGGTTTGAGCTGGCAAAGTCAGCTGTCTTGGCTCAAGTTCTGTCTTTATCAAAGTTCTCAAAAAAAAGGAAAAAAAAAAATGTAAGAAAAAGGCATTGTTGGGTAATGTATGGTTTGTGGGTTTCCGAGTATTGGTGTTAGGGGCAGTGCATGCTTGGAAAAAGTGGGTGGGTTGCTGTTTTTTAGACCAATATTTAGTCTCTATTGTCCCTATCAATGGCTTATTAAAATGTTCATTTTGGTTGATGTTTCTTAGTTACTGTTAGTCAAATGCACTCTGATCACCATGGAGATGCTAAACAGCCTTAAGATAATGTCATCTTCTTAACCAAACTGACATAAAGTACTTCTTGTGCTTCCTTGACCAAATTATTCACGTTCATTAACATTATTTCAATATATATATATATATATATATATATATCTTTGGTTGATTTGTCTTCACTTGATCATGTTTCTCTATTGAGTTTGTCATGCTTTGTTGATGATCATTGATCAGCTTTGTTCTATGTGGATTTGTGTCTTCAAGTTATTACAGTTTGGTTGCTAAGAGATAAAAGAGATATCAACATTTTCATTGGATTAACTAAAAGTCAAATTTAATAAAAATTTAGAAGGTCAAATAATTTGGCTGAAATTAACAGAAAAATTAAAACATTTGTCAAAAATAGCAAATCTGGTAGAAAAGCCAAATTCTAATTTTATTCATTTTTTTCTGCTCTCTTTTCTACTTTATTTTCTCTTTCCTTTTTTAGTTTAATTTTTTTAAATCATAATTAAATTAAATTATGATTATTAATTAATATATAATAGATATAATAGTCAAATATGATAAATTAATAGAATAGCCAAATATAATAAAATTCATTAATTTAATATTTAAAAATAATTAAATATTTTTTTAATTATTAATTATTTATTATTATGTATCTTCGTAAATGGATAATTTAATGTAGAAATTTGATATGAATAGTCAAAACCAAATGTTAGTCATATTATTTTATTATTATATTTTGAAAAAAATAGCTATTCCAATGTTATGTGAATGGAATGGCCAAAAGCAAAAATTTAGGACCTAATTTATTTTTACAAACCATCTCATCTCATCTCAAATTCATTATTCTATTTTTTCAAATTTTCATATAAAATAAAATAAACAATTTAACTTTTTCAAATCCCAAAACAAAACTAATATTACAATAATATATTACAATAATATTTTATTCTTTTTTTAACTTTTATCTGATCTCATCTCATCTCATCTCTGAAAACAAACCAGACCTAAATTACATTGGCTAAAATTATACTTTAGCAATAATCAATTCAATGAAAGTGCTCTCAGAAATAGATGCCAAAGTTGAATATTTGATGATACTTTCTCACAAACTAGCATGTTGGAAATACAAATGTCCTGCATATTTATATATATATATATAATATATATGTATATATGAGTAATTTTATATGCAATCGTGAGTGCGTAAACGCCGCGTAATCACTTTGAAAAAGAGTATGATCTATTATTAAAAAATTAATTTTTTTTATATGGGTCATACATTTTATTTACTTTTTTCAAAACAGTTATTCGGCAGTGTCCCAATTCACAGTTGCATATATTTTTTTTCTCTCTTTATATATATATATATATATATATATATATAATCGTTCAAATGACTTAAATCTAAATTGTTAATTATGGATCTACAGTTTGAGGTCACAACTGACAAAAAAAAAAAAAAAGGTTCTGTAATTCATAAGAATTGAAATTAAAATGGACATGTAACCTTATTAATTCATATATATGGTTGATAGCATTTATATGTAATCCATAGGTCCAAAATCGGTTCAATCCTTACAAGTCACTTAGGATATTTAATAAAATCATGCACCCTATTCTCCTATCTAGGGCTGCAACCGAGTCAATTTTTTAATGAATATTGAACCTAGAGAAGGTCTCAAGATTTGGAAAAGATATATTTATATATTTTTCATAATTGTTTTACAACTCTATTTCAAATAATTAGAGGCGTATCATTACCCTACGAGATTAGCTCATATAATTTAATGTCAGATACTTTGAAAGAAGAAAGGAAGAATCTCAAGCAGAGCTACTTTCAGACCTAAATAACATAGTTTGGTTTCTGCGTTCTTTGAGCAAAATCCAAAGTCTGTCCTCCAGGCTCTCAGTTTATATGGGCCGAAATGGGCCTAGAACCAGTACCCTCAAACCCATACACCACCTAAAAACTTGAGAATATATGACATCACTTTTACAAACTCTAGTCATATCATTACTATTTTTTTAAATTCTTTCAAAAAAAAAATTTAATTTTTTTTAAATCCCAAAATAATTTTTTCAAATCCCAAAACAAAATTAATTTTAATAGTATATATTATAATAATATTTTAATTCAATTTTTAACTTTTATCTCATTTTATTTATAAAAACAAATTAAGTTATTTCAGGTTAAAAAACATCCAATAAGGTTTCGATTGGATGTTAAGTTGAGTTGAGATGATTTAAATTATTTATAAATATTAGTGAGTTGAGATAATAAAATAAATTTTGTGAAATCCATCTAAAATATATTTAGATGTATTTGAGTTTAGGCCTATTTTTGAAAAGTTCAAAAATGATATAGATCTCTCCAATAAAAAAATATTAAAGTATTGAGTTGAAAAAAATTGTAAATCCGTAAAATATTTTGAATTGAGATAAATTTATAATCTGATAATTAAGTATTTAGATATTAGACTGAGTTTAAAATTAGATTAAATAGAGTTGATCTCAATTGAGTCTAACTTCCAAATGGAACCTACGTTGGTTGCTTGCATAGTCAGCCCTAGCTCCATCCAAGCTGAAGCTTATCTAGACGCCACAACAACATGAAATTCCCCGCTACTTCCTTGAACCCTATATGCAGCAGTCGTAATTTCCGAACTACAGGCATGCTGCAAGGCACACAGCAAGTAAATGATAGATTATATATGCATTAGAGAGGAATACTTTAAAGTTTAATCCATGCAAGACCAAAAAACATAGCGAAACTGGGCTAGTCATAACGCACACTTTCTTAGCTTCAACTCTCTATTTCCCACTTAAAAAGGAAAAAAAAACCAGAAGTTTTAATAATACATAGCTAGCACGTACTCCTGAAATCTACCCTTTTCATGCCAATTCCAAAAATCTTAAGAACAAGTTTAGGTTTGAATGTTTAAGACATATGTTATGGGTTGATACCCAGAAATAGAATCTTCCATATATTACACACTTTTTAATCAGCACACAAATGACATTCCAAGCCACCACCTCCTCCAGAAGAAGAATAGGACCATCAACCATCAAGCCTACAATTCCTTGTTCTATGGCTCATCTAACTGGTCCTGCAGGAAGGCAAACACAAAACCACATGTTAAATCCTGATCAAGTGATTTATCATTTACCCTCTTTGAGACTCATGGTATTTTTCCTTGGGGGGAACTGACCTGTGCATCAGAAGTCCAAAGTGTTAGGTTGTCCCTTAAAAGTTGCATAATGAGAGTGCTGTCCTTGTATGATTCTTCTCCCAAAGTGTCTAGCTCAGCAATGGCTTCCTCAAATGCCTTAAATTTTAAGGCAAAACAATTCAAAGAAGTTTTAACATTTATGGATGGAAACCATGGCATTTTTCCCCATGAAAATGCAGAACATGAAGACCAGTGATTGCAAAAGGATAGCAATGTAATTAATGCTGCTAAAGCCACAATGTTGTATATATTTATTTATGTTGGATATAAATAAATGTATGGCTGCTGTCTCTGATGTGTTGTGTAGAGCCAATGGCAAAGTGTATTGGAATCTGACATTTTCCAGAAATTTGCAGGATCTGGAAGTTGAGATTGCAGTTTTTTACAGCTTCCTTTATTCTAGGCAGGTAGGAGGAATTGGGAAAGACAGAATGTTGTGGAACCATTCCAGAAACAGAACAAAAAATCACCGTCAGGTCATTCTAGAAGACGCTACAAATCGACCAGCAAGGTGGGGTTTCCTTGGAAGGGCATATGGAAAGTTTCAACGCCACCTAAACTTGCCTTTTTCGTCTGGACAGCGGCATTGGGTAAGTTTTTTACAGTCGATAACTTGAGAAAAAGAGAGATGATAGTTATGGAATGGTGCTACTTGTGTAAGAAGAATGGGGAGTCGATAGACCATATTTTCCTGCATTGCAAAGTGGCGAGGAACTTATGGAATGGCATCATTAGTAGGGCTGGACTGAATTGGGTAATGCCCAAAGGTGTGGTGAATCTCCTGACGTGCTGGAAACGACATCATCAGTGCAAACAACTGGTTTCGATGTGGAGGATGATTCCTTCGTGTCTACTATCATGTCTTTTGGATGAAAGATACAAGAGATGCTTCAACAACAAGGAGAGGTCTATGGGGGAAATTTGGGACTTTTTTTGTATTCTCTTTGGTCCAATGGTTTTCTGCTATTGTACTAAAGAGACGAAATGTTCATTAATTTTTTACTACTTTTCAGCTTGCTAGAGTGCAACTAGGTCTCTTTTTTGTATACTCCCTATGTACATAGGCTTTGCCTAGTTGTAATCAATCAATAAAGATTATTACTAATAATAAAAAAAATGTATGGATCATTAAAATAGGAGAGCTACCATGGAAATATATGTATTTAGGCTTTATGTGTATGACTCATTACATCTAGTGCAGCTTATTTCTTGCAGAATAATAGCAATATACTCAGTGGACATTATCTATAACTAGAATACAGTAGATCAAGCATACAATATATACTTTCATATATGTGATTTGTCCTTCATCTCACCCGTTACAAAGCACATGGTGAATTATCAATTCACTAACAATTATGTTGCTAACGAGTAGGAGCTTCAACTCATCGTGGGATCCAACAATTTTGTGAATCATGCAAAACATCAAGCAATGGAAAAGAAAACATCAAGCAATGGTCAATAGCCACCCTCTCAGAGACACAAAGAAATAGAGTGGATGTATCTGTGCATCTTATTATTGTATTTTCTACCCATGGCCTAACATCATCACCACCCATAAGTTCTCCATATAAATTTTAATCACTCTTTGCAGCAAACGGATAAAAGCTTTTGGATAGTTTAAAAAAGGCTATTGACCCAATCAGAATAAACTAACTACAAGCTGCAAGCTAATGTACTCCAAATTAAGACATGTGAACCACTCAATTCCTTCTGCTATCATAACATATGAATGATCATCCAGTATACGTGGTTACTCCTATTGATATATATAATATTTTTACTTATAAAAAAAATAACCATCTAAATGATACTCAGCATTTTTGGCTTCATAATCTTTTTCACACATGCACACAGGCATGCACAACAGGTAGAGAGAAGCATGGCTTTAGGTTGCATTTGGATAATGAGGTGATCGTAGATACTTTGTAAATAGTAGTGAAAAAATAATGAAAAATTAATTATAAAATATTGAATGGTAGTAAATAGCAGTAAAAAATAAGTAAAAAGTAATAATAAAATAATAAATCAAGCGATTGGTAACCAAACCTAACACAGTAATTTGGTAAAAAAACTAACCTTAATTATACAAAATTGTAATTGTGATTGTAATGAGTGCAGAGTTCAAGTTCATTAACTTTTTTTTTTTTTTTTGCCGGGGAAGGGGGGATTAGATTTTTTTTTAGTAAATATAGCTGTAAGTTAAACTTGTGTCATATATGTCATAACATTTGTGGGGCCACTGCTATTTTTCATCGAGGGTCTATGTCTACGAATAACGACTTTCTAAATGCAAATATATGAAAGCCGTGAGCCAGGTATATGTTCACATTAATCTTCTATGTCTATAGCTGACAAAAAGTACTAAAATCAATGGTATTGGAATCTTCAAACAAAAAGCTTTGCAGAGATAAACTCGACCCAGCTCCACCGAACCAATTAGCATAATTAGCTTAGCTCTGCCGAATCATTTAACTCAAAATCCAGAAAAGGACTAAACAAAGAGAAATTATTTTTTGAGACATTTCAAGGGTAATAGGATATGAAGCATACCTGTTTAGCCATGTTACACGCTTTATCTGACTGATTGAGAATTTCGAAGTAGAAAACAGAGAAATTGAGCGCTAGACCCAACCTGATTGGATGCGTTGGAGCAAGATCTGCGGCCGCAACATCCTAACAAGCACACACAAGCACACACAAGCACCAACAAGCACGATATGAGAAAATCCAATTCGAAAACCCGCAAAAATGGGAACCCCACATGCCAACCCTACTGAAATCAAACCACAACCACTGTACCTTGAAAATGGATCAATATTCCCAATTTCCAATCATTCTTGAATCTGTTTTTAAGGAAAATAAGTAAAAGAGAGTTCCCAACGTTTCAATATCTTAAGCGCCCTGTCTAGTTATATTTTAAGTATTTCAGATCCTTGATAGTTTGGATCTCAATTCAAGTCCAAATCGCCTTTTACTAAATCCGCAAAAATTTCTACTTCCGTTTCGTTTTTCCCTCACTATCTGAGCAACCAAACACTGATTAAAAGCCGCGAGAGTACCTGAGCAGCCTTGTACGAGAGCATGGTATCCTCAGCAGCGGCTTTCCTCTCGTCCCCGGACTTGAACTCGGCCATGTAGCGATGGTAATCCCCCTTCATCTTCAAATAGAAAACCTTGGACTCGCTGGCGGAGGCCGAGGGCACGAGATTGGATTCGAGGAGCCCGAGAATGCTGTCGCAGACCTGGGAGAGCTCGGACTCAACCTTGGATCTATAGTCCTTGACTAGGGTAACGTGTTCCTCGTTCTTCCGCCCCTCCTCTTTCTGTTCTATCGAGGAGACGATACGCCACGCGGCTCGGAGAGAACCGATGACGTTCTTGTAGGCCACGGAGAGCAGGTTCCGCTCTTCAACGGAGAGCTCCGATGCCGGTGTCGAGCCGAGCACCAGCTTCTGCATGAACTGGACCATTTCCTCATAACGCTCTGCTTGCTCGGACAGCTTCGCCAGAAACACGTACTGGTCTCGCGTAAGGTTTTCGGGAATCGTCGATGCCATTGTCGGAGAGAGAGGGAGATGGGGATTCGCAGACAAGAGAGAGAGAGAGAGAGAGAGAATTGCAGAGAGAGGAGAGAGGGCGAGAGGGAGGCGGGTCTGAAAATACTCTGAATTCCGTTCCATATATTTTGACCCGATTGAAATCTGTGTCGTGAATAGAATAATGATAGAATTTTAATTTTTAATTTTTCTTTTTTTTTTTATTTTTTTATCCGTTTGAAATATGTATTATGAATAAGAATAAAATAATAATAGCCTTATTATCTTCTTCTTATTTTTTTTTTATTTTTTTATTTTTATTTTATTTAATAATTAAGAAAATAATTATTAATAATATTGTATAATTTTTTAATAATTAAAGATGTTAAAAATATAATTAAAATAAAAATTTTAAATACACCATAAACTAATAAAATGATAGTAAAAGACCAGTAATCTTGTCATTATCCTCAATAAATATTACATTTTTCCAATTTCCCACTTATCTATCTGCCTTCATTTTCTTAATAAATGATATTGAATTGTACCCATCGTTCTATTTTCACAAGGTCTAATTTCTTATTATTGATTATTTAAACAAATAGTAATTTAATAATTCTTAAAAAATATCCCAATAATCTGAATAATGCTTTGGAAAATATAGACTCTCTTGTTATCACCCTCAATTCTTTTCTATTATATTAAAATTATATCTTTAACAAATGAATATTATTTTTTATTAAATCTTGAAAGGATGATTATTTTTTAGCAAGATGAAGAGAAAAGAGAAATTAAAACTTCAATAATAAATCTTAAGAAATACAGTTTGAGTAACACTTTGTTTAACAAAACCATCATCTGCTCCGCGAGTAATGAAACACGGGTAATTTTTTACAATTTTATAGTACATTCAATTTAAATGAAATATTTTATATTTTTAATTGTATAATATTATCACATTAACTAATTCTAAGAATATTATATAAATGCCACTGTATTGAGATGGAAAAAAAACTTATAAGGTTCTTGGAGAGGCACAAACAAAGTTTTAAATATCATATTAGTGAGCATATCAGTCAAAGTACTAGAACAAAATATTTCGATACTAATACAATTTCGTATACTGTTTTGGGATAGTCTACATAAAAAATATATATATAAATACATATATAAATTATATTTTAAAATAATAGTCAATATATGAATAATTATATATATAAATGTACTTAGTCTAGTATGAATTAAAGTGAAAAATAGTAAAAAAATGATAAATAAAATTGAATAGTCGAAATCGGAAATTCGCTGAAATATTAACCGGTAAGAGGTCGATACCGGCCGGTACGACTGATATTTTGGCCGAAACGATATACTTCTAAAATATATATCGGAGAACTGGCCAGTACGATATGTTTTAACTATACCGGTTGATACGATATGAAATTAAAAATGTTGGACACAAATACTCTCCATGTAATAATCACTACATTAGTTGCGAAGAGAATTATTATTGATTGAGAAATTATTTGTACAAATTTTAAATAGACAAACTCTATATGAGTTTTGTCAAAAAGTGAACTCAACTAAAAGAATTGTACAAAAAGCTATTTTTTAATATTAGAATCCACTTTTGTAGATTTAGCGGTATTCTTTAACAAATAATTTGTATGAAATTAATATATTTAAGACTTATACTTTGACATTACTTTTAACAATATGACTTGTGCACGAAAAAAGTGTACGGGCTTATATGGCAGTCTGCATCCATATTGATCAATGATAACGTGATCCTATTGTTTTTAAGAATGTTGGTATTGAATTAATCAAATTTTTTTTTAAAAAATATAAATTTATATATATATCAAAAAAAAAATTGATCATATTTAATTAAATATAAAAAGAAAAAAATGGTAGAAGAGAATAAAAATATATTTTATTTTTAAAAGTAAATAGTTTTTTAAAAGTAAATAGTAACTCTTCAAATTTAAAGAATTTTCAAGTTTTATTATTTATTTTTATTCTTTTTTTTTTTGTTATCAAATATGACTAAATTTTTTTTTATATGTATTCAAACTTGTACTTTTAAAGAAAAAATTTGGCTAATCCAATATTAATGCTCTAACACATCAATTTTAGATAGATACTACTATACGATTTGAGTTATACCACTTAAATATTGTCATAGGCTCTATCAAAAGTCAATACAAATATAAATTTAATGTATTTATTTAAAATATTTTTATATTGGATCCATCAAATAAAACTATGGAAAGTTTTGATCGACAATAATTTTATTTTATTTTTCAAATATGAAGGCTTATTATTCACTTATCAAAATAATTTGAAACCAATGTCAATGTTTATTTTGCTCCATTGATGTGTCACGTAACTTATTTTTAAAATAAAAATATAAAATGGTAAAGAAAAAGTGGAGAATACTTGAGAGATGAGATCAGATAAGAAATATGTAAATAATAGTTACATGGTTTGAATTAAAATTTTTATTGGATTTTGAGAAGTGAGAGAAAAAAAAAATTAAATAAATATATTATAGAGTTAAAATATTATTAGAATATATTTTTTAATAGAAAATAATATTATTAATTTTGGTATTTTCTAGAGAAAAATGTGTAATAATTAGATAATTATTAGATTTAAAAAATTAAAAATTAAAAAATAAAAAATATTTATATTTAAGTGATGTTTGTAAAAAATAATAATAATAATAAGAAAGATATTGCGATATTAAAATGGGATGAGATTCATTTCCCACACAATCATACAAAATTCTCTTTTTATGTTTTCGGACACCTTGCATAAGCTTGTCTCTAACATTTTTGCGATCCTAAATAAGAGTTCAAAACTTTCTTATATTTACTGCATGAGAAGAATTCAGTGTGTTTTTATTGTTTGGGTTGTGTTTTATGATAGTACTACGTACTCAGCAAAATATATGGTATAATTTAGTGGATCGAATTGCCGACCTTCATGTGTTTGAATAATTGGATGCAAGGTGTAGATGCCCATAATGTACTAGCCATGTGCCCATATGTCTATTTCGGATTCAGCTAATATTTTTAGGCACTAGTTCAAGCACTAACTCACGTATATTTTATTCGAGATTAACACACATTATTCCAATGTTTCAAATGAAAGAACCAGAAAACTCGTGTTATTTACGTGCCCCTTGTCTTTGCGTTCGTTGTCTTTATTGTAAATCAACACTGTTTTTAGGGGGAAGAAAAAAGGTCATGAGTTGTCGTAATAATAAATAATAATAATAATAATAAAAGAATAGTATTATGGAATTCCCCGCCCCCATGTGGTGTGCAAGTTGGGTAGAGATCACTAGGGTGTAAAAGAAAATTGAAAATCGGTTAAACAAATCGAATTAGTAAGTTTGGTCCGATACCCAATTTTAAAAGAGTAATATTATTTATTATTATTATTATTTTCTCAATAATTTATGATGTGATATTAGATAATTAAAAATTATTATTATATTTTTTTATAAATCTATCATTTAATACCATATTATAAAATGACAAAAAAATGATAATAAAAAATGATGATGAAGAGATTTTCTCTATTAAAAAATGTAATGGGTTCGATGCCAATTTTATATTTTAAAAATAGGTTTAAACAAAATCAGAGCGATATATATGTATATATAAAGCTTTTTATATTATATTTTGTATATCATATACTACGTTGCTAATTAATATAAGAGTAACGTTAGTGAGTGATCGAGCTAGTAATGTTAAAAGAGCAATCCTCCAATAAGGTAATGATGGAGGCGGATCCAAGACAGATGATGCTGAGCTGTCTGATTGCACGTTGATGGCGCTGAGGTACCATGAAATGGTAGATCAGCGTAAAGGCCGAAAGTGATCGTGATCTCTTTCTAATTGGGGGAGTTTTTTGTGCATTTTAGTATTTTAGCCATATGTTTGGCTACCAGTGTCAGAATCGCGCATAAGATCCCAATTCGGAAAATACTTTTCAAAGTGCACGTTGTCCAAATCGAGCATGACTCCATATGCCTTTTTTTCGACATCAAATTCCGCTATTTTTTCTTCCGAATCATTATTTTTAGTTATTTTTTTACTATTTTTGGTAATATTTCGTTTGTCAATTAGGACGTGATTTTAAACCCGATTTGGGTCGAATTTTTCGCAGATTGCTTATTTTATTTTGAATTTCAATTTGACGTGATTTTCGAGATTTTTTTCATTTTTGGTAAAATTCGGATACAGACAATTTTTAGCTATATAGTCCGGCTTGTAGACTGATTTTCGACATTACTTGATTTCATAATATTCAGTTAAACCTCAGAGACGTATTCTCTGTGTTTTGGGCGATTTTTTTGTGTTATTCTCTGTGAATCATCTGTTGAAACTAGCCTACAGAATAATCACTATTCTGTCCGACGTCAAGTAACATGTAAGAAAAAACACAGTAGATTAATTAGACCTCAGCATTGAAGATCACCACGTGCAAGCTCTCGTCATTCCCATCTTTCTTCTTGGTCGCACATATTTGCCATTTTTGCAGTCGGCTCTATTACTTGGAAATTTCTTGCGTATAAATATACTTCAATTACCACCTTTTGCTTTACTTTCTCTCAAATTCTTCTCTTTTTTTATGCAGTTTTACTCGTCCTTCTCATCTAATAATTTTTTTGAGATGTCTATTACTTTGAGCAAGTGTCTTTCCTTGAACATTGATGGAGATGCCAAGATTATGGGAAAGTAGGGCATTATCACCACTCTTCGGTCAAATTGTGAAAGAACCAAAGCTACTTCTCATCGAAGAATTCTATTCGTAGACATGTCCTTTGAAATTTCCTATGTACTCTTGTATGGTTGAAAATTATTTACCAATTTTCTCAATCAAGCTGGCTAGATCTCAATCATGCGAATATATAAACAATCAAATATATGCAATAAATCAATAATCAAACATAATACAGCGATTAGTTATGAAGGGAAACATTTTGAAAAATTCCTCAAAGGTAAAACTCTACGGGGTAGCCAAACTCATAAAAGTCAAATTTATTAGATTAAGATCAATTACAAAATAAAGTTTTTATAATTATAAAACCTTTGAAATCAGACACTCTTACTTGACCAGACAAACGACTTATTTGTCTTCTATCGCAATCGCAGCTAGAACCTCTGACGATCTTCAATCTATTGTATTTTCTCTTGAAATCTATAGTGGCTGAAATCCAATCACCAATCCTCTCGAACCTTAAGTAAGATCACACTCGCAAGTGTATAAAAATCAAAAGGAAAATTCTCCACTAATTTTTTTCTCAAACATCTCTTAAATATCTCTGAATATCTGTTCTGGTTGAAAATCCTAAATAGGATTACAGTTTGATTTGATTTAAATAAGCAGTCTGAAAGAGTCTTGCTGAATCGCATCTACTAACACATCGTGCTTCATCAGAATTACCTTGTTGATAGATTTCTGAAAATCTCTACTGCACTTTGATTTTGAATTGTCTTTTGATTTGGCAATTCCAAATTTCAAAATTAAATATACCAACAATCCTAAGTAACTCTTAAGACTTCTAAAATGACTAAAATTATTATGGATAAATATCATAGTCAAATTACATAATCCAAAAATCAAAACTTTAATAATAAGATAAAGTCATATCTTATTCAAACTCAAACACCTAATCACCTAATCCATGCCAACAAAATTTGTATTAACAATCCCTTTTTGGCTAATTGGTAACAAAATATTTTTTATGAATGTATATTTCCTGTGATCATGGACAAAATAAAAAATTGTTGAATCCAAGGTTTCAAATTTCATATCTACGTGTAGATTTTGATGATAACAAATAAATTCAAATCTCAAACTCAAATTATTTACGCAATGGAGCGAAGCGCACATCAAGTATAAAAGAACAAGTCTACAAATGAAACTCATAGATTATTTTTGTACATCTCTTGATAAAATTCAAAATTTGATTAAGACTTCAAATTACTCTTTTTTCTCATAAAATATCAAATTACTTTTTTCACATATGCAAGACATCTTTAAATGTCTTAGTTTTGAAAATTATGTTTTTCACATGTGCATAACATTATCAAACAATATAATTTCGAAAATTATATTTTTTTTATATAAAAATTTGAATTTGTAAGATGATTGATTATCATATTTGACATGTGCATATTTCGTTTGAAAGTCTTGAAGGGTGATTGTGTGTTTTTTTGACAAATGCAAAAGGTAGATGATTTTGTTTGAAAATCTTAAAGGGTAGTTGTGTGTTTTTTTTTATATGCAAAAAGAAGCTGATTTTGTTTGAAAAATAAATCATGCTCATTTTGTCATGTATGAAAAGCAAAATATTAGGTTTTATTTCTTTAAAAAATGAATGGAGTTGTCTTTGACAAATACAAAAAGGAAATGTTTTTATTTAAATTTTTTAAAAAGTGAATAGTATTCTTATTTGACATGTGAATCTTTTCAAATTTGAAATTGAAAACTCATTTGCTTATAAATAGCTTACTTGAGTTTTGCAAAAATCACAACAAAAACTTACACATCTATTGCTAAGTTTTGTATCATTTTTTCAAAGCTCTCATTCTATTTTTTATAAAGTTTTGAGCCTTAATTCTTATTTTTTTTTAGAGAGATATAGATTGCACTATATTGTTTCTATCTCACTCATTGAGGAGTATACTTTGATAATCTATCCACTATCAACTATTGTATCAGTAAGAGGGTGAGTATAACCATTATGTGTGTAGAAGGTATTCTACACAGGGAATAGTTGAATCACTAAGTATGAGGTGATTGGAAGTGTAGAGGGTGTGCTACACGGATTCTTTAAAACGGTGCTGCTCAAATGTGTAATAGGTTTCTATCTCCACCTAAAGGAGATTGACTAGTGAATTTGAGATCCTCAAGGGGTAGCTTGAGGCGAGGACATAGGCAGTGGGGCTGAACCTCGTAAAAATACTGAGTTTGTTTTTTCTTACCCTACTCTTTACATTTCTTGTTGCTTTATATTCTGTTTATATTCTATATTGTGTTTTTAATTTATAAGTCTTAATTTTTATAATATAACCCAATTCACCCCCCTATTGTGTTAGTCATATGGGCAATAAAAATAATCAATTAAAATAAATAATCGTATTATATCACATTTAGTCCATTTACTTCAGACCTATCATAGTGTTCATCATTCACATATATCAACATATCAAAAATCATTCTAAAAATTAATGACACTAAAGGTTAGACAAATTTAAAATATCAGAAGGAACTTCCTGAATATTAGAAATATTATTCCTGCATCAAATCAACAAAAGAAATCAGAAGCTCAGCTCGCATGTCTTGCTCGGACTTTCTCCCCCTTCATCAATGCTTCTCCCCCTTAGTTTTGTGCTCACCCCCTTTATCAATGCTTCCCTCCTTAGTCTTGTGCTGTTGCTCTCCCTTATTTCTCACTTTTGATCTCCCTCTTTTTTGTCATCAATTTAGCCATGGGAGACTTAGTCTTCAGCATCCAAATCATCGACTATATGTGCCACAACTTGTTGAATGTTGGAAGAGAATTCTCATATAAACTGTAGAACCCAAGGTTTCAAGTCTCGTATCTACGTATAGATTTTGATGATAACAAATAAATTTAAAACTCAAGCTCAAGTTGTCTATGCATGAAGAGAGCTAAGCACATAAAGAAATCAAGTATGAGTAAAAAGAAGAACAAGTCTACAAATGAAACTCATAGAGTAATTTTGTATATCTCTTAAAATTTGAAATTGGATTAAGGCTCAAAATTAATATTTTCTCATAAAACATCAAATTGCATTTTTTACATTTGCATAACTTTATTAAAATATTTAATTTCAAAAATTATTATTATTTTTCCACATATGCATAAAGATTTGAATTTATAAGATGATTGATTGTCATTTTTAAGATATGTATGTGTTGTTTGAAATCTTGAAGGGTGGTTGTGTGTTTTTTTGACAAATGTAAAAGATCAATGATTTTGTTTGAAAATCTTGAAGGGTGATTGTGTGTTTTTTTGACAAATGCAAAAAATAGATGATTTTGTTTGAAAATCTTAAGGGTGATTGTGTGTTTTTTTGACATATGCAAAAAGAAGATGATTTGGTTTGAAAAATAAATCATGCTCATTTTGTCATGTATGAAAAGTAAAAGATTAAATTTGATTTATTTGAAAAATGAATGGAGTTGTCTTTGACAAATATAAAAATGATATATTTTTATTTGAATCTTTTGAAAAGTGAATAGTGCTCTTATTTGACATGTGAACCTTTTCAAATTTGAATATGAAGAATCATTTGCCTATAAATACCTCACTTTTTTTTTGCAAAAATTACAACAAAAGTTTACACATTAATTGCTAAGTTTTGTACCATTCTTTCAAAACTTTCATTCTCTCTTCTCTAAGTTTTGTGCATTAATCCTTGTTCATTTTGAGAGAGATATAAGTTGTGATGTATTATTCTTATTTCATTTATTGAGGAGTGTACTCTGATAATCTATCCACTATCAACTCTTGTATTTGTAAGAGGGTGCGTATAACCCTTGTGTGTGTAGAAAGTGTTCTACACAGGGAATAGTTGAATCACCAAGTGTGAGGTGATTGCAAGTGTAAAGGGTGTTTTACATGGATTCTTTGTAGCGGTGTTGCTCAAAGGTGTAATAAGTTTCTATCTCCACTTGAAGGAGATTGAATAGTGAATTTGGGATCTTCAAGAGGTAGCTTGAGGCGAGGACGTAGGCAGTAGGACTGAACCTCGTTAAAATACTGAGTTTGCTTCTTCTTATCTTTACTCTTTATATTTCCTGTTGCTTCGTATATTGTTTATATTTTATATTGTATATTTGGTTTATAAGTATTAATATTTTAATATAACCAAATTCATCCCCCTCTTATGTTAGTCATCTGGGCAACAATTGGTATCAGAACAAAGGCTCTATTATAAGATTAATTATCTGTTGAGTTAAGATCATATGGCTAATATTGCAGCTACATTCGCTGAAAGTCAATCCAGTAGTCGGCCTCTCTATTTTGTGGAGACAATTATACTTTCTGAAAAGTTAAAATGAGAATATTTTTTCACTCTCAAAGTCGATAAATATGGGAAATGTATTGTAAATAGGTTTTATATTCCAACAAAAATTGTTGATGGAGTAAAGGTCAACAAGGAAGAAGAAGAGTTTGATCGTGAAGATGATAAATTTTATACAGTGAATGTAATGGCTATGAATCTTCTGTATAATGCTCTCAATGGCAATGAATTTAATAGAATAATGACTTGCAAAATAACAAAGGAAATCTGGGATAACTTGGAAGTAACTTATGAAAGAATTTCGCAAGTCAAAAAATCAAAAATTATATTCTTACGAATGAATATGAAATATTTAAAATGATTGATGATGAATCAATTTCTTTTATGTATACTCGTTTTACTAACATTATAAATAGTTTGACAACTCTTAGAAAAGTTTATTTTAATTTAGAAATAATAAGAAAAATTCTCAACTTTCTGTCAAAACGTTGGGAATCAAAAGTGACGGCAATTCTTGAAGTTAAAGATCTCAAAAAAATCGAAGTAAATGAACTCATCGGGTCACTTATTACTCATGATTACACATTGAAAAGAGGATAAGAATAAGGAAAGCAAAAGAAGAGCTTAGCACTCAAAGCTGTTCCCCATGAAAGTGAAAGCGATGAAGATGAGGAAAGCGATAATAAAGATGAAAATATTGCAATGATCACAAGAAGATTTCAGAAATTCTTAAAAAAAAAATAAAACTCATCAAAGGAAATCTTTCAAAAGATTTTCCAACAAAAATACAGGTAAAAATGACTTCTTAACTTGTTATAAATGTAAAAAGCCTGGACATATCAAAGCAGATTATTCCCTGCTAAAGAAAGATCGATATAAAGGCAAGAAAGCA
This sequence comes from Platycarya longipes, assembly GCA_036559045.1. NCBI lineage: Eukaryota > Viridiplantae > Streptophyta > Magnoliopsida > Fagales > Juglandaceae > Platycarya > Platycarya longipes. The sequence continues at coordinate 26,949,703 of CM071796.1, read as the reverse complement.
ATGAAAACTACATGGGATAATGATTCAAGTAACTTAGACAGCGACGCAAGCAATAAAGAATCTGCAAATCTTTGTCCCATGGCTAAAGATGATTTTGAGGTAACAAATTCTGAAAATATTGAAAATCCTTCTTATGAAGAGTTGCAAAATGTTTTGAAAGAGGTATATGAGGAACTTGAAAAATTGGGTATCAAGTATACCACTTTGAAAAAGACAAATTCTTCTTTAAGAAATGAAATTGATGTTTTAAGAAAAGAAAACATAATTTCAAAAGATGAAAATGATGAGTTGAAAAAGAAAGTGACTGATTTAGAAAAGATTATTGAAAATTTTACAAATGGAAAAAGAAATTTTAAAAAACTTATTATTAGTCAAAAGATGTGTTTTTGATAAGATGGGTTTGGGATACATGCCAAAAGAAAAACTCAAATCCTATAAAAATTTTTTGATAAACCAACTAAATCAAAATCAGATTTTTAAAATTCTCTTCATAAAAATAACTTTTTTAAAGAAAAATATTATCACTCAAGATTTTCAAATATGTCACATGTTATTTGTAATTTTTGCAAATAAAATGATCATAATTATCATACTTGCCTCATTAAAAGAAGACATACAATGACTATTAGGGCAATATGAGAGTACCAAAGAATTTTATTTCTTCTAATACTAATAAATAAAGGATCCAAAAAACTTGCATTCTAAGAAAATTTATTTTAATTACTTTTATAGGTATGCATGAAATCCTTCATAGGTAAAAGTAAATGGTTTTTAGACAGTAGATACTCAAAACACGTGATAGGAGATAAAACTAAATTTATTGACCTCACTTCTAAAGAAAAAAGGACACGTGACATTTGGAAACAATTCAAAAGAGAATATTATGATAATAGGTAAAGTTGGTAAGAGATCTTCTCTCATAATTGAAGATGTTCTACTTGTTGATGGCTTAAAGTATAATCTTTTGAGTATAAGTCAATTGTGTGATAAAAGATTTGTAGTTACTTTCAAAAAGGATAAGTACATTATTTTGAATAATCATGATTGAATGTTTGTTTTATTGCTCTTAGAAACAATAATGTATATACAATCGAATTTGAAAAAATTGTCTCACAATATGCTATTTGTTTATCAGCTCAATATGAAAACAGTTGGTTATGGCATAGAACGTTAGGTCATGCAAACATGGAACTTATTTCCAAACTTTCAAAAAATAATCTTGTGAGAGGTTTGCCAAAAGCGAATTTTTTTAAGGACAAAATCTGTGATACATGTCAGTTTGGTAAACAAACAAAAACTTCTTTCAAAACTAAGAAACATATTTCCACTACTAGACCATTGCAACTAATACACATGGACCTTGTTATTATTGATGATTTATCTAAATATATTTGGGTTATATTTCTCGCTTATAAAGATGAGGTACATAATGCCTTTATCAAGCTATGCAAGAGAATTCAAAATGAAAATAGTTATACTATTTCAAACATCCGAAGTGACAGAGGGAAATAGTTTGTCAATAAAGATATTGAGTTTTTTTGTGATGAAAATGATTTTCTGCATAATTTCTCTATTCCTTGAACTCCTTAACAAAATGAAGTAGTAGAGAGGAAGAATAGATCCCTTCAAGAAATGGCAAGAACAATGTTTAATGAGAATAATTTACCTAGTTATTTTTGGGCCGAAGCGGTAAGTACTGCATGTTATGTTATAAATAGAGTTATATTAAGGTCTAATTTAGATAAAACCCATTATGAGCTTTGGAATGAGAAAAAGTCCAACATTGATTACTTTCATGCATTTGAATGCAAATGTTTTATACTCAAGATAGAGATAATTTATGAAAGTTTGATGCAAAATCTAATGAAAGTATCTTTCTTGGATATTCAACAAATAGTAAATCTTATAAAGTATTCAATAAAAAAACTTTGACTGTACAAGAATCTATGTATTTAGTATTTGATGAATCTAACCCTCTACTCTCCAATAAATCTGTTGATGAAGAATCACAAAGGACAAATAATATAAATAGTCTCAATCTCAACAAAGAGAATACAATGGAAGAAATCCAACATGGAGACATCAGGAAAGATCATCAAGACTTAGTACAAGATGCAATCAAACAGTGGAAACATGTGAAAGATCATCCAGTGAAACAAATTCTAAGAGAATCTTCACGATGTGTAAGTACTCGATCATCTCTTAGAAATATTTTCAATCACACTACTTTTCTATCTCATATTGAGTTCAAAAATATTGATGAAGCACTACTTGATGAATCATGGATTCTAACTATGCAAGAAGAGCTAAATCAATTTGAAAGAAATGATGTTTGGACACTTGTTCCTAGACCTAAAGATCATGCTGTTATTGAAACAAAATGAGTTTTTAGAAATAAAAAGGATGAGTCCGGAATCATCACTAAAAACAAGACTTGACTTGTAGTCCAAGATTTCAATCAAGAGGAAGGAATTGATTATGATGAGACGTATGCATCTGTCGCAAAATTAGAAACTATTTGAATGTTATTTGCATATGCATGTTATAAAGATTTCAAGCTTTTTCAAATAGATGTAAAAGTGCTTTCTTAAATGGTTTTATAAATGAAGAGGTATATGTTGAGCAAATTCCAGGTTTTGAAAATCATATCTCTCCTAATCATATTTTTAAGCTTACAAAAGTTTTATATGGACTCAAAAAAGCTCTTAGAGCTTGGTATGAAAGATTTAGTGGTTTCTTGATTGAAAAAAGTTTTTCAAGAGAAAAAATTGATACAACTTTTTTCATCAAATATGAACAGGATGATATTATTCTAGTTCAAATTTATGTAGATAATATAATATTTGATGCTACTAATGAAAATATGTGCCAAGATTTTGCTAAGAGTATGTAGGAAAATTTTGAAATCAGCATGATGGGAGAACTTAATTTCTTTTTCGGATTGCAAATCAAACAATCAAAAAGTGGAGCATTCATTAATCAGTCAAAATATATCAAAGAGTTACTCAAAAAGTTTGAAATGGAAGGTGCAAAAGTAATTAGAACACCAATGAGTCCAACCACCAAACTTGATAAAGATGAAAGCGGTAAGCCAGTTGACTCAAAGGTATATCGAGGTATGATTGGTAGTTTATTATATTTGACAGCTAGTAGATCTGATATTATATTCAGTGTATGTTTATGTCCACGTTTTCAATCATTTCCAAAACAATCTCATTTGATTGCTGTTAAGCACATTCTTAGATATCTTGTCGGTATAATTGACCTAGGGTTATGGTATCCTAAGCATACTTCTTTCGATATTATCAGTTATTCAGATGCAGATTATGCTGATTGTAAAGTTGATCGAAAAAGTACTAGTGGAACATGTCATTTTTTATGTCATACACTTGTTTCATGGTTTAGTAAAAGTAAAATTCTGTTGCATTATCTGCTGCTGAAGTAGAGTATGTTGTTGCATGTAGTTGTTGTGCTTAAGTTCTCTATATGAAGCAACAACTTGAGGATTTTAAACTTATTTACAATCACATTCCAATCAAATGTGATAATACAAGTGTTATGCATCTTTCGAAGAACCCAATACAACATTCTAAAACTAAGTAAATTAAAATTAGATATCATTTTCTTAGAGATCATGTGCAGAAGGGGGATATTGTATTAGAATTCACAAGCACACACGAACAATTGACAGATATTTTCACAAAATCCTTACCAAAAGATAGACTATGCGTGATTAAAAGAGAAATATGAATGATGCATGCTATGAATATCTGTTAAATATTTTAATTCCATTATCTCAAATGACTTACAGAAACTTGAGAAGTTTAGCCTCATCATCCAAATGTATTTGTTCCTCATAGATCATTATGACATCCTTGTCTAAAGGATTAGGCAATCGAAATGAAGAGGCAAACAAGGATTTTAAATCCTTATTCTGTTGTTTTAACTCTACTATTTTTTTGTTTGAATCATAAATAAGTCGTTGAAGTACAGAGATCGTTTCGCTAAACTTCTCAATTTCTCGAGTTTTAGACTGCAACCGAGCGGAAAAAAAAATAATGGAAGATGAGTATCGAGTCCCGAGACCCACAAGCTCATAAATGGCGTCATGATCTGATTTATTAGCCAAATCATTCTCTTGTTGCTTCATGGCACATACGACAGATGCAGAAATAGATTGATCATGAGAAGTATTGAAGGAAAATTGATGATCTATTACAAAATTGTAGAATGAAAATGCAGGCGAATTGTAAAAATGAGAAGAAGATTTGATGCGAAATAGATAAAACTAAGGATTGTTCTTATAGAGACGGGAATAAGAACAAGACAAACTATCATAACTTCAAATCTCTGCAATATCTCGTTTGTCAATAACGCCAAGCGGATTTGAATCTCCTTCCGCACCGAATTGCTAGAGCTAGGCCTCCAGCCTTTGCAGGTTTCTTCGACCACGGGTGACTCCAATTATTCAACTTTCTACAAAATATCCTTCCGCATTATATTGCCAGAGCTAGACCTCCAGCCTTTGTAGGTTTTGTCGGACATAGGTGGTTCCAATTATTCAATTCTCTATAATTTCTACTAACGCACCGTTTTATTTGATTATTGGTTATTGTGGGAAGAAATCTTACTGAAGCCAATTGCGGTTCCTTCTTAATGATGCCAAAGGGGGGAGAAGTCTTATACTAGTATTATACTACCATGTTATATATGTTAGAATCATGTTTAAAATTTATTTGAAAATCTAACGCATATTATTTTCAGGAGGAGTTTAAGTATTACTGCATGTCTCAGATTTCTACTAAGTATTTGATGATAACAAATAAATTCAAGACTCAAACTCAAGTTGTCTACACATGAAGAGAGCTAAGCACATCAAGAAATCAAGCATGAGCAAAAAGAAGAACAAGTCTACAAATGAAGCTCAAAGAGTAATTTTGTACATCTTTTAAAATTTGAAATTGGATTAAGGCTCAAAATTAATATTTTCTCATAAAGCATTAAATTACATTTTTTACATTTGCATAACTTTATTAAAATATTTAATTTCAAAAATTATTATTATTTTTCCACATATGCATAAAGATTTGAATTTGTAAGATGATTGATTATCATCTTTAACATGTGCATGTGTTGTTTGAAAATCTTGAAATGTGGTTGTGTGTTTTTTTGACAAATACAAAAGATAGATGATTTTGTTTGAAAATCTTGAAGGGTGGTTGTGTGTTTTTTTGACATATGCAAAAAGAAGATGATTTGGTTTGAAAAATAAATTATACTCATTTTATCATGTATGAAAAGTAAAATATTAGATTTGATTTATTTAAAAAATGAATGGAGTTGTCTTTGACAATTATAAAAAGGAGATGTTTTTATTCGAATCTTTTGAAAAGTGAATAGTACCTTTATTTGACATGTGAACATTTTTAAATTTGAATATGAAGAATCATTTGCCTATAAGTAGCTCACTTAAGTTTTGCAAAAATTACAATAAGAGCTTACACATCAATTGTTAAGTTTTGCATCATTCTTTCAAAACCCTAATTCTCTATTCTCTAAGTTTTGTGCCTTAATTCTTATTTATTTTGAGAGAGATATAAGTTGCGTTGTATTGTTCTTATTTCACTCATTGAGGAGTGTATTCTGATAATCTACCCACTATCAGCTCTTGTATTTGTAAGAGGGTGCGTATAACCCTTGTGTGTGTAGAAGGTGTTCTACACAGGGAATAGTTGAATCACAAAGTGTGAGGTGATTGCAAGTGTAGAGGGTGTTCTACACGGATTATTTGTAACGGTATTGCTCAAAGGTGTAATAGGTTTCTATTTCCACCTGAAGGAGATTGAATAGTGAATTTGGAACTCTCAAGGGGTAGCTTGAGGCGAGGACGTAGGCAGTAGGGCTAAACCTCGTCAAAATACTGAGTTTGCTTCTTCTTACCCTTACTCTTTATATTTTCTGTTGTTTCATATATTGCTTATATTTTATATTGTATATTTGATTTATAAGTATTAATATTTTAATATAACTCAATTCATCCCCCTCTTGTGTTAATCTAGGCAACATAAACAAAATTAGAGAAAAACATATTCACAAGTTAGTTAACATGTGAGAACTCTAAATACAAAAGTGAAAATTATGTCTTGGTATAGAGCAATTGTCATACATCAAACTCACTCACATATATCACTACTATATATGTGGGATACCCGTAACAAATGAGAGGCAAATAAGAATCACGAGTTGACTGAGACAAAACATCAAACACTTAGTGCGTATTGGAGAGAAACCGAAATATACAGGTTCGGTACCCATGAAAAATATGCCTCAATACATGCATAAATTAGTCATAAATCACTCTCCATATTCATATGCAGCCTAATCAATTTCAGCACAAAAATTCTGCAAAACATGAATCAACCAAACACAATTCCATATGTGTAATTGATGAGCCTTAGAAATGGAGAAATGAAAAGAGTAATGCAATGAAACTCAAAAACTTATCGTGAGTGAGGTTCAAAAGTTGAAGATTAGGGAAGCCAAATCGTTTTCCTCAAGAAATTTGAGCAACAACTGATGGGTTTTAGGGTTAAGACATATGGGACTCGAAAGGGCGATGTGGGTATTGGGGGATTGGGAGGCACTCTATCGCATAGGTATTGGGCACTTTGAGTGTCGTGAGTCACATTAAGTGATCAACACTTGGTTAAGTGGTGTGACTTTGCTAAGACCTATGTTGTTTTCCACCGTGACTCAAACACAGCTTAGGTCTACCAAAACAAAATTTGAGTACTCGAGACACAAGGATCCAATATTAGTACCCTTTTTGTATCCTATTGAGACATAGGCACATTACATAAACCTCAAAAAACCTTAAGCATTGCTTCTAAAAAAAAGCCTCACATGCACTTGCAAAACCAAAAACTGACTAGATTATTATTTTTTCTATGTTTTGGTCAAAAAATAATAAATTACCAAAAATGTTTATGAGAAGATTTTGTTTAAAAAAAAAAAGACAATGGGGCAAGTGACATTTTTAGATGCATCTTAGTTCAAACAAAATGCCACTCACAAAATAAATCCAAGATCATACATTTTCTTGGTTGCAACAATCACAATGAATGTTTACTCCTCATAGATCATCAAAGCCAAAGTTCATGTGAGTGTGTGAGTGAACAACTTATATAAGGTAGCACTTTTTTTTAAAAAAAATTATCATATAATCATCTTTCTTGATTATATATTTTATGAGTGTTTTCTTTTTAAAACTGCTTCAAGAGTTTGTCACTCACCTTAAAAATCAAACTTTATACTATGACCTAGATACATGAATGTCTCCTCCAACCACTTACTTGTTAAGCCCATTTTTGGTCTATTTTTGTTACTCATATTTTTCTGTAATGATTTGAGTAACGATTTTATTTATAATGATTTTCAATGTTAAATCCGTTTAGGGAGTTAGTCTTTTTTTGCAATAATTTTAACATTGACTTTTTCTATATGGATCGACAAGTGGTGTTTGGTAAGGGAAGTCTCTTTTAATTTTTTGTACTATGTTCAATTAGTATTAGTCAATTTAAGGCTTGGACTCCTTTTATGATGTGCATCTCAATAACACATATTCAACCCATTTTTAGTTTCAATATTGCATCCATACAAGTTTCTCATAGTGCATTAAAAATAAATTTTTGCTAAAATGATCCATGGAATTAGTATGCACAAAGTGGGATGCACAAAACAAGGGGAATATCTTCAATAATTTATTAGGTGAGTATCAACATGCTTAAAAATTCAACACACCACTAATCATGCATTTTACTCTATTGGACCGACACATTTGTTTTTCCTTGTTTTTCTTTTTTTAAAATTGAAAAAAAAACAAAAAATAATCAAAACAAAAATGCATCTCCTAAACTAATGATATGCAAGAACTATCAGAACATGCAAGTGGTCCTATAAATTAATGTGACACGACATCCTTTTTACCATCTATTTTTTCTTAAGTTTTGGCATGTCCTTCCATTAAAGCAATGTGATCTTATATGATCAGCAACTCTACAATTATAACAAGTAGGAGTAAATTTACATTTATACATGTCTTTCTTCATCATTTTAGGTGCTGAATTTTTGTTCTGAATTTTTGCATAGGGTGGTTTTGGAATATTAGGCATTTGAATGTTCTTATCTTGACTTCTTTTAACAAAAATAATATCTTTGGAAGTAGACGCAGCGAATAATGGTATTTATTTTTATTTCCTTTCAAAATCACATATCTTAGGCCAGTTACTTGATTTTTGAAAACTCAACATCTCATTTAATTTATATGTTGCTGAAATTTCTTTGCACTCCCGAAAACTTTTTAACTCTTATTCTAGTACAACATTTTGATCTTTTAGTCTTAATATCTCAATCTCAGAAACTCTTAGAGTTTCAACCAAATTATTTTTCTCATTTTTTCTACTACTATAAGGTTTTTGTACAGCTTTTTGTTGAGTTTTTTTAGCTTGACTACCTCTTCACACATTTCATTATAAGCATCTTGAATACTAAGTTATTGGTCGACATCAACTAGAGCAATGTCTGAATCACTAAAAACACATATACTTTAAGACTATTAGTGAAGTTTCAAACAAATTATTTACAATAGTAGAAAAAACCATAAAAGATTTTTCATCACCCTAGGATGAAAGTTCACTTTTAGAATCTAAAGTATCGCTAAGAGTATATTTAATGCCTTTCTTTTATTTTTCTTAAAGTTTGGGCATTCAACTCTAATGTGACCATATCCTAAACATTCATAACAGTCCACTTTATCCTTATTCCAATTTTCAGACTCATTTTTCTTTGTTGGAAATTGTTTTCCTCGTTTTTATGTGTCATTAGTCTTTTTATTAAACATAAATTTCTTGAACTTCCTAGCAATAAGATTTATATCCTCATCATTTAAGTTTTCCTCAAAATAAAATTCATCATGCTCTTCTTTCACATTTTAAATTAATATATTTATCTTTTCTTGCTTAAGGAAGGGATGATTCATAAGTTTGTAAGGGCCTGGCCAGCTCTTCAACTTTAATTGCATCAAAGTCTTTGATTTCCTTAATAATCGTGACTTTGAGTTAAAATCTCTTGGGTAGAGACCTCAATATTTTCTTCACAACTCTTGAGTATTTAACCTTTTCATTGAAATTAAACTTGTAATCACAAGATCATTGAGTTTAGTATAAAAAATCATTAAAGCATTCATCTTCAAGCATTTTAATTTCTTCAAATTTAGAGGTTAGCAACTGTAATTTAGATTTCTTCACAATTTTTGTTCCCTCACGTGTGACGTTTAATATGTCTCATGCCTTCTTAGTAATTTCACACATGAGAATCTTTTAAACTTTTTCGAAGATACAGCCATGAAAATGGCGTTCAATCTCTTGCTATTGAAATTACTATTGTGCAACTCATCTCTTGACCAAGTATCAATATTGGTCTCGGGTTTCGTCCATCATTGTTCAACAAAGTGTCATACTCGTTCATCTAACGATTTGAGGAAGGCTCTCATACGTACTTTCCAATATGCATAATTTTTACCATCGAAGTGTGGTGGCACAGATTACACTCGAATGAGTAGACTTGGCTTTGATGCCAATTGAAATTTCCTATATACCCTTGTATAACCGAAAATTATCTACAAATTTTCTCAATTAAATTGGTTAAATCTCAATCATGCGAATATATAAATAATCAAATATATATAATAAATCAATAATAAAAAATAACATAATGATCGGTTACGAAATGAAACTGTTTGAAGAACTTCTAAAAGGTAAAATCCTATAAAACAGCCAAACTCAGAAAAGTCAACTTTATTAGATAAAGATCAATTACAAGTAAATTTATCAGATTACAAAATATTTGCAAATAGACAATCTTACTTGACCAGACAAACGACCTATTTGTCTTCTACCGTAGTAGCAGATAGAATCTTGAGGATCTTCAATCTATTGGTTTTTCTCCTAGAACCTCCAGTGGCTGAAATCCAATTATCGATTCTCTCAAATCTTGAGCAAGATCATACTCACAAGCGCATAAAAATCACAAAAAAAATTATTCACTAAGTTTCCTCTCAAATATTACTGAATATCTGCTCTGGCTGAAAATCCTAAATAGGATTATAATTTGATTTGATTTAAATAGACAGTCTAAAAGAGTCCTGCTGAATCGCATTAGCTAACAGGTTGTACTACATCAGAATTACTCTGCTGACAGATTTTCAAAAATCTTTGTTGCATTTTAATTTTGAATTGTCTTCTGATTTGGCTATATTAGATTTTGAAATTAAATATACTAGCAACCCTAACTGACTTTTAAGACTTCTAAAATTACTAAAATTACTATAGATAAATCTCATAGTTAAATTACAATAATCTAAAAATAGAAACTTTAAAGATAAGATAAAATCTTATCATAGTTAAACTCAAATACCTAATCACCTAATCCATGCCAACAAAAAAAGGAAAAAAAACACTAAAGCCTCCAAATTTCTTGAACCCAACCTTGCATTATAATTAAAATTTAAAACCTGCATTTACATAAACCTAAACTGTAGCTTGCAAGTTTTTTCCTCCAAAACATTTTTTTTAAAAATTTATTGGACTCCGTAAGTTTTTCCTTTTCGAGTTCGATCTATTGTTTTTTCCTTATTGGATTTTAGTCCGAACAGTTAGTTCTCTCCAAATTCCATAGATGGGTACGATTCGGGAACAAGAGCGTGAAATGAGGAAGATACCCGTTTCCCTCTGGACTTTGAGTTTGATTGGAGAATTCGAAATTGTTTCTTCAAAGTTTGAGGGAGGGGGCAGAATGGATTAGGATCTCTGGAAGATGAATGATCATGTGTATGTTAGTGAAAATTAGACATTATAAATTGCTTACGTGGTGCACAACCATTAGAGGGCTGCTCTTCATCATCAACCAGCTTTTCTCTTAATATAACATAAAAAATGTAATCTTATTATTCATGTTTATTATTCTTATAACATAAAATATAAGTTCCTTTTAGGAGAACAAATATTAGAAGAATCGGCTCTCAAGTCTGAACTTATATGTGTAACAGTATATTAGAAAAATCAAACCAGATTAGACTAGACTGAAATTGAAAATATTGAAAGTTCCATTTTTTATGATAAATCGGTTCTTATTGGTTCTTACACTTCCAAAACTGATATATGTATCTATTTATTTCTAAAACTTGTCTAAAATTAGACTGATTATACCCTTAGTGGAGACACCAAGGTTATTTTTAATTGTATGTGTTCCTCCGTTAATATCAACCCTATTTTTTGATAGAGTTTCAAATAAGCCGAGTTGTGATTAAAGTTTCAACTTGATTCATATAAACTTAAAGAAAAAAAAAATCATTGTCTCATTTTTTTATCATCATCTTTTACATATCTTGAAAAATAAAAATGTATCAAATGATTCACATTTATTTAATTTCATTAATAGATAAAATTTATACAAAAAATAATTAGATTTATTACCTAAGAATACAATTTTAAGATAATTAAATTTATATTATTGAATGTATTCGCATATGGTTCAAGTCTCGTTTGTTTTTGCAAATAAGATTAGATGAATTGATATAAAAGTTGAAAGTTGAATAAAATATTATTAAAATATATTTTTTAATATTATTTTTATTTTAAAATTTGAAGAAGTTGAACTGTTTATTTTATTTTATGTGAAAATTGCAAAAGTTGTAATGATTAAAAGAGATGAGATGAAATGAGATTAGCATAATTGTGAAACAAATCAGAAATTTTGACATTATAGTGGACCCAACTTTTTTTCAAAACGATTGTACGGTATTTACACATTCCATAATTATATGTAACGCTATTATTTTAAAAAATTGTTCTTAAGAATGGTTTGCCAAAAATGCTTTTACCAAAATACACACAACAGACAAATTTGTTAATATTTATTTTTCAAAACTCTTTAAGAAAATCCCCACACCCTACCTATATATATGCACATATATATGTGGGTATAAATACTTATCAAAACATATATATAAAAAACAAAAACAAAAACTTGAGAGGTGAGAGCACTGAGGTGGAGGTGAGCTTGTAACATCACAATGAAAGATTCAAATCATATGGCCTATATTTCAAAGGAACTAGGTAATGATACAAATGAAACTCTATTAAAATTTTATAAAGAGCAATGACTCCTCCTTTCTAAACAACGTGGGATCACATTCATCTCCCAACTTTTATCCTTATCATATGTGATATTACAAAGCTCCATACCCCTCCTCTTGCATAGCTGCTATGTGAGTTGAGAGGGGGGGGGGATCTTGCTTTGCCACCATGAGCAGTGGGTAAGAATTAATCCCCTCGACTCCATTTTTTACTATTCACAGATATATGCAAATTGTCTTTTTTTGATATATATATTATTATCTTCTATGATTTTTCATCTCATTCTCCCAGAGAGTTTTTTTCTTCTCGAATTTCCTCTATATAAACATTTACAAAATACTCACTAACAGTCTAACATTCCCAAATGCTATGGTTTAGAAACACCCCTAAGGCCTTAAAACACTTTTTAAGATGCTACGGTATTTAAATATCCCATAACACTTGTTGAAAGTACTTACCAAACGAATTCCAAGCTTCTGTAACTCATGAAGTAGGCCTTTTCATGTATGTATAGAGGCAATCTTTCAACTTCCATCACATTTACATGAGCTTTTGAAAGGTCCCAAATAGAACCAAGTCTAAAGATAGAAGTTCAATTTTGTTGTGTTAGCTGATAAAGCTGTTACTTTTATGTCCTCTTAAACTGAGCATACTAACTAAATTTCATATAGGGAACAAGGTGATCAGCATTGTATGATAATGACTGCGAATCTGTTTTCAATCACAATACAAGAAGTGACACCTAGATCTGTGGGTGCACTTATAGCACTTTATGAGCAAGCAGTTGGCATATATGCCTCACTCATCAACATCAATGCATACCATCAACCTAGTAAATATAAGTCTTTTTACCTATATAGAAGGCTTAGAAGCTTTCTTTCTGGAAGTGAGCATTGGAAGGTTGTTGTGGCCCTATGGGTGTGTCAATCCTTGGGCACTTGCATGTATTATGTAGGAGTTAATATATGCACATTGATTATTGGTCTATTTGGATAGTGAGATGAGATGGGGTGAGTTGAATTAAGATAGTATGTAAATAGTAGTGTAATTATTAGTTGAAATGGTTTCATCTTATCTCTGTATATAACGAATCATTAACTTGGCATTGCTCTTTCTTATCTCTCTTTGTACGTCGTGCTTTTAGTTGTCATCTCAGGTATTTTCTCCTTAGCCCTAGGTGCTTACCCGTGTATACTTCCCATATACTCAGATTTCACCTAGTCTTTTATTCATATTAATAAAATTCTTATGTATATAAAAAATGTCATCTCAGGTGTGGAAGCCGGGAAAAAAGCAGCAGGAGAAGTAATAGCTCTTCAGAATCGTGTTTGGCAGTACCCAATGAGGCCAAGCACACTATTAATTTCTTCATATAATCTACATCTTTATTGTTACTCCTATTTCTTTATTTTTTATCTTTTCTGATATCAGTGTAATCCTAAACATGTTTATTCAGCAAAACAATTTGTTATTAGCCTTGTATAGATGGATCACTACTCTTCAAATTAGAAAGATGCTTGAAGACAAAAGGTTCTGGAGTAACTTTTTATGCAGAAATCTTTCATTTTTAGCAATCCCTTTTGGTTGAACGGTATCAATGTTTTGAGGGCAAAAACCTTGGAGTATTATGAAAAGATTAAACGTATTACAAGCTTACAATCAAAACCTGGAGTCCTCTAGTGTGGCTTTAAAAATATGTTATATTCATTCTAATTTCCAACAAATGAGAAGTGTTGTAACCATAAAGAGATTTCACAAATACATGCCCACGAACTGACATAATTTCAAATGATACATTAGATCTACTTTACAATAAAAATAGTTTTACAATTTAAGATATTAGACAAAAACCTACATTAGTTTATGAATTTATTTTTGTGAAATCTTTTGTGGTCAAAACATTTCTCCCAAGTTAAAACATGGATGAAACAAATGGACTGCATTTCTCATAAACTTGAATTCTAACCATTTGAATGGTCACTCCCCTTTCATTTTACTTGTAAATATATGACTGATGAAAGTAGCAAACATGTTTCTCTATTTTCAGTTGCAAAGTGCCTGTGGAACCGTTGACTCTGGATGAAGTAGCTGAACATTACCTTGCTCCCGAAGATGTAAATATTGCACTACCTTTTATTCCCTTTTCAGGAAATATCTCACAAACAACTAAAAGGCTTTGCTGACACATTTTCTTTGTTCAACTTTCTCAGATCCAAATGATCTACAATATTATTGCTCAAATGGCTGCAAATGATAGAGCACTTATCACTAAATGCAATTATGGTTCGCCACAGAGCATCAAAGTTTTCCTTGGGGAGTGCAATGCCAACGAGTTCAATGAAGAAGGAGCTTATCAAAATCATGGTAAAATTTTTTTGGTAATTGTTGTTGGTTTGATAGTATTGCTTAGTACTTTTTTCATGTATGGTTATTATAATTGTGGTGGTTGGAAGGAATTCTTAAGGTGAAATTATGAGTCTTTCACCAAAGTAATGTGATCAAGATAGAAATCGAACCGATTGGATTTATTTTTTTATGGTGCAGCCATTGCCTATATATTTCATCTGATTGGGTTTATATTTTTATGGCAAAGACATCATTAGATTTTCTGTGTTTGAGCTTTGATAAACAAAAAGGTAGTCTGTGTTTGAATGGATTTGGACATCATAGTTCACTTCATTATATTGTGGTAATTTTATACTGATATTTTTATTATTATGTTTTATGTTAGGATGAAGGAATTTGGTTGTAGTTCGGATAGTGATGATGTTGAGATATTAATGACTGAAAACTGTCCACAAGTTGTAAATATTGAGGATGAAACCGTGGATAATGTGAATATTGGAGATGGCGTGAATTTGGTAGATGGATTGGATATGGGAGATGGCGTTAATTTAGGAGATGGATTGAATATGAGAGATAGTGTGAATTTTGGAGGTGGTGATGGCGATGGTGTGATTGCGGAAGATGGAGATGAAGTGAATGCAGAAGATGGAGATGGAGTCAATTGCAATGCCATTTCAAGTAGTGGACTTTTTGAAGTGTTCGTCGAAATGAATTTGATGAAGTTGAGGACGCACAAGCATTTTATAAGGCGTATGCAAGACAAAAATGTTTTGCAATGAGGACCAATCATACTCAACTATCAAGTGGGGACAATGAATTAAATGGAGTTCACTATATTTATACAAGGGAAGGGCAAAGGTGTGATAGTTTCAAACAAAAAGACAGAAAGGGAGCCGAACTTGCTGAAACAAATATTGGGTGTAAAGCTACCTTGTGTATAAACAAAGGAGGGTGAAAAATGGTTAGTATGTAAATTTGTGCCTAAACACAACCATGAGCTCCTCAGTCCCAAAAGTACTAGGTTGCTCCATGAACATAGAAGAGTTACATGTATTCAAAAAAATCTCATTGAGATTTTGAATGAGTCCAGTGTACCGACAATGAAGATAATTTCGATTTTGAGCAAAGAAACAAGTGGTGATTTTGAAATTGGGTGTATTGGAAAGGACGTTGAAAATTTATTGAAAAAAAAAAAAAGAAGAAGAAAACTTTTTGAAGAAGGAGATGCACAAAAGTTATATACATACTTTAGGGAACAACAATGTAAAGAACCTGGATTTCTATACTCTATGCAGGTCGATGAGAATGGGCATATGGGAAGCTCTTTTTGGGCAGATGGAAAATCAAGGCAATCATATCAATATTTCGGGGACGTTATGACATTTGATGCGACGTACCTCACAAAAATTTATAAGATGCCATTTGTGCCGTTCTCAGGAGTTAACCATCATCATCAAACCATAATGTTTGGTTGTGCACTGTTAGTCAATGAGACAGTTGAATTCTATATTTGGTTACTTAGGACATGGCAGGAAGCAATGCTTGGGCGAGCTCCAAAAACCATTATTACTGATGATGACAAAGCTATGGGCAAGGCCATTGCACATGTACTCCAAAATACAACTCTTCGACTGTATTTGTGGCATATTTTACAAAAAAATTCAGAACACTTGGCATATGTATATAACAGGTTCCCAGACTTTCAAGAAGAGTTCCATCATTGTCTCCATAAAACAGTAATACCTGATGAGTTTGAGGAGGAATTGATTTCAATAATGGTGAAGTATGGCTTGACAGATAATGATTGGCTGCAACATATGTACAATCGACGGGATAAGTGGGTTCTGGCATACTTGAGAACCACATTTTGTGCTAGTATGTCAACCACGCAAAGCTGTGAGAGCATGAATAAATTTTTCAATGACTATGTGTGATTGAACACAATGGTAAGTGAGTTTGTGCATCAGTATGAGAAAGCCTTAGATGCACGATACTTCAAGGAGAAAGATAAGGATGTGAGAACGAAATCGACTAGGCCGATTATGAAAACTTGTTTTGAAATTGAATAAGAGGCTAGCAAAGTTTATACAAGGAGATCTTTCAGTAAATTTCAAGATGAGCTATTTGATTGCCAACGGTACAAGATGAGAAAAGTTCAACAAAAAGGTGAAAGTAAGATTTATGAGGTGGCTCCTAAGGGTGAAGGCAAACGCATTTATTATGTGAGCTTAGACAAGGGAGAAGCAAATGCAATATGTACATGTCATATGTTTGAGTTCATAGGTATCCTATGTAGGCATATCCTATGTTTTCATGAAGAAATCAAACTTTGATACGTTACCACCTCAATATGTTCTAGAGCGATGGACTATCAATGCTAAGAGTTGATCTATCATTGAAATACAAAACTCCGAGGGGCATGATCCAATGGAAGAATATCCGATAATGCGAAAAGGTCGTTTGATGATGTAGTTTTATGATATTGCAGAGCTTGGCTCACAATCAAGATTTAAAATGAATCACCTTTCTGCTGCCTTGGAAAGGATACACAATGAGTTGCATTTGATGGAAGATATTGAAGTACAAAATGAAGAAGGTAGAGACAAAGAAGCAATTGATGATTCTCAGAATTTACGAAAGTCACAAGTGAGATCCATTTTCACTCAAATCGTACAAGATCCTTAACGAGTTCCACCGAAAGGAAGACCAAAATCTTTGAGAGCAAAGAACCTGAGAGAAATTCAACCAATGAAGAAAAGACGTTGTAGCATTTGCAAAATCGAGGGTCATATGCGAAACAATTGCCTGTTGTTGGGGTATAGTACATTTCTCTACAAAAACTAGCACCTTTTTTTATTAATCTAATAGCTTCATTTTTTATTATTTTTATTGGCTTCCATGTAGGGATCTTGGAAACAACAGGGACAACATATTGCAAAATATGGATCTTGATCAAGAAACATGATGTTGGTGTTTTTTTCTAAATAATTTAATTTTTAACTTGAAATATTTAATTTGACCTGCTTTTATGTCTGTAGTTCGTAGAAGTTGAAGATGTGAAGAAAGTGGTGCAGGAAATAAAGTTTTGGAACTCTGGTTTTGTGAAGATGCAAAGAAAGTGGTGGCAAGAAACAAATTTTGGAACTCTGATTGTGTCAAGATATGAAGAAAGTGGCTATATTTAATTTTTATTTTGGCAACAAACTTTATAGCTAATTTAGGCTTGCGTCTATGCTTGAAGACAAATGTTGGTTATATAAACCAGGCTTGCATCTATCATATGAAGAAAGTGGCTTGCGTCTATCATATGTAAATAAGGTTTTCCATGTTATGTAAATCAAGCTTGCATCTATGCTTGAAGACATAACATCCATCTTTGTACAGTTAGTTGATTTAATGGAAGCATTACAGTGTGCATCATTGCAACTAATTTATAGCTAATTTACAGGTTTGGATCATTTACAAGTCTGGATCATTAAAATCTTACTGACATACATAATAGTCTAGCACCACTGTTAGCCTGTTGCTTCAAAAACACTGGAACTAGTTGCAATCAAAAACCTGCAAAGTACATGCCGAAAATATGGCTTCAAGATTCAAAAAACCTACGCTTCAAAAAACATTAAAGTCTGGATCAAATTAACAATACAAGTTTGGATCAAATTCATGCACAAAGAACATTCAAATTCAATTTTCTGGATTACACAAGTATCATCTTAGCATTGTTGACATACATAACTCTCATTCAAATTTATAAAAAAAAAATTACACCACATAGCACAACAATACAAAACCATGACTAGGGGTGGGCAAATTTTCTGACTTCCGAACTTCGATTGGAGTCCCCTCCGACTCCAACTCCGATTGGAGTCGGAATTCAAAAATTCAGAGTTGGAGTCGGAGCTCACTTGGGTTCCGAGTTCCGACTCCGAACTCCGACTTTTTAAATATTCTGGCTTTTTAAAAATTATATATATTATATGTTGTATAATAATTAGTAGTTGCGTAATTGGCCTAGTGGTAAAGTATGCTTACATTTGCCTCTTCGCTCTTAGGTTCGAGCCATGAGTATACCTTCATTCGTACTCTCTTTTTTTTTTTTTTCAAAGAACCTTAAATGTCGTTTTAAAGAGGTATATATTCTTCTCTTTAAAACCCTAACCTTACCTTTCTCTTCTCTCTTCCCCCCCCCCTCTCACGCCTCGCCTCCAGCCATCGCCATTTCTGTAACTTCAATCCCAGCTCGATTTCCTTCCGTCCTTCCGAAAGTCGAAAAATAGAGCGATTTTCTCTTTGTCCCTCAATCTATTTCCTTAAATGGCAATAAATCTGACGAAAGGGGCGAGAGGTTTCGGGTGTTACTCTTTGATAGGTCTCATCATTAGCAAGGCTGCAAGGGATGCTGGACACAGATGAATGCTCTCGCCAAGGAAGTGAAGTTGCAAAAGGCCTTCGTCGTTCAGTTGACTCATTTCGTCTATAACTTCGTCATCGCATGTAAAATTTTCTTTCGAGTTCCGTCAATTGCTTTTGTTTTCATTAATGTGTTCGAAAAAATTTTCTGTTCTTGGCTGAAATAGCTTGATTTTGTTCAAGACTTCTGGATTTGTCTTTGCTTGTTTATATAGACAGGAAAATTCAATCGAACTCCGATCGAAGTTTAGACTTCCGAACTTCAGCTCTATTTCGAAGTTGGAGTCAAAACTGTATTTTGACTCCCACAGTTGTCAGAGTCGGAGTCAGAATCTTCGCCGTTGGAGTTGGAGCACATCCCGAATCATGACATGAATAATAATTTTTTTATGCACGTGTACTTCTTTTCCAAAGCCATCAAACGTTCTTGATTGGTCCTGTTGATCATTTCTTCCCTTCTTTGAGCTAGGTCCAAAGTTTTTTTGCAACAATCCTTTTGCATTGTTTTAAAATCAATCCATTGAAAAAATTTACACTGTTTTTCTATTTTATACTTTGGACAATTAAAAAACTGTCTCCCGAAGCTAGCATCTCTGGCAGAAGTCCTTAGTTTTGATGGAATCCCACAATGGCAAAGTGGTGTCTCCAATCCATATACACCTTTTGCCCTTGAAGTCCAAGAACTTGAACTAGCACCACTATTAGCCTGCGACTTCAAAAAACAATTAAAATACAATATCATGATTGTACATGAAAATAGAAATCCAATGTTTGCAATTGTATACAAGTTGCAATATGACAAATTGAAATTCATGATGACACCAGAAAATGCTACCAGATAATGTACGTACCAAGGCAAGGAACTTTAGTGCAAATTCATCAAATTGAATTTGAAATTGAAATTATTAATTAATGCTACCAGATAATGTACCAAGGCAAGTCCACTAAGCAATGAAAGTCGGAAATCTATTATGATCATTTACAAGAACCAACTGGAAATTTACATAATCATCAAACTATAAGATCTGGAAATCTATTCAAACACAACTGAAATCAAAATATATTCTCTACCCAAAATCTGATAACCACGAGAGGAGGAAAAAATACCTTCATTCTTCGGATTAGGGTTTTTGTGAAAAATCGATTTGTAGATTACCTTACAAGAACAAACACCAAACATTAGGGATTATAAAAAATAAAACCCTAGAAATAAAAATGTCTGAAATGAAACCCTAAAACCAACTTCCAAATTCAAGATATTTCGTGCGGTGGTTCCTCAAGTTCGATAGAGTATGCGGTGGTTCTGCGGGTTACTTAGGTTGCTGGGGTGTTCTCCATAAAATCTTTTGGATGGAAAGAGAGAAAGTGTGTCGTTCTGTATGGGACGAGAGAGATGAGCAGAGAAAAAAGGGGGAGGGGGGGTGTTTGTATCGGGCACTAGAGATGAGCAAAGAGAAGAGAAGGGATGGGGGAAGGGGGGGTAGAGAGATGACAGAGAGAAGAGGGGGGATGAGTTGTTCCATATCCTACCTTTCATATTATGTGTCTCTTACTTAATATTACGTGGCAAACGTTAATTGACTTCCGATTTTTACTAGTTGCAGGTGACACCTGTGGAAAGATTTACTCTTAAAAATATGACAGTTAAAATTTTTTTTCGTTAAGAATAATTTGAATGTTAAAAAATTGATATGTATTTTATAATAATAAATTAAAATTAAAATTAAAATAAATAGAAAGTTAGAAAATAACATTTTAATAAAATAGTTATTATTTATTAACTTTATTATTCAGTGTAATAAAAAATGATTAATTAAAATTTATAAAAATAAATTTTTTAATTAAAATTTAACTATACATTAACTACTAACTAAGCTATCGTTAATTTCTAACCTGTATTCCAAACTTATGCTAACCTATCATTTTCTTGAGCAGTGAATGCTGACGAAGTAGAACCAAACTGCGGAACATTATTTGAAGAACACGACCTCTTCGGTAAAAGTGACTATCATTGTTTGGCTGCTATGTTCTGCATTGGGTATCTGTCTCGTTCCGCCTGCTCTGACAATTACTTAGCTGACTGAGTTACCATATCTGACTGCATATGACAAGTCTGCCCCCCAATTCGAAAAGGGTGCGCTGTCCTTATCAAACTTTCTCAATAAAATGTGAACGTTATACAAATATTTTGCCATATTACAATCTTTCAATATTAATGATATTGAATTAGCATAATTCAGTATTGGAAAAATCTATCTTTATATCATATACTATTCACTTAATATTATTTAATTTAAAATTTAAAATTTATAAATTAAATTATGTTATGTGAATGATATCTCCAATTTATCAAAGATATCTCCAATTTAAAAGATAATTTTATAAAATATTATAAAATAATTGTACATGTATTTACTCCTCGATCTTTAAATATATATTGTTTTATCTTTTAGCTAAATGATAGAGCAACATCATTTTAAAATAATAATAAAAGAAAAAAAAAAGAAATGAAAAATAATAGCTGTGGATGGAATGTTCAAATCAAATGTTTTCAAATTTAAAAAAGTCCTTGCTCTCAGTTGCTCTTATTATATATAATAATTATTAACAATATGAAATGATTCTCGGCCGTCATCATGTCATGAAATGAAATGAAATTACTTGTCTGTCTGCTGATTGGGCTTAGTAATTTAGGCAGGATAGGTGCAACAAACTAACAAACAAACAAACAAAAATGGAACCGACGACCAGCACGAAAAGTATGGGCCAACTGGGGACCCACTACTCCATGTGACTGATGAGGTTATTTTTTGTTTTTCGAGTGTCGTGTAGGCGGGAATTTAGAGTAAAAGGTGTCCCCACTCCAACGTTCGACTTGTTTCAACCCTTTTTTAAATCAATAGCTTCTATTTCCACGTCAACTACCCGTTACTCTTTTTTTTTTTTTTTGTCTTCCTTTACGTGCCGCTTTTATGTCCCCTTTGTTTAGGAATTTCCATTTCTTTTTCTTTATTTTTCTGAACGAACGGCGGCGTTTTAGTGATTTCGTGGGTAATACGACATGGTTTTAGATGGGAAAATCTTATGGGTCCAACATTCGTAGTGAGATGATAATTTGAATTTGGTAACGTGGAATCTACCCAAAAATAAAAAAACAAAGTACTACAAAAATAAAACATAACAAAAGAGGAAATAAATGGAGTAAGAACACAATCAACTATTTGCAGAGAGATTTGTGTGACTCTCTCTCACAGACGAGCAAGGAAAGCTTCAAAGCCAAGCAACAAAAACATTTCGGTTTCTCAAATCTCAACTCTCGCACCCTCTTGTTAAATCTTTCGACTTTGATCTCTCTCATCGTTTTCTTTCTCTTGACATTACTCTTTGTTGAGCTCCGAACGATAAGTTCGATTTATGTGAGTTCCTCGTCGTTTTAAGGATTGTAATCTCCGTACTTGTGGCATCTGAGTTCTTTGCTTAGTTTTTTTTAATTTCTCTTTTGTTGGGTGTAAAAGGTAGTTAAGATTTGATTTTGGGCGCAGGTGAGGTGACGAAGACAGAGTCTTATCAATCATGTTCACGGAGGGTCTTGATAAAAATGGGCGTCGATGGGTTACAGAGGTCAGCTTCACTAACTCAATTCCCGCTTTCTTTTTTCTCTTTTCCCTTTTCTGTGAATGCTTTTCGTTAGTTTTCTTAGTAAGTTTTGCTTCTTCGTCTTCATTCTGTGTTGTGATCTGGGCATGTTTTAGTTGGTTGTACCATTTGTTTTTCCAAAGTCACAATTTAAAAAAAAAAAAAAAAAAAAAAACTTCAAATTTCTGGCCTCTGTTTCTCAGCAGAAAGAAGTCCCATTCTCCAACTCCAATCTGAGACCTCGGATAGATCCTATTACCAACATTCGCATAGGTGGCGGCAGAGGATTTGGACTGCCCCCTCCTGCAAAGTTTAGAAGCGGGCATTTGCCCTCAAATGCCATTCCGGTGTCTACAGCTATTTTGGGTGATGTAGACGAGAGTGCGTCTAATTCTGACAATGATATGAGCAGTGGTTCAGACGAGGAGGCTTATGAGAGCCGATATTCCCAAGAATCGTCGCCTCAAGACGAAAGGATTCCCAGTGCTCATAGATACGGGAACCCAAAGCAGAGGCCGCCGCACTATGTTAGTGATTATATGTACTCTGATGTCAGTTCGTCAATGGAAACAGTGGTAGGGAGACAAGGGCATGTGGCGGAGAGAATGAAAGGAAATGGGAGGTTCCCGGTTGGGAAGTATGGTTATACAGAGGATGAGTCATCGGATTCTGCTGCTAGCTCGGAATTTTCAACTACCCAAGTGGGAAGTATCAATGGTGCTGTGCCTCACGCTAGAGCTTATGTTTCTGAGGGATATGCTTCAAGCGTTCCATCACGGGTGAATGTGGAAAGTGCAACCAGAAAGGTTTGTAACAATTCAAGTGTACTTTTCAGCCTTTTCTTTTGCCATTGGTTTCAATTACTTATCAGTTTTATTTTTCTTTTGCGTTGGATTATAACATGTGGGTTTTACTTAAATTCCAAGAATAGCAGCCCAATGTATTCCTATTTTAGATATAGATGTAGCCGAGGTCTTAAATCCTTTTCCTTATCAGTTTCCATCAATTGCTTATGCCTTATGTTGGTTATGCTTGTTAGATAATTGGAATGTGTGCGTGCGTGCGTGCGTGTTCTTATATAAATGTGTTGAAACATTGAGCACTCTCACTGGGCATTGTGGCACCCAAAACTTCACTTCAGGATTGAGAACCACAACTGCAAAAGTTAATTGGAACCTTTTCTCCCATGAGTTGTCTTTTTCAGCATCAAATATTAATGTAGAAATAGATACAAAGCTTGTAGCAATTCAGTGATTTCAGGCATATGCAAAATTACTGAATGATCTGCTTGTTTTTCAAACACCTAGTACTACAATTAGTGTTTTTTTTTTTTTTTGGATGGCCAAGGAATTTGACTCATATTTGAGCTCTAGCTCTTTGGCAATTGATCAAGATTAATTTTCTGACACTGTTCAAAATTGATTTTCTTACATTTTGTGTACCTGGATTGTGCCATTTGTGATTTGACTATTGTAAACCAGTAAAGATAACCAGGACTAGTCTGATGACGCCTGCTATATTTCCAATTTAGGGTACTGTATGTTTAAGTGTGTTTAGTGAGGTCTTGCTTTTGACTCTTTCAAGCAATGCCAGGGTGGACCACAAAGCAATTTACCCTCTTTTACTTTATTAATATTTGTACCATATTTACCTATCAATGACTCATGCATTTCCAAGGGTTTCTACATTATGACATGAATCTATGCTGGAATGTTACTCCCATGACCTGGGATGAGAAAGTTCGGAAGTTTAATTGTTTCCTTTATTAGCACTACTATGATATACATGGAAATATCTTGTTAATATGTGTTGTTGGCACGTTTGGCATTTGCATTCTTACTGTCAAGTGAATCTTATTTATTGTCTTTGATTGAGAAACCTACAGAATGAAAAGTTCTCCGATGATGATGATGATATTCCCAGTGCACCACCTATTTGTGGTTCTGCTCAAGAAATTAATGAAGGTACTGAAAGAAGTCCGGTATCAACCAAAAATGATCAAAATACATTAAAAACCACATCCAGTGCTAAGCCAGGGAACGATTCTGGAAATAGGAATTCCGAGAAATTTGCAAGGTTTGTGTGATCCTCATAGGGTTTTTTTTTTTTTTTTGTGGCAAAAGCCATCTGCATGTTACACTTTCTGTTGTTTAACACATGAGCACTTGAGTTTTGTCATAAACTGGGAAAATGTAATCATTTTTATGTTATGTTTGAATAGAACTACAGCCACTTCTGAGGAAGGTGCATCTTTAGGTTTATATCCAGCTCGCCTCCCAACATTTCATGCAAGGTATGTCTATCCAACACTGCAATTATAGATGGTTTTGGTGGGAAAAAACCATTTGCAAGCCTGCTTTTTCACACACTTCACGCTACTTAAGTGGGTCCCACAATGATTAAAAAATAAAAACAAAGAATTGGTGTTTAACCTTTTTATAACTATAATGGGTTCATAACAAGTAGTAGTATATTAACTGACTAGGCTTGCAAGTAGCAAAACTCTTTTGGTGGTAAATCAATTGTTTCATTAATGTTCTTATTTGCTTTGTAAATCAAATCCAGTGCTCTAGGACCATGGCATGCTGTGATTGCGTATGATGCATGCGTGCGACTTTGTCTTCATGCATGGGCAATGGAGTGCATGGAAGCTCCGATGTTCTTGGAAAATGAATGCGCTCTATTACGTGATGCTTTTGGGTGGGTTCGACCTCTTCTTCCTGTTGTCCATCTATAATGCTATAGATTCATGCTGGTTTTTTTTTCTTAATGTTGTTGTTCTATCTTGTGGTTTTGAAAGTGGAAGTTAAGCTTAGGGAAGATTAAAAAAGAGGCCGTTATTCTGATTCCATGCCAGTATCTGGAACACCATTGTAAGGGAATTACAGAGAGATTGTGAAATCAGAAGGCGTTGGCCTTGTTTGATTACTCATAAATTTTCCATTTTTTTTTCAGATCAAACCATATATATATATATATATATATTTCAAGTGTTCATCCAATCATTACCCAATCATACTCAAAAACAAAAATACTCTTAAAAATAATCTTCAAACAACTTTTCAACTCTACCTATGCACTTTCACAAACTCCAATACAAAAATTATCTAAAGAAAATTAGTTAAAATCTTCTCCCTTTCCCAAAACCCAAAAACAATGCATCTAAAAAAATTCTCAATTTTTCATAACCATACATACCCATGGATGCTGGAGGAATTTATGTGATATGGAGGAGATGAAAAATCATATCTTAATTATATGTGATAAGCCATATCATATATATTTCTGGCAAACAAAAAGAACCTTGCTTTGCAGTTTCATCAAATAAGGAACTATATTTGGAATCTCTTCATTCTTATGCACGAAGATAATTGGCTCCAGCCATCTTCTGCATCATGGTTTTTCTTGCATCTAATTGCACCAAGTTAATTGCATTTTCTTATTGGCGGATTAGTAATATAATTTAACGTATCTCAAAATCTTGACCCCTACTTGCTTGTGGCCAGCTACTTTTAGGTTTACATAATTCCATTATATAACAACATTACTAGATATGATTAATCTGGAATAGTTACTACTTTTGAATACTTCCCATGCACTTAGGTTGCACCTCTCTGCACTTTTAAAAAAAATTTTGCATTAGTATCTAAACATAGTTGAGAATTTGTTATTTACTCCTCAGAAATACAACAAAGCCTGTCTAGATTATTCTTATGTCATAAGCCAGTACTCTGCCCTTCAGAAAGTAGTATTTGAAGTCACTGGATCGAAGTAAGTAGGAAAAAAGGTGCTGTCCTACTCTAATTAGCTAATGTCTTGCTTTAGCCAGATTTCAAAACTATCTAGCAAATGAAATTTATTTCTGATAAGCGGCAGGTTAAAATTTTAAGTCAGTCTAGAAGTGAATTAATGTAGGAATAGTCCATAGAAATCTGTGTATTTTATAGCCAATAGAGGGATAAGGTTATCAAATTAAGAACTATAACTCCCAGAAGTTAGAATTTGAACTTCAAATTTTTGGGAATTCAATAAAGCTAATATTTAGCTGCTTCACCCATAAAATATGTTATTGGGTGAAGCAATAACAAATTATTTGTTGCATCTCACACACCCATACTGTACATGTTTTTTCCTTCCCATTGAAAGATCCTTGTTATGCAGATTGGGGAAACTTTATGCGTGCATACCTCCATGCAAACAAGACGTTTTATGCTTATTATAATATAATATATTTGCAGATTACGGAAAGTGCTATTACAATCAGAAGATGAACTATTAGTGAAACACACTTCAGAGCTTGTCAGTGAGGGGGTTGCTCCAAAGCCTAAGAAAATTATCGGCAAGATGAGGGTGCAAGGTAGGTTATTAACCTAAGGTCTGGCTTCTCATTTTTCAAGTGCTTAGTAAGGGGGCTATCCTAACATCATACTGATTGTGCAGTGCGTAAAGTGAAAATGGCCATGGACCCACCTACTGGCTGTAGTATCTCATCTTTTAGGCCACCAGCAATCAGACTGGAGTCCGTTCAATGTCACTGTTCTGGTTTGCAGTCAACAATCACTTCTGGATGGCAAGCTGTAAGAAAGATTCGTGTTGCACCACGTCTTCCTGCAAATGGCTCATTTTCACGTCAGAGCTTGTCATATGTGCATGCCAGTACACGGTATATAAAACAGGTGTCTGGACTCCTCAAAAATGGTGTAACTACCCTACGCAACAGCCCCTCGTCATATGAAGCTGTGCAAGGTACATGAAAATTGCGGACTTTATTGGCATATCAATGTTAAGAAACCACAACGTCAGAAAATAGGACCATTCAAAAAATTGCATGCTCTGATTTCTCTCCCATCTGGCTGGACTAAACAAGATCAATTAGGTGTGCTACACCATATGGTGCCCCCTCCCTGCCCCCGCCCCATGGGAGGTGGGGTTTTCACCCCCGCCCCACACCCACTTCAATAATGGACTACAGTTCATTAGTCCAAAAAATTATCTTAGGTTCAAAAGTGATCAAAAACACATTTATTGACCCAAATTGTAATTTAAAATTTATAAATATAACTATAATTTAAAAATTATGGTGTAGTTGTAGTGTAGTAGGGTGATCGTTTTATAAATTATCTTCACAATACAAATCTCTCACTTAAGCAGTGTGGGACTCTTGGTACATATTACTATTTATTTATATGTAGTAAAAATATTAAATATTATGAATATGTAATTATGTATGATATAAATATATATTTATATTTTATATTAAAATAATTGGGTGTGGGGCGGGGTACAGGGCAAGGCTCTGCTGGGGTCATACCGCCCCCGCCCCTGTCTTGCCATGCTGGTGGGGCAAATGGGGGCAGGTCAGCAGGGTGCGGGCCCCTGCTTCCCATCCCTAACATCAATGACAATTTTGCTCTGCATCTCCAAATTGCTGCAAGCCATTTGTGATTGGAGCTGCAATGACTTATTTGCCTTGATGTGATGTTCAGACCTTATACTCATAGCACCATACAATAATTTACCTGGTCAATTCTCTGTTCTTTTTGTTCTCAATTTTAAGCTTAAAGGTTTTTCCTCTTCACTTGCGAATGTCATCAGAAACCTACTCTTGTCTGTTAAGGCTGAAAAGTTCACCTGATGATGATGCAATTCGAATGCAACCTGGATCCGGTGATACCCATGTCTTGTATGTTCTCTTCCCATATTTATTCTATGTTTTTCTAAATTTGCTTGAGGATATACTTATCAAAACAAAATATTGCTTGAAAATGACACACAACCCTACAGCTTTCCAGATAGTATAGGAGATGACCTACTACTTGAAGTCCACGATTCCACGGGGAAGCAGTTTGGCCGTGTCCTTGTTCAAGTGGCTACTATTGCTGATGATCCAGTAATATTTCTTGGCCCTTCAATTAGCTTTAAGCATAGATTTTGTTCTAGTAGAATGCTGATATTAAAGTTGACCGCAGGCTGACAAGCTACGCTGGTGGTCTGTTTATCGTGAGCCAGAACATGAAGTTGTTGGCAAGATACAGCTGTATATAAATTACTCAACTAGTTCAGATGATAATAGTCATCCCAAGGTTAGTGACTCTATACTGGAGTACCTTCAGATGTATTTGCCACATCAAGAGTTACTTGCATGCAGTAGTTTCATAATTCAATAATAGTGAGATTTGTTTATCTGATGCACCCCAAATTCTTAAATGATTTTTATATAACTTCTAATCATCGCTGTGTTCCCAATATAGCAGACTATTGAAAGATCAGGATGGGAGACATCCTACTTATATAGTTATATATGACCTTGTGATCTATTATTACAACAATTTGGGGCGTTAGCAAGGGGCTGTAGTATTGGTCTAAATTTTTCTGCCGCGTCTTTATCTAGAGAATCTTATGAGGGTACCCTCTTATAAGATTATTACAGATTGTATGCCAAAAGTTGTTGATTCTTTTTGGGGAAAAAAATAACTTACAAGATTATTTTTAGTTAAGGATATAGCCCACCACCCCCTGTACTAAACAAAAAAATAAAAAAAATGGAAGTGGGAACATGGATTCTTCGTTTCATGTCATGGCTTATGAATAACTTAATGATAATATATGTTTCTCCTTTGCTCTCAGTGTGGCTCTGTTGCAGAAACAGTCGCATATGATCTAGTTTTAGAGGTTGCTATGAAGGTTCAGAATTTTCAACAAAGAAACCTATTGTTGCACGGTCCATGGAAATGGCTCTCAACAGAGTTTGCTTCATACTATGGGGTTTCTGATGTATACACCAAGCTGAGGTAATTGGATGTTAATGCTAATTGCTTCTTGCTACTGATATCACTAGGTTGTCTAATATAACAAGTTATCCAACCTGTTTCTTTTCTTAAGCTTTTTACGTTGGTTGATGTTTCAATCTGCAATATCAATAGGTACCTTTCTTATGTCATGGATGTTGCTACACCAACAGCTGACTGTCTCACATTGGTGCATGACTTGTTAATGCCTGTTGTTATGAAAGGCCACAGCAAAAACACATTGAGTCATCAAGAGGTGCAAATCTAACTTTCCAGCTTGAAGAATGTAAAAATTGTTTCGTAATGTTCTTATATGGTTCTTCTCGTTATTGTATTACATTGGTTTCATTTTATCTTTCTTCTAGGTGCTTTTGTATTATGCTGGTATTTTTTTTGTTTACAGTACTTTGCTGGACTCTGATATCTTCTAACACAAATTTGCATAAATTCTGGTTGTTTCATCAGAATCGAATCTTAGGAGAAACTAAGGACCAAATTGAACAGATGCTCGCATTAGTTTTTGAGAACTACAAATCACTTGATGAATCCTTGCCCTCGGGTATTATGGAGGTTTTCAAGCCTGCAACTGGGCTTGCAGCACCTGTGCTGGAACCAGCTGTTAAATTATATACACTTCTTCACGACATCCTATCTCCTGAGGCCCAAACAATGTTGTGCCATTATTTCCAGGTCTGAGAGTGAAACATTTTTTGTTCTGATGCTTGAATGAATTGTACATGTATCTGTTTTAAATTGAAGTTAGTGTCTTCCCAGGTTGCATCAAAGAAGAGATCAAGAAGGCTTTTGACTGAAACAGATGAATATGTTGCCAACAGTGAAGTTGGTTTGATGGACAATGTTACTCTGTCTACTGCTTACCAGAAGATGATATCACTGTGCATGAACATTAGGAATGAGATTTTTACTGATATTGAGATCCACAATCAAGATATACTTCCTAGGTATGTTTCGAGCTGTCATCTGAATACTCAGTAATTTATAGTTCTCTATCCTTTCAATTTTATTCAAAAGCACAAAGGGGTTGCAACCCAAGTCAAAGGGTGTATACAAAAGAAAGCACCCAACTTTTGGTACTAAGCGAGGAAACAAAGAGACATGTATAAAGAAAATAGCTAGAAAAGGCCAGTACAATTCTGAGTCTACATCCAGACAAAAAGAGTTTTTTTAAGTATTATAGACCTATTATCATCTGCCGTTCTCTCACAATCTGCAAAATTCCAAGCATTATGTTCATTCCACATGCACCACGACTCCATGAGGCATCATGGAACCATACATCAAGCTTCCTTGCTGTAATGAACAACATTTTGACGACTTCAACACGCTAACAAGTTAACAACTATACAACCCTCACAGGCATCACCCAATCAACACCAAAATGGAGTCTTGAGGTCCACAATTTTCTAGCAACACAATGCAGCAACAAATTATCAGTTTATTCCCCCACTTTTCATACACATTCAATACCAATCCATTACTAAAATTCCCCTCAAACTTTTCTATGGTAAGGATTTTCTCCAATGTTGTAGGCCACCCTCGAACGAGATGTATTCTCCCAACAACCTTTCCAAGTTAAGAGAGTGCCTGTAAGCGTAATGAAAATTATGACCTCAA
Source organism: Platycarya longipes (assembly GCA_036559045.1). Taxonomy (NCBI): domain Eukaryota; kingdom Viridiplantae; phylum Streptophyta; class Magnoliopsida; order Fagales; family Juglandaceae; genus Platycarya; species Platycarya longipes. The sequence goes on along the minus strand of CM071796.1, from coordinate 26,918,691 downwards.
ACTTCTTTTAGATGGGACCCACCACATCTTACCCTCTCCATCATCTCCTTACCTAATAATAGAGTGCATTTGGTTTAAAGGAAAACATCTTTAATTTGCAATCATGGGCTGATAAATAAAAGGGATATTTCGTTGTCTAGAGTTATTGGAAAGTTTGACCTTTATTGTCTTTAGGATGATGTTCATTAACTGAAAATTTCATTAATTTTTTAGAATTATTGAAAAAATCTTGAGATGCTTTTTGTATTAGGTTTTGTGAAATTCGCTGGGTAGGATGAGAAGTTGTTTAGATAAAAAAGATTTAGACGTATTTTGTTCGGTGGTTTGTGGAAGTGGGCAGGTAGGATTAAAAAGTTATTTGAATAGATTTTTATGAGCTGATTTTTTGGGGTGAAATTATTTAGGTTTTTAATGGAGACTTATGCAAATCAATAGATGATTCTTATATGAGAAATAGAAAAGATCATTAGTATTTAAGAGATGTTTGGTTTGAAGTAAAAATTAAAAACTCTGAAAATCTTAACTAGGACATTTTGAGATCATCAGCAACATGAAACCTCCATTGAAGAGGGCGAACAAGTTGACATATAAATTGTCCTCGTTTCTTAAATTCTGATGTTAAAAATAAACATTATCCACTTTTGCATTTAATGTATTATATAAGCCCGTGTATACTACTAGTGTACTTGCACTTTGCTATTTTTGCGTTTCTTAGTAAAATCTTTTATTATACTTATCAAATATGATACATACATATAGTAGACCCTTAAGTTCTCTTTTGTTTTTATGTCGTAGAGAGTTTTGAACGTGGTAGGATATGTTGATTAATATGATCTGGGAGCGCCTCTTGGATGGGGAATCATCCTTAAGTTCATAGTATTACATGCTAGTTCTTAATTTTCATGTTGCTTATCTACTCGGGGTTCTTACTTAGTGGTTTGTCTGCCAAGGTGGTGTCAAACAAATAGAACTCTAATATTTTGAATTTCTTTTGTGCAGTTTTATAGACCTTCCAAATCTGTCTTCATCCATCTTCAGCACAGAGCTTTGCAACAGATTGCGTGCTTTTCTCATTGCTTGCCCCCCCACGGGCCCTTCACCTCCTGTGGCAGAACTTGTTATTGCTACCGCAGATTTTCAAAGGGATGTTGCCAGCTGGAACATCAGGTATCGTTATGTTTTCTGCATTATAATTATGGCACAGAAAGAGTAAGGGGAAACTATTCTCAGGGTAATTCTTACTTTGCATCACTCTAACACAATTTTATGCTTTTTCTCAGCCCTGTCAAAGGTGGAGTTGATGCAAAAGAATTGTTCCACTTGTATATTTTGGTGTGGATACAAGATAAACGGTTATCACTGCTTGAGTCATGCAAATTAGATAAGGTACATATATTAAACAGTGGCATTACTACAGGCTATTCTTTTCTTATGTTTGCCGAATCTTTTTTGGTGTTTTTCCTAAATTGCATGGAACTACAATAATTTTGATGCATCTTCTTCAGAGGGGAAATATATCAGTTGCAGGCCTATTTTGAGAGTTGATTCTTGTGAAAACTCTTCAATCTTAAATGTTATTGCACATGACAAGTTATAATTTCCACATGTAACGGTTGACTGAGAATTATATACTTGCAGGTAAAATGGTCGGGAGTGAAGACCCAACATTCTACTACTCCTTTTGTTGATGACATGTATGACCGACTGAGAGAAACATTAAGTGACTATGAGATCATCATATGCCGATGGCCGGAATATGTTTTTGGCTTGGAGAATGTATGTCCAGTTGTCTTTCTCATCTCTCAATCTTTATTTTCTTATTTGGTATCTGAAATCACCATCATTTTTTGGTTTATAATTATTTTATAGGTAAGCTTTCTTTGTATAATCTAATGTATGTTTTCTAAATTATAAGATCTGGTTGAGTTATAATTTTAGTTTTATGTATTATATTTTGCTGACCATTGTCTAAACACCAGTAACCGACATGCAGCCTTGCTTCTTGATCATTGACTTATATAAAGAAAACAAGGTTAAGGGCATGTATAGACTCTTTCTCTCTTTTCTTTTCTTTTTTTTTTAATTCCTTTTTTTGTTTGTTTTTGTGGCGTGGGTATAGGTACCAATTGTCTGTTGCCTTTTAGAACTAGAACTAGAAGTTGAAAGCATGATTGCATTGTCGTTCAATATTTAAAAGAATCTAAAAAATATAGACATTGAACTTATTGGATTTTGTTTTTTGGACTATTTTCCCCATAAGGCTATTGCCGATGTTGAAAAGGCTATAGTGGAAGCTTTAGACAAGCAATATGCAGATGTCTTATCACCGTTGAAGGAGCATATGACACCTAAGAAATTTGGCCTGAAGTACGTTCAGAAACTTGCCAAACGTTCGGTTTGCCCCTATACTGTTCCTGACGAGGTCAGTTGTAACTTCTCAAATGTGTAATGTTCCTTTTTCCCCGTGTATTTCTTTTGGTTTGAATCTGGTTTGTTATTGCTCTTCAGCTGGGAATTGTACTGAATTCCATGAAGAGGTTGCTAGATATCTTGCGCCCAAAGTTAGAAGCTCAGTTCAAGTCATGGGGTTCTTGCATCCCTAATGGTGGAAACTCAGTTCCTGGAGAGCGTCTCAGTGAAGTAACAGTAATGCTGAGAGCCAAATTCAGAAATTATCTGCAAGCAGTTGCGGAGAAACTTGCAGAGAATGTGGGTATCATCCAGAAATTCCACGTTTTTTGTTTGGATTTAAAGCAAGTTTCTATGATGTAGAATTGAGATGAAATGTATTTCTTATGAAACAGTCAATGAAATTCTGGCCTAAACAAATGACTTCTATCATGAAATTTGTATGAAATTTTAAATTAGGCAAGGATTTCTGTCAAGTGTGCTTCTTGATTTGCTTCTTTCTTTTTGTTGTGCTATAGTCAAAGTTACAGAATGCTACAAAACTGAAAAAGATTCTTCAAGATTCAAAGGAGACGGTGGTGGAATCCGACGTACGGGGTAGAATGCAGCCACTTAAAGAGCAGTTGACAAATACAATAAATCACCTTCATACCATCTTTGAGACTCATGTTTTCATTTCACTCTGTCGAGGTTATTGGGACCGGCTGGGGCAGGTAAATTCATTGCACCTGTACCTTAGTAACAGACTACATTCCAGATTCAGATTTGAAGCTAATCTTCTCTGCATATTATGTTTTATTTCCTCTGTCACAGGATGTTCTAAGTTTCTTGGAGAACAGGAAAGAGAACAGGTCATGGTATAAAGGTTCACGGATTGCAGTTACTGTAAGTAATAACATTACAACTTCATCAGTACTGGTCCCTGCCTGAGTTTACTAGTAACTTAGTTGATTAAAAAGTTAGTTCTAGAATGCGAAAAGTTTCGGTTTTGTTTGTGTTGTCATGACAGTTAGCAGAGGTTTTCCATTTCTTTTTGTTCCATTATACATTCTTCATGTACTTTCCCTTCTCACATTTGGCATTTCAATGCCTTGCAGATATTGGATGATACTTTTGCCTCACAAATGCAGCAGCTACTTGGAAATACAGTTCAAGAGAAAGACCTGGAGCCGCCGAGATCCATCATGGAAGTCCGGTCAATTCTTTGCAAGGATGTTCCCAATCACAAGGACAACACGTATTACTATTAATCCCACTGTTAGTATGTAAATCTGACTCAAAGAGGGGAAACATATTATATCAAAAAAGCAAAGGGGCTCAACACTCAACAAGCTCAAATAATCTGGGAGATACAAGATCTTGGTAGATGATCCCAATTGGCCTGCAGAAAACGACATGGATGATGAGTCGTTTTTGTCATAATGATGCTTATGTATAGTCTCACACCTGCTGAGTTTGCTAATTTGAGGAAGCAAGCAACTTGGCTGCTCCAGAATCATCAGTCTGCTCTGTTTTGAGAGCTCCCCTTTTTGTCTATTTATTCTTTCCATATTAATTCCTCAACTTTCTTTTTTGAAATGGAATCTCCATATATGGTATAGTGGTTCTTTCTTAATAATATTGATGAACTATGTTTGGTGTCTCATTCACGTTCCACGTGACAATAGTACAACTTTGTTTACCACATGTACAACTATGTTTGGTGTCTCATTCACCTTTTTTGCTTTCCTGATGCATTATATCTTAACAATTTGTATTTTTTATTTAGATAAAGTTCTTAGGATTGGTACATATTCTATTTTTCACTAATTTTGAAAGCATATCTCAATCAGGATTAGAACGGAAATCCAGTGGTTTTAAAATGGAAATCTATTGACAACGACATCAACCCCAACTTACAGCAATCTTAATGTTAAAGTCATTACAATGGAATTTTTTTTCCCAATGAATTTGAATTACAATCTGGAAATCCTGAATAGAATATTTACAAGATTAAAAATCAATCAGTGGTCACGAGATTTGTCACAGTAAGTTCTCCAGGCTACCACAACCACCAACACTACAGAGAATCCTTGCACCAGAACTTTCCTCCATGCAGCCCAGGCAAATCATATAAGCTTTGATATTACTTGACAAGAAGTCCAGAAGGCTTTAGTTGCAACCCTGAGAATTACTGGATTCTGGTATATCCTGTCGAGTAAAAAACCAAAATACTAAATGAATAAATATAAAGATAATGAGCAACATATTTAAAAATAAAAATAAAAGAGATGAAGATAGCTATATAAGATTTTTTTTTTTTTTTTGCTCAGTACACTAGACAGGTAATTCTAAACAAGAGAAAATGAACATGTAGCACGTTATTGACGATCAAACCAAGATGCGGGGAGAATACAGTCTCAAAACTTAGAAAGCAATTAGACACATAATCCCTTCCATGCTAGTAGTCCACACTAGAATCAAAACACATCAAATAATGGAGGCAGGGCATATAGAAATAAGGATTAGATGGGATTTAACTTAACCTACCCTATAGCAGTCGCACCCCAAGATGCCACATTATAAATGACTTTGCTTCCGTCCCAAGCCTTCTGAAGCTTTCCTTTTTTCTTTTTCACGGAGAATGTCTTACTAAGCGCTATAGGAGAATTCAGAGGATGTCAGAACCCCATTTCCACATTTCCGACAACAAAAAATTGTTCTATTTGATTGACAGAAAGAAAAATAACTAAAGTAACTTTTTTTTTATTCAAATTTCCACAGGATCTCAGGAAGAAAGATATAGTTCCAGCTCAAGAAAGAAGGCAATCAAACTTACCATCCTGGAGCTGGTTAGGTGTCAAGTCCTGCAAAATAAACACCAATTGATTAAATATTTCTTTGAACATAGTACTGACATAATATTTTTTTATTTCAAACTTCTTTTTATAACCCATGGTGGACATGCATAGACCTTTTTATTCAAATTATGGTAGTTAAGACTGAACAAAAGCGAGACAAGCATTAATCTAGGTTAAACAACGAATGCACAAAGACACCGTTTAATGCATATTATTTAAAGCATATTGAACTTGAGGAAGTCATTTATATAATCACATGGCATGGTGAAATACAATGCCACAACTTTTAATCTACATTATTGCACGGCTGGATCTTCAAAAATGCATAGCCACACTAATACACTACTTGGAAAGGACTGCAAATCATTCTCCGAGATGACATCTCACTTAGTGACAATTTAATTTTTAGGGTCTTAACTTTGACAAGATAGGAAGCCAAGTGCAAATTAATAATATTTCTCAGGTTACGTATAAGTTTTTCCCTTCCAAGTTTATCTACTTAAATTAACTATTAAAAAAAAAAGTTTACCTACTTAAATTGTTCCCAGCAGTAAAATAGAAAACCCATTAGGAAGTAAAAAATATGTTAAAAGTGGGCACATACATAACTAACAAGCGGATCCATCTCAATTAGTATTCCAAGCAGCTAAAGGCATCATATGTATGATATTCTTTAAAAACACGATGAGGAGACCCTAACATGCAGGCACAATGTGATGCCCTCACTAGCAATGCACCAACATTGCATACTAAATTAATATCTGCAGTAGAGCCATCAATGCAATCCAACAAGATGCCAGAAGTCAGTAACTTGAAAAGAATTATACATCAGAGAGAGAAAATAATCATAAAAATCCAGCATTCACATGCATAGCAGTCTTAACCTATACCTCTTTTCCACACACAACGATTGCATGCAACAACTTGCCGTCTTTCCATTCAAAAAGTACTTCTAGACTGTAATAAATGCCATAAATCAATTTACTATTTTTTTTGTCGGCACCGGGTGTCCAAGAACAAAGCACCAACTAATTCTAGGCGTGCACAAGCCTTCAATAAGGAGTTTTCCGCAAGTGCACTTCGGGTAATTCAAGAGGAAGTTCCCCCAGTCCAATGGCCTCTAGAAATTGTTTGCAGGCAAGAAAGAGGATTCGAACCTTAGACCTAGAGGAAGCATACCACCAAGACCAAGACCTTTACCACTTGAGCCAGCCCCGAGGGGTTAATCAATTTACTAATTAAACTGCCACAATTATATGACTTCATGTGTGTCTTTGTGTCTCAATTTGTTTGTGCATGCATACAGCCTTGTTGATGGATTAGCTGAATAACAATAGCATAGGAGATCAAACTTGCCAACACCTAGTGGCGGTAATGACTCATTACTCAAGAAGTCTCCAATTTCCACATGAAATCAGAGTTTGGGCGTGTTTGTGCTCCAGACAAAAGCAATAGCACAGAAAGGATATGAGATGAGCTCAATGGGTGAGCACCAAAGTGAAGTGTGCAAAAAGCATTTGGAAACAAGGAATGGCCAGATACCTTCGCTCAAGCAACCTTTTTAATGTAGCAATGCGTACAGGTACGAATTTAAACCATAAGATGCAGCTTGATTGAAAAAACTACACATCACTGGTAATTAATTAGCCTTCTTTTCATAAGCCAAAAGAGTTGGATACTTTAAAAAATAATTAAAACGCAAATTTAACAGCATGGTGAAAACTGGATCCAAAAAGGCATCAGATTTTGATGAAATGCAGCATACCTTAGTCTGTTTTAGGGACAATAAGTATGCGGCCATGAAGCATGCAATACCCTCTACAATATCCTCTTGCCTAACAAGAACATAATCTCCTTGCTCAGAATCAATATCTTCACCTTCCCAAAGATCATTTTCACTAACCATGTCCCAGGAGCTGCCTTCTTCTCCTAGAGAACAAATAAATTCTTTTAGCATCCAATACATAAAGAGAAAATAGACGAATAGATCATTTCTATCTTTATTTATTGTCCAACAAAAGTTTTGTGAGGCCTCAACTTCAAAATGAACAATGAATCATTTCCAGTATATTTGGTTAAGGAGTCAAAAAGCGTATGAGCTATCTCTGCATACCAGCATTTTGTGGAACTGAAGCCTTTGCACACTCTAGCTTTTCGAGGAAGTCGGGGCATTCAACTCTAGACTTGAGAAGATCGCACAACTGCATCATAATAATGGATATGGAGTAAAAATATGGAACTAAGCACATAAAAACTTATTCCTTGAATAGATTGACCAATTCAAGAAAATACAAATTATGCTTTGCAATTGAGACATCCAATATGAATCTATAGAAAGATATGTCTTGATAAAGAAATTCAGTCCAGATTCAGAGGCCTGATAAATGATCAATCACATAAAGAGTTCGAAACACTTTTAGAAAGAAAAACAGGGCCTAATTAATGCTCCGACAAAACGATAAACCAAATTAAGCCTAGTACAACTATGACCCAGCTCGTAAAACAAATTTAATCATATCAAAATACAGACAGCACGCACGCCCGCACACGAATAAGGAAAGTTTCATACCTCATCGGCCTCTCCGTTACCCCGCAGAGATCCCAAATTCTCGCCACGTTGCTCCTCATCGACATTTGCACCGTCAACGTCATCAATATCGTTGTCGGCGCCGCTAGTAGTATGAAGCAATTCGAGAGCTCTCTGGCACTGCTCGAGCACGGCCTGCAAGGTCTCTCTCTTCACGCGGAGCTTATCTTTCTCCGCCGAATCCTCTTTTCGGATTCTGCCGATGGCCGAAGATATCGATCCCGCCACATCGATCTCCATACGCCCTAGAATAAGACACAATTCAAAGGGCACGAAGTCAAGCCAGACCTTAACCCTAAATACGCCTTATTCCTTCGTAAACTATGAGTTCTATACCATCCATGGATGGAGAAACCCTGTCGATAGTCTTGTCGTGGAGATTGGGGTTCGGAGGTTTGTAGAATGGAAGATTATCGGTTTGTAACATGTGTTTTTTTTGTGTTCATATATAATCCGTGTTGCCTTCTGTCTTCTTTTAGAAACGTGTGTTTTAGGTTGCCGTGCCGTGAACTGAAATCTGCCTCCAATTACACAGACGGAGTCCGGTTGATTATTTTAATAAAACAAAATCGCTAATTAATGTAGTAGGATAAAGAATAATTAAAATTTTTATACTATATATTACTTTTATAATGTAATATAATTTAAATTTTAAATTTTAAATCTTACTTTTCAGATTATATTATATAGATATAGATAGTGTGTAATGCATAGATTTTCCAATAATACTTGTCTTTTTAAAATAATATTCACGTTTAAGTATATTTTTACAATACTTTACATAATTCTGTTTTAAATTTTAATATTTTTATAAAATAAAGTCATTTTACATCAATATTTTTAATTTAAAATATAGTTATAAAAATAATAGTATGTTATAGCACCCATTTACAACTTGATTAAAAAAAAAAACCGTGATAAAATTAGAATTATCTATTTGACCAGATTGTATGCCGCTTGACAAAATATTATCAATCATCCGGCTGTGATTTTTCTATCTTATCGATTTTTCTAATTCGTGATTTTGAGGGAGAATTATGAAGTTATTCATCAATTTGCTTCAAATAATAAGCGTGTATCCGTCATATTCGCTACTTATTATTTACTTTTCAACAAATACCTTATTTTCATCTTATTATAAGATGGCGCCTTCTAATAAGACATGAGTAAGGAATTAAAAAATTAGTTTCAAATAATTTTTTTTTTTTCCTCCACCTCTTTTATGTTGTTATTTATTAATTTGAGTGATTGCCTAGAATCTAACCCTTTCTCATGTATCATGTTTCTAATTTAATGAAATTAGTTAAAAAAATCTTAGAATAGAGTATAAACTAAGGTTGGTTTGGATGTTAATATGAGTTAAATTGAGATGTAAATAGTAATATTTTATGAAATTCATTAATTATTATGATGGAGTTAACTTTTCCAAATTGACATAGATTACCTTCTAGATTGTTAAGATGAATTAATTTATTTTCAAATCTTATTGAACTTAGCTGTGCAATAGTTAAGTTCTATACATTGTCGTCGTTATAAATTTTAATCATCTTTTCTCGTCATTTTCTAAATCAATTTATGTATATATATATATATATTTATATATATAAAGACCACATGATTAACACGACAAATGAATGATGGATTTTATGATGGTTTAGACCAAAGAGTAATGTTATTCTGTTGTATGAATAGCATCATTTTATTGTACCGCTAGTTATATAATTAGCTTTTATTTTTTTTTATTATTCTATTCTTATTTTTTTATCATCATAAAATATTTAAATATATATATATATATCACTATACTAATAATCAATTTATTAATTATTAAATAAAAAATTAAAATAAAATAAAATATATAAGGTGTCAAAATAAATAGACATAATAAATTTATTCTTACACTATAATTAATACTAGATATAATCATAGTTTTTGCAAACATCGTACACTCTTTTTTATATAAATCTTATATATAAAAAAAAAAATTACATATTTTAACTATAAATACTATTCTCTACTTAAAAGTTTAAAGAGGAAATAGTTGGATATTTTAAAGATGAGAGCCAGTGGTAATCGGGAATCATCATTTCCATCTCCGATTCGATCCGAATAAACCTTTCATCTCTGCTATAGATTCCCACACTACCCTTCTTCTGAGGTCCGAGGAGAGAGCCGCCTTATTGATGGGCCTACATAAGATGGTCCCGTTTTATCTCAACAAGATAATGGGCTCAGTACTTGTATGGAAGGGTATCCATTAATGGGCCCAGACTCGGTGTATGTAAAAGTTTGAAAAGTTTTAGATTTCGGTCGTTGAGACATGGGCTTGCACTTCCAACCTCGGCATTCTTGCTTGTTAAAATGTTAACGTTGGACGTTGGCTGGGGTTGGAGCCGGTGTCAATAGTAAATCAGCTTGAATATATTGATGGTTGATTTTTTTTTTTTTTTTTAAATATTGATGGTTGAATTTGCCTTCACTTTTATCCATGATTTCAAATTACTCTTTGAAAAGGATTCATTTATTGGACATTAATGCGAATTGATGAGATTCATAGCTACTAGCCTTATAAAGTCTATCGAGGTTGTATATGTCTAAATAGCATAATGGATCGGTGAGGAATGCATCAAGAAGAGTGCATGTGCTCCAATCACTACTGGTATTCTTTAAACAAAAATGTTATTTGTCTATGATTTGTATATCTTTTACGTATACACCATATATAAATATTATTTGTAAGTATCTTATAGTCTAACTATTCATATTCTTGATTTTAGTTTTTCTCTCATCATGTTTTTGATTTTATATATATATATATATATATATATATATTTATATTTTATATTTCGATTGACATGATAACATCACCGATTTCATAAAAGGTATGCAGGACCATATACTTGTAGCATTATTCAATATTTAATTTGTTAAAAATCTTAATTTTAATCTTGTTTTAGAAATGAAATATTGTCACGTTACAATCCCGATAGGTTTGCTTAAGTGGCTAGAATATTGGCTCTCAAACTCTCAGGTGCAAACAGCTTATAGGAATTATTTGATTAGAAGAATGTTTCCTTAAATTATTTGAAATGCAGTTTATAGAATATTTTTTTTTTCAATCTATATTTGGTAGACTGCATTGCAGTCTACATAAAAACGTTATCATTTTATGATTAAATGAAATAAATTTTCAGATTTCTAAAGTTTTTTTATTTGTAAATAATGATATTTTAATTAATTTTATTATAAAATGAGGATTTTTCTATTTGTTTATTACTCAGATTACAAAAAAGTCTAATTTTTTGGACTGTATATAGTATTGGCCCAATTTATAATATATTCTTTGTTAATATTTTGTGCACTCAACGAATTAGTCAAAATTTTGTTCCAAATACTTGGTGCCAATAGAAAAGTTTTACTATATCAATAATATGAAAAAAGTGGCAATTACACTATCTTACAAGAAGAATGACTCTATTGGTTATGCTTATTGGAATCATAAAGCTAGGATGAGTATCAACTAACTATTAAGAAATTATTTGTACAAGCTCAGAATTTTGTAAACAAAGTAGATTCTACCTTAAAAAATCATTAAAAATATATTTTGTATTAACGGAATTCACTTTTTTATAAAATTTGCACTAAACTTATAAATTTAAAACTCATATCCAACATTATTCTAACTATTACGACTTACAAGCACACATATAACATTACAGTTTGCGTAGCATACATGCACTGATATACTCTTTATCATAGATTAAACCTATAACAGTAAGATCTTTTGGACCAATTGACAACGCATTGATTTCTCACTAAGATAACCAAGGATTAAATCCCCCACTCTCGTGTATGAATAATTGAAAAAAAAAAAAATCTACAACAGCACAGGTCCAACTCTTGTTAAAACTGGACCGCCACGGCCCGCACCTAACGATCCAAATTGTCCAATTCCGATAAAAAACCCTATTCTCGATAATTTTACTTATCATTTTCACATATCATACATTTCACTTATTTTATTTTATTTTTTCATTTTTCTATAATAAATATGTGGTGTATAGAGAATAAGTAGAATAACTCAATTAGTAATTAGTTTAATAAGAATAAAACTAAATTAAAATTCTAAAAAGTAAGAAATAATTTTTTAAATATATAAATTGTGTGATATGAGATGATGAATATCAGTACTTCTCATCTGTAACACCCTTTTTGCTTAGTATATCTATATGGATGGTGCTATTTGGACCGAAGGAAGTCACAACCTACCAACACTTTTTATCGAGATAAAATATTTTTTAAAAATACTTTATATATCAAAGTTGCTTCTAAATGGTCCGGCTACTTATAGGCAATGAGCAGCCCTCCTATCACCACACAACATGTCAACTTTCACTAAAAAAAAGATCTTAGGAGCGACCACACATGATCATACAGCTAGGTCACACATTTGTCCCTTTCGATTCAATTCTCATCGAGCCCTGCATCTCTTATTTAATCTCATCTCTTATTTATAAAAATAAATTAGGGCTGATACGTCCACGTGGACACTTATTATATATATATTTTGCCTCAATTGGTCCCGCATCAAGAAGTAGGCTCGACCAACGTCAACGGTAGGGAAGTAATTCACGTTCAACGACAGAGAGCAAGAAATAAAAAACACAAAAAGGTCAAAACATACTCACGTCACTGTCGGGGCCCGGGGGACAGTAGCATGATGGGAGTTTCACTTATTCGTACACCAGTAGAATCATATCCACCCACATGTGATGTCTGTCTGACTTGTCTTCGTTAGATGTACGCCACGTGTCTGCATGTCTTGCTTTTACCCTGATACGGAAATTACAATATTTGATTTAAATTCTTTTAAGATAAGTATTTTGTTATTAAAAAACAACTTAAAAGATTTTGATCAGAAACTATTATATATCTTTTTAAAGTTCTTCAATTCAGCAATTTTACATCTTGAAGAAAAAAATGAAAAATATAAAACAAATATATGATATAGGAATACATATTTGATATTATAGAATATAATTTTTCAATTTTAAAGGTCGATTCTTGTTTTAAAAAGATTGAAGGAGCCTTTTTTTTTATTATATTAAATATAATTATAGATTATGTAAATATCACGTATTTTTTTTTAAAGAGTAAAAACATTATTAAAAAATTAAAATTTTTATCTAAATCTTATATTTTTTATTTTTTTAAAAATAAATATATAATATTTATATATTTTATAACTACAAATATCATTTCTCAATATACATTATATTTTCACTACTTTATCTATTCAGCTCATTTTTTAGATAGATAAATCTCTCTCTCATGGATCTTGAAAGCCAAACATATTTGGTTTTCAATCTATCTATCAATTGATAGATGAATAAAATCGTTTCAACATAAAAAAATAACATAAATTAAACAAACATATAACATTGAACTCAAAATTATAGCCAAACATTAGGCATTGGTTCTACTCTCAATTCAAAAATAATCTTGCTCGGAATACCTATTAGACATTTCTTTTAGAGTATAAATGATTTGATGTTTTTTTTTCTAAGCATAAATGATTTGATGTTGTTATCCTATATTTTATATGGTGGATCTTTTTTAGTTGTCACACATCATTTCACACTCTCTTCAATCTTTTTAAGAAAAATTTTAAATACAAATAATATTGAGCACTTATATATACACTAATATTGAAGTAAAAAGATAAATTTAATAAAATGCTTGAATTTAAAATTAAAAAAAAAAATCAATCAGAATATACATATATGCATATGGATACGTAATATTACTTGTACGCAACATTACATTTTTTCTAATGTTTCTTTTATTTTATTGTTAATTATCATTTCAATTTCTATCTCTCCAAATTCTTTTCAATTGACCTCTCTATTTCTCTCTTCTCAAGCTCTAATATCGAATCCTCTTTCTCTTCAAGCTCTCTCTTTCTTTTTGACTTCTCTCTTTTTCCTCAAGCCCTCTCTCTCTTTGACCACTCTCTCTCCCCTCAAGTTCTCTCTCTCATCGGATCCTCTCTTTCTCTCTCATCAAGCGCTCTCTCTCTATATCCTCAAATTCTCTTTCATCGAACCGTCCCTCTTTGATTTTTGTCGTGCGAATTGGGAGGAGATGGAAAAAAAAGTGCATGTAAGGTGTATAGCATAGCAAGGAAATAGTGGCTTATGAAAAGAATTTTTATCTCATACTCTACTATGTTATTTTGATAAAAATATTATTTTCATCCACCACATGTTCCTTCCTACACCCAAAAGCTTATGTGGATTATTTTTTTTAATCTATTTTCTCTATTAGCACAACAAAAATAAGAGGTGGTTTGACAAAAATGAGAGAGCGAGAGGGAGTTCGATGAGAGAGAACTTGAGGAGAGAGACATTGGTCAAAGAGAGTGTTTGAGGAGAAAGAGGTTGAACAAAAAGAGAACTCTTGAAGAGAAATAGGGTTCAATGGGAGTAGGGGTGTAAACGATTTGGCCCAGTCCAATTTGGTTCATGAAAGTGATAAATAGGTTTTATTCGGTCCGACATTTTTCTCAACCTTGACTGGATCGAATTTATATTAGGTCTATACATGTTCAGTTCCATTCTATCTAGGATCGGTCCAGGGTACGAGACATGATTTAATGAGCTAAATTCAATCTACAATCTTGCAATAATCAAAATTATTATTTTTTACTCAAATTCAATTATTTTTTACCTATTTCACATTTTTATCACTTATTTAAACTAAAAAATATTAAAAAAACTTATTCTTAGTAATAGTATATTAAATAATATGAATACTCTTATTACTTTATTTTCTACAACAACTATAATACTCTTAGTACTTATATATATTAGTATTTATATATTATATTTATATATTAATACTAATAATTTATATATTAGTATTTATATACTATATATTATATTTACACATTAAAGATATATATATATATATATATAAATTTGTTGACTCTTGATAATAGTATATTAAATAATAGTAATACTCTTTTTACTTTATTTTATATTACAACTTTAATACTCTTAGTACTTATATGCTATATAATATAGTTTAAAATTAAAAGATATATATATATATGTATATGTATATATAAAGAAATTATTAAGTTCTTCAATTCGCATCGAATTTTTTACACCTGTAAATAAGAGATTTTGAGGAGATAAAATAGTTAATTAAAAAGAATTTGAGAAAAGAAATTGAAATAAGCCATCTAATAATAGAAGATAAGAATAAATTAAAAAAGATTTGAAATGAAAGAGGGTGAAATATTAAATATGATAATAAAAGAAAGTCACATCGAATATAAGATGTAGGAATGAATAGGAGTTGATCTATAATATTTATCTAATTTGATATTGCATTGCATATCAACCTTATATCAATTATTATTATTAATTTTTAAATTAAAACTAATAAATAATAATAAAATGAAAATATAATGTATATAAGTTTTTATTTGAAAATTACTTTATAATTACTCTCGCAAAAGATCGATCATCAGAGTGAGTGGATTACCGAGAATGCCCCCCCACGTTTTCCCTCCAGCGCGAGTGGAAGGCTGCGAATTACGGATGACGTGTACAACTGCCGCAGAGAAAGAGGGCCCGCTCTCAATGGGCTTTACTTTATCACCACGGGTTTCCGTTGGGGAATGAACATTCTTGTCTCAACGTAGCAGAGAGAGAGAGAGAGAGAGAGAAGAGAGAGCGAAAAAGAAAGGGAGAGAAGACGAGAGACAGAGATAGAGAGGGAGGAAAGTCCGTATTCCTCTTACCATCCCTTTCTCCTACCCCTCATACCACAACATCCAAACGCGCTCTTGTATGTATAATTCGTTGTTAGTCAATCATTTTGGTTTTTTTAATATGTTTAATTCGATTTTTAAGGCGCGCTTGTTAATGCAATGCACGTTCCTGAACAGTAATTTAAAAAAAAATCAAAAATCTATTTGTGGGAGTTTTTTTAAGGTTGCGGCAATTGTTTGATTAGGTTTTTGGGAGGGTGCTTGCTTGTTTTTTGCTTGATCTTTGAATTGCATTATGACTTTTATTGTTGTGGGTTTTCAAAGGTGGTGTTTGATCTAGCTAGCTAGCTAGCTTGCTGATTTTCGTGGGAGATGATTCTGTGATTCGGGATCAGACGATGACTACGCGAAACGCGGAATCGTCTCAGGTATGTATGCTTCGATCTTCTTACGACATTACCATGCCGATCTTCGATACCAGCGTCGTTTCCATTTTTTATGTAAACGTATCCAATTCCATGCATGGACGAGGATGTGAATTCTGTGACTACGTGCGCGTAGAATTGGAATTCGACATGCGTGTGGGACGTGGGGTGTATTTGCATGGGGATTTTGTGGAATAAATTTATTTTTGTTTTGTGGTACAGGGAGATGGCGGCATTCCTCCTCCCCCTCCTCCACCGCCCGGTCCGCCTGATCATCTGTTTTCTCGTGGTGTCAATACGGTACTTGGAATTTTTATTTTTCTGCCGGTTTTTTCAATCGCGGATGTTGTCATTGAATGTTGCTTTTCGATATTTGTGCTACTCTAGACCATTTTTGTATGATGCTTGTTTTGTACTTGACCGATATGAGCATACTGGTAACGGGTAATTACCATTCACAATTTACCTTGCTCATAATCCATGACTATGCGCCTTTGACCATTTGGTGCTAGATTGTTATTTGCTTGTCTCTGTAATTTGTACGTTTAAAAATTCATATGGGTTTTGATCGAAAGTTTTGCACCAACATTACTTGAGAGAAATTTATGGCAGAACGAGATTTCTTGTCTTGTTTTCTAGTGCGTCATAGATAGCATTACCATTCACAATTTACCTTGCTCATAATCCATGACTATGCGCCTTTGACCATTTGGTGCTAGATAGTTATTTGCTTGTCTCTGTAATTTGTACGTTTAAAAATTCATATGGGTTTTGATCGAAAGTTTTGCACCAACATTACTTGAGAGAAATTTATGGCAGAACGAGATTTCTTGTCTTGTTTTCTAGTGCGTCATAGATAGCATTACCATTCACAATTTACCTTGCTCATAATCCATGACTATGCGCCTTTGACCTTTTGGTGCTAGATAGTTATTTGCTTGTCTCTGTAATTTGTACGTTTAAAAATTCATATGGGTTTTGATCGAAAGTTTTGCACCAACATTTACTTGAGAGAAATTTACGGAAGAAAGAGATTTCATGTCTTGTTTTCTAGAGCGTCAAAGATAGCATTGTCTTTGTTCCGAAATGAAGAACCAAAAAAATTGAGTAGTGAAGGCATAGAAATTCTAGACATTGGAATGATTATCCATGGATCACTTTAATTAAAGACTTCGAGGCATTTTTGCTCATCATGGTTAACTGAGATGGAAGAGGATGAACATATTTCTTTTGTTTTTTTTTTTAAACTTAAGGTTGGTTGCCAAAGTTTCTCCTGGTTAATCCAACTTTACTTTCATAACAATGGTTTATCTGACCCTGAAATGTGTTCTGAACTATAATTGTCTTGCAGGTTTTCAAGAGTGGGCCACTTTTTATATCATCCAAAGGTGTGTCTTACTTCATTGGTTTACATATATACATATACTCAATTAAAAAGTAGCATGGCATGCACTGTAAACACCTTAGCTGGTATCATACTGAATTTTGTAAGGCTTCATGACTAACGTTGCTTTTCTCTTCCTCAGAACCTTTCGATTTTTTCCAAGTCTGTCTTGTTTCATCAACGCTGCCATTTTTTCTTCATTTTTTCCTCTCTCTCTCTCTATCTCTCTGTATGAGTTTTTTTTTTTTTTTTGGCCCGGCGGGGAAGGGGGGGGGGGGGACTAGGGAGGGTTCGCACAACTTTTTCTTTAAATGCATTCATTTGTGTGTTTTTGAATTGAGAATAGTTCATCTTGTTGCCTACATTGCTGAACATAAGAAGTATACAAGACATAAATGCATCTAGAAGATTTTCGTTATTTAAACAGGATGACTTTTTCTTACTTATCCAGTTGTTTGTGTTTACTTAACTGAAGGAGAGGTGATTTTTTATTTACCGAGGATAAGGTTTGCTGCTTCTAAAACAGGGCAACTACTGGAATAAAATATCAAGTTTCCTGCAAATTGCAGTTCTCTGTCTCATTTTATTTCAGTGCTGATCTACCTTAAGTGTTTTGGTTTTGTTTGTACTTTTCTTAATCCACATAGTACGTCAGAATTTTCAATGCTCTTGCTCATCTCGATTCAATTATTTCTCTCTCTCTACACATATCTCATCAATTCGTATACATATGACTTAAATGTTATAAGGAAAAATTATCTTTGCTGCAAGGATTTTGTGCTTGTCTGGAGTTATATCATATATATGTTTTTAATGTAGGAATTGGATGGACGTCCTGGAAAAAAAGGTGGTTTATTTTGACACGCACTTCCCTGGTTTTCTTCAGAAGTGATCCAGTAAGTAGTTGTTTAGTTTTCTATACTCCGCAATCTTTGTGAATTATGTTAAGCAGTTATCTTGAGAAAATGAAACAATCGACTTACTAAGTGCCAAAGGGGTGACATCAGTTTTTCGTTTTTACTTTCTCTAGTATCCTTGATCTAGCACTTATATACCATGATGGCCATTTATTTTCACCCTTTTCACTTAAACCAGAAGTATCTAGGTTCAAATTTCATTCCTTTTCATTCATGAGCTTGGGGGGCTTAGAATCTTTTTGTTGAAGTATTAATTAGGAGTAGCTGTGTCTACTTGAAGCAGCTCCTTGAGCTACTGGCTATGGAGCTTGTAGATTGTCCTCACATGCGACCTTTTGTTTGATGAATGAGTTGGACTTTTTTATTGTGTCGGAAGGAATACAGTCAACTTCTACTTGAAAGCAACAACTTGGTGGCAGAGACAGATGAGCACCTTTTGCATGGTTACAATATACTACCCTTTTCTCTCCTTGGTATTCCATGTTTTCGTGGTTCTGTTGTCTTTTCGATTAGTTATCTAATTTGACACTTATTGGTTAGACACTGCTGGAAATCTTCTTTCTGTTCTTTGTGGGCACAAAATTTTTGGTTTTGCTACTTTTTGGAGTATGGGGCTTTTTCCATGCACTTCATAAATGATTTAAATACCCATTTTGTTGTTGGATGACAAATGCAAAATAACTGCTTAACAAATTTCAACTTCAAATGACCACCGATGAACAAATGCTTGATAATTTGACATATTCATGAAATAAAGGAAAGCAGTAACTTAATTGAAGGGATCTACATATGCTTATATGCATCTTTATATGTATGTATGTATGTAAGGGGTTTGAATTTGTACTTCATTAGTTTTGGAAGGTTTCAAGTTCTATTGTATACTTTTTTCAGAGTACGGTTCCTCAAAAGGGGAGTGAAGTGAATTTGACCCTCGGTGGGATTGACCTCAACAATTCAGGCAGGTTGGTTTTATTTATTTATTATTTATTTTTCAAAATTTCAGTTTTGTGTCTAGTCAGTTTTCTGGCTCCCTTCTCACGATTTTCCATCTTGGAAATGGAAAACTTCTCTCACATTTGCATACTTTATTTCAACAATTTATAGTGTGGAGGTCAAAGCAGATAAAAAACTCCTGACTGTGCTCTTTCCTGACGGACGTGATGGACGAACATTCACACTTAAGGTGCTTCCCCCATTGTTCTTTTGTATTTAGTGTCTCACTAAAAGGCTTCTCTTGCTTCAATGATTTGCTGTTTCTTAATTTTTCTTTGTCTATATCACCTTTTCTTTGCTCGACTTTTGTATCAAACTGCTCAACAACTGGGTCCAATTATGTCTTATCTAAACCATGACATCATCATCTCTCTTTCATACTAAAGCCAACACACACATAGATCTTATTGGCATTTCTGTGTATCGAATTGAATTATGAAGCTATATGGTTGACATTTTAAAAAAGATACCATGCTTAATATCATCTTGCTAAAGTGGGAAATTCGAAAGCTGTCCTCCCCCCCCCCCCCCCCCCCTTCGAAATAGTGACAGTTTATGAAATATATTTTCTACTTTTCCTTAAGGATTTGATCCCTGTGGGTCAAATCCACATGCTTGATGCAGAGTTTATATAGAACTCTCATTTGCTGATATGACACATGAAATAGTTAGTAGGCACAAACTTTCTATACCATTTACATGATAATTTATTCTTTGATAAGTGTTTACTTGATAATTGAGGCCAGGCAGAACATAAGAGTCCGTTATTCATGAGTTTATGCTTTATCTTTTTTGTGCTCACAATGTGCTGAAGGCAAAGCATAAATGATTTGGGATGGCCTGGCTCGGATGATCTCAAAACTAATATATGGATGGATGTGTTTATGTGGGAAACTTGGCTTGTATGGTTGCCTATATTGGACTAATACTTAATTGAATATGACTAAGATTTAATTTAAAATGATGCTAACTCATTTACTGGAAGGAATACACTATGCGCAAATTTCTATAATCCGTTTATCACTGACTGGGCATAAGCAAACTAATGGTAGGGAGAGAGCTAGGAAAATGTGGCACAAGGGTGTAGGTATTTGTGCAAGTAAGCAAATTTTTATTTTTTTAAATAAAAAAATTTAAGCATTATTATTTTTTGGATAAAAAAACTGAACACTTCATATTTTGAGTATAAAAAGTTTGATTTCAGTTAAGTGGAAGGAAGTTCTGTGATTAAAGGGATGGGCTTTATGGCCCTATGGGTTAAAAATTTGTGAGTTATGCAGTGGCGGTTAACATATACAGTAACATGAAGAAAGAGAAGAAAAAGAGATGGGGTTAAAAGCTGGAATCTCACTAAGACATCCTAGGTGTTTCATTATTTCTACACTTATTAATGAAAGCATTTTGTAAGTTGAGTGCAAACTTTGCATAGCTCTTCAAGTTAGTGTATCTAAAGGCCATTATTAAATGAAGAACCATGAGGCTCTGAATGAAGAATCAGAATGAAGAATTTGGGATTCATTTTTCAACTAGTATTGCCAAAAATAAGCTCCTTATCATGTGGGACCTTAGGTGAAAACTGCATTTGGCAGCGCAAAATTTATGAATGCCATTTTCCTTAAGGGAAGCCTATCTTGCCAAAACTAGAGATACGGAAGGAAACGTGAATTGTGCATCTTAGTGATAGCTTGGGGTCATTTTGGATCATTTATTTGAGTGGGGAAAAAGATGGAGAATTATTTTAGGACCAAGTCCAAAACCGCTGGGCAAAAGCAAGAATAGGGAGGGCTTGTCTGGACTTTTTAACTGAGGTTTTTCTCTGCTCTTGATGTATGCCTGACTTATGGCTTTTATATTGGTATTGCAGGCTGAAACTATGGAGGATTTATATGAGTGGAAGACTGCACTTGAGAATGCCTTGGTGCAGGCACCAAGTGCTGCTCATGTGATGGGGCAAAACGGTATCTTCAAGAATGATCAGAATGATTCAATTGATATTTCTTTGGACCAATGTATGCTCTTATTGTTGTCGTGTTTTACATCTATTGTTAATTTGTTTAAATTGAAAAAAAGTAGCTTCTGGATGAGAGTTATCAAAATCTACTCACTACCTTTGTTTCCATCGAGTCCAATCATCTATGTGGTCTCAAATGTTTAGGTTGAGAATTTGCTATTTGACAACATGATAAGAAGAGCTAAATATAAGAAATACTGGTTTAAGCATATGGTTTCAAGTTGAAAATCTTTGGGCAGCAGATTAGATCTGCTGTAACTACTATTACAGAAAATACCTTATTTCTATAGTATGTTATCAGTTCTTTCAGTTTTTTCTCATCATATTAGTTCTCTATTTGATTCTGCGTTGACCTTGTCTTGGTAGTGTTATCTATGGTTGATTTTGTTGGAATTGGCGGAAGCTCACAAATAATATAGAGACCAAGAATTTAACGTGGTTCGGCCAAAATTGCCTACGTCCACACAGAGAAAGAATTTTACTAATAAATAGTAGATTACAGAGAAGATTTCTAGAAGAAGAGGATCACACATCACTCGACTCGACTCTCACTTCTCTCAGAGCTCACCTAGCTCTCTCTTTCTCTCTTTTACAGCACACCCACGCCCCCATGGGTGCAGCAAGTTCTGCACCCATCTTGCAGCTCTCTGCTGCACTTCTTGTAGCCCACACCACACCCACTTTAGCCTATTTCTCTTCACCAATATTACATGTATTTATAGAGAAATAAATATGTGTGAACTCGATCAAATGGCGGTGGGGATTCCGGCGCCTCAATCCAGCTGTACTTCTAGCTCCTTCTGTTCGGCGCCTACCTTCAAGAAGTCTCCAGCAACATTTTCTTTATCAACGTGTGCGGTTGATCCTTCAACAGGTGTTCCTCCAAACAATGATCATTCATATGTCGATTAGGTGGTAACCTACACAACCAACATATCTTGGTTGGTTTGGTTGGTGTTGACTTTTCCAACAATCTCTCCCTCAACACCAAACGAAGGATGTCCTGACATTTTTTAATTCAAGGTATCTAATTCAGCTATGTCTTCCCATAGCTCTTGTGAGACTACCTTCGTTAGCAAGTCGCTGGATTCTTTTTTGCATGGATCTTCACAAGCTTCAATAGCTACTGATCCATCACCTCGCGTATCTAATGATAGCGAACCACATTGTGACTCCAGTCAAAAATTCTTTGACTATCACAATGCACTTTGTACTCCCTGGCTGATTCCCGTCTCTTTGAGAAACCGCTTTAGCCACAACATCTCTCCCGTTGTGAATAAAGCCACACATGCCTGCAGTCTGGACTGTCATGATACAGCTCCCTCTGCAAATGTGTAAATGAATCTTGATGTAGATCTTCCATCAAGATTACTAGCCGCGACAGCTTAACCTTCCAAGACTGGGTCAGCTCTCCTGTAGTACAAACATGACATACCCTTGCAGTACCTGAGAATCCACTTTACTGCTCTCAAGTGTTCTTTTCCTGAATTTGAAAGAACACTACTCACAACTCTCTTAGTGTGAGGATATCAGGTCTCATACACACTATAGTGTACATAGGACTTCCTACTGTTAAAAAGTAGGAACTGCAGTCATCTCTTGAACCTTTTTCTGGCTCCCCCTCATCTGTAAGAAGAAAATAATCTGATTCCAGATATCTCCGAGACGGAATCAACAATCGTCCTTTAGACGGTTTGTCTTGTTGAAGCTTATTAACTGGAGGATCACCTGCCAACTGTTTAGGTTCCGATGGAGAAGGAAACTGCTCCCCCTGCTCAATGCTCGTTCCTCCATTGTCAGCTTTCTCTTCTTCTTTTAGGGGTCTTCCTGCCTATCTTCAGTATTTGAAGCAGACTGTAGTGGTAGGGAATTAGTGATTGCTTCGGGAACACTTGTAGTTCCTTCTTTCGATCCTGTACAGTTGCCATACAACTGGTCTTCATGGATCACGTTGTCCCTGCTTTTGAAGAACCTTCTTTGCTTCAGGATCCCATAACCTGTATCCAAATTTCTCATCTCCATAGCCTATGGAGTGGATTTGACACCGAGGTTATGTCTTTTTTCTTTGGATACACGTGCAAACTCATTGCACTCAAATACTCTTTAATGAGAGTATGTTATCTTGCGGTCTTGCTACACCAGCTCTCTGGGACTTCAAATTGTAGCATAACTGATGGTGTTCCTGTTAATCAGATAACAGGCTGCTCGTACTGCTTCACGTCAGAATGGCATAGACAGCTTAGCCATTCTCATCTTGCATTTGGTTATTTCCACAATGGTCCGGTTCATTTGCTCGGTCACATCATTATGTTGTGTGGTGTAGGGGACGGTTTTTCTCCATTTTCTATCCCAAGGTATTTCGGCCTCTTGTCTGTTTCTCTTTCTACCATGGTGTGGAAGCTGATCAACGACTTGATCCT
The DNA here is from genome assembly GCA_036559045.1 of Platycarya longipes. Lineage (NCBI taxonomy): Eukaryota > Viridiplantae > Streptophyta > Magnoliopsida > Fagales > Juglandaceae > Platycarya > Platycarya longipes. The sequence goes on along the minus strand of CM071796.1, from coordinate 26,894,925 downwards.
TCATCTTCAAGAGAAACACCTACACCTTATGTGAAGCATCATCAACAAAGTAACAATGTATCTGTTACTGCCCAGTTCTTCAACTTTGAAGGACCGCAAACATCAAAGTATACCAGGCTCAACAACTCTGATATTTTTCCAGCAGACGTCTGGAACAAAATTCTGTGTTGTTTCCCACACAAATAGAATTTACAAGGGTTAAGTGTGATGCGCACTTTCTTTGCCAGCATAAACAACCATTTCTCTCCCATGTGGCCAAATCTCTGGTGCCACAAATTTGGGATGCCTCATCTTCAGCTGCATTGAGGCTAGACACATATTTTTGCACTAGATTTGTATGTAGTGCCTCAGATATGTCCACGAGCAATAACCATTACTCCCTTCTTCAGCTTTCAGGTATCGTTGCTGAAAATACTCTCGTAACCCTATTGATCAAGGGTTCTCTTGGATATCAGGTTGAGCTGCAGATCGGGTATGTGTCAGACGTTCTGGAACCATCAACATTGGTCTTTATCTTGACACCTCCTATACCCACAATTTTTGAGAAACTTCAATTTCTCATCCTAACTGTGCCACAGTCACCAAATCTGTAACTTGTGAAGAAATCTTTACAAAGAGTGGCTTGATACAAGGCTATCACCCATTCTAACTCCTAACTTGTTCCATATAGGCTATATTCTTCACCGGCGGAAGGAAATGCACAAACTCCAGGAAGTGTCACTAAGACTTCACCTTTTTCTTGCTTTGCTTGACCGCTGGACTGGTTCCGCTACCATTGTAGTTTCCAGCATTCTGAAGTGAAGTGACCCTCAATACCACAGTAAAAGCATTTTTCCTTCTTCAATTGCTGCCACCGCGATTCTGGGATCTATACCTGCTTTTACTCATGTTCCTTTTTCGGTTGCCTAGAACTCATAGGTATGCTTGGCCACACACAGATGCCATTTTCCAAGTTGACAAGGAGTCTCATGCCTTATTCTGAGCAGTTTTCACCTGGCACCTGCTCCCCAGCTATTGCCATAGTTAGCAGTTTCTGCCCCGTCACATCGACTGATCTTTCGCCTTTTTCTTAAGTCGACTCGAACAGATCTTCACTATTTAGAAGATTTTTCATCCGAGATCTCCACAATGCGTAGTTTTGCTGTTGGTATCCTTCACTGATTCGACCTTAACCTCCACTTTGAATGACTCTTTCTCAATGTTCGGAGTTGAATCTTAATAAGCGGAGCTCACCGTTGCGTCCGGAATGGTGGAAAACCTTGGAAACGACTCTAGTCTCGTTCCAAAACGATCAAAATTAAGCCCAAAACATGCGAAATATGAAAACGGAATATTCTCCTTTAGAAACAAAATTCCCAAGACATCACCGAAATATTCTCTACGGACACCGAAATATTCTCCTCCGGCAGGACAACTCAAACTTCAACGGGTCACGAAGCGGGTCGGGTCACCGGAATATTCCATTGGAACTGGAATATTCTTGCCATGACAGAATATGCTCGTTGAAATATTCCCTTTCGGATCAATGCTGGCGGGTCACGAACCTGGTTGGAACGGGTACGGGCCCGATCACCCAGTAAAACTGGGCCGGATCTCGTCTCCTACCCTCAGCTGGCGTGTGCGGCGCATGTCACGCGTTGCTGGCGCGTGGAGGTACTCGTCGGAAGCTGGCTGGCACTTGGGGCGCGTGGGGCACCTGCGGTGTATACCGGTGTCCGTTCAAGACGAAATTTTCACCAAAATTCTCGTCTCAACGTGGGGAATCTAGTGGTACCCTTTAAACTTTATTTCGAGCAAGTTTTAAAATAGGTCTAATTCGAAAATTCACAATTCCGATCTCTCACCGGCTCTAATACTGCTTGTTGGGATCGGCGGAAGCTCACAAATAATATAAAGACCAAGAATTTAACGTGGTTCGGCCAAAATTGCCTACGTCCACACAGAGAAAGAACTTCACTAATAAATAGTGGATTACAGAAAAGATTTCTAGAAGAAGAGGATCACACATCACTTGACTCGACTCTCACTTCTCTCAAATCTCACCTAGCTCTCTCTTTTATCTCTTTTACAGCACACCCACGTGCCCATGGGTGTAGCAAATTCTGCACCCATCTTGCAGCTCTCTGCTGCACTTCTTGCAGCCCATACCACGCCCACTTTAGCCTATTTCTCTTCACCAATATTACATTTATTTATAGAGAAATAAATATGTGTGAACTCGATCAAATGGCGGTGGGGATTCTGGCGCCTCAATCCAGCTGTACTTCCAGCTCCTTCTGTTCGGCGCCTACCTTCAAGAAGTCTCCAGCAACATTTTCTTTATCAACGTGTGCGGTTGATCCTTCAACAGGTGTCCCTCCAAACAATGATCATTCATATGTCCATTAGGTGGTAACCTATACAACCAACATATCTTGGTTGGTTTGGTTGGTGTTGACTTTTCCAACAGATTTATTGAGCACGTGGTTCTCAAAAACATTTTATATCTGTATCTGGGACATTACTTCTTGCATCGACCGGGCATACCTTTTGAACTTGGAACTTGGATATATTGGCTGCTTTTCTTTGCTTACCAGTTTCTTAACAGATTTGATGGTTTCTTTATTTCTTTTTAGTGAAGGACAGACAACCTGCCAAATCTACAGTAATTGGAAGGCCAGTTTTGCTTGCTTTGGAAGATGCTGATGGAGCTCCATCATTTTTGGAAAAAGCCCTTAGGTTTATTGAAGAGTATGGTGGGTCTTTATTTTTTCATAATTGTTTAAGATCTTATTTTATTGGTACTTTAAAATGTGATTTCAGTGAAGTGAATTACTTTCCAGTGAATGTTCTATCTTCTGAATACTATAAATCGTGTTCTTGATTCTTCTAGTAGGATTTTTTTTTTTTTTAACAAAAAAAAATTGTGTTGGAGAGAATTTGTAGTGTGCATGCATCACCAGAGGCACCTTATTTGGTGAGTATTCTGCTGCCCCAGTGCTTATGGATATGCTAGTAGCTGATTTTAGTACTTGGGAAGATTATGACCAATTGGAAGCTTTCACCATTCATTCCATACCTACCCACCTCCTTGACCCTAGTTTTGTATTCAAATTCCAGTTCTTACCCCCTTTCTTTGTAGATTGTAGTTTTATCCAGAAAAAATCTGATTTTAATATTACGTTGTAGTTTATAATGTATATTCTTGCGACATAGAGTAGATATTAGTCATTCCAAATCCACTTGTTCTTAATGGATGATGGAATGCTAGGATAAAAGATGGAATAATTACATGTACAACTTGTGAATATTCTCATTTGTTTCCGGGCAGTATATTGATAAGAATTTCATGTTGGGATTTTATGAAACACAAATTTAGACGTCAAAATTTCAAACACCATTCACTTAATTAAGTTACTATGGTGATCTCTGGAGAAATTGGTATGAAACAAATATAGATCAGTTTCAAAGGCCTATTGCAGGCTGATTGGTGGACTATGGAATCATTGATGCATTTTATAATATTACATTATATACTAGAACCTGTTACTGTATTCTTGTTTCACTACATTAGTATATTTAGCTTGTAAATAATTTGTTGTCTTTGTTTACCTATCAGCATCTTTGTGCAGGAATCATGCATATATGATTTGATTTTAGCAGGGTAGATTAATCTATTGTTCACATCGAGCTGGCAATGGCTTGCAACATCTAATAAGTCTTGCAGCATATTATATTTTCACCTGCTACATTTAGTGTCACTAGTTTCTTAAAGTTATAGGTCTTTCGGGTCTTTTGTTAATTTAGCACATGTAAGTCTGCAGGACCTTTCTTTAGACATATATGTTTATTTGTTACTTTGTTTATATGAATCTTATAAACAAATATCAGGAGTCAAAGTAGAAGGGATCTTGCGTCAAGCTGCGTATGTTGATGATGTTGAACATCGAGTTTGGGAATATGAACAAGGTGGGTTTGTCACATATAAGTGTTTTTGACTCAGTTTTGTCGTACGTTCACGACTAATACAAACGAGTAGAATGTGATTTTTGGTCAACATGTCTTGTGGACAAAGTTTTCTTCCAAACTGGGTTGAGGAAATTCCTTTCCTCCAACCCAGTCTATTAAATTATTATGTGTACTTTTGAGCCTGTGAGAGGCACCTGTTTTTTTAATAGAACTAATGGCGTTGGTCCATGATTAAATCCTTCTCCTTACATTTAAAAATCCCACTCCAGTTAATATAACACTGTAAATCCTATTGAAAATATGTCTCACGTTTTCAAAAGACAAGATAATTTAAGAGGTTTAGAGGAAATCTCTGTTCAAGTCTTACATGCAAGGTATTTTCGATTTCAGATTATGAGTACTTGCTTTTCTAATGGGATGCATAATGCACATGCCATGCTGGTGAATTGGCAATTGTCTACCCAAGCAATGTTGGAATATAACTTTAGTAACTAAGGATCTCTGTCTCAACATAAATTATTTTCTAAAAATATTTGCAACAGTTTTCAATGTTGGGTGCTACTGAAAAATATTTGTCAACAGAAAATATTTACATGGTCAACCAAAAACACTCAAAATGGGAGAATGACTTGCACTCCGTAGTTAAAGAAGACAGCTCCCTCCATTTTCTCCCTCTTTTATGTCCCATTGTCACCAAAAAGCACCAATGCTGGTCATCAATGTGTTGATGGCATGATTCAGCCCTCCCAACCATTTGCCTGAGAGCCATAGCCTCACTAGTGGTGAATCTTGCCAAGAAGTGATCAATATTACAGCTCTGACTAAATTGTTTTGGATTTTAAAACAAAGTCCAAATTGACCCTCCCAGTCCTCAATATCCTACCTTAGTTTTTATGAGGAGATCCCATACCTGAATCAAGCAGTTCTCCCAGAAAACATTAAGTTTACATATTCAACTCAATGCGTCAACTCATCTGCATCTTTACCACCGCCACTATACTCCCTTCACCCTGCCTCCTACCAGACCTCTTTAACCGCCATCATGTCTTAAATATGGGCCTGTTCAGATTAAATGTTGAGATTTTTGTGGGGAATTTATGGAGGTGAATGTGCTTCTAAAAAAAAAGTATGGAGGTGAATGTGTCTTGAAACTTAGTGCGTATGGCCCTTTGTGTGTAGAGATCTGGACTTCTGAAATATGTTGCTCATGTTAATGGTTGGTGTGTGGATCTGTTTTGGTACTGCTGCATCATGGGTATGATCATGGGGGTATTGGCATTGCCACAATCTATTTTGGGGATAGGGGTAGGGTTCAAGAAGCCATTAGTTTTAGGTGCTTTTGAATTTCTGGGCTTTTACTTCAGTTGTATTAAGTGTAACAAAAACATGTAGCTTGGATTTTAACCAAACAACTGAGAACAATTTTTTTTTCCTCGAAGAATTGTCTATTTATATTGCAACAACTGAAGCCAACCTTTCTTATATTTTTTTTTTATCTTTCTTTTTTCAATAAATCATGCTTATTGAAAATGACCACTTCAATGAATATAAGTACAGTTTTATTAAAACTAAAAACTGAAATTGTTATGAACAACAAAAAAGAAAAAAATAGTAAAATAAAAATCCTCTTTGCCTCCAGAGTACAATTTAAGAAACCAAAGCTGCATGGTAGTTTTGCATTAGAGATTCTTTTTTATATTTAGTTCAATGTTATTTCATCTATGAATGGTTTATTGCTTTAATTTAGGAAAAAATGAGTTTTCACCAGAGGAGGATCCACATGTCGTTGCCGATTGTGTCAAGGTATCTCTTTATGGTCATAGCAGGATTTGTTGGTGTAGGGCATGGCATGCATTAGAAGCTAAACTATTTTATTTATTGTCTTCCATGCACTTATCCAGTATGTCCTCCGGGAGTTACCATCATCTCCAGTTCCCGCATCTTGCTGCACTGCACTATTAGAAGCATTCCGTAAGTCTGTTAAATTGTTTGAGTAATATCTTTTTTTTTTTCTCACTTTGTTAAAATTCATAATAAATATTGTGAGCGCCTTATTTTGAAAGTGAATTTAGTGCTTAATTAAATCATTAGCATGGTGAGCGCCTAGCACAAGCCTTAGTGAAAGAAAAAAGGGAGGTGGTGAGGACAGCTCCCCTCTTGACAGTAAAATTTTAACTAAGCATTTAGGAGAATTTCTTCCTTTCTTATCACTTTAGGGGCACATAGTTAGTGTTGCTTTAAGAACAAGAGTTTGAAAATGGGATGAGAAACTATCTTGTGTGCAGTATCTGCTTATTTAAACAATGTTGTGTTTGTTGTCCTGGAAAGTTTCATGCAACATTGTATTTAAACAAATGAGATGAGAATTTATCCAGGAAAGTTCATGCAACTTTGTGTTTGTCACATTACATTTGGGTGTTCTACCATGTGTTTGGTATTTCATTAAATTCATGTTTTCTCTTACCTATAATCTTTGGACTACCTTACAATGAGTAGGAACTGATCGTGGTGTTAGAGTCAATGCTATGCGTCGCGCAATATGTGAAACATTTCCAGAGCCTAATCGCCGGTTGTTGCAGAGGTAGTTGCTACATTACTTTTATTGTCATTTCCATATTATTCATAATTGTATTAAGGTATCCTTGTCTATATTTTATTAGACAGATCTCATTTTGGAATTCATAATTTAAATATTCTATATAGGTTTATGTTTCTTGTTTCTAAATAGAAAGGCTTTTTTTTTTTCTAATTAAAAGTTTATTTGTCCTTTTCAGTTTCAGTGTTCACTGTCATTAGGATTCTTTGGAAATTTGCACACGCGCACACATAATTATGCAGACATGCACACTGTCACATATGATATAATTTTATTTGTCACCTTTTCCTCTTCTTTTCTCTTTCCTCCATTTGACAACCATGCACTCACTAGCTTGACCTTTTGTATTTTTTGGCACATAGTTGCATTTTCTATATTTTGATTTGTTAATTTTGTATCCATTCAGAGTACTTGTGATGATGCTAACTGTGGCTTCTCACAAAGCTGAGAATCGAATGAGCACTTCAGCTGTTGCTGCTTGCATGGCACCCTTACTTCTGCGTCCCCTTTTGGCTGGAGACTGTGAAATCCAAAATGATTTTGATGTTGGCGGTGATGGGTCCGTGCAACTTCTGCAAGCAGCTGCTGCAGCTAACCATGCTCAAGCCATTGTTATAACTCTATTAGAGGAGTATGATGACATATTCGGGGTAATTTCTAGTATCTTACTCATTCGCAATTGCCTCTATGGTTTCCCATAGTTACTTTCTCTCAGACTTAACACACCTACCCACCCATTCATATCTTGTGCTAGTAATGCTATATGGCTTTTCTTTCATTATCAGTTTTTGATTTATGAATTGTCCTAATGATCTATGAATTCCATCGACGCTCTTTTTCTTGTTTATAGTCCTTTTAAAAAATCCATATGAACTCTTCTCGAAAAGGATTAGTGGAAAAGGATCACTTGTTACCAAACACATCAACTTTGATAGAAATATTTAATTCTTCTCTTCTTTTTCCCTTTTTTAAATTAGTTTGGATATGCCACCAATGACTTTCTTGTCCTCTTTTAAAAATGCAAAGTACGAATCTTCTCTTGTTCTTTCTTCGTACTTTTACCTGACAAAGTTTGATCCCAGTACTAGCACAAGGGGAAGAGCTATGTTTTTTTTCTTTGGGGAGACAAACTAATGGAACAAGACACTCGCCTTCTATGATATTCATCCTCATGAAAATGGTTGAACGCTAAAGATTCATTAACAAAAGTCATCATATGGAACACAAATACACTACTTATTATTTGCTAGAAACCAACTTGACAAAAAATGATAAATAAAAGAAATTTCCATGACAATGATCATTAATTATACGCACCCATGTATGAGACTATATATGTGTCATTTATGATCATGGAATTATCTAAATTGTTTGATTTTATTTGACTTCAGTTCTTTCTTTCAACTGGCTCTTCTCTTGCTCATCTTTCTTCTTATCTTTGATTTTGGGAAATCTTTTCTTCTTATTTTGCATATTTATTTAGCCTTGCATTGCTCGATCCCCCTAGCTCCAACCCTGTTAGTATAAGTTCCAAATTGCATTTTGCAGTGCAATAAAATAGGTAGTGAAGGGCCAGATTGGCTGTCTCAAATCAGATGGCAACCTCATTGGGAATTCATTTTTATTTTTCTTTGTGCTTTTGAGCTCAATGAATTAGTAGTTTGTGTGCAGGAAGAGTCCATGTCTCCTGAAATATACACCGACTCAGAAGAGAGTGGAAGTCGGAGTGAAGAGGCCACTGATGATGATGAGTCCTATGGAGATGATGAACATGGTGATGCAACACAGGAGTCTGATGCAGATGATGATCTTGAAAATGTCTCAAAGGAATCCTGCAGCGAGAGTGGCGACTCTGGAGACAATGATTTCTGTGATGCTAAGGCTTGTCTCTATACTTTCTTACATGAGCATCTATGTATATTTATACACACTAATGATAGTAAAGCTATAATTTATTCCTCTGCGTTCTTAGTGCCAGGACCTGAGAATGAATATTTGGTGCTTTGCACGTCTAGGTTGGATTGAATGGTGCTTTTGCATTTCTACATATATGTGTTAATTTTGGTCTGAATACATTTCCGTGTATTTCCTTTCAATTATATAGAAAATCTATACATTACATTAGTCAAATATTTCCAGCTCCTTAAATCAAGTTTGTTTTCGGTGTTTCGGTGCTTTTCGGTGCCTTAATTGCATCCTTATAAGTGTCGTAATTATCTACTTAATTTAGTCAACTATTTACACCTAATTTACAACTATCCTTAAATTATCATAACATCCCCCCTCAAATTGATGCTTGTGGATCACGAAGCATCAATTTGTCAACCAAGAATTGATGCCGATGTCGAGAAAGCGCTTTAGTGAATATGTCTGTAGTTTGATGTTTAGTGGAAATGTGAGGAAGAGTAATGATATGTTTGTCGAAAGCTTCTCGTATGGAATAACAGTCAACTTCAATATGTTTCGTATGTTCATGGAAAACGGGATTAGCAGCGATTTGAATAGCACTTGTATTGTCTGCATGAAGAGGAGTGGAATGAAGTTGAGAAAAACCAAGTTCGCCCAATAACCCACGAAGCCACGTGATCTCTGAACAAGCGGAAGACATAGCACGATATTCAGACTCAATGGAAGATTTGGAAACTGTGTCTTGTTTTTTACTCTTCCAAGAAATGAGTGCATTTCCTAAGAACATGCATCAACTAGTAATAGAACGACGAGTATCTGCACAACCTGCCCAATTAGCATCACTATATTCCACCAACTGTAAGGAAGATTCCTTAGGAAAGAACAATCCTCGTATAGAAGTGCCATTGAGATATCGGATAAGCGGATAGCAGCTAGATGAAGGTGTCGAGGGGTTTGCATAAATTGACTAATTTGCTGTACTGCAAAAGAAATGTCAGGTTGAGTAATTGTCAAGTAGTTTAAGTTTCCAACTAGTTGCCGATATAAGGATGGATCTGAAAAAAGCTCGTCTTCCTCCTGACAAAGTTTGAGATTTACCTCCAAAGGAGTAAGTACAGAGTTACCTGATTGAAGACCAGCCAATGAGATTACTTTCTGTGTGTATTTGTGCTGATGTAACCATGTACCAGACGGAGGAAATTGAACCTCAAGACCAAGAAAATACTGCAAAGGACCAAGATATTTCATATGAAAAGATGCCTTGAGATGTAGTTGTAATTGCTAAATTAATTCAATATCAGAGCCAGTAATCACAATGTCATCAACATATACTAAAAGCAACACAATTCCTGTAGAAGTCTTGCGAAGGAAAAGAGGAATCAAATTGACTCTGAGTAAATTGGAAGATAAGCAAATTAGAGCAAAATTTATCAAACTATGCCCATGGAGCCTGTTTCAATCCGTATAAGGACCGGCGTAGCCGACAAACCTCTGAGGAAGGTGTATTAAACATGCCGGGAGGTGGAGATATATAGATTTCTTCCTTGAGGTCTCCATGTAAAAAGGCATTCTTTACATCCATTTGCCTGAGAGCCATCCTTGTGAGGCAGCAAGTGCCAAGATAGTCCGAACAGTAGTCATCTTGGCAACATAAGCAAATGTTTCTTCATAATTAATGCCATACTCTTGACAATTCCCAAGAGCCACAAGTCGAGCCTTATATCTATCGAGTGAACCATCAGATCGAAACTAGATTGAATACACCCATTTGCAGCCAATTGGTTTCATATCAGATGGACAAGTCACAATATCCCAGGTGTGATTGTCTTGAAAAGCCTGAATCTCTTGTTTCTTGGCCTGCTGCCAACAGGCTTGAGAAGCTGCCTGAGCATAAGAGTGAGGATTAGAAATAGTATCGAGAGTTGCAGCAAACGAGGTGTGAGAAAATCCATACCTATCAGGTATATGTCTATCCCGGATGGAATGCTGAGGTAGAGGAGTCACAGAATCAGGTGGCGGATCAGTGTCTAGAAGGAGCATTGGAGAAGTTGGATGACGTCGATGATACACCAGTCCTGGTTTAAACCTCTTAATAGAAGAAGACACAGCATCAAAAGCTGGAAAAAGAGCAATTGGAGGTTCAGAAATGATCAGAGATTGAAAAAAATATTGATTTTCAAAGAAAATCACATTTTGAGAGATCCGGATTTTGTTTGCATAAGCATCATAACAAACAAATCTTTTTTGAGTAGGACTATAGCCCATAAATGCACATGTAACAGACTGAGTGCCAAGCTTGTGACGATCAATGGAAGGAAGATGAACAAAACAAATACATCCAAAAGTATGAAGAGAGTGATACTCAGGATGTATGCCAAATAATCGAAAATAAGGAGAATCATACTTTAGAGTAACAGTAGGCAAACGATTGATCAAATACACAGAAGTAGATATAGCTTCTACCCAAAAATGAGAAGGCATGGAGGAATCAATTAAAAGAGTACGAGCAACATCTAAGAGATGATGATTCTTACACTCAGCGACTTCATTCTGTTGAGGGGTATACGGGTAAGAATGCTGGGAAATAATTCCCTTTTATTGTAGATAAAGCTGAAAGGATTGAGACATGTACTCCCCTCTTGATTCGGAGCGTAAGATTTTGATTCAAGTACTAAACTGTGTCTCACTAAGTGCAACAAATTTTTAAAAGACAGAAAACACATAAGCTTTAGAGTGAAGAAAATATATCCAGGTAAATCGACTATAATCATCGATAAATGTCACGAAATAACGATGTTGACTATGAGAAATAACAGGACTCACACTCCAAACATCAGTATGTATAAGCTCAAAACAGGTAGTTGCATGACTATCATGTGTAGGAAAAAGTAAAATTTTACTTTTACCAAGACGACAAGTAGCACAATCAAAAGAGACATTGGAAGAGGAAAACAAATTTTTATTACCCAATAAACCATTTTTAAAAAAATGAGTTAAGACAGTAGGATTAGGATGGCCTAATTTCTTATGCCATATTTCACTATTATTAGCTGTAGCTGTACAAACGAGAGAAATAACATTAGGAAAGGAATTGTGTTGCTTTTAGTATATGGCCAAATTCTTTGCAGTGGTAACACTGCAATTTATTTCATCCTCTCCCTTGCGCAACATAAGCAGCATTAACAGCTTTAGAAGAGATCCTATCAGAAGTCATACCTATTTGAGTGGATAAACGTTGTTCCTCCCGCAATAATTCTCCCAAGTAAATATCCAAAGAAGGAACTGGGTTACGGTTCAATAAACCGGCTCGAACAGCTTCAAACTCAGTCCGAAGCTTCATAAAAAATTGATCGCGTTGACTCTCAGTGTGAACCATTTGAAGAGCAGCAAGTGCCGTCGAGGGTACTTTGGTATAAATAATGGAAGAATATTCGCTCCGAAGATTAATAAAAGCGGAATAAAACTGTTCAATAGTCAAGTTACCTTGACTGAAAGTATTGATTTCCAACTCCAATTGGAACTTCCGAGCGCTGTTATCTTGATGATAAATCTGGTGCAAGTAGTCCCACATAGCTTGAGCGTAGTAAAGCAGAGAAGATTTGTGACAAGATGTGGTTCAAGTGTTCCCAACAACCAAGAAACCACCTTAGCATCATTGACTCCCCATTGGGTAAGTTCATTTTTGGTAGTGGGAATTTTACCAGAACTATCAATATGATCTGCTAATTCTTTTCCTTTTAAGAACATTTTAAATTGAAATTTCCATGTAGGAAAATTCTTTCCATTAAATCGAATAATAGAATTTTCAATAGACATGACTAAACCCACCCTTTTGACTAAACCAACTAATAAATTCCTTTTTTTTTTTTTTTTTAAAACGTGCCGACAACTCAGACACCACCAACAAATGGCCAAAATAATTCCACCCAGATAATGGCAATTGACTACTAACCTCTTCCTTTAATTTCGAGTTTCCTGGGATCAACAAGCACGAGTTGAGATTTCTAACACAAAACCCACCGACAAAACACAAGCCGCTAGAAATGTCTAACGCAGAACACACAGAGCCCACCGACTAACCCAAACAGCTGATCTCCACCACAGAGATCGCCGATGACCATAGGCGAGACCTCCGACGTCGCCGATGACCACAGACGAGAGCTCCACCGACCACAGAAAGCTCTGACGAACCGGAACTCACCCAAACAAACGAGAGCTCCGACAAAACACAAGCCACCGGAAATGTCTAACACAGAACACACAGAAATAGTCGATCAATCAGATAACTAGAGTCACCCACGTCCAGAGACGATACCGATCGATACACAGCCACCCCAGAGTGCACTAGCAACCACCGATACACTAGAATAAAATTTTCAAGGAAACAGAGTACGCAACTCTGAAAACCCAGTTTCAAGAAGCTCAAACCCACACGGTTTGACACACAGAAGGCAGCGACATCCACTAACGGCAAGAAATAACTTGCTAAATACCAAAGAAAATTTTCCCAGGAATTGCGATAAAAAAACCACGAGCGATTTAGACTTAAGCTGACGGAAATCAGAGAAGCTTTGATACCATGTCAATTTTGGTCTGAATACCTTTCCTTGTATTTCCTTTCAATTATATAGAAAATTTATACATTACATTAGTCATATATTTCCAGCTTCTTAAATCAAGTTTGTTTTTGGTGCTTCGGTGCCTTAATTGCATCCCTATAAGTGTCGTAATTATCTACTTAGTTTAGTCAACTATTTACACCTAATTTACAGCTATCCTTAAATTATCATAACAATATGCAACCTTTGAGCTGATGTCTTATGCTACATGTTTCATTTGTGTTTCCCATTTCTGGTTCCTTTGGAACACGTGCTACTGTTTACTGTATTATTAGTTCTCATGTCCTGAAGTTCTCCTTTGAAGTTGTATCCAAACCTTGGGATTGAATTCATACTATAACAGATACTCATCCTTTTCTAGAGTCTAGATTCTTTCATCCAGAGTTTCTTAATCATATTCCTGCCATTTTATAGATCGATCAAGGTTCTATTTTGGAAATTTCAGTGTCAGTGTGCATCCAGGAAATAAATCCCCTGGTGCAGATTCTCTTTTTTCTTATAGACTTCTTTTTTTAATATGAATGTCTACAATTTTAACACAAAGTTTAAAACTTCTTTGAGGAACTTATTTTCATTATTTGAAACAAACCTTTGTGCTAGTTACATCACATAACCTCATTGCTCATCTTACTAATTTTTAAACAGGAAAAAAAAAAACTCGCATCTATCTTGCTTATTCATTCAAGTTTATGATTTCGTTGCAAGAACTTCTACTAAGTGCGACAGTTGTTGCCATTTCTTCTCCTTACATAAATTATTGTCCTTCCAAATTCTGGTCATGGATCCATGTGCTGTCATATTATATGGTTCATCTGGTTATGTTCTAGACAAATCTTTATTTTGATTGATATTTTTGTTTTCCACGGAGAAAGTCTTATCTATTTGTGCTAACTAAGGTGCTGGGTTCTGATGGTTTGAAGTTATACTGACCAGTTCAAAACTGCAGGATTATGGTGCTTCAGATTCGGGCTCCAAGTCCCCTGAAGAAGGTGGTGTTTCTGGGGCCAGTCAGAAGCTGTCATCAAATTCACTTGAAGCTTCACTGCCTCAACATTTTGTTCCCAAAATGGGGAATCATTCGAACCAAAGCAATAATGGTTCAAAAATGCAGGCTGTTGAGCCTGCTGAACTGTTAACAGATGGTTCTAAAGAACCAATTTTTCCTCCTCGTACTTGTCCTGTTCCAACATCATGCTTTAACGTACCTACAGCCATATCTAATGTACCTGCACATAGTGCTAGGCGTCAATCAATGTGGAGACGTACCTCTGTGAGTATATGTTTTATGAATTCATTAAGTGCGCACGAGCTCTAGGTCTTATTTTCTTAACCATGTTTCTCTATTTACATTTTTTAAAATTGATTGAGTATAGCTTTTTGAAGAATGGCTTTGAATCTCAACATTCATTAATTATGAATTGCTCAGCATTATGCCTATGTTCCAAACCTGGTAGTTATTGTAATTTAGTGTTTTTATTATTTTCTTCTTCCTTTTTTCTTTTGCTTGCATGCAGGGAAGGAAGAACCTTTCCATGGAGTCCATTGATTATTCTGTAGAAGATGAGTAAGTGATACATCTATCATCTGTATACAGAACTATTTTCTTATGTGAATTTTTTCATAATATATTTCTATAGTGCTTCTTTCATTGTATCTAGTATTATTGGTGCCTTATATTACATGCTTGACACTTTAATTGCAGGTGAAGTTAAATTGTTTTTAGCACTTATTTGTACAAGAGATAGACATTTGTTTGAGACACTATTCTTGGCAGGTTAAATACAAGGTCTTAATTAGTGTGTGCCTGCACATGTGCAAATGCACGTGTTTTGTGTATTTGGGTTGGTGTGTGTGTGCATGCATGCATCTTTGTGTGTGTGTGTGTGTGAGAGAGAGAGAGAGAGAGAGTAGTAGATATAGTGCTCCCTCATCTCATACGAATGCACAAGGACCCACATGTTAGAAGAATTTCAATGTGGGGGCAAGTATTCTCATAGCGTCTGAAAGTATAAGAATGAAAGAGAGAAGTATTAAGCTTCGTAATGATGAGGTTAAGGAATAAAGAGACTTCTCCTCTTCGGATTAGCATATAACTCTCTTCTTATAGGTTTCCTCTGAAAGCTTTTCTCTCTAATTCTTCCTCAAACTTATGACTAACATGTTATCAGATCACTGATCCTAGGTTCGTGTTCTTATATCTTTATTTTCTTCCTCTATCCACTCTTAAACAGAAGTAAAATATTCTATGATAGCATTGTGAATCATAGTTCATGGGTTTTTTCCAAATCAATATCGAGAAAATGGGGTTTTCCAAATGATTTTTTCTTTCTATTTTAGGAAGTAGAAAAGGTAAGATAACCACCATGTTTCTTAGGGAATCAACATATATTGAATGTGTCTTGGTATCAAAGGTACAATATATGTTACTTGTATGCTTGTTGCTCCGGAGATGAGACAAATGGAAATGAAAAAGATTTAAAATCCTGAACTATAAATCTAAGTTTGTGGCCATTGCCTTTGGCGTTAGGATTAAGTGTTTATGACCTATATTTTTTAATCTTGAATCATTAACAGGAATTTTTTATTCAATATGGGAACTTGGTTTCTTCTGTTTTATTTTCAGTCATGGTGGCTCAAACTCCAACTGTTCAACACATCTAATTTCCCTTTTCCGTTTGTGTAGAGTTGAAATCCAGAGGCTTGAAGCCTCTAAAACTGAATTGCAAAACAGAATTGCAGGAGAGGTAGAGACTTCAAAATTTTCCCTTTTAAGGTATCATTCTATGGAATGTATGGGGAGTTATCATGCAAATCAAATTTTCTCTTTGCAGGCTAAAGGAAACACAGTTCTGCAAGCAAGTCTGGAAAGAAGAAAGAAGGCCTTGCACGAGCGTCGTCTAGCTCTAGAGCAAGATGTACGTTCAATATTAGAGATACTTTAGTTCTTTTCCTTTTTTATGTTTTTTTCCTAGAAGAACATAAATATTCTGTTACATGCGATCCAAATGTTCTGAATGCATTTTTTTTCTCTTTTTGCTCTTTCTGCCTGTTGGTTTTAATTGAATATCATTACATAACTAGATGGACTCAATAAACTATTTGGTAACTACCGATCTTGATGCGGAACTGTTGCAAGGCCTAATTGTGACAGTGTTAATTGTGACTTTAGGTTGCAAGACTTCAGGAACTGTTGCAAAAGGAAAAAGACCTGAGGGCAACTCTTGAAGCCGGAACTCAGACTTATCATGGGCATTTACCTGGTTTAGCCACTATTGACGAAAAGGTTTGTTTACCTCACATCCAACTGGTATTCTATAAATAGTTTTGATCAATTTCTAACTTGCACTTCTGCCAAAGACAAAGGCAGAGCTTGAGGAAATTGCTCAGGCAGAGGCAGATATTAACAATTTGAAGCAGCATGTTGATGACCTTGAAGCACAGCTTAATCAACATCGTGAACAAAACTATGGTTCTATGCATGCTTTGTACAATCAACCCCAACAAACTCCAAATCATCAAGAAAAACTGTAAGATTTTCTTTGACATAATGGATGAATTTCTTTTTGTGTTGCCTTCTGCTTGATGGTTGTTATCCAATGTTACCAAATTTTTGTGACACACTCAATACTCAGAAAATTATGTTACACTAGATTTTTGTTTCAACAGTTTACGCACCCACATCTTCCCAGAAACTTCTGTTCGGGAGGGGGAGGGTTATGATCAATCTTTATCCCATAGATGTATACCCAATATGGGTTAGATCGCAGACCTCCAGATCTAAAAGGAGGGAAAATATGACTAACCTACAAGACATCATACTGAACGATATGATTAATATGTATGGTGCCCTTATTAATGTATTGATCATTATACACCAAGTGATTATATACAGTATTTACATGAGGGAAATGGTTTCTGCATATTAATATCAAGCTTATTTTTTGTTTAGATGAAAACCATATAATTTTATAAGAACATAATGTGTTAATATTTTGTAATGATAAGCATTTACAGTACAAGTTTGGGCCGAGTACTATTTTTGGGGAAATTTCATTTTGCACCTTTGAACTACCACCAATTTTTCGAAGTGCACCCCAAATTAAACAAAACCTCAAATTTGCACCGTAAACTACCACAGTTTTTAATTTGCACCCTGCATGTTCTAAAATGTCATTGCTTAACTTAAAAGGGTAATTTAAAAAATTATTTTTTTTAAAAAAATTAATAATTATCTTTTTTATCACTAATATTTATTTTATTTATTTGTTATTATTGTTGTCTTGTTATTTATTTATTTATTTTATCATTATATTATTTATTATTTGTGGATTATTATATGCTATTATTTTTTATTATTTTATTTTTAATAATTTTATTTTTGTAATGGGGGCATTTTAGACAATTTATTCTAAACATCTAGTGTTCACTGTGCAGTGCAAATTTTTAATAAAACTTGGTAGTTTGCTCACTCATATATGTACACAAAGGCTTGTGAATGGTTTGAAGAAGATAAAATGGGGGAAGTGTTGTTAGCCTTTGGTAATGTGCTTTTCTTTTTTTCCTCATCATTTTTAGTCGTTTAAAATTTGGTACAGAAAAGATAAACAGAAGGATACTGATGGCGCACCAACTGTACTTGGTGAAGGGTCAAGAAATAAGGTAAATTAATTTAGCATTTGAGATAATTCCTTGAGAAATAGTTTCAGTTTCGTAGATGGATCTGACTAATGAAGAATACAAATTTCTCTCTTATATTCAATCATTCAACAAATCACGGTTACGAGTATAATGAGATCCATTTACAGTCTTACAAAAGAATTTACCAGTAGGCCCCTCTTAGTAGATCAAGCGTGGCTCTAGGACCCAATGAATGTGAATTTCATCTTTTGATGATGCTGGCTGGCTTGTTGGTCATCTGATTTTGCTGGACTGGAATAATTTTTTTTTTTTAGGAGTTGTTCTTGCAAATTTATCCCCAAGTACGTTTTTTCATTTGTCATGAGGTGGCTTGTTAGGTTTGGCACAAATATCGGTGAACAGAGGACAGGCCTCCAGTAGTGAAAAGTTAATAGATTTTAAATAAACTTTGGGATTTTTATAACAATACCACCATTATAAGAATACTTTAAATGAGCTCACCCATTTGTTTTCAGATTATTTATTAACTTCAGCTTTGACAGATTGCTTTTTCCTAGAACTGCCTTTTATATATATATGGGGTTTGAACTTAGAGATTTCAGTTGTGCTCGTCACTCGTCAGAGATGAAAAAAAAAAAAATGCTATGATATGTCAATGGATTGTCTATTTTGGAAAACTTGGTAACTTTTTTTGAAGGTCAAGGTGAGGCCAGAGTTTGCCATTTTGTTGGGATGCCATAACCAGTGCAGAGTAAGGAACGATGGAGCATAGCACCTCAGTGACTCCTCATTTTAATGATAAGCAAATACCTTCTCAAGAGAGGAAAGAGGCTCTTTTTACTACATCCGAACTTGAACATGAACCATACTCGAGTTTAAGCCAGCAAGGAATTGATAGATGTGTGCCTTTTCCTCTTTTTTTTTTTTTTGGAGTCTCACTGCATCTGCTCCATAATTAGTCTAGGTTTATTAGCAGTTTAATTTCTGCCACAAACCACAAATGTCAGTTGCCACAAATAATTCACCCCAGGTTTCCATAATTTTGTCATTCTATCCACATACCTTTGCTACGTTCCCTACTTTTGACCAAGTATGAGCTGATCCCAAATCTCATTTGATGATGGTGATGGGTAGTCATGGTATTTTAAGGACATTAGGACAATTTATTCCAAGTTAATAATAATAATGACTGTGAAATTACTACTTGTCTCAAAAGTTTAAGCTAATGAGAAGAGGAAATTTTATTATATCTTAACACTTTTCCTCACTTGTGGGTCAGACTTTCCCTCAATTAATAGGTCCAACAAGTGGAATATTTAATTAAATGAGGCGTAGAGTGTAGAGTCAAAATTCGAACTCAGGACTTCTACTCTGATACTAAGTTGTCCCAAAAGCTTAAGTTGATGGGAAGATGAAGATTTTATTATATCTTAACACTTCTCCTCACTTGTGGGTCAGACTTTCCCTTAATTAATAAGTTCAACAAGTGGAATATTTAATTAAATGGGGTGTAAAGTGTAGAGTCAGGGTTCGATCTCAAGACCTCTGCTCTGATACCATGTGAAATTACTTGTCCCAAAAGCTTAAACTGATAGGAAGATGTAGATTTTATTATATTTTAACATTCTCATTAGCTTAAGTTTTTGGAACAAGTAATAATTTCACAATGACAATGACTTATGTTATTTCTGTTGCTGTGATGGTGGTTGTTGCAATGTTGATGCTGATGCTAACTTCTTTAGAAAATGTGCATGGAGCACTATTACATGCACGGTAACTTCTTAAATTTCTACTCAGACTCATGAGAGTCTAACTGGTTATACAAGCTTCTTATATGGAATACGAGCTTCATGTTCTTTTCTAGCAGGATAAGACTTGATGTACCGATTATAATACTTTTTACCCATGTGCACAGCAGGAAGCAAATCCAACAACTGCTGCACTCTCCAAGTTGACAATGAGGCTTAACTTTCTGAAAGAACGGCGTAGCCAGATAGCAAATGAACTCCATGTTATGGATAAAGGCCAAGGATCAGGTCAACTTGTCCAAAACCCGGACAAGAATCAAGGATTTGAAGTTCAAGCTGTCCAAAATCCAGACATGGGTGAAGGATTGGACTATTGTACATTACCTGCCAACCCTCACAGAAAGGTGGGAACTGAAGGCCATTCAATTCAGAAAGGTTCAGAAAATCAGAAGCCCAATCTTTTCTTCCACCCAAGGACAAATTCTAGATGATACCAGGTTTTATACCATCACTCGGTGATTGTTTTGTGCATTTCATGTTGCTTTTTGTAGTCAACAATCTGATTCATTGAAGTTGTTGGATAGAATTGACACAAGGTTGAGTTTGATACCAATATCAAGCTCGAGTCTCTACGCCCCCAAGCCTAATGATGTACAGATCATCCACTTTCATGATGTAAGCTTATATGTAATTATGATTCCTGATTTTTGCTGGATCAAAGACAAAGCATGGGTTTTTCTTTTAATGAATCACATCTGTAATCTTGTTGTATCGGTAAATAGAATATCTAATCTTATTGGAGTTGCTTGGAGGAAATGGGCTAAACCTTGGGGAAAAAAATCCTAGGTTCAAGCCTCCCATTTTGAAGGGGTTTTCTTTTCATTGGATGGGGGGATGGATAGTTTTAAGTTAACAAGGACTTGTGTGTATGGAGGTGGTGTATTTAACTGTATATATGATGTGCATTTTCTTTCTTTTTCTTCTCTACAATAAAATTATTATTATAAAATGATTTGAAAAAGTCATCCTCAACTGTATGGATTGAATCGATATTTATGCCTATATTAAAAACCAATATTAAGTAAATGAAACACCCTTTTGGCCCTTTGGATCCTAAATTTAGGGTTTTAAGTTCAATCTGATATCATCAGGGAAAGTTCTTTTTTTCTTTCTTGATTTTTGCTCTCCCTTCAAAAGTCTTAGAAATAAATGATATTTATAGTTATAGAATATGCCAATAAATGTGAAATTTACATTAAAAAAAATCATGTTTTAGGAGCATCTAGCAAAAGCATTACTTAATTATGGTCACTCATTGCAATTGAGGCGAGTCACTTGCTGTAAACAAAATTAAGATTTAATAAGAGCAGATAGTTAAAATGTCTCTTATTTGGGCAATAAAATATGACGCAAAGGGAGGTAGCACAAGTTGAGAGAGGACTAGAGGAAAGGCATAAAGCCTTCCTCAATCCTCGAAGGATCATTCGGCTGAAGTATTAATTGTGTGGAAAATAAAAGGTTGGGATAGTTATGGTGACTTCTTTTGCTTTGGGAAGGTGTGTTTTCAAATAAGGCTTGGTAGGTATTAGATAGGTTTCATTAGGGGCTCTTTATTATAAGCTAGGTGTTTTCTCTTGCATGCACTAAATGTATTTGGTTACGCCTATTGATGTTAATATATTTTTACTTATTAAAAAATTATGGTTATTGTAGCTTCCACACGTTGGGTCCTCCCCAAAGTATTCAGTCAATGAGTGAATTCTTCTGGCTAGGAAAAAAACATATTAAAAAACACCATTCAACAAAAAGATATTCAATTTCATAGTATTATGAAGTCCTCTATAAGAAAAATTAATGAGTGACTAAAATTGCAAATTAGCATCTTCAACCTCAACCTATAGAACTCTTCAAGAATCTTCTTGACTTGCTCAAGGGTAACAAACAATAGAATAGTGAAAGGTCCCTGCTTAGAAACAATTGGTATAAACCCTTTGTACATAGCCATGGGCCCTTAGTCCTCAAAGTCTTTAGAGTGCAATCAAGAGCCCCACTTTTAGGTGGGGTCCTCTTGGCTCCACCTTCATGTTCATCACCTTAGTCTTGATCACGCCCATTAGATTCAACACCACCATCTCAACAAATCCCACTGTGAAACTAGCAGTCACGTGGGTTTCGAGCTCAATCTTTCATCAATTGCCTCTCCAAAATCATCTCCTTGAACTAGTCATATGATGCCAGCTGCAAAACAGCCACTATCATGGCATGGTTCACGATTATGGTCGAGCTGCTCCACAGGCTGGCCACGCCCTCTTGCCTTGACATGTGCATGATCACATCCACCATGTTTGTATAGTTGTCTTTAAGCCACCAGGACCTGCCTATTGGCTTGCATTCGAACCATGGACATGTTCGCTAGGCTCCCAATGGCAATGTCAACAGTGTCGACAATCAAACTAACTTTGCACACCAATGGAAAATGATAAACTCACATGCGATTGAGAACATCATACAAGTCTATTTGGGTGGTAGAATAGAGTATGTGACATATTACAGTGACAGTTACCCTATAAAATAGAGCGGCAATGCCTTCAGTTCAGAAAATCCATACGTTGACAGAGACGAGTCCACCTAGGCAAAGCAGCAGGGCTAGCTGTGGTGGGACATAGAGGGTGGTGGTGCCTACGGTAGCTAAGAGGTGGTGAAAAAGAATGTCAGATGAAAATTGTGGATTGACTGTGGGTCTCTGAGTTTGAGACACGTACTTACTTGGGTGAATTGATGGATGAAAATAAAGTGTTTTGTAATTTAGAGGCTAGAGTGGCTAAGTAAAACGGGGTATTCTATGTTCTAATTGAAGAATGACACGATTATGATGGGGTCCTCTGAAAAGAGTGTCCATTTCAGTGGTCATGCAATTGCAAAGAAAAGACTTGAGTTTGATATTGAGGGCCATTGAAGTACAACTTCGAGCCTAACAAGTTGTCTTTTCTTTAAAAGGTGTTTTAGCCCGTAACTTAAAAAATATATATTAATGTAAGAATTCTATAATTGATGAGATTCGGTCACTTAGTGCCAAACTACTCACCCAAAGGCCCATTTGGGTTTTGAGCCCTGTATTCCTTCCAAGCTCTCCAAATGAGATAATGGGCTTGCACCACATGTTGACCCAAAGAATCAACCCTCCCACTGAAAACCCAAAGACTCAATCTGTCTAATGAATTGTTACGAAACCAATATGAGAAAATGTTCATTTCTACTGTTTATGGCTTAATCTAAATCCTCAAGTCTAATGCATTTAACTTTAGTCGAGTGATGCCAACCCATAGATGTTGTATGTACACATTGTGACAAATGCATAGCGCTTCATAAGAGAGTTCCACTCCATGCACTTGGATATGAATATCAAATTATCCATCAATGGCTATGACTAAACCTTTCCTTATGGAACCAATCATTGCCATTGTCGTTTACGTACGTTTGATCCCTAACAATTTAGTACCTTCTTGAAAAAGCTGAATCTCCCTTCTTTCTATATCTCTTTGTCCCATCTATTCCTTTGTCTTTAAACAAAACTTAAAAGCGAGATAGGGAAACTTCAAAACCACGCACTCATGTCTTTCCGCCCTCCGTATATGCAACTTCTATAAATGCCCCATCACTAGCTTGTGCTTCTCATAACCACCATATATACCTAAGCTAGCTAGTTCATGTAGTACGTAGTTTGCTATAAACAAGAATTTGTGAATATAGGCTTCAATATTGCGATCTGTACTATATTTCGACTCCTCTAAGGTTTTGAAGCTTCTCGTCTGCTCCCTACTTTTAGCATTAATACTCGTTTTTTTTCCCCCATGAATAAGATCCATTATTATGGATGCTTAAGTTGTCATTGATATGGTCAATCCCGAAGTTTTGCTATTTATCTTGTGTGTTTTGACGATTGAATATTTAGGCCTCTTGAAAATGGGAGAGGGTTGTTAATTTTCCTTAGCAATGGGGAGGAAGAAACCATATACATCTCACTTCAAATTCTAAGGGACAATGAAATAGACCTCATCTATGTCACCATTGAATATTGCGTTCTACGATGTTTATTAGCGAAATTCATAAGAGTTTTTCAAATAGAGGAGTACTACATCCACAAAGAAATCGTATAAAAATAATTTCACAAATTGACGTGGATCCATGTAACATTATAATAAAAGTAACTTTACAATCTGATAGACTACATTAAAACTCGTCAATTTGTGAGATTGTTTTTGTGTAATTACTTTATGACTAAATTATTTCTCTTTCAAATAATATTAAACATTACTTAATTATAAATACTTTACAATCACACCTTCATCACTTATTTAAATGGCAATGATAAATCTCTCCTCCCCTCGTGAGAATACACAATCTATGGAATCTGCATACTATTGGACTGTCCTCATTACACCAGTAAAAGAGCAGGGCTTAAACTTGCATTATCAAACTTCGTATAAATCAAGGGCTTGGGCTGTCTTTTGCAAATTATGACTAGGGAATCTGTCTGTATAGTCTCGGGCCTCGAATCCAATTGTGCTGTGAGTTGGGTTGGGCCGAATTTATCCATTGAATTAATTTATAAATAAAATATAATAAGTAATTTTATAAGAATTAAATATTATGGTGATATAATATTTAAAATAATGATGAGTAGTATCACAATATTAAAAAAATAAACTAGCTTACATCGTTATTTGTAGACAAGTATGAAAAAGTCTCGGTATTGATATGATCATATTATTCTCCATCGACAAATCAAAATATTGTTTGGATAGTGAAATGAAATGAAAGTTGATTAAATTATTATATTTTAATAATTTATTATTTTAAAATTTTAAAAAATTAAAATTTTATGATATTTTGTGTAAAAATTTAAAAAGATTATACTAATAAAATAAGATGAGATAAGATATATTTAAAGGGAGATAAACACTTTATAGGCGACAGCAAAATACATATAAATCTCTAATTTAATTACCCGTCACGCAAAATGTTAAAAATTGCTGCAAATAAGACTTCTGAAATTCATCCTCGTCGTATATCTGAATGTGGACGCAAATTAGAGGGAAAGAAATGAAGAAAGGGTAAAGAAAAAGAAAGGGTTAAAGACTTTAAAGACTCCAAAGTGGTCATCAAGATCGTAATTTGTGAGATTGTTTTTGTGTAATTACTTTATGGCTAAATTATTGCTCTTTCAAATAATATTAAACATTACTTAATTATAAATACTTTACAAACATTACTTAATTATAAATACTTTACGATCACACCTTCATCACTTATTTAAATGGCAATGATGAATCTCTCCTTCCATCGTGAGAATACACAATCTATGGAATCTGCATACTATTGGACTGTCCTCATTACACCAGTAAAAGAGCATAGCTTAAACTTGCATTATCAAACTTCGTATAAATCAAGGGCTTGGGCTGTCTTTTGTAAATTATTACTAGGGAATCTGTCTGTATAGTCTCGGGCCTCGGATCCAGTTGTGCTGTGAGTTGGGTTGGGCCGAATTTATCCATTGAATTAATTTATAAATAAAATATAATAAATAATTTTATAAGAATTAAATATTATAATGATATAATATTTAAAATAATGATGAGTAGTATTACAATATTAAAAAATAAACTAGCTTACATCGTTATTTGTAGACAAGTATGAAAATTGAAAAGTCTCGGTATTGATATGATCATATTATTCTCCGTCGACAAATCAAAATATTGTTTGGATAGTGAAATGAAATGAAAGTTGATTAAATTATTATTTTTTAATAATTTATTATTTTAAAAATTAAAAAATTTAAATTATTTATGATATTTTATATAAAAATTTAAAAAGATTATACTAATAAAATAAGATGAGATAAGATATATTTAAAGGGAGATAAACACTTTATAAGCGACAGCAAAATACATATAAATCTCTAATTTAATTATCCGTCACGCAAAATGTTAAAAATTGCTGCAAATAAGACTTCTGAAATTCATCCTCGTCGTATATCTGAATGTGGACACAAATTAGAGGGAAAGAAATGAAGAAAGGGTAAAGAAAAAGAAAGGATTAAAGACTCAAAAGTGGTCATCAAGGTCGCACACGCAACTAGCCATGTAAATTAAAATCAAACAACTGCGCCTACGATAATTGACAAAATGCAGAGAAAATTTTATGCGGCCACCGACCTTGACCCTCGCACCATCACGTAGATGCATAAATTGTCCGGTTTGAATTGGAAAATGAGTTGAAATTTCATCTTATCTTAAAATTATTATTATGTGTTTTTAAATTTTATATAAAATATAATAAATAATTTATTTTTTTTAAACTTTAAAATAATAATAATAATATTAAAAAATAATATTTTAATAATATTTTATTCAATTTTTAAAATTTATTTCATTTCCTAATCTAAATCGAATCTTAAAACCACCACCTCCTCCTCCTAATCCTCCTGCTTTCATTAGCTAATCATGCTTTCTTTAGTCCAATCCTACTCAATTTTGTTCCACAAATTTCTCCAACAACGTCATTACCTACCATAGAAATGCCAAACGCATGGATTCTCGACGAGACTTGACCATATTTGTCAAGGTGTTTTTAAGTATTTTTAAAATATTTTATTATTATTTAATATTTTATTATTTTTTTATCACAACTCTTCTCAATACTTTTTATTACTTAAATATAATCTATATTAATTTTTTTTTTGTATAATGTTACACAATACATCATCGTTTAATTTTCACCCTATTAAATAATATGTGATACATATTTTTCTTAAATGATAAAAAAATTATCTAATAAAACATTATTTAATAATAATAAATATATTATATATATATATAATAGGACAAAAGTAGGATGGTTTATAATTTTTTTTTATAAATTTTTATTTATATAGTAATTAAAAAGTATAAAATAAATAAAATAAAATTTAGGAGATTCCTGTAGAGCCAATCTGTTGTTAGATAATTAGTACAGTTTGTTGGTTGAGAAAGAGAAAATTAGTTGAGTTTATTTTCCAAGACAGCATTCTAAATTATCGATATTTTTTCCTTGTCCGATTTCCGAATCAACGGTCCGTTTCTCCTCACCTCACTCTCACTCACACTCCCCCTGTCTGAAATTTCCTTGTCCAAGAATTTGCCACTGCCATTCTCTCTCTTGCCAATACTTTTTACTTTTCGAAATCCCCACCGTCTTTTTTGGCTCCGATCGGTTGATATATTGCATGCTTAACCTCCGGCGCCGTAGGCCACAACACAGCCGTGACCGGCGAATCTATATGTGCGGTGGCGGTTTTGGAGTTTTTTTTATTTGGGTTTTTCTGGATGCGTGTTAGGTGCGGGGTAAATCATAAATGCGTGATACCAGGTTTCTTTTAGGGCTTCCGAGCCTGGTGCTTGTTGCGTGCGTGCTTGCCCCGGTGGTTGGGTTCGTAATTCGGCGAAAATGGCTGCTCTCCGTGGCGAGAAAGGAGGAGATCAAGCGGTTGTTAGTACTGGCCGCCCAAGAGGCCGCAAGAGCCGAGCTCGAGGTGTCGGCCGGGTACGGTGTAGGTGCCGTCGCCGCATGTGAGGTTCCTATTTCGACGAGTTATCATCAGTGCGCCGTGTGTTATTCCCCTACCACTACCCGTTGTGCCCGATGCAAGGCCGTCCGATACTGGTAAGAATTTATTTCTCTCTGATGATCTTTTTGATTGGTATGGTAGTTTGGTTTCAGAATCGGTATAATTGTTCAGTTTGGGATAATTGTTTAGAATTGGTATAATTATCTCACACATTATCATGTTACACTCTATGTTTTTAAACTTTAAGAGAAATTATTGGTTATCATATCGAAATGCGTACTGGCCACGAACCCGCATTTGGACTATGAATGGCAAGTGTTAGGAAGAACAGGGAGGTGATCTTCTATGAGCTCCACGAAGCTGTGACAGAGCAACTCGTGCTCATTTGACTCACTGCTGAATATTATGGATGCCGGTTTCAAAACTTTGACAGCGTATGGAATATATTCTTTGTGATTGGAAGAGTTTGGTACCTTGAACTCCAATGAGTATATCCTTTTATATAAATTGAAGGTTGGAACCTTTTTTGAAATAGATGGTATCGTGCTATTGGAGAAAAGAACATACAGTACATTCTAATTGCACTATGTGTTCTTTGAGACAACATCGTAGAGAACTATTGTTTCCCCTACCATGTATCATGTGTTGAATTAGTTATAAAAAAACTGTAGACCACCTCGTTTTGGTCAAGTTAAGTTTTAATTGCTTACCATTTTCTGTTTATGCACTCGAAATATGTTAAACTGGTATGCTTCGAGTTAGTGACATAAGAATTTGAATTTTGTAGCTCCGGTAAATGCCAGATAATTCACTGGAGACAAGGTCACAAGGAGGGATGTTATCCTCCTGGTACCACTCAGCGGATTATAGATGTGGGGAGTGAGGTGACAGTTCAAGATGACCATAGAACTAGTGGTGGCAGTTTTGAGACTGAAGGTAGGTTTTGCGCAAATCCAAGCAAAAGATTTTCTGGGGAACCTGTTTATTCGAGTCCTGGCTTGTCTCCGGATTCTCCGTGTGAGAAGATTGATGATAATAATTCTGAGTTCCTGCAAGATAGTAAAGGAACTAGTTCTGATTCTGAAACATCAAGTATGTCATTTTCTGGATTTTCTACTTCCACTACCAGTGGCGAAGTATCTGATGATGTTTCCGAGGGTGAGAGCACAGACTCCAATGAGTCCCAGGGATCAGATGTACATCTGTCTGTTAATAATCCCTTCGACATTCATGAGACCATTTCTAGTGTTAAGCACATAAATCAAAGCCAGGCATTTTCACCAAAGTTTGCTAGTTTAGTATATTCTGTAGATAACCTTACCAAAGCTAATAAATTAAATCAGACCAAACCCAACCTTAGAGATGGAGAAAGTGGTTGTGCATCAACTAGTTCTTCGGGTTTGGGAAGTAGTTGCATGCTCAAGGATTCAATTTCTGAACCCCATAAGGTGTCGTCTGGTTTTGGGAGGAAAATTCTTGACTCCAGTGGGTCCAAAATTGATACCTCTGATAATTATGTTTTGTCAAATTCTCATGGAGTCGGTGACAACAAATTATCTGACTCTGGGTCTGTCTTAAGTTTTTCATTCAGCTTGTCTCATGCACAAGATGCTAAGGTAAAAGGCATTGTATCAGATGATGCTTTTCCCTGTGCTTTGCATATCGCTAAGCCTGTCCATGGGGCAGCATTGTCAGAAAATATTTGTGCTGATGTTCCAAAGAAAAACTCTGCATCCGTGAATGAAGGGTCTATTCATACGGATAATGATGCTAGCTGTGATTCACATTCATTGAAGTGCGTTAAAGTTGTATCTATGTCCTCTTCCTCTTCATATGTTTGTCCATCTTCAAACGCTTTTCGAGATTCAATAAGTTCAGATGCTTCAAATGTCATTAACTTGCCATCCTTGAGCTCTGAAAGGTCAAAGCATGACACCAATGAACCTGAAAGTACTTCAAATCTTTTGAAGTCCACCAGAGTCAGATGTTTATCTTCCGGTGCTTTTGATGCTCGTGTAGCCTCTAGTGCTCAGGGACATTCAGTTCCTGTGGATAAATCAGGAAAGGTTGATGGTGTTCAGGCTGGTGCTTCTATATCCTCTCACGTTAGGAGTTCTCTGAATGCTAGAAGTGGCTTGAAAACATCTGTACAGGAGGTTGCTAACCAGTTCAGAGGATCTAAATTATCAAAACACTGCACGGCAGGCGATGGATGTGAGGTTTCTGCAAGATACACAGACAAGGTTTTACTTCAATTGTTGTGTTCTTTGTATCTATAAATATTAATTTCATATGCATTAGATTGTTTTTTTGTTTGACCATGTGTTTTGTTTTTTGCAGGGGATTTTTCCATACGAATTGTTTGTCAAGCTCTATAATTGGAATACAATAGAATTTCGTCCTTCTGGTCTTAGAAATTGTGGGAACAGGTAATTTAAGTGGTTGCTGTTTATGGGAAGCTTGTACTCAAAATTTTCTCTGGCTCTATGCACAAATATATTTGCACGCACACAGATACCCTGCTATTTGCTAGCGTCAGAAAACGTCTATCTCCTAGTGTCTGTCTTGCTAGTAAGCTGTCAACTGAGTCTCAACTTGCTAGATGGTTTACTTTTGTCTTGGTAAATATGTTCTGTCTATGCATAATATAGCTCCATCTTGTGTTGTGATATCCTACTGTTATGTGTACAAGATGTATCTTATTTCTCCATTTCTGTATGTCAAGATGGACTAAATTTTGCAGATTTTGTTTTCTTTTCTGCCTTTTCATTCTGTTGGTATCCTCTTTCTGAAGGAATGCTCTCAAACTGCTATATCCCATTTTCCCCCTGCAGCTGTTATGCTAATGCTGTGCTCCAGTGCTTGGCATTTACACCTCCTTTGACTGCTTATTTTCTACAAGGGCTTCATTTGAAAGCATGTATGTTTATGGTGACAGGCTCCATTATGAATTCAATGACTATTTGTGTAAATGTCAAACGCAACATTTGTATTGATCCAAATATATTTATTATTCATTTCTTATTTTATATGTCAGGCGTAAAGAAAGAAGGGTGTTTCACCTGTGAGTTTGAAAGTTTAATATTGAAAGCAAGGGAGGGGAATTCTCCACTCTCTCCTATTGGGATACTTGGGAAACTTCAAAATATTGACAATCAGCTTGGTAATGGGAGGGAAGAGGACGCTCATGAGTTTTTGAGGTGTGCTTTTAAATTTCTGGCCAAAGTAAATTATTTTTTTGCCATGTTTTTTATGGATCACTTTTAAAATTAACTGAAGATCTTTTAAACAACAGGTATGCTATTGATACAATGCAATCTGTTTGCCTTAAGGAAGCTGGGCTAGATGCATCAGGCCCCTTGGAAGAAGAAACCACTCTAATAGGCCTCACATTTGGCGGTTACCTCCGTTCAAAGGTATTTGTGGTTTTTATGATGATATATGTCCAACCATTGCACTTTATTCATCTTGCAGTTAGAATATTTAGAAGTGTTTGAAATCCGATCCTACTGGCATGCTGTGATAAGCTTTTTCCTCTGAAATATCAGTAATGTGGATAAATGTGATACTGTTGCCTTTAGATAAAATGCACCAAGTGCCAAGGCAAGTCTGAGCGACAGGAAAGGATGATGGATCTTACGGTGGGGATTGAAGGGGATATGAAAACCTTGGAAGAGGCCCTTCATCAATTTACAGCTACTGAGATTTTGGACAGTGAAAACAAGTATCGATGTAGCAGGTTGGTTTGCATTACAGTTTTATGATTCTCTTGCTATCTTATTTTTGCTTTATGATTTTCAGATAATTCTTATTCTGAAACACAGTTGAATCATTTTATTTGTTAACCTCATGGCTTTTGCACTTCAGTGGACATTAGATATTAACTTATTGTATTCTATTTCTTGATCTCATGGCTATGAATTTTTGTGAAACCAAGTTCAGTTAAAGTGTGCTTAGAATTCAGGTTCTACCCTTAAAAGTAATTTAGTGTCAACCTTCTACCAAATTGTGCCATCTCAGCTGTTTGCTATGAAATAAATTTCCCTGATGATAGTACAACTTCATCACCACAAGGTCAATCCGTAGAGTCATAACTAATACCTCTTGATAGATCTGTTCAACCACATGTAAAACATCTATATAGAAGTGGATGTAAATCGCATAGTGTCATTGATTATTCCTGGATGATTATGTGCATTCCAGGGATCAGGTTCTGAGTAAATGGGTTGGGAAAGCCCATCTTAGGCTATATGCTTAGTCCTTTGCTTCTATAGGACTATGAAGTTTTGGTTTATTGCTTTAAATTATTAAAACATTCAACCTATTTTTTTGGCGTTTTTGCCCATTCTTTTTTAATAAAAGTTTACTTATAAAAAAAAAAAAACATTCAACGTATTTTTTCCATATAATTGTTGTTATTGTAGGAAAAGGTAGTTGGAAGGGGTGCAGGTGTGCTGCTCTATGAAATTTATTTCCCAATTATAAAATTGCACAATTTGTAGCCTCTCGTATTAGCTTATTTGAAGCAGTATTATTTCTTACCTGCCCTTGGACAATGGTTCCTTAATTTATCCTTAGACATAATTAGTACTCCTTTACGAAATTCTCTATTTTCTTTGGAAGGAATGGCTTTATAAGTGATAGTTACTTTTAGTAGTTATCTTTCTTCCTAAATAGGTGTTATTTCTTGTATGCACCCTGTATACTTGGGCTATATGCATATTTGTATTAATATATATATTCGTTTACCTATAAATAAATAAATAAAAACAAACAAACTAACTTAGCAGTTATCTACTATCTTTGTTCTAATCAGATGCAAATCTTATGAGAGGGCCAAAAAGAAACTGACAATAAGGGAAGCTCCAAATATCCTTACAATAGCATTGAAACGATTCCAGGTAATTCTTAGGGCACTTTCATCATTGATGGCACTTTGCTCATGGTGTTGCAAATTCATATTGTTTTATCTAATAATGATGCTTTTACAGTCAGGTAAATTTGGGAAGCTTAACAAACCAATTCAATTTCCGGAGATACTGGACTTGGCACCCTTTATTAGTGGGACAAGTGATAAGTCACATATATATAGGCTTTATGGAGTGGTGGTCCATTTAGACGTCATGAATGCATCCTTTTCTGGTCATTATGTGTGCTATGTTAAGAATGTCCAAAACAAGTGGTTCAAGATTGATGACAGCACTGTAAGTTCTCAAATTCCATTAACCTTAATTTCTTTAGCAAGTTTCATACATGTTGCAGCATTATTGTTTTGTTTTGTGCATTGGAGGGATGTTGAACTAAGAAATAGATTCCAGAAGCAAAATAAGAAGGTTTCCTGGGGAATTTTA
Source organism: Platycarya longipes (assembly GCA_036559045.1). Taxonomy (NCBI): domain Eukaryota; kingdom Viridiplantae; phylum Streptophyta; class Magnoliopsida; order Fagales; family Juglandaceae; genus Platycarya; species Platycarya longipes. Next base: position 26,862,511 of record CM071796.1, on the reverse strand, counting down.
ATAATAGGGTTCACCAATATTTAGGGCACCTTTACTGTTTCTCTTATCTGTAATTATTATAAAAAAATTGTTGCATCTGGTTGAGTGTGTCTGATTGCTGGCTGATCCATGAAGGATCTGTTTGGTGTTCTTAGATAATGGGTAAAAAAGCGCAAGATTGACATACATAATGTTCTAACCTTCCGTTTTATAAATATTGTATGCTACATATACATTGAATTATATTTTGTGAAAAATTCCTGAGTTTTGTAACAATCATGTCGACTGTGTAGGTAACGCCCGTGGAACTTGAAGTGGTCTTGACAAAAGGGGCATACATGCTTCTATATGCTAGGTAATAGATTTCAGGAACTGAATTCTTCTTCCTTTTATTTAAAATTAAGATTATTGTGGTCTTGTTGAAGTGACCAATGACTAATCCAACTGCTGTATAGGTGCTCGCCAAGGGCTCCAGGCTTGATGAGAAACAAAATAATATCTTGGGACCCCAGAAATAAAGCCATCCCTTCCCGGAGCAGCGGGAAGAATACCATATCCAAATCAAGTGCCACCCAAAATTTTCCGGCTTCAATTCCGCCAGACAGTTCTGCCAACTTTAAGTCTTTTAACACCAGGTCTCTCCAGCTGCAAAGGATACCAGAAGAGGACTCATCGAGTGATAGTTCTTCCCTTCTCAGCAACTCTGACGAAGGCTCCTGCAGCACCGATAGTACCCGCGATTCTACCAGTACCGATGAATTGTCCGACTTTATATTTGGTGAATCAGGACAGAGTTGGAACAGTCCATCAAGGAGTCCTGATTCGAATACTTCATCATCTTCTTCCTCTTCCTCTCCCTCAAGGCATTCACCCATTTCTTATTCGGAACCTGATGCTTTGGATTTCACGGGAACAAGTAGGTCTCAAGCCGAGGGAAGTGTTCCGTTTTTGCATTCTGGCACAACCCGACATTGTAGAAAGTTAGTGACTAGTAGTAGTTGTAGGGAAACTGATTCAAATAGATTAGGATCTAACCCCTTTCACGATGTAAACTCTGGCATATCTTTTAAAAAATCAACGAGGGAAAGAAGAGATTAAACATTTGGTAATAATACATATAGTTAATGAGTGGTAAATAATGGCTAAGGGGGTCTGTATGCTATATATTTTTGTCACTCGGTGGCCTGGCCTCGTTTAGTTTGTTTTCATAAGAATTAAAAATTAAAAATTAAATAATATATTATTAGAATATATTTTTTTAATTTTAATTTTGTTTTGAGATTTAAAAAGTTGAATTGTTTATTTTGTTTTGTAAGGAAATTTAAAAAAATAGTAATGATGAGATGAGATGAAAGTGTTTATAAAAACAAATTAGGCCTTAATCGCATGGTGGGGAGAAAATAATAAGAATTAAAACCCAACCCAGAATATATAAAATGGCATTGCTACATTTAAAGGAGTTATATCAAAATAATTTAATTTTACAAAGTGATGTGATTTTATTTGATTTGTTATATTTATTTTATAATAAATTATATTAAGGTACATCAACTTGTATGATTGTTTTTGCATAATCTTTTTGGAATTATGAGTATTTTTTAAGGGAAAATACTATTTTGATACTTTATCTTGACACTATATGTATTTTAATTTTTTTTCTTTACTTAATGGTTTGGAAAATAACTATTAGTGTAATGATATACTTTTCTGTTTTTTAAAAATATTTTAAAATGGTAAAAATTAAAATAAATAAAAAAATTAAAATAAAAAAATGAGAAGATAAATTTATACTAGACAGCCGTCCCAGTGCCAGTGGTCAATGTTGGGAGGTAGGCACTACTCTTTTTCAAATTAAAAAAAAAAAAAAAGGAATTTGGATCCCAAAGGATTGATCGACTGCCCAATTTGTAGCTAGCTCGATCCAGCACTGGGCTTGGATCAAAACCTACTGCCTGGCGCGCGCGCGCGCTCTCTCTCTCTCTCGGTCTCAATAGCCATTACCATATCATATTTAAATGAGCGTATTTATTCAAATGTTTTGATCAATTTGAAAAGTCGATGAAGCATAATAAATAGAATACATCTGGTGTTTTGCTTAACCATCCCACTTTTTTAGCATGGTTTCTCTGTTGATTTGATCTAAAGTTTCAGCTTTGTTCACCACCCTATATGCACTCCCTAGGGTTGGGTTCTGTTACTTTGTCGGGACTGTTTATCATGAGAAAAAGATATTTGATAAAGGAAAACGTTAGGGTGCGGTCGGAATGCACTTCAGCGTCTTTATAATCCATCTTTTTTTCATCCTAAACTCATATAATTATTATAAAAATACAATAAAAAATATTAAAAAATACAATAAAAAAATATAATAAAAAATATAATAAAAAACACAATAAAAAATAAAATGAAAATAAATTTTTAATGGAGATTCGGTCTTACCCAGCCCCCTTTGTCGTCGCCCGTACCCATTTTCGGGTTTAAAGCCGTCGGGGTCGCCGGCTCCCTCCAGTCCCAATGGGATAGGCAGTGTCACCCACCGTCGACGGCAGCAGAAGGGGCTGCAAAAGGGGGGTTTCGGTTCAACCGAACCCCAAGTATTCTCTTTGATAAACGCAATCATCTCATATTTGTTATGAAAAAAGTGAATAAAATAAGATATTTACATAAAAATATATATATATTTTAAAAGAATCACTTTTTTTAGAGTGATTAAACAATATTTACACAGCTAATGATTATAAATAGAAGATAAATGTTAAAGTCACAAATAAAAATTACACCTTATTAAAAAAATTTAGTTAATGATTAATAATTATTTTTAAATAATATTATAAATTTATTTTTAAAATATAAAATATAAAATATAAAAACCATCTAAAAAAGTTCTATTTTTACTAATATATTATTAAAACGATATTACGCTTACAAATGGCGGATCTCGATTAGAATTTTGTGCTTAGTTGAATTCTTTTTATATATTTTTATTATCATTTTAAGTATTTATAAACATATAAAAAAATCATAATATTAATAAAATACATATTTTTAATTTTTATAAAAAAAAAAATTAAGAATCCCGTTTATAAGTAACATTTCTCATATTATTAACCTCCTGCTGCATCTTTTCACCGGTAAAAAATAAAAAAATAAAAAAGAACGAAATGCTTTGTGTCTTGGATAAAACAAGCGGTCGTCCAATAAGATTGACAAAGATGGAAGGAATAGTAAAACAAGACAGGCGCAAAAGAAGACACGACCACGTGGGAAGCGGAAGGAGAATAGGTCCAACCATTACTGAAAATGGGGCCCACACACAGAACAACTATCCCCATACCCATTTGGGAAAGCTTCATATCTCTTCCAATGGTTATGGTGTCCAGATAAGGGTTGAGAATTTTTCTTTATAAAACACATTATTGAGGTTTTGAGAAAGGGGGCCGTATTATGTCACCGTTTGTACTTTTGACACTTCAAACCGAACTAGCACAATTTGCGACGTAGACGTAACTATCTTCGTGGTGGACCTCACTTGACCCCACTCCCTCCCCCTTTATATATTCTATATATATATATATATATATATATTTTTTTAAGTTAAATTGTTTGATGGAAATTAAGGATAATAAATTAAATGCTATTTATCACTTTTTAATATATTTTTTTTCACACGATGGTGAGTTTGTGTATTCTAGTGTATGTTGTCATCACTTTTTTTTTTTGTGTGTATTCTATCAATAATTTCATGTCACGTCAGAGAATGACGAAAGAGTAATTATTTTATACAAAAAATATAAATTGTATATTTATGAAGAATATTACACATATAAATTAAAATAATTGAAAAAACTGGTTTTTGTCACCCATAACTAATAGAGTAGTTTTAGATTATCATTGGATGTTGAGATGATTAAATAAATTTTATAAAATTTATTTAAATAAATTTAAAATATGTTTAAATATTTAGATAAATTTAAATATGTGAATTTGTAAAATTTACTTAGATAAATTTAAAATATATTTAAATGTTTAAATGAGTTTTGATATGTGAATTTGTGGGACTCCCACATTACACTAACTGATAGTGAGAAAGAGGAAGAGAAAGTTTGTGGTAAAAACATTTTAAAATTTAAAGAGAGATTTTACTTCTCTCTTCAGAAAAGTAAAATCTGAAAAGAGAGAGAGAGATTTGATCGATGAATGTAATAATCACATTTGTGCAAGTGGGATCGAGCATTTGGATGTGGAGCCCTACTTGAACTCTATTAAAATTAGTTTGGTATGAGCACTTGGATACCAAATTCACTCTAAAGTGAGATGAATTGGATTGAATTTGACATTAAACGGGCCTTAATATGCCGCCTATCTTTCACTATTAGGCATGTCTGCGGGCACAAATTTTACCTTTTAATTAATTTATTTTTTTATATTTTTTAAATATCCTCAAATATTTTAAAAATATATGTAAAGAATACACCAACACATTAACACTAATTTTCTTAACTATTAAATAGAAATAAATTCAAATATATATATATATATATATGTATATGAACAATTAAAATGACTGCACAAACTCATAAGACATGGTAGCATTTTCCTTCCTAATATGTATGTGTTATTATTTAAACAAAAAAACAGAGAATCCATTTCTAGTAACCAGTTGTATTTCATAGATCCCTAGTTTGGATCCCTCATAATTGTGTGGATAAGATATAGAGTCAACGCATCATGGCTGCCTAGTTTTCTCATGAAGGGAAACCGCGGTGGGCTAGAGTTTCTCTGTCAAACTAGTGTGTTTTAATGGCGTTCCCAACTTTCACAGCCGCCTGCAATTTCTTTGATTAAGACCAATTCAGGATCAGCCCGCCATTATTGAATATTTTGATTAATTTCATCCACAGCCGATGCATGTGGCATATAATATAATATAATAGGTGGACATTGGGCCTTATAAGGAGGGGCCCTCCTTCTATATGTTGCTTACAGATCAGGATGGTATTTAAAGCAACAAGTCATCAAAAGGAATCTAGAAAAATTTAAATAAATTATTCATAATTATATATATAATTGTAATGAAATGGACGATATTGATGGAACGGCTGTTATTTTCTATTTTATTATTAAAATTATGTGAATGATTCTACCATTATTATTTTAAATCTTGTATAGTAACTTGCATAGTGACTTACATAGTAACTTACATAATAATTTTAAAACTTATAAATATGGACTTCAATTGTTATGAAATTCATAAGAAAATATAAAAAGAGAAGAAAGTTTCAGAAAATTTCAAAAGAGTTTCTTATATATTTCTCTCTTACAATAGTAATTTCTTTCTTTAGTTTTATAACACGTTATCAGCACGACGGTTCTACCAATTCTGAAGCTAGTGATCTTATTTCTCTAAAATGGAAAATCTTACAAAATTGAAATTGGTTACTCTTGACATATCTGAAAAAAATTATTTATCTTGGATACTTGATGCTGAAATCCATCTTAATGCGATGAACTTGAGTGAAACAATTAAATAAGGAAATCAAACGTCCATACAAGACCGTGCTTAAGCAATGATTTTCCTTCGCCACCATCTTCATGAAGAATTCAAAACTGAGTATCTTACAATAAAAAATCCCTATATTTTGTGGAACAGTTTAAGGGAGAGGTATGAGCACCAAAAGACTGTCATCCTCCCAAGAGCTAGTTTTGAATGGTTGCACCTGAGGTTGCAAGATTATAAAACTGTTAGTGAGTATAATTCCGCACTTTTTAAAATAAGCTCAGTACTAAAATTATGCAGTGAGAAAATCACCGATGATGATATGCTAGAGAAGACTTATACTACATTTCATGTCTCGAATGTGCTCCTATAACAGTAGTATCGAGAGAAAGTTCAATAAATATTCTGAACTTATATCATGTCTTCTAGTAGTTGAGCAGAACAATGAACTCTTATTAAAAAACCACCAGTTACGCCCTACTGGCTCAATATCATTCTCTGAACTGAATGGTAATAAGTTTGCAACATTCCCAGAAGTGAATGGTGCATCCATTAGAAGAAATCGGTGGCGTGGACGTGGTAAGAGAATTTATAGAAATGTTGGTCCCAGAAGTGACAACATTAAAAGGAATAATAAGATACTGTATGACCAGAAGTGGTACAACTCAGAAAGGGGTAAAAGCTCACAGAATAATTCTTCAAAGAGAAGTGAAGAGGTGTGCCATAGATGTAGAATGACTGGATATTGGTCATATACCTGTCGTACGCCCAGGCACTTAGTTGATTTATATCAAGCATCTATTAAAGGAAAGAATAAAATACATGAAACAAATTTAGTAGAACCATCAGATGATTTATTAGATTCAGTAGATGTAGATATTACTCATCTTGATGTCTCTGATTTCTTTAATCATCCTGAAGGTAGAATTGACCTCTTAATTGGAGATGGAAGTGTTCCACTCAATTAATGTATTTTCTTTCTATTATCTATAATAAAAGTTTTGTATATTTTTGTAGAATCATGGATTACATTGATGAGCTTTTTATCTCTGAGTTGAATGATAAAGATATATGTCTGGCTGACAGTGTTACAACTCACACAATTATCAAAGAAAAGAAATATTTTCAAAATCTAACACTAAGTAAAACCTATGTCTATACCATATCAGGTTCATCAGATTTAATTGAGACCTTTGGAAAAGCTTATATTGTGTTACCTAATGGCACCAAATTTTTTATTGATGATGCTCTATTCTCTTCACAATCTAGAAGAAATTTATTTAGTTTCAAAGATATACGTCGTAATGATTACCATATTGAAACGACCAATGAAGGCAGTAAAGAGTATCTTCTTATTACTAAAACAATATCGAGCTAGAAGCTTGTATTAGAAAAACTGACTGCTCTATATTCAGGATTGTATTATACAAAGATGAGAACAATTGAATCATATATGGTAATGCACCAGAAGTGCATTGACCCCAAAATATTTATGACTTGGCATGATCGCCTTGGACATCCATAATCTATAATGATGAGGCGAATTATTGAAAATTCGCATGGGCATCCCTTAAAGAATCAAAATATATTTTTACCCAATGAATCTCTGTGCTCTGCATGTTCTCAAGATAAGTTGATTATCAGACCATCTCCCTCAAAAGTCATTGTTAAATCTCCATCCTTTTTATAAAAGATTCACGGAGATATATGTGGGCATATTCATCCATCAAGTGAACCATTTAGATACTTTATGGTTTTGATGCATCTAGTCGATAGTCACATGTTTGTCTGCTTTCTAGAAATGTTGCATTTGCTAGACTTCTTGCTCAGATAATCAAACTACGAGCACAATTTTCTGAGTATCCAATTAAGACCATTCGATTGGATAATGCAGATGAATTTTCATCTCAAGCTTTTGATGATTATTGCATGTCAATAGAAATTAATGTTGAACATCTTGTTAACCATACACATACTCAAAACGGTTTAGCTGAATATTTGATCAAAAGATTTCAGCTAATCGCTAGACCTTTACTTATGAAATCAAAACTTCCTATTTCGATTTGGGGACATGCTATACTTCATGCAGCATCATTAATTTGCATTAGACCATCTGCATATCATAAATATTCTACATTATAACTTGCATTTGGTCAACAATCAAATATTTCTCATCTTTGTACTTTTGGATGTGCTGTATATGTTCCAATTACACCTCCACAACGTACAAAAATGGGCCATCAACGTAGACTTGGGATATATGTTGGTTTTGATTCTCCATCTATTATTAAATACCTTGAACCCCTTACAGGAGATATGTTTAAAGCACATTTTGAAGATTTTCACTTTGACGAATCCAGTTTTCCATTAATGGGTAAAGAAAAGTCAGTGTCTGAAGCACGACAAAATATTATTTGGGATAATAAGACCCTATCTCAATTTGATCCTCTTACAAATGAATGTAAACTAAAACTTCAGAGGATTATTCATTTACAAAATGTTGCAAATCAATTACCGGATGTATTTACTGACATTAAAGGTGTAGTAAAATCTTATATACCTGATATTAATGCTCCAGCAAGGATTGAAGTCCCTGAATGACAAATTGTCAAAACAGCAATAGGTGAGTCTAAGACACGCCTAAAGCGTGAAAGACCTATTAGTGCAAAAGACAAAATTCTCAGAAGGAAAATAATACAAAATGAATTTGGTGTTCTTGAAGAACACGTACCCACAATACAGGCTACAAATATAATTAGTGCTCTTAAAGAGTTCAAATCTTCTATTCCAACACCTCCTAAAGATGAAACTTCTGAAGAGTATAAATCTTCTGAAAATGAACCTCCTGAAGAAGTGTTTCATGAAATATTTTCCCCTGAAAAGGAACAGGTACCTGAAAATAATGAGATTTCAATACATTTCATGAATACTGGAGAAATTCTAGGTAGAAATAAAATTGTTGTCGACAACATATTTTCATATAAAATGGCCATTGACATTATCAGAAGTAATGAAAAAAGTGAGCAAAAAATCGTCGAAGAATGTCGATGTAGAAATGATTGGCCAAAATGAAAAGCAGCTATTGAAACTAAATTAAATTCGCTAGCAAAGCGAGAAGAATTTGGACCTGTTGTCCAAATACCAAAGAGTGTAATGCCTGTTGGATATAAGTAGGTATTTGTACGAAAACGTAATGAGAAAAATGAAATTGTGCGGTACAAAGCACGACTTGTCGCATAAGGTTTCTTGCAGAAACCCGGGATTGATTATGAAGAAACATATTATCCCGTTATGGATGCAATCACATTTAGATTTTTTATTAGTCTGGTTGTTACAAAATATTAGAAATACGGTTGATGGATGTGGTCACTGCATATTTATATAGATCCTTAGACGATGACATATATATGAAAATCTCTGAAGAATATAAAATGCCTGAAGCATCTACAAGTACATTTAGAAATTTGTACTCTATCGAACTACAAAGATCTTTATATGGATTGAAGCAATCCGGACGCATGTGGTATAATCGCTTAAGCGAATATCTATTGAAAGAAGGATTTGAGAATAATCCTATATGCCCATGTGTTTTTATTAAGAAATCAGAATCCGGATTTGTCATTATTGCGGTTTATGTTGATGATTTAAATATTGTGAGAACTCCTGAAGAGATCTTAAAAACCGTTACATATTTAAAGAATGAATTTGAAATAAAAGATCTTGGTAAAATAAAACTTTGTCTCAGCCTGCAGCTTTAGCACTTGCCAAATGAAATTTTTATTCATTAGTCCATGTATACTGAGAAAGTTCTGGAACATTTTTATATGGACAAATCTCATCCACTGAGTACTCCAATGATTGTTCGAACACTTAATGTGAAGAATGATCCATTTCGTTATTGTGATGACGATGAAAAAATTCTTGGTTCTGAAGTACCATATCTCAGTGCAATTAGAGTTTTGATGTATCTTGCAAATTGCACTCTACCAGATATTACATTCTCAGTTAATCTGCTTGCAAGATATAGTTCTGCACCAATTTGAAAGCATTGGAATGGCATTAAACATGTCCTTCGTTACCTTCATGATACGGTTGATATGAGATTATTTTATCAACATGGATCAAGTCCACAATTGATTGGGAATGCAGATGCAAGTTATCTTTCAGATCCACACAGAGGTAGATCTCAAACTGGATATTTATTTACTTATAAAGATACTGTTATATCATGGAGATCTGTTAAGCAGACACTATCTGCTACTTCTTCAAATCATTCAAAGATCATTACTATTCATGAAGCAAGTCGAGAGTGTATTTGATTGAGATCAGTAATTCAACATATTCAAGAAAAGTGTGGACTTCCCATGATCAGTAATAACCTAACAATTTTATATGAAGATAATACTGCTTGTATCACTCAAATCAGATGAGGATATATCAAATGTGACAGAACCAAACATATTTCACCTAAATTCTTTTATACTCATGAACTTCAAGAGAATTGTGAAATTGATGTCAAGCAAATAAGATCTAGTGATAATCTGGCAGATTTATTCATAAAGGCATTACCAACTACGACATTCAAGAAGATTGTACATAACATTGGAATGCGAAAACTCAAAGATCTATCGTCATGCACTTTTCATGCGGAGTAAATGTCATGAAAACTTGTGCTAATTGTACTCTTTTTTCTTCGCTGAGGTTTTGTCTCACCGGGTTTTCCTCTGTAAGGTTTTAATGAGGCAATCTTAAAACACTTGTGGATACATAAGAAGACTGTACTCTTTTTCCTTTGCCATTGGTTTTTCTTTCCACTGAATTTTTCCTTGGCAAGATTTTAACGAGGCAGATTATTTATGGGTGGTCATTCAAGTGGGAGTGTAATGAAACGAACGATATTGGTGGGACGGCTGCCACCCCCTGTCCCATCACTAAAATTATGTGAATAACCCCACCACTATTATTTTAAATCTTGCATAGTGACTTATATAGTAACTTGTATAGTTTCAAGGCCTATAAATATGAGATTCAGTTATTATGAAATTCATAAGAAAATATAGAGAGAAAAGAGAGTTTCAGAGAGTTTCAAAAGAATTTTTTATATATTTATCTCTTACAATAATAGTTTCTTTCTTTAGTTTTATAATAATAATATAATAAAAAATAAATTATTATATAAAAATAAATGAGATTTTATTTAAATTTATAATTATATTATTTTTGAATTTTTATTTAATACAGAAATTTGTATAAAATGAGATCTTAATATAAATTTTGTACCTCAATTTAGCATGATTTTTTTAAAAAATATAAATTTAAATATATAAGTAATTCATTATATTAAATATTAAAATTATTTTAAAATATAAACAATTCATTATATGAAATAATAAATTTAGTATTATGGAGTCTTGCATATATTGAAAAGTATATTTGTTTAAATTTTATTTAATGAGATACTTTTTTATTTTTTGAAAAAAAATTTAAAAAAATATTTGTTCATTTTTATTTTTAAAAATCTTATATATAGTGAAGGACCTAAAACAATTACCTAAGCATTAAACTGCCCTGTACCCATTTTTTCGGCTAAAGGCAAGGGATGTTTTCGTGTATGTGTGTGTGTTTTTTTGTTTTTTGTAATTTTGAATTTTAGCATCCGGGTTTGAGGCACTTCATCTGCAAGCATGAAATGTTTCCACTCGGATCAATTCATCATTATTAGATGTCTGATTAAGTATGATAAGAAGCTAATTTCATTTCAACATGATGCAAGCCTGTCTTTTTTTTTTTTTTTTTGTGTGTGTGTGTGTGTGTCTAATCATATGATTAAATGTGATATGGTTTTTTAGCCTAAAACATTGTCAATATGGTTGGCAGCTTATGTGGTTAAAACTCAATTAATTAATACCTTTAATTAAAATTAATGTTAAAATGGCACTAATCTCTTCGGCCACCATTTGACGTTGTGGGTGTGGTGGATTAATAATATAAGTTATATGTTAATATGGGCCAGACTTCTTCACGTACTTTTGTGTCAACAAATTCATGATTAACGCATGTCTTTTCATGCATATAAGAAATTAAAGTACCATATTCGCCATTATTAATTAATGGAAAAAGTTCCTGGAAACGTCATCGGATATACTTATCACAACATTTATCTTTTAAATGTGGAGCTGCGCCACCTCCCAAGACATTAATTATTTCCTCATTAAAAATAGATTATTTAATTAGTAATTTCGTAGACATTACAGATAGGGTTTTCAAATTGACTGGATTTTTTTTTGTCCCAGTTTGAAAATTGGATAATCGACATCCAGATTTCGATTTTTGGTTTAGTTGAATTTAAAACTGAATCTCATATTAAATAATCGAGATCAATGCGGTACTAAATATGAATACAGGATCTGATACCATATTTTAAATCCGGTATCAGATTAGAAAATAAATGTTTCGAAATTAAAGACAAAAATGTGATTCTCTCTCTCTCTCTCACGAATTCGGAAATCCTAGCCTCTCATTCTCAATCCATCGTCGTCGTCGTCAATCGTGACCTATCGTCGACTGTGACTTATCGCCATCGCCCATCGTGACCTATCACTGTTTCTGAGCCGTCATCTGCTTTACTTCTAAGATATTCTCTCTCTCTTTATGTTTCTTTGACTTGATTTTCTTAAGCTTGGTTGCCGAAAAAATAAGCCTCTTGTATGCGATGCTTGTGTGCTAAGTATACATGCCTCTCATATGATTTTCATGTATTCAATACCTTCATTTCATCTTGGTTTGGGGCATTGAAGTTCCAGTGGAACTTTGTGGTATCCAAATCCAGGTTGATGACTATCATTTATTGCTATATGGAGTGAAAATAATATGGGTTTGAGTTAACACAGCTTTGTTTGTTTTGTTTGTTTGCTGCTTGTTAAGTGAAATTTCATTGCTTCTAACTTTGACATTTGTGAGGAAATATCAATGTCATTGGTCTTCTGAACTAAATAATATCCTTTATCTAGAGCAGAGTAGGTAAATTAGATTCAGTCTAATTTAGGAATTGGGCTACAGTCCCCTGTACTCAGAGGTTTTGTGATAGAATACCATAAATCACGTTCATTTCAGTAAAGGAATTTCCAACCCGTGACTTTACTTAACCACAGTGCAGAAATGAGAAAATTGAGGCAAAAATAATCGATGGAGAACACTAGAGTAAGTAAGCAATTTTTTGAGCTTGACAAACAACTTGACTGCAATTTTACAGAGTGACCAAAGAAAGTTATTTTTGTGATGCAAAATGTGATCACCATATATATATATATATATATATATATATATATTCATGTTGTGGTGGGGGAATGATGGTATATATGGTGGGTATACTATTATGAGTCACTCAAAACTCCAAATTAAGCACCAACATAATATATATATATATAAGAAGAAAAAAAACGTTTGGATGCGAAAACATTTTCATTTTATCTTATTTTATTTTATGTGATTCTTATGTGAATCAGAATCAAGCTACTAGAAAACTTAACTGTTTGTGATTCTTATGTGATTCATTTTAATTGAGTTTGCTTAAATAACAGTAGCTTAGAGGTATTAATGCCGGAGTTTGCATGTATTTCCTACTTATACTCATGAACTACCTAATTTTTTTTATTATTATTATACGTGTGTTTGATTATTATTTTTTTTTTTTGTGATTGTGATTATTCGATGATAGATGGAAGAAAATTCTGTGAGTTATAATGTTGATACAACTCAATAGTTTGGTAATGATTCTTTTATTCCAATGGATGTGGAGGAATATAAGAGTCATCTAACCCTTTATTCACACATACACAAAACCCTACTAGTTCTACCCCACCTGTGCCAAAAAAATCTAAAAAAACACTTAGTAACAAATTAATAGCTTAGGATAACTTTACTAAAGTAGAACCTATTGATCTAGATGACTCAAAAGCTAAGTGTAATTGGTGTGATAAGAAATACAAGTGCCTCTACAAGAATGATACTTCCTCTATAATGATCAATCTTTTTAATTGCTCAAAATTTCTTTTTTTGCTCCAAAAAATACCTTTAATAGTAAAAAGGATGTAGAGAAAAAGGTGTGTAGCTCACAAATTTTATTGAATTTCGATATAGAACAATTTAAAATGTCAAATAATATAGCCAAGTATATTTATAATATATATATATATATTCCTCAAATAATATAGCCATATAGGTGGTTTCATTGAGGATGATATTGCCAATACATTGAAAGCTCATAAATGATGAAATTTAAAAAAAATAAATTGATTTTAAATTTAATTTGCGCACTTTGACACAGTGGGCCGCTACTAATTTCGAGTTTGGTAGCATGCAGCTCTTAACTTTAATTTCTTTTAATATTTTTGTACATTGACAGTAAGAAAGACTTCCTTAAATTATAATATGTATTACTTTTTTTACGTTAATGCAAACTTGATTAAAAATAATAAAAAGTTGGTTTCGCAGCCATACGTCCATGGTCCATGCAGGGCATGCTCGTATATTTTCAAGAAAACCGACGTTTCTTGTCCCATTATTGCAGCTGCCATTGGGTCGACATTTTGAGGAGTATAATAAATCATGAATAATGATAAGCTTATTATTATTTTATTATTTATAATATATTTTTTATTAAAATATCTTTTTCGTATTTTTAAGTATTTTTAGTATTTTTATTCATTAAAAAAATCTAAAAAAATTTAATTTTACTAATAATTACTTTTTTAATTATTAAATAAAATAAAATTTTGAAAAAAATAAAAATAAAAAATAAAATAGTGATAAAAAGGATGAATCTGGGCGGATATTTGCCCATACTGAACCTAGACGGTTATTAATTTATAATACCCGTTCAGATTGGATCCAAATCTAATTATATAACCGGTATAATTTGTAACCGGGAGGCTTTAAGAATTAAATTCGTTTCTCTCTCTCTCGCGACCTCGTCTTTCACTTCTCTCTCTCTCTCAACAAAACCCTAGATCCTTCAATGAAATTCATCGTCGCCAGTGATAGCAGTGGCCGCCGTTAGTTATCGTCACTTTCTTAACTATACTCGGTAGCTTCCTCTCTCTCGCTCTCTCTCTCACTCTATCTATCTTTATATTTGTAGATGTTCTATATTTGTAGATTTGAATGTCTGTGCTTTGGATGAACAATCGAACTCTCATCTCTCTCTCTCTATCTATCTCTCATCTCTCTCGATTCGACAGTGAAACCCTAGCCTCTCTCAAACTCTCTCTTCAGTATAGTCAGACTCAGTGCTCTCCCTTCTCCAATTCATCCCAAGTGACTCCCTACCCTATATTACAAATAGGTTATGGCTGGTTTGACGGGAGTTTTGTAAGTTTGGTTGTGATTTTTAGTTGGTAGGTGTATGAACCAAAGAAGACGGGTTTGAAATTAGTTGTACGATTAATTAGTGGGGTGCATTTCTGTGATCGCTAGCGGTGGAAGTATGATGTGGTTGGGGATAGAGGTTCTTGAGCTCGAGCTCGTCAATTAAACCTCCAAATTAGTATATTGTTAAAATCTGGTTATCCATAATATCCGAATTTTAAGAGCCAAAATACAAAAAAAATAGATTCTTTGATTAAAATTCGAATATCCAAATTTAATCTAATGATTCGTCGGAATTGAATCTGGATCCAATCCGGACAAATATCCACCCAAATTTTGAAATATGGATCTGGATTCGATTATGGCCGGATATTTGGATTTGGATGAACACCCCTATTGGCAAGTAATTCAAGGAAAACTTCTTATGCCTGATAGCTCATAAAAATTATTTGCATCCAAAGATATTTTAACCTTAGGCTTAAAAGGAACATACCCTTAAATCTAAGATAATTTACCACTCGAACCAACCTTTACATGCATCCAAAGTACCAGTCACGAGGACAAGGATGTACCTTTATTTGTAAAAAATAGAAGCAGTACTTTATTTAATAATGTCCTGGGTAGATAGAAGCACTAAAAGGGGGAGATACTTAGAATTAAATCATGAATTAACAATATGAATATGCTCTCCAATATCTATACTGGCGTTGCATACTCGAATTGAGGACTACTATGGCTATGGAGAATGTAGAACGTCCATGCAAGCACAGAAAACGATATGCCCTTTTGGGCTCAGAATTTTGAACCCAATAATTTAATCTAGCTACTTAAACCCACGGGCGATGGAATATTAGATTAACAGTATTAAGATATAAAATAATAATAATTTTTTTTTATTAATTTAACCTTTTAAGATAAATAGTAATTTTACATTACATCAAAATAAAAGTTTAAATTAATTTAAATTTTGACTTTACACTCTATTTCATTTAATTAAATATTTTTCTTATTAAACTTATTAATTGAGAAAAAATCTAATCCACAAATCAAAAAAGTATGTTAAGATATAAAAAATTAAATCTACCTCTTTAGGATTTCATAATTTTTTGTATCTTAACAATAGTAAAATGCATAAACAAACAAAGACTTTAGGGTAGCATGTACATGTCTATACAATTAATTAAATAATTAATTGACTGAGAAAAAAACTTTAATTATAAGTGAATTTTAGTTAAAGTAGACTTAACTTTATAATAAAATAAAATAAAAATATAAACTTTCCGAAAATCACGTCACAAGGGGACGAAGGAATTTAGAAGAAAATCCAGGCTAAAAAGGAGATGTCAAGGAAAGAGGCAGCCGCCAGACTGAGAAAAATGTTGTCGGGCATGCAACCATATATATATATATATGGCGTAATTTATACGGAGATAAAAAGTTACTGTTTATGGAGAAATTTACGTTCTTTTTTTCTCCCAGATTATGGTATTATCTCCCCAACTTAGGGGGATAACATAGCCCTAACAATTATCTCGTTTAGATTTAAAATTCATCTTTAACTCATTTTTATTATATTATTATATGTTTTTAATTTTTTATACAAAATATAAATTTCTATACAAAATTTTCAAATTTTAATATTCTTTTTTCAAATCTCAATTCAATTTTTTTAAATTTTAAAATAATAATAATATTAAAAAATTAATTAAACTCATCTCAAATTATCTCATATTCAAATCCAAACAAAACCTAACAAACTGAGATACTCCTGATTTGGGACCAATTATTATGTACAACTACAAAGATGTTATTTAATGTGTTAAAATATAAAATAATAAAATTTATCTGCTTAAAATTTTAAAATAAATAATAATTTCGCATGATATTAAATCAGAAATCCCAAATTCAATTCTTAATTCCATACTCTATCTTATTTAATTAATATTTCACTTATTAAACTTATTAATTGAAGAAAAATTTGACCTATAAATAAATAAAAATATTAAGATATAAAATAATAAAATATATATTAACTTAAAATTTTAGAACAAATAATAATTTCACACAATGTACAAGATAAGAGCCTATTATTAAATTGCAGACCACCGCTCTTATTGTATTCTGCAACATTTCTCTCCTAATAAATACCGTATTAACAGCTTTATTTATTTATTTATTCATTCTCTGAATAACCAACCATTCTAGGCTTCCAAGTATATATAGCACGAGTACTACTGTCTTCGTAGCGTGCAACTCAACAGAAAAAAGATAAAAATTAAAAAAAAAAATTAAAGAAAAAAGAAGTAAAAGTCGTGAAGCAGGTTGGTTAGCGGTGGAGAGAACTCCAACTTTAGCTTTCAGCAAGTCTCGGGGTTTCTTTTTCTTTTCTTTTTTTTTTTTTTTTTTTTAGCTATTTTAGTCACAGAGAGAGAGAGACAAACCAAAGTACAGACCAAACTATATCCGATAGAAAGCAGGATGGAGAAATAAAGTTGGGTTCTCAGAGCTATTAAGAAGAGAGCTGCTTTCTCTCTCTATATCTCTGTGGCTATGGCTGCTGCCTGCACTGAAAAGGAACTGGGAGGCAGAACCCTAGCCACGTTTTCTTCTGCCATACACTATTTCCAAATCAAGAGCAGCTCTGTATACGTATTGATAAATCAATCCAATCCCGCATTCTCTTTTAATGCAGTGGGCTCAGCTGTTCTATCAGCAGCCAGCACCGCGTGGCAGATTTTGCTCAGAGTCATCAGCCTCATACTCCAACGCAGAAACAGAAGCCACACACAAAATCTTTGACAATCGGACAAGCTAATTCCAGAATCCAGAAAGCTAAATACTAACAACTGAGATAAAGAGAGTATTGGAGAGATATGAATGCCCGAGGAAATAGTTTGAGAGAGAGAGAGAGATGGTTGATTGACCTATGACTGTCTTCCACCACTAAAGAATGAAAAGACCAGTCCATGAGTTTCCTTTTGATCAAAGAGATGAAATTTGAACCCATTTCCTGATCTTCCATTCTCAGCAAACTAACTACGCGCTAGAATAACAGTAACATCAGGACAAAATCGAAAGAACAAAAAACACAAGACAAACCCTAAGATCGAGAGTACGTACCCAGATTAACAAAAGAAACAAAGCACCAAATAATTTATGGCAAACTTCTTAGTAAGGTGGTTGCTGAGGCGGTGGTTGTCTAGCACTGGGAGCCCAAATGACCTCAGTGGGCAAGTGACAGCTGTACATGGAAACCCCACACGATTCCTCCGGCGCGTGCCCACTTTCTTCACCACCCGAAACGGCCGGCGAGTGCCCGTCACCGCCCCCTCCTGATACCGAATTTCGAGCATCGTCATCGGCCGGCAGCCGGTTGTACGAGGGGTTGTTGAACGACGCCGCGATGACGTAGACGACCCCAGCTGAAACGAGGGCTCCGGCGACCAATCCACCAACGACCTGGCCCTGCGGTCCAGCCAGCGAGATTGTGAATCCGTTAGGAACGGGAAACGACGTCATACAGGGAAGGAACGTAGCCGAGATCGAGAGGATGTCGAAGCGGCCATGAAAAGTGACGGTCGCTCCGGGAGTCGTGGAGGGTTGACGTAAGGTGACATTGGCAACGGTTCCGGATCCGGTGAGGACGCAGAGCCCCATGTTCTTCCGTCGACAGAATCGGGATATGGCTTCAACGACGTCGCTTCCACCGGGGACTTCGAGAATGTAGGGAGTCATGACAGGTTCAGGCTCCCGGCTAATGAAGACAGGAGGCTTAGGCTTATTTTTGGAGCCGGGCGGACGGCCCCTTGGCCGCCTGACAACTTCGATGGTGGCTCCGTCGCCAGTATTCTGTTTGGAGGAGATTTGCGACTTCTGGGCTTGAGCTTGATCTAGGGGAGTGGCGGCAATAGGACCACCGCTGCTACGGCTATCGTCGTCGTCTCCGGAGGTTTGTTGATGGCATTCGCGCGGGGTGGCGGCGGAGATTTGGTGGAAGGGGTGGGGAAATGGGAAGTTATGCTGCTGTTGCTGTTGCTGTGGATATTGGTGTTGGTGGTGAAGATTTGAGAACATGCTGTTTGGAGTAGTTTCAGTTTTAGCTTCCATATATTCACCTTTCATGGTGTTGGAAGTAGTTTTTCTCTCCTTCTCTTTGTACATCAGTTTTAACAGAACTATGATTGGAGGATATTCGCGGGTCTGTAATAAAATAAGAGAAACGAGAAGAGCAGAGACGGATGAGGCAGAGAGCGAGAGCGAGAGAGAGAGAGGAGAGAGAATGCAAAGAAGATGAATTGGTGGGTTTGGATTTGTTTATTGCAATAAAATGAGATCAATAAAATGTAGAGAGAGAGAGAAGGCTTCAAAACCAAGTAAAAGACTGAGGGCGCCGCTGGTTGGATGTAAAGGTTGGGAGTCCTGCCTTTTTTTTATTTTATTTTTTGCCTTTTTTTTTAGCCCTTTTTATGTTGTAGTTTGAGTGTATTAAAATAGTTTTCAGAGTTTTAGAGATTTTTGATAAATCACTATTTAAAAGTTAAAAAAAATATTTTTTTATTTTTGTATATTTAATTAAATATAATAAAAAGTTTTTAATATGTATACAAATTTATATTTTAAAAAAAAATTTATTGCTAATATTATAAGATGTATAATTTAAAATCCTATTTATTTAGGAATACAAAATAAGACATTCATAGCTATTTATATTAATTGATGTTAAAAGTTTCTATATCAATAATTTGTCTAGTATCACTAATTAACCAAGTTTTTAAATAGTTTCTTTAAGGTTTTTAAATGTCAAATCATGTTAAAGATTGTGTTCGTATAATGTCAATACATATAGGTTATATTATATGAGTCAACTCTAACTTAATTTTTAAGTAGTTTCTTTAGTGTTTTTAAAAGTGTTAAATTGTGTCAAATGATTGTGTTCATATTGTGTCAATGCATGTATATTATACTATATAGATCAACTTTAACTCGATTCGTTAAGTTTATCGTATCAAAATTTCAAATCTTAACATGACCTATTAACATAATATGTCGTATCGTGTCGTGTCATTTCAACATATCTTGACTTATTAGTGAATATTACAAAATACGATATAATATGAGTTATTTCAACCTGTTTATGTAAATTTGTTGAATAGGTTCAAAATTAATTCATTTGACCTGATTAAATTTAGCATAATTTTATATAAATGTTAAAATCAAAATATCTATAAAAAATTACAAATCTAATTACAAGTTCAAAATTACAACCTAAACAAAAAAAATATTAAATTAAAACTCTAACAATTTTACTTTTAAATATAAATGTATAATTGTAATTTAAATATTCTTAACTTGTCATAACGGATTGACCCGTTATCAATCCATTAAGCAATATGTCATAACGGGTCAACATGTTTTAATCTGACCTTATTAAGATTGAATTCTAACTCGTTATTATCGTATCGTATTCGTATTGAGTTAACAGATCATATAACATATTATTATTTCTAATGTTTGTAATGAACAATTTGAGTTTACATAATGTATTTACAATTAATAGTTAATAAAAAAATAAGTTCTATTTGCAAACTATTGAATTGACCTAATTTGATTGGTAAAAAGATTTTAAAGATTAATTTTTTTTAAACCAAACATTGTCATGCAACTAATGCGAACAGTAATGTTATCCGCACCGGTATATAAATAAAAGAATTTGAATTAAATTAATATTAGATGCACTTCTAATGTGTGCAAATTCTACACATTTATTTTGGAAAAAAAAATGTTAGCCCTATTATTAAAATAATATTTTTTTTATATAAATTTTTAGATTTATCTAATGTTACTAAAAAGAATATACAAAATTTACATATTTTAAAACTGTAAAAATCATATATTAAAATAAAAAATAATACCATATGTATTCTAAATGCACATTAACTTTTTAAACCTTAACTAAGAATCTATCTGATGAATTTTGAACCAATTGGTAGCGTGGTGATATTGTGGTGATGGATTTGTTCATTATACAATAATTATGATTCAAATAAGATATTCACAATAGAGAAACTCCGATATTAATCACGTGCAAAGAAGACAATTGCGCTAGTCATTAGACCTTATCTTTAACTAAAAATAAAAATAAAAACTTTTCAAACCTCAGCGGCTCAGCCTAAGAGAGAAAGGAAGGGTTGCTTTGGCCCTTCCAACCGAATGGATTGATAATTGACTGAATTTGATGTTCCTCTTCATGAGTAAGGGGGGATGCATCTTCATGACTCTCTCTAGTTCACTCTCTCATTGATCACTCCTGTGTTGGAGAGAAAGAGAGTCATTCCTACACCTAGTGGCCTGCCTCCTCAATACATTTCAAAATTCATCCCTTTCTTCTTCATGTGCTAAAATTTGGCTTTTTACAAAGATCTGACTTTTTCCCATTTTAGTCTTTGATCAAAATTGGGTTTAGAGATTTCAAACCTTGTAATCATTTTGCTTGGCCAACACTTCTTCATCTCTGCTTATTTGTGTCTTTTTACCATTAAAATCCTAAACTAAAATAATATTGACACATGTTTAACTTTAAAGTAAATACCAATGTGGGCCCTAACGTACATATCCAATTAACACACCAGGAGAGTTTATTCATTTGGTATTTTTTTTTAATTTATATATATATATATATATATATACAGTGAGAAAAATATTTCATAAAAATAAATTTAAAAATTAAAATTATTTGATGTAATACATTAAATCTACTTTATAATAAAATTAACTTTAGAATCTAAAATTCATCAAATTATATCAAAATTATAAATATATTTTTATAAAATATTATTATTTGAACAGGAAGATTGAAAGAAAGAAAATTAAAGGAAATCGTACGTAGAAGAAAAGCAGTAGTGGGTTTTCGTAGGAGTAAAACTTACAACAGGTTGACTGGTTGGGGGATGTATTGTTAAGGGATACCAATACATGAATACAAAGGCAGAAATATACGAAGATATCAAGTTACTCGATTTTGAGTTTTGCCTCGAGAAGTAGGCGTACGAAAATGCTAAATGAATTCATGATTTTTGTCTCTTCAATCTTAACATTTGATAATGGCTAATATTTT
Source organism: Platycarya longipes (assembly GCA_036559045.1). NCBI lineage: Eukaryota > Viridiplantae > Streptophyta > Magnoliopsida > Fagales > Juglandaceae > Platycarya > Platycarya longipes. The sequence continues at coordinate 26,840,555 of CM071796.1, read as the reverse complement.
TATTTTTTACTTAGTAATTAAGAAAATAATTATTAACAAATTTGTATTTTTCTTATGTTAAAAATATCAAAAAATTGTTTTAATAAATTAAAATAAAATAAAATAATTTATACTAGCGATACTTCCAACTGTAAGTCTGTAAGCGCTGGATGGCCTACTAGCATCATCCTTTGTTGTATATAATCTTGTACTCAAATAGTTCATTTTGCAAGTTTCACCTTTTTTAGTAGGATTTATTATAATTTTTTTTTTTTTTGCATAATTTTAAGAAATTTGAAAAAATTGAATTATTTATTTTTATTTTATATAAAAATTTTAAAAAATAATAATAAGGAGGTGAGATTGTTTGTAAAAGCAAATTTAATCGAAAGAAAAGCTACATTAATTATCCCAAGTGCACTATGAATATTCTTCCACGAGTTATTTACTGTAAATATTTTGACGAGTTACTGCTTGATCTACAATTCTAAACTGACTAGTGAGAATAAAAATAAAAAAAATTATGTCTTTATTCCCATCAGGTTGTTCATTTTATTCTCTAGTTTTCACCACAAAAGGATTTTTCAATGAACAATGCTACATACATCTCAAAAAATTAAATTTATTTGTAGTCAAAGCAAGAATAAAATTAAAAAATCTAATTTAGAAGGATCAATTTACAAAATAAAATTTAGAAAGAGACAAATATTAATTTTTTATATAATCTATTTCATAAAAATACATTTCAAAATTTAATTTTTATCCAGTTTTAAAAATTTTGGGGGGACCAAAGCCCCTCAAGCCAAAGGATGGTTTCACACCTGAATTCCAATAATAAATAAATAGAGAAATCCCTATTTTAGAATAAAATTAATTAAAATAAATTTATTTACAAATAAAAAACTTTAAAAATATGAAAAATTCATTTTATTTAATCATAAAATTGAAGCGTTTCTATGTGGACTGCAATATAGTCCATATTTGATGGACTGTAAAAAAAATTATTCTTTTTCAATATATCTTATAAGGTTTTCTTATATTTTTTATCCAAAAACTTTGTATAATTTAGATAAATACAGATATAAAATGTCGAGCCTATTACATTTAATGTTTATATTAACAAATATATTTAATATAATGAAACTTACATATTGAATTAAAAAAAAAAATTATTCTATTATGCAGCTCTATACCACACACTTATTAAATAGAAGAACTCTTTTATTTTATTTTTGTTATATATATATATATATATATTATAGTATAAGATTGTTGAATAGAACTTTTATTAGAAAAATATATATAATAAAGAATCCCAGTAGCTACTAGCTAGCAATCCGTCACCGACCTCTCTGATTCCACTTCCACTGATGACCGTTATTGTAAATTTGTAACATTGCCTTTTTACCATGTTTGCTTAAAAAATAAAAGATTTAAAAACATAAAAAGTCTTTACTCGTAGAAACTTGGAAAGTGCTTGTCGGCCCGCCATTTTATTAAATTATTAGAATTTGACTATTTTATCTTTTTTTATTAGTAAAACAATAAAATAATAGTAGTAAAAATTAAAACAATAAAATAAGTAGCATGATCAGTATAGTGTATAGTCAGTTTAGATCTTGAAAAGATGTCAAGGTTGATGGATGGAAGTATTTGATACAGAGAAATATTTTAATTATTAAAAAATTATATAAAAATATGAATTATATATAAATTAATGTGATTTAATTTAATTTATTAATTTATATAATTATTTTATAAATATAACAATTCTCTTATATGAATTTAACAGAAAAGGAATCACCTTGCGTGATTTTAACGTGGCTGAGGGTTTCAGGAAAAGCAAAAGTAAACTTAGCACTGCTTTTTAGTAATTACATGGCGACTGTCAAAAGGGCAATTTAACAGTCAATTTGGCAAATATTGGGATTCCATCCTAAATTGGAAACTTGGTGCGGGATAAACTTTTAGTCAAGAGGGAGATATGAATCCAATACTTTCCAATTAATCTTAAGATTGGATATGAATCCAATCCCTAGTTTTGCCTCTACCATCTATTACCAAATAATACACAATTTTTGTTCTTTTTTGAGTAATGTTACTCATAATTTTTTATTTTATTTTATTTATCATCTCTCATTACCCTATGTTATTAAGTAATTGGAAAGGGAACATCTTTAGAGTGGGAGTATCTACTATGGGGATTTTTTTAGATACCGATAAGAGTTTAACATATTACATTTACAATTGAAATCTACATTTGATTACACCATAACAAGGATATTTTGATAAATTACTCGATTCCTTTCTCTTCAATTTTCAAACGTCTTTCGACTTTCACCTCTCACACAATCGACTTGTTGCTACCCTTCGACTTTGCAGCAAATCGCCAGACGCCTCACACCACTGGTAGCACGCCGTTGCCTTCTCGCCTAACTATACTGGTTGCATACCATTGTCCAAGACTTGGTCTCGCAGATCCTCTTTTGCTCTATTCACTTTTTTTTTCCTCTTCCTCTACCCCCTTATGGATTTTGCTTTCCAGGTTTAGATTCTAGGAATTCTAGATTTTTGCTACCAAATTTGCCAGATACTACTACTAATTTTGTTAATTGAATCCTAGGTTATAAATCCCTAAATGTTCTTCAAAGTTCAAAATCGCAAAAATTGGATTATTCTTTGAATGAGAGATAGAGAGGGAGAGAGAGAAAGAGAGAGGGAGGGGTGTACGAAATCTATTGTTGTCTAAAATGTAGCGAAATCCTTTAAGATGCAGTGCATAGCGGGCTAGGTGTGGTCTCTAAGTGGCATTATCTAATTAGTGTATGCTATTTAAAGCATATATTATAGATCAAAATTTATTTTTGTATAATCTTTTTGTCTTGCACATTTCAAGATTATAAAGGTCCATTTGAATAGCAAGATGAAATGAGATAAGTTCTAATGATTTATGAATAATAATAAAATTATTACTTAAAATAAGATAAGATGGGATGAAATAAGATAATTTCATCTCACTTTGTATCCAAACAAGCCCTAATCGACAGTATTCATTTGTGATTTTATTATTCAAAGTATGAACTCGTAATTCATATGTTCAAAAAGAGTGGACGAAGTTTGCCCGTTCTGAAATTTAAAATGAGGAGAAATAGTAATGGATAAACTTTGGGGCTGATCTGAAAAAATAAATAAGACCCCTAATAATTTTCCATCCCTCTCTATTCTAGGCCCCCAATAAAAGTAAAATGATCAACTTTACAATTGAATCTGATTTTACTTTTCTATTTACAGACAGATATGTTACATAATTTGAATTAGATCTTAGAACAACTAATCCCAGCTTGTAGCAAACAACTCAACACCAAAACGCTTGATCTTTGACAGACAATGTGCCCCCTTCTTCAATGCTGCTTCCCTTCAAATCAAGAGTCCACTTCTCAAATGTACAGTTCAGAAAATCATAATACCCTCCATGAATACAGAGCAACTCTTTTCTGAATCTATCTTGTATCCAAGGGTACGTAAGCAAGTTCATTAACGAACGGTTGACCGATTCCTGTCACCACATTCAACAACAAATACTCCAATTATCTGCGGGTTCTCCGACTTGGAAACTCTACCGGAATTATAATTCTTCTAATATGAATTCTCTTGTGAGCTTCGTCTTACCGGGCATTAGAATCTCAATCCTACTTCATTAGCAATGTTCTAGCAAGTTACCTATCAAAAGGAGTAATGTTCTGCCAAGTTGAATCTAGCTGATCGACGTCTCAAGTTGAATCTAACTTGTATAGATGTTTCTAACTTTCTAGTTGCAAATTTGATGTTATAGCCTACTAAGTTTGTGTTGTTATATGAAGTGAACCTTCTCACAGTGTCTGCACTGCTGGTCAAAGCTATGGTGGGCTGCATCAGCTTCTGCTCTTAATTTGGCTGCTTTCGCATTCACGACCCACTTATGAAGAAAACTTCTGAAAGAGAGATATGAACAGAAACATGAAATTGAGTAAAACCTAACACAAAGATATAATCTAAAATATGGTAAGAAGTCATTAGTACACTAAAGACAGAATCATCAAAAGTTGTATAATCAAACCTTGAGTCTGCATCATCTTGCATACTCATAAGGGCTTGTATTCCACCACAGCTACTGTGACCAATTACTAAAATATTTTCAACCTGGAAACAGTAGATTTGTGATTTCATAGGTAAACAAGCAGAGGCACTTAAACAAGTGCTCAGGCAATTAAAGGTCTTTTACTTACTTCAAGAGTATTTACTGCAAACTCAAGAGCAGCATTAGTTTCTGAAGGCCCATTCTGTAAAAAGACAAAACAGAATGAAATTGTTATGTTTGGCTATGGAGATAATCAATTGGAATATTTAGTTTTTTCAGTACACAACATAAAATTACTTTTGACGGAATACCTCAAGTGGAGGGACAAGATTTGCAACATTCCGAATCATAAAGGCTTCTCCAGGTTGAAACCCGAGGATGTTAGAAGGGCATACCCTAGAGTCTGCACAAGCAATCACCATAAACTGGTTTTGGATATGTCAGCTTAACATATCTACCGAATCTTATTCACAACAACTCTAAGGAGCACAGCAAGCAAGTAGGAGACACTTCGTATTGTATCAAGAACAATCAACAGAATCGACTCGAGTATGTTTATCACCTTTGGGCATTGAGCTTCAGCAATAGTCTGAAAGTACTCCGACTCCTTTCTGTTAAAAAACATAAGTCAGTGAGCTGGTATTGGGCAAAGTGATTTTCTCAAAACTAGGCATGTACTCATATGCATGCTAACTAGTACTCACATATATTTCTGTTTCTTAAAATTAAGAAACCTCTGTTTCATCTCAACAAACAAGTCCCGGCCTCCATCAATTTCACCCACATCTTTCAAATTATAGCTCATGTGTTCCTGTGCCAATCCAAGGGAGCTGCTTGCAGCCTTCAGTCTCAAGACTTGGCTTCTCCTACAGATAAAGAAGCCAAATATTTTTAAGACAATTTCTATCGAAATTTCAATTCAGACCCTTGAAGTAATGTTACACACAGACAGCATAGTATTTAAGGAAAGTTGACACATCCTTATCTTCAGAATCAGCAACAAAAGTAACAGTTGCATTGAGGTCTGCAACAACAAGAGCGCGGCATTCTTTACAATAAAAACTAGACATGCCATTCTTTTAGCAGTGTCATGAAATGAATATCTTAGCACTGAGCAGGTCAACTGAAATCATAAGCCAGGTTTTGTTTACATAGAAAAATATCGAGGAAAGGGGAAAAAGATAAAGGAAGACTGTATAAATAAATTTTCTTATCAAAATTATGGGGTTAAACACAGATGATGTGATGATTTGATAAATTAAAATGGCTACTTTTACCAATAAAGGAAAGGACAATCAATCACCTCTGAACCAACCAAATTGATGCATTTAACAAATGCTAATAACTGCAATAACATAGGTCTCAGCGTTTGAGACCTATGTTCTCATTTTCAGAACGTAACCGAACTTGGATGAAGCATAACAATAATTGTTGATCACCAAAATGAAATAGACATCTTCACCGCTGGTGTGAAATACTAAATTCTGCCACTTGGTCCCAAAAGTGTAAAGGAATTCGCTGCATAAGAGCGTTAATTTGAGCCTGGTACAGCTCGTTTCAGCCAATCGGGATCCATATTCCCATTTTTCTTTGAGATTTTTCACATATTAATCATAATCGACAACCACAACAGAGAATTTTCTTTTAGAAAGTAAGTACTTACTGGACTGAAGGCAGTGATCTTACTTGGGCCTCCTCATTCTTTGCCAATTTGGTCTGGAAATCAAACAATAGAAGAACACCACAAGCCTAATACTTTAATACGGATCAAACAGTCCAATTTTCTTTCAAAAGCAGTAGAACACTTTGAAGAAGCTAAGCAGATTATGGGTAAGAATAAGATAAAAACAGGAGAGGATAAGTGAGGAAGTAGAACTCACGGGGAGCGGATTAAGCCAATTTCTGGAAAACCCAACATAGGAACAGGTGAAACCAGAAACGGGTGAGCCTCCAGAAATCCAGGAGGAGGAGCTTGGAACTGCCATTCTTGATACGACCGAACGAGCAAGCAGTACAACCTGTTTTTTCCGAGGTTAGAGTTGAGCTTTTACATGAACCAATCAAAAAACGAACGATTTGGTCGTTCAGATTAAAATTGAAACAGCATCATTTTACTCACGAATTTGGCAGACCATCTGTGTTGCCTCATTTGCAGTTGGGTCAGGGGTGTTGGGATATCTTCAAATCATATGAAGCCATATTTGTATCCATCCAATAAATGTTAAAACTATAAAATAAAATAAAATAATATATATAATTAAATTCTTGAGGAACGATACTTATCATCCTAATTCCCATCATCTCCTTTTCATTTCATAATGTATCATTAAATAATTGATTATTATTTATTATATTTCATTTATAAAATTATTACTTATTCCAAAAATTTAATCTAATAAAAAGAAATAAATTTTATTATATTTTAATAATAAAATATTTAATTAAATAAGACATAAAAAGTAGAATTAAGATTTGAATTCAAAATTTCTACTCTAATACTATATAAAATCACTAATTATTCTAAAAATTTTAAGTTAATGAAAAGAGAAATTTTATTATATTTTAATACCACTAGTGACCTTATTATCTAATATCATTTCATATAATGATAAAAAGAGGTGTCAAGGTGATAAATAATTTTTTCCTAAATTCATTCGTACGGAAGAGTGCAGCTATCGTACGCTTACAACAATAATTTAGAATTGATGGATGAAGAGTATATATGCCATGCCATGCCATGCCATGCCATGCCATGCCATGCAACGCATGACATACTTATCCAAATAGCAAGGACGGACGACACTCGTGATTATCCCTTCTTTTTCTTTGTGTTTGGTCACTATCCTCCTTTTCCCCTCCGTCCAAGCAAAGACTTGGCTTGGCTTGGCTTGGCTTGGGTCTCTTTCCTATCTCACGAAAGTCATTAAAGATATTCGGACGAGCACCATCTCATCCCATTCCCATCAATGCCACAATCACAGCCTCATAATATTTTGTCACAATGATCGATACATCTATTTGATCGGTAAAAATTTCTTTGATAAAACATGCAAGAGATGGATCAAAGCCCTGTTTACAAAAACTCATTATCGTCCGTAAGTGAACAATTAATCCGAGCCCGTTTGTTCCTCGAGAAGCCTTGGCCCAGTCCAGAACCCGAAGCCCGATTCTCCACCACAGACTTCAAAGCCCGTTTCAAGGCCCCGATCTCATGGTCTCCACTGGTACCACTCTCGGCCCACTGGACCATCACCACGCTCTTCGTCCGCCCACCCACCGTCATCATCTCCGCCCTCACTGCCCTTGCCCGGACCGACTTAATCGCTCGTGCCAATTCCACGTTCAAACCGGGGCGGTCGTCGCAGCACAGAGTCACCTTCACCTTCTTCCCGTCGCCGTCGCAATAGCTCAGGGTCGCCTCGTCGGACTCTCCCGGTAACGGCCACGGCTCCGGCACGGTGTCGGATCCACTACCACACGTATCGCCGTTGCCTTCCCGGCATGCCATGTCAGCCACTTGCTGCCTCAGCTCCTTCACGCGATCGACCACCTGTGCCAGCAACGATGCCTTATCTGTCTGTAACGAATACAACAGTTCCATGAATTACATCACTACCCCCGCGTTCCGATCCAAATAACGATTAACGCAAAAAAGACTTTGAGAAAGACTGAAGATAGAGGATAAGACCTTGGTGGTGTTGGGAAGGAGAGAGCGGAGGGTGGAGAGGTGGGCGTTGATTCGCTGCCTGCGTCTCCTCTCTGCATCCTTGTGGCTCTTACATGCTTCTTCCGATCTTCTCTCTTCCTTCGACGCCGAGCTCAACATCGAATCCCCACCGTCCATCGTATTGACCGTAGTGCTTGGTTGTTGACCCGGGTCCAACCAGCTCCTCGACCCGTAGTAGCTCTGAAGAGGAAGCAAATCTCTGTTGTTTCTCTACAGGTCAAAATCTCAGTGCAAGGAAACGTTCTTAAATATTGAAAATGGAGTTATCCAATGCAAAACTCAGATACCAACACAATTCGCAAAGGAATCCAACGTCGGTTAATAAGGGTAAACCGGCGCAGATACAGCGAGCAGAAAAATTAAAAGAGGATGAGAACGGAGATAGGATGGTCGTCGAGAAAACCTGTCCAACGTCGGTTAATAAAGGTAACCCGGCACAGATACAGAGACAAATACAGGGGGCAGAAGAAACAAAAGAGGATGAGAACGGAGATAGGATGGTTGTCGAGAAAACCTGTCCAACATCGGTTAATAAAGGTAACCCGGCACAGATACAGGGAGCAGAAGAAACAACAGAGGATGAGACGGAGACAGGATGCTCGACGACAACCTGAAAATGCAGGTTCGAGGTTTAACTGTAGTGGTAAATTAATAAGATCCCATATATGTAAGTAAATATATGTATCTCGGCATTAGGATCTCGCCGTGGTTTTATGAGAATTTTTAAATAAAACAAAAATTATATATATTTCATCTTCACATATTATTTTATTAATTTTATAAAAATAAAATAATAAAAAAAATTTACACTACATGACTATGACAAGAATCCCCTCCAAGAGATCCTTAACATTACTTACATATATTTTATTTATAAAAAGTGGAACGTTGATCGAGGAATAATTAAGAGATTCTTTTTTTTTTTTATAAAGAAATTGTGATTTACAGTAGAATTAATTCTACGCATATTTATCCAACATAATTAATAAAAGAGCAATGCGAGATAATTCATCTATATTGTACTCATACACACATAAATAATAATATATTACTATTTATATTTATGTGAATATAATAAGTGTAGATTATCTCAATATTTTTTCTTAATAAAATAATGAAATTTTAATAAAAATAATATAAGTTTAAATTTTGAATATGTAAACGGTAGTAATAGATGCAGAAAATTCGTTTTTACGTAGCAAAACTCTCTTATATTTTTTTACTATATTTTTTATTGTTGCATCAAATAATTAAATAATAAGTAATTATTTAATATCAAAAGATGATAGAATGATAATAAGAAAGTAATTATTTGAATCAAAGATAAAAAGAAAACAAAATTTCTTTAATTTGTTGGATAGATGATCGTACCAGTCATTTCAATTTTATTTGACTATTTATTATGGGGGAGATGTGAACGACAACCCTCTGAGGTTTGTTTGTATTTGAAATTTTTTTTAATTTTATTATTATATTTTTTTAATTTTTTATATAAAATATAAATTCTTATATATATATTTCAAATTCTAATATATATTTTCAAATTTTAAAATAATAATAATATTAAAAAATAAATTAAACTCATTTCAATTTATCTCATCTTCAAATTCAGACGGACCTCAGTCTAGCCACACACTGTTCCGCTTATGTTCATCGTTAATTGTTTAACCATCTGAAAATGGATCACGGGTAGGTGACACGTATATTCTTGGCGTATTGCTTAATTTGGAGTTCATTTCTGGTGTTTTTATTTATTTTTTTATTATAAAATTGTACATAAAATTAATCTATTTAAAGCATGTCCAAATCATTTTTCTCTCAAAAAGACAATTGAATAGTTTAAAGAGAAAGAAAGGACGAAGTAGTGGCAGGCAATGTGCAAGTAAAAAGGAGGGATACAAAACAACAGTCGTGGCAGATAGACAGGCAGAGGAGTGTTATTCAATGGACAAATAAAAAAGGGGAAGTGGGAGTGGGAGAAAGCAAAACGTGGCAAAAAGGGTCATTTTCAGAGGTAGGAAAAGGGAAGTCGTCCGCTTGACACTGCTGAATACGGCGGCGCAGACAGCTACTATTCTCAGGGAATCAAAAGCGACATCACCCATCATAAGCCGACAACCTCTTTTTCCATCTTGTGGGTGTCTCTCATCTCCATTAATTTGTCTTTTTTCTTTTCGGATCATCTTTAAATATATATCTATATATATGTTTATAAGAAATGATATTTATAAGAACGATATCGCGTAATTATTATTATTATTATTATTATTTTTAAATAGATATGAATTTCAAATAAATTTTTTTTAACTTTCTAATAGTGAATACTGTTTTTTTTTTTAAATAATTACACAAAATTTACATATTTTATAACCATATATAGCATTGTTGTATATTTATACATATTTTAGGCAAAACATTTCATGTTGGTAGATGAGTTGAGAGGAAAAATAATGATTTTGAAAATTTTAAGGAATGGTTTAAAGTATTAATTTAGACTCCGTTTAAATGTTAGATTAAATTGAGTTAAGTTAAATTTTTTTATAAATAGTAGTGAATTGAAATTATGAAGTAAGTTTTGTAAGTCCACCTAAGATTAGTTTAAATATGTTTGGATATTAAAATAAATATAAATATATGTATGAAAAGTAAAAAAGATTGTGAGTCCGACGTATAAAAAAAATTAAATTAAAAAAGATTGTAAGCTCCTATGTAAAGAAATTTTGCGTTAAAATGAGTTGCGAATTAGAACATTCATATTGGCTTATGCATCTATATATGTAAAGTCATATTTACATAATATAAGGCTAAATTCTTTTATCTTGGATTATGCATCTCCATATATTTGCATAGTTATGAGTAGTGCTTTTTCAAGTTTGAAAAATCACTACTCATTCTTTAAATAATATTTTATTATTTTTCTGTCTTACTCATTAAAACTAATTTTGTAAAATTTATATTAAAATGACTTTGATACATGAAAATTGTATCAAGTTAATGATACAAAAGTGAGTGCTAATTGTAAAATATATAAAAATAATAATTTTAAAATAGATTAAAAAATTATTATTATTATTTTATTATTTGGTTCAAATATGTATAATTCAATGTGAGAGTTTTTCTTGACATGCAAAATCATTTTTCAAAACAGTAATTTTGAAAATGTATATGGAAAAATCAATACTAATGCTCTTAGATGTTTAAATATTAGACTCGATTTAAAATTAAATTAAATGAATTGATCTTAGTTGAATCTGTCAACCAAATTGGTCCTTATTATAACTTAAGGGTCATGTAATATATTAATATAATCCTAGATATATATATATATATATGAGTCTTATTTGGTTCTGTTCAACCCATCAAAGTATCAGCAAGCAAGCGATGCTTTTTGTATTAAAACAACCTTGCCCCAACGTAAAATATATGTAGGTTGGATACGGGTGATGTTAAAATTCGGACTTTGGAATCTTGATTGTATTCCGGTTTATTTATTTATTTAGTCTTTTTTACATAATGTTTAAGTAAGTATTTTTAAATAATATTGTATTTTTTTAATATCTTATTTTTAAAATAAAATACAAAAAAAAAAAAATTATTAAAAAATAATATATAAATTAGAATGCAATTGAGATCCTAAAATTGGAAGGAAATAATAACCTCACATCAGTTTTTACAACAATTTTAACAACATTCTACGTGTCATCCGGATAAAGGAGCAGCCATGATGGAACTTCTATGATGTTGAAATTTTCAACCTTTATTTATTTATTTTTTGTTTTAGCCTTTAAATTCTTCTCATGATATTAAGGATAAAAAATAATTATTAGTTAGTAAAACTGTTTGAGACAGAGTTAAAAAAATATTAAATTTTAACTTTTTTATAAATAATATTAAACTGAATAACGATTTATATAAATATATATAAGTTTCCCTGTTATCTTTTTTGAAAATGGATTTTAATATAAAAATAAATAAATAATTTATTTTTTCTTAATGATAATTACCTTTTTTTTTTCACGGCTTACGAATTAACTAATTCTATATACAGTCCCTTCATAATGATTACTTTTTTAAAAAAAATTTACAGTATGAATTAGACTTAAAGTACACGCCAAACACATGTGCACAGTAAAAAAGGGAAAAAAAACTAGAAATTGTATTTTATCTCATTTTACTGTGCATATATATTTGGAGTGCACGGTAAATTTAATTTATACTGTAAATTAAAAAAAAAATAATTATCATTAAGAAAAATATATATATATTTTTTATATATTTTTATATTAAAACCCATTTTTCAGAAAAAATAACATAAAAACTTATACATACTTATATAAATCGTTATTCAGTTCACTATTATTTATAAAAAGTTAAAATTGTAATACTTTTTAGACTCTATCTTAAATAGTTTTGTTAATTAATAATTATTTTTTATCCTTAATATCACGAGAAGAATTTAAAGATTGAAATAAAAAATAAATAAATAAATAAAAGTTGAAAATTTCAGCATCATAAAAATCCCATTATAACTATTCTTCTATCCAGATGATAAGATGATAGGTAAAAGTGTTGTGAACGTTGTTGTATAAATCTGATTTGAGTGTATCATTTCCCATCCCGAACATTTTCCGTTGGATATGCTAAACACAGAGCAAGATATTACTGTACGAAGTGAGATCAACATCTGATTGGCAGCCTGGCAAAGTACAGACAACATCTGATTGGTGCTGTATGCCTGTATCTCCTAATCCGAAATTTCTAAATATATATACATGAAAAATAAAGAATAATTGTAAGATTATATTTTATTTATTATATTTTTTTATTTTTTTAAATTTTCTTTACTTAATAATTAAGAAATGATTATTAATATATATATATATTTAAAAATTTTAATCATTAAGAATGTTAAAAAAAATACAAAAAATATATATATTAAAAATGGTAAATAGATGATAAAGTGATGGCCGCTATCATTACTCATATATAAAATTTATTTTCATTCATTATTTTTTTGTATTATTAAATTAAAAAAATTATATCATTACAAAAAAAAAACATTTTTAATCATTAAGTAAAAAGGAAAAGACCGTTGCTATCAATTAAACCAACCTTCCACAATTTCTTTAACTCATGACATTTTTATTGGATTGTTTAAAATTATTATTTAAAAAAATATAAATTTACATATTTATCAAAAAAATCTGGTTATATTTAATCAAAAGTTGGATAAAATTTTAGCTTTGCTATTCATAAAAAATACTTTTATTCTCTTTTTCTCATTTTTATCTCTCCACTTTTGATTAAATATGATCAATTTTTTTTTATAAATATGCAAATTTATATTTTTTGAATAATAACTTTAAACAATTCAATGAAAATGCTCTCACATGAGGCTTGAGCTCTCGCCAATAGACCTAGATATGATATCAGCACTCACCTCTCCTACTTTGGGGAGGAAGGAGAGCGAAACTTACCCAGAGCCAAAACAGAGCAACAAAAATAGGAATAATAAACAAAGGGATATATTATTGCTCTTTTATATCAAGTGAAACTGAGTATTATATTGTAATAATTCGAATAAATTCTAATTCTAATCAGTATGTTTTATAATACTGATAGGGAATAGGGTTGTGCGCCGACCCGACACGGCACGACCCGACAATCTATCTTCCGACCCGACCCGATTACACATTCTTTCGTTTAGCCGAATACCTGATAAGCCGAAACCCGACCCGATAAATAATCGGGTATTCCGTTAAGTTTTTTTTTTTTAATTAAATTGGTCCTGAACCCAGTTTTTAATAAAATAATTATTTTTAATTAAAATCAGTCTGTTTTAAATTTAATGTTATTTTATCTCTTTTCAAATTGAAACGAGATTTAATACTATAATCTCATATCACTGTTTTAAATTTTAAATGTGGTATTATCCAGCAGATTTTGAAATTTCTCGTCGCATTGCGTTAATTAAAAAAAAAAAAAAAAACTCTTTTTAAGTTTTAGCTTGAATTTGAGAGGAATCTCGATCTCATATTTTTAAAAGCTGTTTGAGAATAACTTCTCATGACTTTGAATGTGAGAAGTTCTTTTTCAAGATATACAGGAGAATGGGATTACGTTGAAGAGGTGATCGACATCGATAAACAAGCTATCATATACTTTTGGGTTATATGTAGAACAAACCAAGCCGAAGAGGGTTTATCTGTGAAGATTGAACAATATCTACTTCAAACAAATTCATCCATCAGAACATGGGAAAATGACAGTCAACAGCAGTTCCAAGTTCCGGAGCAACTGTCGATCAACAAAGGAAAAAACAAAATGGGAGCGACTTGTCCATGCGCAACGAATACGGGATTAACTGTTCCATAAATTCAAATAAAACTCAATTTCGTGCCTTATTATTCTAGTAGATTCAGATGAAGGAAACTGTTGATAGCTTAAAGAAAACGATCAGAGCCATTTATGTTGCAGAAGAACCATCTACGGTGCTGATGTGACATCAAAGAGGGCCTGGGAAAGACCCATTATCCCTCTGCTCGTTCCACCTCTCAACCTGCAGCAATTTAGTTTAAAAGAAAAAATAATTAAGAAAAACTGCAGAAACTGTTGAAATTTCTGTCGCCTGAGATAGGAATCACAGGATAGAGATAAACAGCCAAGTATTATTAGATAAACGGATTATCGGATTAGCGGGTATTATTCGTAACGGGTATCGGAAAGATGACTTCCGTTTGCATTGATGTCGGGTCGGGTTATCGGGTCAGAAGTGGGTCGAATTGTCGTACGGGTCGAGAGAACGACCATTTTGTTCACCCCTAATAGGGAAGATCAAGCAATATGTACAATGGCAAGCTTCTAGAAATAGCACTAAACCAAGGGCTTAGTGGGTTGATAATGATGACCATGGGAATACAAGTGAATGACAAATATTTTTCTCTCTCTTTATCTCTCTATTATTCTGAAAGCCTCTGCATAATGTTACTATCAAATTGTATTTGATTTGGAGGAATGGATACGGAAAACGTAGGTTGAAAGCATAAGCCATTGCCTTTCAATAAATGAGAATAGCCTGTTCATCCAAGTCGGCAAAACTGATATTGAATTTTTTTTTTTTTAAATAGTTTTGATACTTTTATTTAAGAAATTCAAAAAAATTACTCATCCTTCAAATCTAGATCCTCGAATTCAGAACTTGAATGAACATACCTAAATGAAAATAAAGAAGTCATTCTTTTTGACAAGGAGCTTCTGATGTACTTGTTTTATTACCGTCTTTTAGGAGAGACTACTAAATTTTTATTTTTATTTTTTTATCTAACATACTATCATTTCACTATATAAGATATGTCACATTTATCTTATATATAAGATATCACATATTTATTAATATTGAATAAATTATTTTTTATTATCTTTGTAATATTTTATATAATAAAATGAAAATAAAATAGGAATGTAGTGTATAACATTCATTACTTAGAGACACAAGGGAAAAGATCAAGTCCTTTAAAGACAAATTTATTGCGGGGGGGTCTACTTGGGCCAGTACCCATAAAATGGCAAGGCTAGTTTTTGTCTTGAACAAAAATCCAACATAACCCAGAGTGGCGCGTGTAACTCACGTGCCACCTCCGCCCTCTGCTCTGGTTTTTGTCCGAAACCAGTTTTCGATGAACTGAGTTTCGTTTGTTTTTGTTAGTGTGATGATATTTTCGTTTCTTGTGTTGTTAATGCGTTTGATAGAATAAATAGGAATAGATATATTCTTTGTTTGGTTCTCACTCTTCTTTTGAAGGATGTGGTTGAATTTCCTTATTCTCCTTTAAAGAATGAAGGTTGGTGATCTCCTCATTCTCTTTTGGAAAATGGAGGTGGTGATCTCCTCCCCTTACTTGTGAGATGTGAGTTTGGTTATCCTAAACATCTCTCAGACAAACCACACTTATGTGGCTTTGTCTTGCGTGAGATTATAAGTTAAGACAAAGTTCATCTTTTTGTGTGCGGGGATGTTACAGATCTTCCTGTTTAATCAGGCTTGTCATATGGATCTTTCCGAACTTATCAGTCTCAACTGTAAACTTCATTTGTGAAATGAATTACAGTCTTTTCCTTCAAAAAAAGTCTCTATCTCGAAGAGCACAAGAGTCTAGCACCATCTATAATATTAAACAAGCCTTGCCCCTTAACTCTTAAGAGTATTAATATTGAATACACTAAATGATCTTTTAAAATTTGAAAAAAAGTATAATTTTGATAATTTTATCAAATATCTAAGTCTATAACCCCATATTGGATTTATTATTAGATTCATCCAAATAATAATATAATAATATTTTTTTAATAAAAATATATTTAAATATTTTTTTATATTTTATAATTACACTAACCATATATATATTAATAATATAATCTGATACTTAAATAATTATTTTTCAACCAAATTTTGAAAATATATTTTTAACTCCTTGTTAAAAATTTAATTTTTTTCAACCAGAATTTTCAACCATATAATTACTTAAATAATTATCTTTCAACCAAACAACAAAATAAAAATGAGAAAATGAGAAAAATATAGTAGGAAAATAAAATATATTAAAATATGTGTTTAAAGTGTGAATAGTAGTCCTTCAAATATAAATGATTGTGAAAATTTACTGTAACTCAAAATTACACATTAAGAGATTGGATGAATCTAATATGGAGATTTTTTTATCCAAAATATTAAATTTATATTTAATGGATTATTTAATGGATCCAATGCCAATATTCTAAGAGTCATCGAAGCCACAATAAAGAATGAAAGATGTCCAAAAGTCTATGCCAAAAATGTCTAAAGTATTTTCCATATGGCACGGCACCACTGCACGCTCGAATTGGCAACTTATGATGTTGAGGGCATACCATTCACGCCAAAAATCTTAATTAACAAAATTTGAATACTGAGGATGTTTTACTTGCAAATTGGACTTTTCCATAAGAAGAGTAAAAGCTTTGCCTGCTTAGGAATAAAATATGGTGTTCTCTAAAATTAATCATAGATAGAGCTGTAAATGAATAGAGCTATTTGTAAATAATTTAAGTTTGACTCGTATAAACTCGATTCAAACTCAATTCATTTAATAAATGAGTTTTTCGTGACTACTAATATTAATTCGAATATTAAACTAACTAAACTCGTATAATCTCGACTCGACTCGACTCGGTTCATATTCATGAATAAGATTTGAATAAATTCGACTTGACTCGTTTTGAGCTCGTAACAATACTCGTAATATTTCTATATATACATATAATCTTGCATATATTCTTGCATATATTCTTTTATTATATATATTTTATGTGTTATAAATATTAATTTTAATACTTTGTATAAATAATATATTTTGTTATTTTATGTAAAAATAACTTATTTTGTTTCTTTACAATAATAATGTATTAAATTCACACAAAAAATATTGAGTCAAATGTTTATAAAGAATAAAAAATTTGAATAATTATTCAACTAAGTTCGGCTCAATTCGTACAAATCGTTAGAAAATAAAAACAAATATCAATGAATAACTCAATTCACCTTGAGCTCATTTTTTATCGGCTCAAATTCGACTCGATACGACAAACTTTCAACTCAACTTGAAGTCAAACTCGAGTTATTTCAGTCCAACTCGACCAAATTCGACTGGAACTCTATTTAATTGAATCGTTAGCCGCCCTAAATTCATAGACCATTAGTCTCAGCCCTTTTGAGGCGTAAAATCCCAAAAAGGTACCTGATCTTAATTTAATGTTTAAAGAGTCGTGCTACATCCTCTTAGAGATGTCACCGATAAGATTAAATGTTTTCTTTTAAATATTTTTTATACCTTTTTTTTCAATATTAAATTCATACTATCATTAAAAAAATTACTTTCTTAATCATTAAAAAAATTAAAAAATCGGTGACCATCCAATGGTGGCTTCTTCAGCATTATTGATGTTTGACATAGACTAACTTTATCAAGGAGATGTTGGGGTGGAAAAACTTTGTAAGATACATCTGTATCAGTCTGTGAATGGCTGAATTTATCTCGATGATTATTAACCATTCTCTGCAACCTTTTCCCTTATTTCTTTCCACCTTGGGATTTTGTATCAGAGGTGTAAAGAGAGCCAATTCAGCAACTGGTTAAATTAAAGAATGTTCCTCTTTACAAACCAATTAAAGCCCAAACTCTTTATCTGCTTAAACAGAGGAACCAGAAATGAAGGTAAACCCACCAATCGTTCTGTCCAGCATCTTGTTATGTGAGCAACTGATAGAAGGTTAGATGGAAGAAGAAACGAAATATGTGAAAATCACCGAGAGAATGAGATAAATCAAACAATGTTCAATCAAATATACACTATACCCCATACAAAATTAATACTGTGAGTGAATAAGTAAACCATGATGTATACGCCATACGAAAGGCCACATTAGAACAAGTATGCGAATAGGAGGAAACATTCATGTTTAGAAAATTCAGTGGGAAACTCAAAACTAGACAAACAAACAGTGAATGGAAAACAACAGCATGTAATGGTTAGTTGTTCGTAGGACCCCGATAGCTTCACATGAAATCCCTAATCACTAGGAGTTGTTTGGGTATAGAGATGGTTTCAATTCATCTCAAAATTTCTCATCTTATTTTCTTCCCAAACATTACTCAAATAGAAACAATTTTCAATATCAAATCTTCAACTTTTGCATTTAATCATTACAAAATTTCTAAACTTCCAAACAAAACACAAAAATAATTCAAAATTTTTAAATCCAAAAACAAACAAATATATTAGTAAAAATTACATTTAATAATATTTGAACTTATTCATATTTTTTTCCCCTCTCCTTTCCCAAATCTTAATAAAACATCTTAATTCAAATCATTTCATTACCATTCACAAATAATTTCACGACTATTCACATAGTCCCAACTCCTATCTCATTCTTCAAGCATCCCTTGAGTCTCCATATCTACCTTTTTCTCCTTGGCCAAAATGAGGTAGTAGAGGTTGCTACTCTCTACACCCTTGTGTATCATTCTAGTCCACCAGGGACCCCCTGAGGAAGTGGATCCAAGGAGAGGTAGCAAAGTGGGATCACTGCAGACAACCACAAGCCCTCCCTCAAGATAGACTTGAACCATAATCTAACCCCCACCAATGGCATAGTGATGATGCTAAACTCGTTGGCAAGGATATTGACATAACCTCCTTAGCATCGAGTTTATGGAAACTCAAACCTATAACAACCTCTTATCACCCAAATCACCTAGATGGAAGCCTCATACCTGGCTGATAAAGGGTACTAATAGAGACTTTTACCAGTAAAAAAATGAAAACAAATTAAAAGAAATACTGGGTGGTTAGAAAATAGTAGTTCTCCAACAGACTTTTCCTACCAATTGAGAAATATAACCTTTCACAAAAAGTAATCGATGATGGTGCTTCAGCATATATAAGCTTTTTAATCTTTTTTGAATAAATTACATTTACTTTCTTTTCCAAACATTTGCAGTTTGTTTACTTTATATATCAATTTACTCGAAGAGAATACAATAATGAAGAAAAAGAAAGCTTAGATGGATATGGTGCAGTAATTTGATCATGCATCTTATCTAGAATGTAGCAATGTTAAAGACCGATGTCCGGCCGCTCATGGTGCAAACCCAACCAACCGCAACTCGGGTTTCCCATTAAGCTATGAACAAACTGGAATGCTAGTTGAATGGACAAATAAACAAACAAGTAGTGTATGACTGCAGCGATCCAAACTCTCTCTGCAAACAATTTGCAGAGGAAAAGCTGCGTGAAAAATTCATAATTTAAACCACCTAACTGAAATGTACATTCAAGTAAACACAGAAATAAGGGTTTCAAATGAGTGGCTAAAAAACACAAATTACCGAAATCAGATTGTTCACTGTTTCATTTTAGGCCATTCAATTTAAGATAGGGCACCTGAAATCTAGAGGCAACAACCAAAAGTAAAATAACGTTAGTAGAAGTACAATATCAACAACAGCCTTACTGGATCATCAGCAGAAGCCAAGGCCAGTGCCACAGCCACGCATCTTCCCACATCTTCCGGCACAATTACGCATCACAAAACATTGAAATCATTTCCCCCGGACCAACCCGTCACATTCATTGGAAAATATTTCTGCATTGGCGATGTTTGAGTCTCCGCCACATTTCCGGCGACCAAATAGCAAAACCCATCCATAAATACTAGAACCAACAATTAGATCATCGTGGTTGCACGGGATACTTCCGCGGCCTTCCTCTCTTTCTCTTGACGGGTCTCAGTCCCGACGAGTTCCCATCCACAACACCCACCGCTGTCGACAGTGTTCCATCATTCCTAACATTGTCTTTCGTCGATGGCGTCCAATTCGGAAACCTCGCGCCACCCGCCATGGTACTCTTACCTGCGCTGTCCGAATTACCCACGAAGCCCATCGGAAAGGCCCCCCAGCAACAATAGTAGGCGTCCTGGCCCGGCACCAGGGGTGGCAACGACGTGATTAGCACTGCTTCGAACGCCCTATGGCAACTCTGACACCGTAAGCAGCACCCTTCGTAAACCCTAGGGTACTCATACAGGTTGTAACAGTAGGGGCACATCGTCCAGAAGCTCGACAATCTCACCCGTTGATCCTCCACGCTCTCGTTCGCGCCGCTACTGAAACTAATGTTGCTATTCCTGTAGAGGTCCCTCCTATTAACCGGCGGCTGGTTACGGCGGACCGGCAGCTTCGGTTGCTGAAGGTTGAGATCGACCCTTGCGAAAATACCGAGCTCGGTGTCGTAGTTTGACTTCCTAGAGTGGTCGTTGAAGACGGCCCAGGCGTCAGCAACGAGCTTGAAAGCCTGATCGGCGAGAGGGAACTTGTTCTTGTCCGGGTGGAGGAGCAGAGCGAGTCTACGGTACTGCTTCTTGATAAGATCAGGATCATCAGATCTGCGGTCAATCTGGAGGATGGAGTACCAGTCGTGGTGGTTGTTTATACGTTTCTCGGCAGCGATGAGAACGTCGACAACGGCCAAGATCTGATCTGACCCCTCAAGAAGGGGCTCCGTCTCCTGGGCCAAGATTGCGAAGTCTCTCGAACCAACAAGATCTCGGTTGTGTAGGAGCTTTTCGGCGATTCCTAGTAATCTTTCGGCTTCGGCTCTCGGATTGTCTTCCATTTCCGGTGTGTTGCGAACGATGTTTTGGGGCAGGTGAATTCGCTTTTTCTTACATTAACAGATGGACAATCGTAGTGTTACTATGGTTTTCAATTTCCCCATTTTACTGTGCTCTTTAATATACATTTTATTTTCTACAAATAAAATAATATAAATTTTATTTATTTTAATAAAAAAAATTAAAACATTTTCTTTCGATCTTGTTTAGTTATAAAGATTAGACTAAAAATTTAAATACATCTCAAACTCATCATTATACTTTTTCAAATTTTCATATAAAATATAATAAAAAATTTAACATTTTCAAATTCTCATACTACTTTTTCAAATCTCTATATAAAACTAATATTAAAAAAAATATCTTACAATAATATTTTATTTTATTTTTAAATTTTATCTCATCTCATCTCATTTCATTTCTGAAAACAAACAATACCTTAATAATTTATTGGTGGCTTATGTTTGGCCAAATTCTAATTAAAAAATTAATTTGTATAATTTTAGTTAGTCATTTTTTTAATAGTATTAAATATTCTTCAAATATATCACAATTTTATTGAATTATTAAATTTTTTATTAAATAAACACATTTTACTTTCTAACAATCATATTATTTTAACAAAATATTTTTTAATAATATTTTTTTACAATAATTATATTCTTCGAACTACTATATTTTTACAATAGTCATATGATTCTACTATAAAACATAATTATTAACATACCTCTCCATATTTCTTAAATGGGCAAGACTTGGATATTGCATGCGATGAGTATAATAGTTTACTCAACAATTCCTTAGATCTTAATTGATTTGAATGTAATGAAATTTTTTCAAATTACTCAAAAAAAAAAAACCATCCCATAAGTATGCATGACCCCCCTACCATTAATGGATGATTTGATAAGAAATGCAATATAAAGGCAATATTTGATACAGAAGGATCCACTTGAAAGAACTCCTAGGATTTTTTATTTTTCTATTTTTGTCTTTGTTTTTTTAAGTTTTAAAAAGGTTAATTAATGGACTCTATTTTGGAAAAAAACACAATCTTATTTTTGAAATAACTGACAAAGTTCTGCATAAGACCGTTTTGAAAGATAATGGATATTTATTAGAAACAAAATCAACCAATTATTGTGACATGATTATTATTTTTTCTTTAAAAAAAAGTATTGGCTGGTCAAATTTAACCAGTAAAAAAGAGAAAGACCAAATTTATTATATATTTATTGAGTCTGATATAGAAGAATTTTAAACAACTTAGATATAATTTAGCCAAAATTTAAGTTAGACTATGCCACTACCGATGCTCAAGCTATCAAAATCAACCACTTAAGCATTCCATCTCATTCCTCAATATTTTTCTCAAATTTTAATTAAAAATTATTTTTTATAAATTTTACTCATCTTCAAAAAATTTCATATATCTCATTTCTTATAGTATCCCTCATCTATTAAAATAACATTCTTTTATTCTTTTATTATTATTATTTTCTCTCACCTCTATTTTTATTATTAAATCTTTTGTCTTAAAGTAATACTATATACAAGTAACATTGCATACACATATGCACATCTATACATTTTGATTGGCTAATCATATCTTTAATTTTAAAATTTAAATTTTTGACTAATCACATTAGATGAGTATACATATTGGTGTACAAAATTACTTATAATCAGTTTTTTGCTTTCAGTTATCACATTATAATAAATTTATAAACACTTTTATGATTTTTTTGCAGATGCAATATTATTTTTGAAAATGACACCAAAATTTTAAAAAATATATTTTTCTAATATTTTCATTTTCCAACCCGATGGTAATTTTGTTAGTGTTATTATTTTCGCATATACTCGATAATATTTGAATTGCACTTGTCTTCTTGATAACATTTATTTTCACGATACTATTTTTTTATTTGTCAAACGATAACATTTTTTGTCATTTCTCCAATGGTGATATTTCTTGTCCCAGAATCCAACAATAAAATTTTTTGACCAATCTTCAATGGTAACATTTTTTTATCCCAGAATTTAACGGTAACATTTTTTATTTTTTCTCCAACGATAATTTTTTGTCCTAGAGTCCCACGGTAATATTTTTTATCCTAAATTTAATGATAAATTTCTTGCTTATAAATATGGCTTCTCCTACTATTCACAAACTTAAAAACCAAACTCTCATGCCATTGTTAAGCCACGAAATTATACATTCGTCCCTTGTCCCTAGCTTCCTTTAAGAAATGACTCGTTCTTTCTTTCGCAAATTGCTCAAATACTTGTCCTCTGATGATGAGTTCAAAGCTATTCATAATGTTGAGGTCGATGGACTGTCATTGAGGCATTGTGACAATCAAGAAAAATGCAAGTATATTCGGCGTGATCATATGAAGGACAGAAGCGCCTATTTTGTGATTATTTCGCAGAATCTCCAATATACCCCCCCATCTATTTCAAAGGAGATATCGGATGAGTCGGTCTATATTTATCTATATTTTAAACAAAGTAGAGGCTTACAAGCCGTACTTCGTCCAGAGCATAGATAATGCCGGACGACTCGAATTATTTGCTATGCAAAAGATAACTGTAGCGATCAAGATGCTGGCATATAAGGTTACTGGAGATTTTATGGATGAATACATCTGTATTGATGAAAGCACTACAATGGAGAGCCTAAAAAAATTTTGCTTGATAATCGTTTGTAGTTTTTTATATGAATATATGCGGTCTCAAAATGTCAATGATATTGCTCACTAACTTGCAGTTGGTGAACAACGAGACTTTCGAGGAATGCTCGGAAGTATTGATTACATGTATTGGAAGTAGAAGAACTATCTCGCTGCATGGAAATATATGTACTCTAGCCATATATGTGAACCAACTATTATTTTAGAAGTAGTTGCTTCATATGATCCGAGGATATGACACTTTTTTTTGTATGTCCGATTCACATAACGATATTAATGTGCTCGAGAGATCTTTCATCTTCACGGAACTTGCCCAAGGGCGTACTCCTCTAGTTAAATACTCCATAAACGATCATGAGTACACCAAGGGGTACTATCTTGCGGATAGTATTTATCTCAAGTAGACAACATTTGTAAAGACGATTCCACAACCCTAAGGAAATAACAAATAATAAAAAAAAAAACTTAGCTGCAGCACAAGAATTCGCTCGAAAAGACATCGAGTGTGCATTTAGGGTGCTTCAACAACGATTTTCTATCACTCACGGACCTTCCCAAATGTTTAAAGTCAAAAATCTCACAAATATCATGAAATTATGTGTTATTCTACATAACATGATTATTGAGGATGAGCGTGATGAAAGAACCGACCTTGGAGTTTGAACAACTTGATGATCAAATTCCAGAACTGTCCCGCAATCCAACCGAGAAATTTGTGAGTTTCATTTAGCGCCATCATGAAATTAGAGATACTTCGACATATTATCAACTGCAAGCAAATTGGATTAAATAGCTTTATGGCCAATAATAGGGGATATCAACCCCCAAGTTCAATTATCTAGATTTCATTAGTAGCACCTATGTAAACTTGTTTTAAATTCTCTCCGTTGTAAAGATGCCAACCATTACTTGTAATGTTTTAATTATATGATGTTAGTAGTTTACATGCTCATGTATTGTCGAGAGTAATGACAAGCATTCATCTATCCATTTCGTATTTGTGAATCCATTTACTTGCTAAAATTACAAAATTCTACCTAATACATGATGGGGCAAAGGAATCTATTCTTAATCCACAATATAATAGTCTCTACATCTATCCATTCAAGCAGCCATATAGAACAAATGTCATAAAAGTTAAAATGTCCAATGTGCAATAAAAATAAATGAAAAAAAGTGAAAATATAATAGGTAATCAATCAGCCCCTCAACCTCATCAATATCTCCTACTGGACTTCCTAGAAATAAACCCGCTGAACCTCAGGTAATGAGCTCACATCGAGCACCATAATTTGTTCCTCTCTCTTTGACGGCGCTTGCCAGCATATGCTCCTGCAACCTGAGCTGCTTTTCCTCCTAGCTCATTTTTTGTGCCAGCATATCTCTAATATGCCATCTTCTCGACCTTCAATCATATGAGCTCTTTTTCCTATTAACGCGACTCTTCGAGGACATCGTACTTATGCTTGCTAAGCTCTAGGTACTCATCTGAGCTTTTGTCTATGGCCTTACGCTTTCCCTTCTCAGCTTTTCATCTCATTGGCCTATCCAATTTGATGACATCGTTCCCATGCACATGGTTGACCTTCGTTTCACCCCAACGACATCTTTTGTGCCACGCTGCCTCCACTTCGATTGGTCCTTCAACAGGTCCTAGCAATGCTTAAACTGGAAGAGTGTTTTCTCAAGTTGGTGGTACATGACCTTAGTTTTGTCATACTTGCAATGCAAACAAGGAAAATGAGTTAATTGCTAAACTCTGGGTAAAAGAAAAGGAAACATAACTCAAACATCTTGTTAATAAGTATAGGAATAATTTAGAAGTGTAGTCTTATACCTTGTCTTACTCAGTCATGCCGCTTTGATCAACCCTTTAACTACGGATAGGCGTGCACAAAACTTGTTTGTCGCATTTTGAATGGAACTCCACTGATGCGTTAAAGACCCAACAGTCCGCTCATTTGTAGTTCCTTTATACTTGTTGAAGTATTGCAAGTTTTTTTCCAAAGTGCGGCGTGTTTTTGGTCCGTTCTTGAGATAGCATCAACGCTTATATTGAGCCATGCGGAGACAAGTAGCATGTCTTCCTCGTGAGTAAAGTTTACAACTCAGACGACTCTTCTTTGAGAGGGATACTCTACCTGGGGTATCGATGGAGAGTCATCTAAGGGCACAAGAGATTAAGTGACCAAGGTCCAATTGGTCTAAGTCATGCAACCATCTTACCACTAGGGTTTGTAATCATCACAGTCGAAAGGGTTAAAGTTAAGTAAAAGAGAATGTGAATATTAGCATCCGTATTGGAATCCCTAAAGTGTGTGTGTAACAATCATGGCTTAGAATGGTTTTTGTGAAACATAACAGCATGAGTAAGACAAGGTTTTAACTATTACACACATACACAGCTGCAAAATCGTGAACTCTGCTTTTTAGTAGGTAGCCTCATGGGGTTCATGGATTACCCCACCATATCAATGTCGCTCCCTGCCTAAACACTATTGATTAAGTCCACTCATCACATCCATACAACAATGCAATGCACTCCAAATAATCACACAACGTAATAGACAAGTTATTAATGGTACGAAGCAAGAGATTAATAAAACTTGATATGCTATAAAACAATGTCCCAATAGTATAGGACATTGTATTGCAATAGTGTCCCAATATTAGCCAAAGTATAGGAATAAAAGTCTCAAGGCAAAAGGATGGCTGGTATGCTATAAAACAATGAAAGAAAAGAAAAATGCCACATGCTAATCACATCAGACAGTATGTGAACATTCCACCCAAAATTGACATCAATCACAACAAGGGCAAAACAGGGGCATCAACTTTGCATCACAGTTCAGTAGGTAAACATCTTAGCAAATAACATAAATCATAGCAAACTTCTAAAATGAGCAAGTCAGGCATGGGAAATTGGAATAAACAAAGACATCACAGGGGCGAATTTGTGAATTTTAACTTGGCATCACAACTCAGTATGTAAACATCCCAACAAATAACACATAAATCACAACAAAATTTCATAATGAGCAATTCGAGTATGGGAGAAAAGTTGAAATCTCACAATGAGCCATTCGAGTCACAAAGGCATCCCCGAAATGCATATGAACATCACAACAAAATCCCAAAACTCGTTAAAGAGTCACAAGTAACAAAGGGATAACAATAGAGATGAATCGCATCGCATTTTGTCAAAAAATGGGAACCCTAGCATTTGGGTTTGAGATCATCAAAGCACCCAAACTAGATACACACAAGCAATCAACGAAATAAAGATATAGGTGAACAACAGATTTTGCAAGAACAATAGTGAATGGGGGAGCCGAGAACCCTAAATCACAGAGAGAGAGAGAGAGAGAGAGAGAGAGAGGAAAACGATAACCCAACGATGTTTGAAGACCTTATCGACGACGACGAAGGAAGGCATGTGTGTAGTAGTGATGGATTTTCCGAGAAGGGCTTCAATCGATGGGGGTTCTTTGTGTGGGTGAAATGAGGGGTTGGGATGTGGGGCTACAATAGATCCCCATATATGGGGGCTATTGGGATAGGGATCCAGGTGTGGGGATGTTTTGGGCCAAAACCCCGTAACATCCCCTAAATTATGGGGAGGGCTTCCTTTTAGGGAGCCCAATGCGGGTGCTAACACAGTTAAGTTTTAAAGTTTAAGTAGTGCTTGAGCCACCATAGTATGGTACGTAATTTTTATTTTTATTCTTTTAAAGCACTTCTATGTATTTTCAAATAAAAAAATATTAAAACATAAGTAAATATAAATTCTAAAAAAATCAATACACTTTATCGACAGAAGTATCAATTTTCAATAAATTTTAATATTTAAAAATTATGTCATCTGTATCTAAGCATTTACATTATGCAATGTATGTCTTTTTTATTCACCTTGATAATTAAACTTTAAGCTTTTTATTTTTATTTTTTATTTTTTGTGTGTAATAAGATATTTTTGGATATGTCATTTTCAAACACAACAAATTTTAATTTTAAGTATGCATTCTTCCCATCTAATTAGTAATCGGTATTTAACATGAAATCCAATACAATATAAAAAAAAATTATATTAAACTATTTTTTTATTTTATAATCTTATTATTCAACTTTTATCTCTCTAAAAGTTAATAAAACATCTCAACTCCAATAATTTTACTGTTGAAAAACCTATTTATCGTTCCTACACCACACACGATTTTTTTCTTTACGAAATATATGGTGTGTGAATGATAAGTAAAAAATTCATATAATTTAGAAATTATAAAACAAATAAAAATTAAAAATAAATTCTGTGTGGTTTTTAGTATTCACATATTATTTGCATTTAAACGAGCTAGGTCTGTTTGCAAATTACTAAAATTTATTATTTGTAGTGAATCAAATAAAAGTGTAAAAAGGATATGCCATGCTTTATTTTTACCTTTTTGGTTAGAAAAAAATATATAGAGTTCTATTTATAAGATAATAATGAATATTATAAGGTTGGAAAGTTCATGTGGTTATATCTCACATTTATAATGGTGTTGATGAATAACATAGTTTTTGCTAATTATTTTTGAAACATAAATGGTTAATTACACTTTGCCCCCTCTAACTTTCACTTAATTCACAATATATCAACCCCCAATTTTTCACAATGTCCCCCTTCCATCTATTAGCCGTGTCAAACTTAACGAAAATCGGGTTCACGTGTGCCTCATGTAGAAGTTCAAATGATAAAATGGTAAAACTCAAAGGGTAAAATGGTAGTTTACTCAAACCTTCTCTGCCATCTACATAAAAGTTCACCTAAAATTATAAAACACCATATTTTTCTTTGTTTGAAGGTAACTACAACACACGGCTCAATGCAACGGAACTCACAGAGAGGAGGCTGTAGACTGGCAGAGAAACGATGAAACTGGACGGCTGATTGAAAGAGAGTGATGAGAAAGATGAGAGAGAGATGAAAAACAGTGAGAGAATGAAATGTAACGGAAAATTAACAAGTCATGGGTTAGTGAGAGCGGACACGACAGATTGGGGTGGCTCCATCGACGTCTTCTGGTAGTGCCTTTGGTAGTTTACGTCAGCTCTTCCTAGGAGGTAAGTCGGTTGCTCTGTTTCGGTGAGGTAAAACAGAGTATTTGCGGTGGTTTATTAAGGGTGCTAGGCAACCCATGGAAGCTGATGTGCATGATTAGGAAGGTGAATCATCGTCGATTGTTTAGGTTGACTTTTGTAGTGGATTCACCTCATGGTGGTGCAAGGACGGTGTTGTGGGTGCTCTGTTTTGGGAGTCAAAAATAGGGACAAACATCTAAAAGCTGGTTGAGGGATGTTTATGGTGTTAGCGACGTGATGTACAATGGAAGTTTAAATCGTGTTGCGTGATGATGGTTACGGTTTCGTTTGCAGAGGTGAGGAGGATAGATGTTGCGGTTGTGACGTCGCAGTTTGCTTGGCATGGCCTCGTCACATTGGTTTCTCAGTGCAGGGTTGGCTCACGGTGGGGGGAAATAATTCTCCTGCTTTTTGTGTGAAAGTTTAAACCCAACTTTTCGTTGAGTGTCTCCTTACGTAGATTATTTATTAACAGTGACAGCCATTGACACCGAAGAAGAAGAATGAGAAAAAAGAGAAGAGTGGCAGCCATATGAAAGTCAATGCTGCGTTGGAAATGTTATGAGTGAGACACTGAAGCACACTGTGCTGATTCTTCTTTTGCGTATCCGGCCCGTGAGGCGTAGGTGAACCCATTTTCGTAAAGTTTGACGCGAGTGATAGACGGAAGGGGGATATTGTGAAAAATTAAAAGTTGAGGGAGCCAATTATTGAAATTTTTAGTTCAGGGGGCACATTATGAATTGAGTAAAAGTTAGAGGAGGTAAAGTGTAATTAACTTAAATATTAAAATATAATTCCAAAACATTAAAATATAATTCCTGCCTCAATAGATTTTTATTTTTTTTTATAACAAATGAAATACTTTTATTTATCATCCGAGCAATTACAATATAAAATCAGACCAAATAATTTGAAAAATGCAATCCGAGAAGGAATTCCACCAAATTACCAAATTCTCAGGATTTTATGCAAACCTTGCCAAAGAATGAGCTACTCCATTAGCCATGCACCCTTTATGTTGAATAGACCAGTTATAGATCTTGTGAACCAGATTACCCCAAAATAGATATTGAAGGACCAAACTTATTCAACTCTTGCACCACAAGAAAAAGAGTCACTCTTTATTTGCAAAACATCTATACCATTAGAATGCACAGTTTTAACCCTCTTAGGATAGGTTTGGATATTGAGAATGTTTGTGAGTGTTTGTGAATAGTAGTAAAAAGTAGATGAAAATAATAATAAAATATTAAACAGTAATGAAAAAGTAACGAATAGTAATAAAAGTAGGTGAAAAGTAATAATAAAGTAATGAATAATAGTGAAGTATTTTAAGAATGTTTGAGAAGACTTTGCACGCCAAACGTAGCTCAATTTCCATAGTGAAGTATTACAAGCAACTCAATTTCCATAGGGTCTTGCACAACATCTTCTGACTTACCTGGAGCAATAATAACATTGCCATTTTCATTCCTTAATACTATTCCTATACTTGATCTACTTTGATTACTGAAAGTAGCTCTATCAATATTGAGTTTTAATATCCCTGTAGGTGGTGGCTGATAGCAACAAGTAACCTTCAATCCATCCCTCTGTGCTTCTGTAGCAGATTTGTGCTCTTGATATAGTGAAAATGCATGCTCAACAACCTCCTTTGGAGAGAGAATCTTATATTCATACATTTTCTGGTTTTGCATATACCACATGCCCCAATCCATCGGAAACAATCTCTCTATCTCCCCATTGATTCTACTCTTTAGCAAAGTTAAAATAATTTGAATAAAATCCATCATAACAGTAGAGGCGTTTAGAAATTGTAAGTGTTTGAACTAGCAATCTTTGATAAAAGGATAATAAATTAGTGCAGGGCTTAAATCTTCCTCCTGCACCTTACACCAATGACACTTAATTTCCACAAGGACCCTTCTGTTCTTTAAGTTCTACAGTGACCCTCCAAGTAAAAATACCTTCACTTTATGGGGCACATTCAATCTCCATATTTTCTTCCATATCTTTTTCTACTTCTCTGCATTAAAAGTCTCACCAATCTATCTATCTTGTCCAATAGAGAGAAATAACTTATATGCACCCTTCACACTAAAATCTCCACTCATTTCAAGCTCCTATACTAGGTTATCAGATATATTATCTAAATTCAGTATCATGTTAAGCACCTAATCTCCTCCCTATCTAGTAAAATCTCTCTAACTTTCTCTACATCCCACCATCTTGTATTCTCATCAATTAAATATGCCACTTACAACTCCAACTGTATTGTAGAAATTGTAGCAGGTATAGGCATCAACCTATGGTTAGGTAGCTAGAAATCTATCTGGATATTGATAGATTTTCCCTCCCTCACTTGCCATTTACATCATTTCAACAAATTGTTCTTAGCCTTCCAAATACATCTCCATACATAAGAAGGTGTTCTACCTAGTTTAGAATCCTTAAAGTTAGTATGAGAAAAATATCTCGTTTTAAAAATCTTATAAAGCTATGTAGTCTCATCCTTCAAAATCCTCCATCCTTACTTTGCTAAAAGAATCATGTTGAAAATCTGTAAATCTCTGAAACCTAAGCCACAACTAGTTTTAGCTTCACACATGTTCTTCCAACTGATCCATCTTATCTACTTTTTTTCATTTTTCTGACCCCACCAAGAATTAGACATCACACCTTCCAACATAGAGCACAATGAAATAGGGAGTTTAAAACAACTCATAGTATATGTAGGTATTGAAAGTGCCACTGCTTTTAGCAAAATTTCATTCCCCTTAAGATAACAACTTCTCATTAAAGCCATATAATTTAAAGACCAAACCCTATGTTTTAGTGCAGAAAAAACTTTGTATTTCCTTTTTCCAATCATAGGTGGAAGGTTCAAATACTTGTCATATTGCTGAATTGTTGGACAACCCAAAATTGCATTATTTTCTCTTTTTGACTAAGAGGAAGATTCTTGCTAAACACCATAAAGGTCTTATCACGATTAACTTTCTGTCCAGAAACATTCTCATAGATTTTTAATTGATGAAGAATATTCAAATTTGTATGCAAGTTGGCCCTACAAAAGAGTAGAAAAAAATAGTTGGTTTAATTTTGGCGTTCCTCAACAAACTCGAATCTCCTCAATTTGGTTATAACTATCAGTTTTGTTCAAAAATGTTATGAGACCCTTGGTACATAAGATAAAGAGATATGAGGAAATGAGATTCCTTTTTCTCAGCCCTCAAGTTGGAAATGAAGGTTTCCTTGGTTTATCATTCACCAAAATTGAAATGACACTGATTTTACACAAAACATAACCAATTCCAGCAATTTCACTCCAAACCCCATTTGTTTCATCATTGGGTCAAGAAGTCCTCACTTTATCATGTCATATGACTTGCTCATATGCAGTTTCAAAGACATGAAACCATTTTTGCCACCTTTATTTCTCTAAAAAAATAGACCAATTCATAGGCAACCAACACATTGTCAATGATCATTTTTCCTGGCACAAAAGCAATTTGTGATGCACTGATGGTAAAGTTAAATTAGGTAAAATTTATAAAAGTCTATTAGCTAAAACATTAAAAATCAATTTCTAGATCACATTACAAAAACTAATTGGCCTATGATCAGAAACAAATTCAGACTTCTTTTTCTTGGGAATCAAAGTAATATAAGTATGGTTTAGATCAGAAGGAAACTGACAACTATTAAGAGCTTGGAGCACTACATCAAATACCTCATTTTCTACTACATATTAGATTTTTTTATAGAAAAAGTGAGCCATATAATCGGGCCCTGCGACCTATGTTGGATGCATCTCATGTAGAGCCACTTCAACCTCTTCAGCTGTGAAAGACTTGTCCAGCTACTCCAACATATCTATAGTGACTCTACTTGCAACTCCTTCAAAAAATTCCATATTTCCAATATTATTAGAAGCTTTAAAAAGAGTATTAAAATAGTCAAGAATTACTCCATCTCCACGTGTCATCTCCTTGTTGAGTCTTTAATACCTTTTATTCAATTCATTTTCTTCCTTTGAGTTGCTTTATTATAAATAAAAAAAAATATGGTATTTGTATCCCTTTCTGCTAACCACAATGCCTTTGACCTTCATTTTCACATGATCTCACTTTTTTCTAACCACTTATGCACTTGTGCTCTAGCTTCACGAGTATTCTTCATATTGTGGCATAAAGGATTTAACTAATGGACTAGCTAGAGCTTCTCCTAAGTCTTGATCAAATTCTTTTGCACATAGCCAGAACTTCTCTTATTCCACACTTCTAGTTTCTCTCCATAATTCTGAATTTTTATCATCACAACACTCATTTCTTTTGTGCTAGTTACTCCCATCCATGCATCTTCACTAACTTGTTACAACTAATGGCATTCACCCACATTGCCTCAAATCTAAATAATATTTTCCTTGATTTCTATTTCATCTCCTCTGCTAACTTCAAAATTATAGGCACATAGTCAAAATTTGCAACTACTCCATGGATAGCACAAGCCATAGGATGGATAGAATGCCACTTTAAGTTTGCAAAAAAATGTTCAATATCTCATTAATGCAATTTCCAAGTTCTTTCTTGTTGTACCAAGTAAAAGGATTCCCACTGAATTACAAGTCATTCAATTGTCACTCATCTACCACATATCTAAAAGCTTGCAACTATCTATCTGGTCTAGCCCTTCAATCACATCTCTCTTTGTTGCTCAGGATCTCATTAAAGTCCCCATAAATAACCAACCTTTGTCACTTGGCACTTTGAGAGATCTCATTAAAACCCATGATTCATGTCATTTACTTGCATCAGATTGTCCATACAGATCAGTGAGTAATGAAGGTTCCACTTTCTCAACCTCCTCTTTAACTAGAACATGTATATAGAACTTTGAAAAGCTTAGTATCTCGACTGGAAAATACCTCTTTTAAACTAAAAACAATGCCTCCATTTTTGCCTCACTGCTAAACAACTTTGAAAACCCATTCCAAGTTCCAACTTCTCAACAACTCTAGCATGTAGTCTAGTCTCTTGTAGAAACAACATCTTAAAATTTTCCTTTGTGGCAAGGTCACAAAGGGCATGAATTTCTTGTGGATTCCCAAGCCCACAAAAATTTCAACTAAGGAAACTCATTGCTCCCAGCAAGACTGATGAACAACCACTGTTGATCCCAAAATTTTGTTGCCCCCACTCTCAGACTCCTCAACATGATCACTATTATCAGCCTCAAAAAATTGTAAAAGAGTTTTACCTCTTTTAGTACCAAATTGTTGAGACTTAGCATAACTATCCACCCCCAAGACACACTTCTTACTTTGATAACATTGCTTTGTTAAATTTTTCCAACATTGTTTTGATAATATAACAATATCAAAGGACTTAAACTTTCTAAACCCCAATCCACTTTGATCTTTCTCTTGCCCCGAATGATACCATTTTACCCATTGGAATTTAGTCTTATCTTCACTTTGATCCCACCTAATAACTTGTTTAGTTTCTGTATAAGGGAGTGAGGCAGCAAAAATATCCCTATTGCGTAAGTGGGAATGATTTGTAGCACAGCCTTCACCAATATTTCATTTCTAGTAGCTAATAAAAAATTTGATCTCCAATTTGTGACTCGAGCCCATTTTCTATCAATGAGAGAATGGAATGCTTCCATTGTCTTCCTTCCCACAATAGCTAGAAGATCCAAGTATATGTCTAGGGATTTTTGTGACTTGATCCTAGCAATCATTAAGATGGTATTTTAATTCTCTAGAAGTATGTCTTTGCTAAATAGAATAGATGTCTTCTCTTTATTTAACATCTGACCAGACTCTTGCTCCTATGTCTTAAGCATTTGGAGAATCATTTGACCATTCAAGCAAGTTTGCTTTGCAAAAAAGCAAACTATTATCAGCAAAGAATAAGTGGTTGACATGGACTACTTGCCTCCCAATTGATACACTTGATATACTACCCAATGCCTCAGCTTGATATAGTATACTTGATAGAGTTTCAGCACGAAGAATAAAAAGGTTGGAAGAAAGAGGATCCTCCTGGCTTATACCTTGAGATGGAGTAAAAACCTATTGAGGATCACCATTTACCAAAATAGAATAGGAAACAATAGATAAGCATCCCATGATAAGAGATATCCACTTGGCAGAAAATTCCAATTTCCTCATCACAACTTTAAGAAATGGTCATTCTATCCTATCATAGGCCTTGCTCATGTTCGACTTTAGTGCCATAAATCCAAATTTTTCTTGCATTTTTGAATTCATAAAATGTAAAGTTTCATAAGCAATTAATATATTGTCAGATATTAACCTGCCAAGAATAAAGACACTTTGGTTAGAAGAGATTATATGAGGCAAAACAGTTTTAACCCTATTAGTAATAATCTTGGCTACCACTTTATAAATGAATTACATAAGTTAATAGACCCAAAATCAGAAACTTTTTTAGCTCTTTTAGCTTTGGAACCAAGGTAATATAGGTGTCATTAATACCCTTTCCAAGTTCCACCATTATTCAGAACATGCAAACGGAAATCTGTGGACTTATTTGCCAACGATCTCCCAATAAATTTGATAAAAGTGTGCAAGGAAACCATCGAGTCCAGGATAGCTTAGAGGATTCATTTGGAACATAGCACCCTTCACCTCTTCTTAATGTAAACTACATAAGAAGTTTTTTGTTCATATCATTAGTCATTTTTGTATCCATGCCTGATATGCAGCTGTCAATAGCAATAGGATTAGAAAAGGTAAATAGATTGATGAAAAATCTTGAAAAAAGATCACCAACCTGTTGCCTTTCTGGAAATGCATTCCCATTCTGATCCACCAGTTGCCTTATTGAGTTTGCTTTCCTTCTTTGAGAAGCATACAAATAGTAGAAGGTTCTTTTTCGATCACCAAATTGCAATCTATGATGTTTTGCTCGTTGTTTCCATTTGAGCTCCTCCTCAACAAGATGTAATTCGATGTCCACTTGATGCTGCTTAATATTACTTAGGTGATTGTAGGGCTACAAACGATCCGAATCGAGTCAAATTCGAGCAAGGGGTCAAAAGCTCGTTTAGCATATCTCACTACTCAAACTTGACTCGAGCTCGAAGATTTTTAGAAATTTATGCTCGAACTCGACTCGTTAAACATATAATATGATCGAACTCAACTCAAACTCAAGTATAAAAAATACTCAAACTAATACGAGCTCGAGTAGCTCGACTTGAGCTTGATAACCTAATATACCATTTTTTTTTTTTTGGTTGGTTGAAGCACAAGAGATTATTTCTCCCAATCAATTTAAACTAAAATTATGATAATATATATTAGATTTTTGGATGAATGAAACTCTAAAATTCATCTTAAATCCTTAAACGAAAGCATTTAAATGAAAAAAAAATAAAATAGAATCATCTGGGAGAAGTTTAGAAATATCCCAACAAAAATAATATTGTGCCATAGACATAATTAACTGAAATTACAAATAATAAGTTGTAATTACAAGCTGTCAAACTGAAATCAACTAAGAAACGAAAATCTTTGATTATAAATAATTACAAAATAAGTTGCAATGGTAGAAAATAAACAAAAAAATTACACATTACTCGAATAACAAAGGATTTAAAGCTGAAAGGATAAAAAATAAACTAAATAATTACACATTAGTCAAATAACATAGCATTAGAAAGATTCTGTCAAAAGAATAAAGTTCTGATATTATTTGTGTAGCATTACTTAGCCTCATGGATATCAGAACTTTTATACCACTTGGATATCATCCCTGTAAGCTGGAAAGTAATTATGAATTATCTGATTTTCACAATTCTAGTAATTCCAACTTCTAAGCTGGATAATAATAGTTACAAGAATTTCTAGCAAACTTACAAAAATAATAACTTAGTAGCTTCAAAGTCCAATACAAATATAGCTCAATTCAAACTTACAAACTAACAAATATAGCTCATTACAAATAAAATTACATCCCACTTTACTTTTCAACACCCTATGTCAGGCCGTGGCCCTCGTGTAGTTTCATCACTGCCTACACCAAAAGAATACATGCCACACACGGAATAAACTAATACTAATATAAGTCAACTCTCAGAATCTTAATACAAACTTTAGAGTAATAATATACACCAATAATCATTATCCAAAAAGAAAACACTACAAAACATGCTATTTAGTTGTTATCCATGAAAGAAACGTTTGAATAAAAAGAAAACACTACAAAAAATTACTTCATATTATCCATATTAATTTCTCCATTCAGCACAAAAACAATAAGACTTTTACAAAAAACTAGAGTTGCAATTCAAGTAGATTCTGAAATTCAAGTAAAGAAATTACCTACATATCCAAACTTCCAAAAAATTATAAATTTCCAGCAATCTTGTCTAGCTGGACAGCTCCAACATCCAATGAGTCAACAAATTTGGTCCACAAAATAATTATAACTTTTGTCCTAACCAACATGTTCTATCAGCATTCCTTTTAGTAGATCAATTAAAAAAAATGATTAAAAATCGGCCAGATGCCAATCACCATCAACCTATGATACAAAACACACAATATAATTAGCAACATGATATAAAAAAATAACAATTCAAGAATAAGTAGCATTATACCAAAATGCAAAATTAAAAATATACAACCTGTCACTTGATTCCCATCAAGGCAGTAAAATCTCTGTATAAGTTGATTCTTCTCTCTACAAAATGAAAGATAACAATTAGTAAAAATAAGTTTTCAATAAGTTAAGACATGTTCTAGATGGCAATGAAGAATCACTCAATAAAATCATACTTACATTCGATGATTTTTTCAAATCATGAAGTACCCGAATCCAATCAGCTCCACATAATAACATTTCTGTCGTTTCAACAGACATTGATGCACGATAAGAATCAATCACTCTACCACCAACATTAAAAGTAGATTCTGAAGCCATTATAGTAATCGGAATTGACAAAATATCACGTGCCATTTTAGATAAAATGCGGTACTTTAGATCATTGACCTTCCACTATTCCAAGGCATTAAATTGTGAATCTAAATCCTCATTACAAATATAGACACATTCTTCTAAGTAAACATCCAAATCAGATTTTACTGGACGAATGGTATCATTCCTTCTAACAAATTGTTTAAACATAGACTTGTCACTCATCACATTCTTCCCCATAGCATTGATAGAACCACAATAAGAAGAACCTATGTCTCAAGCATTTTCATGTCCACTTGACTCAACATTAGCTAAATTATAATCTTCAGCATACCCATCATATAACTCATTTAAGATTCTCAATATGGTATCTATGTTTCTAGTGGCTTCGATTCTGAATAAATTACTGGAAAACAGAATTGAACATGCATCATCTTGAACCATGGATCTAAAACTGCAGCCACTGCCATAAGCAAGTTACATTCCCCTCAATATTTATCAAACTTTGTAATCATCTTCACAACCATTGTTCGTATGTAATCATTTTGGTCAAGAGACTTCTTGTTCAACACCTCTTTTATTCTCCATACCTCAGGAAGGAATAAGTTAGCGGTTGGATACTCGGTTCCTGAAATAATGTTTGTCACCTCATTAAAAACCGCCAAAATTTGAACGACATTTTCCACTTTGATCCAATTCTCAACACTTAGAACATAATTAAAACATTGATCTCTATCTCCATATCTCGGAAAGACTTCCCTAAACTCTAAGGTTATAGCTAGCATTAATTAAGTGTTATTCCATCGGGTAGAAACATCCAAAAAAAGTTTCTTACTAGGTAATTGCAACTGTTTTGCAATATTACTAAATTGCTTGATACAAGCTTCTAATGCAACCAAGTACTTCACATATTCTCAAACACAATCGACAATGTCATCAATCTCGCTAAGTCCATCTCACCAATAAGTTTGTTATATGTGCGCAACAACGCACATGAAAAAGTTGTCCCTTATAGATAACTTCTTTTTTCAAACTGAAAACATCTTTAAAAACCCTTAAAGCTACATCATTATATTGCATTGTCCACTTTTATTGTAGACACTTTGTTCTCAATTCCCCAATCAGTAAAACACTATTGAAGAGCATTAGCAACAATAACCCCAGTGTGTTGTGGTGGGACATTACAAAAATTTAAGACTATTTTGCAAATGCCAATCAGGATCAACAAAATGATAAGTAACAACCATATATGAGATCTTTTGACCTGAAGTCTACATGTCGGTTGTTATGCCGACTTTATTCACACATCTCAATATTGTCTTCAGTTTCTTTTTCTCAATCTCATAAGTGGATTGACAATCATTTCTTACTGTAGTACGACTTATCTTTTGCCAATAAGGAGTATTAGCTCTCATAAATTTCTTAAACATCACATGTTCCATCATGGAAAATGGATACTCGTGATAAAGTATCATGTGAGAAGCTAGTTCTCTTACCTTTTTCATATCATATGAAAAATTCTTCACTATGTTCACACATTCAGGACCCTTCATATCAATAGTCAAAACTTTTTGCCTTTTAGAAACAGTTACGCGTGGAAGACAACTAGTCAAGTGCCTATGGAACTGAGTTGTAGAATCTGATGAAGAAATAGGTAAGAGATTTTTGCAAAAGTTACACTCAACTTTCTTAACACAATTCCTCTCCAGTATTTTAAAATCTTTTCAAATAGTAGAAGTTTTCTTCCTAGACTTCTTTTGGTATGCATATTTTTAGGAATCCATAGGGGCACTTGGGTTTTCTTCTCCACCAATAATACCATCAACCTCATGGTTTCCATCATTACTATCACACTCTATACCATTAATTTCTTCTCCACCAATAATACCATCAATTTAAGTCTCCATCAATGGACTTGTAGATGAGCTTTCAACAATAGGTACATGTTCAAACATGTCTAAAAAAATATTTTTAGACAAGTAGTGGCAATGTTAGACACAAATACTGTAGATTAACATTTTTTTAAAGAGAAATAAGCTTTAGCAAATTCACATAAATAAGCTTTAGCAAATTCACATAAATAAGCTTTAGCTAATCATTAAATACACTTTTGCTTGTCTTTTTTTTTTAAAACAATTCTATATATTTTTTTCACATAAATAGGCAGAAAGTTCAATTTCAAAACAATTTTTTGAATTCCATCATGGATACTTGTTGGTGAATTATATTTCCTATTAACAATAAAGCAATTATCTTACCTTCCAAGACAATGAGATCTCTATGGAAGACACGAGTAAGTCCGAATGTTGTATATTCCTTGCTACACTTGAGAAATGACACATCACAAATCAATTTTAGTTGTTGGTGGGATAGATGGTGTGCTAAGCATTTTAGATCAAAACACAGGTCAAGTTCTTTCAAGCTGTGTTATGGAAGTCTTATTGTGTAAAACTGGAGAAGAACAAAGAAAATATGCACAAAGAGTTCAGCATTGCATATTATTTATTACAAAAATTCAGCAAATCAGTGAAAAAGTTATAGTATAAGAAAGTTCACCCCAATGATTAAGATCTCAAGAGAACACCCATTACAAATTAGCAAGTGAGTCTATAAGAAAAATAATCTTATAAAAAAGAAAGAAACTCTTAGTCAATCTAGTGCAGCATCTAGAGCTCAACTCAACAAATCCTTATCCAAACTAATGGAGCTCAAATATATGAATCTGTTTTGTCATTTCACTGTATCCGAGGAATTTTTTGTTTCTTATTACTATATCAAACTTTTATAACCTCACATCCTTCTTGTATTTGACATTTTATACACTTTCAATATACATGTTCCTATATGGCTTCCTAAATGGCAGTACTTCCAACATTCCATTTGTGTTTATTTTTTGAAAACCCATTTGTGCTTTTGCTATCCATATCTTCATCTGCCATGATTGCATTTTTAGCAACAACAACAGCTTGCATTTATTATTCTAGAAGCACATCTCAACTGCATCCATTCTTATAATTGTATAAATAAATTCGCTTCAATCCTTTCGTTCTCTTAGTGTGAGCACACCAATACATTATGAATTATCACTTTAGTTCTTTACAGTGGTCCCTTCAATTACAGTTAGCAGGCTAATTTTTAAGATAACCTCACAAATGACTCTAGTAGCTCTGCACGAGTCATTTGCACTAAATAACAACCACAAGCGTTTCCATGAATATAGCCAAACTCGCCAACTTTAAGCATATCAAAAGAAACAATAGAGAAGAAAAGAATATGGTTCAAGAAGTTACAAGTTTCTCCTTCAAGGCTTCTATATATTAAATGCTTGATTCCCTCTCCTCTGTTAGCTTATAAATAGTATCTTTAGCCTGGAAAGAAAGCCCAAAAATGTGATTACCTCTTTCGAAATTTAGGGTTTTTAGAAATTACCTACTAGAAACAGAGCACCAAAGCAATAGGGCTTACCTCTTCGGTTACCTCTTCGGTTACCTCTATTACCGAAAAAACAGAGCACCAAAGAAATAGTTCCTTCGCAAACTAGGGTTCGCCGGAGTTCGAAACAAATCCTGGTAAGCTCACTGTTCCTTCGAGAACTAGGGCTTTCGAAATAGAGCCTGGAGCCGGAGGTAAGCTTGTCGTTTGCATGCCGATATTTGCTTCGACTTTCCCGTTTCGTACCTTTCTTGATAAGTCGACAATGGAGTTCCAATAGCTTGGACAATGGAATCCAAAAGACTCAAATGCGTGTATCGATGTATGGAACAGACTGAAACATGCCTAGTCTGGGCCTGACTTGAGTATCGGGCATGCTTCATCGCTTCAAAATCGACGCGCTGAGAAAGCCTCAAGGCAATCCATTTTCTCAAGCCGAAAACGTCCCATCAAACTACTAATGAGACTATACAAGTAACCAGGAGGAAAAAAAAAAAACTTAAAAATTTAAAGAAAAATAAATAATAATAATAATATATTTAAGATTATACTATTTTATTACTTTATAAAGTCATAAACTATATATTATAGTGTAATTGAGATTTTTATTTTTTTTATTATTTTAAAGTATTTTTTTGTTATTCTTAATCACTAAAAAATTAAAAAAATTATATATTTGTACTACTAGTCACTATTAATAATGAAATAAATAAAAAAAATCAAAAGAGTGACGTCAGACAGAATAACAATTATTCTGTAAGTCAGTTTCAATAGATATTCACAGGGAAGAACACAAGAAAATCATCCAAAACACAGAGAATACGTCTCTGAGATTCAACTGAATATTATCAAATCAAGTAATGTCGGCAATCCGCCCACAAGTCGGACTGTATAGCAAAAAATCGTCTGTATCTGAATTTTATCAAAAATGGCAAAATCCCTAAAAGCACGTCAAAATAAAATACAAAATAAAATAATCAATTTATGAAAAATCTGGCTCAAATCGAGTTTAAAATCACTTCCTAACTAACAAACGAAATATTATCAAAAATAACAAAAAATAACTAAAAATAATGATTCGAAGGAGAAAACGGCAAAATTTGAGGTCGAAAAAAATGCACACCGAGCCCTGCTCATGTGAACAGCGTGCGCGCAGAAAAGAGCTTTTCGAATTGGGGTCTTATATGCAATTCTGACACCTGTAGTCAAAGTTATGGTCAAAAGACTGAAACGCACACAAAATTGCCTCAATTAGAAAGATATCACAATCACTTCCCGCCTTTGCGCTGATCTGCCAACTCATGGTATCTCAGTGCCATCAATGTGCAATCTGAAAGCTTAGCATCATCTATCTCAAGTCCCTCTACATCAAAGAGTAGTAAAAAGAATCGAGATAGTAGGAGTCGGGAGATAATAAGTTAATAACTACTAACTACTAACTACTAATAAATAAGTTGTCATAAAATGCCACAAAAATTACTTGAAAAATATGCTTATATTATTACATCATAAGTATTTATGTCTGATTGGCCGAACTCCAACTTTCAAAAATGGAGGTATGGAGTTCAAACTCCCCTCCCCCAAACGAATTATAAAAATAAAAATTTTAACTGTACAGATGTTAGTTGTAAGTTGTAAGTTGTAACCCTAACCTGCTTTATCTATACACATGTGACGTGTTTGATGTTTTACTTTATATGAGCCACATACACATACAAAAATACTACAATATAAGCTTATCAAATATCAATGTAACATTGATTTATTATCACTTTCTAATACATATGGCATTAAAAATGCGTAGTACATTAAAGTCATTCATTCTATATTACAGAATAAAGTTATTAATTTAATACCAAATTATTAAATTATCTTTGATATAATATTAAATATGACCAAAAATAAAAATAAAATTAGTTAAGTAAGTGTCACAATCAATTAGAGACTTAGAGTTGCTTATTTTTATAAACAT
This sequence comes from Platycarya longipes, assembly GCA_036559045.1. NCBI lineage: Eukaryota > Viridiplantae > Streptophyta > Magnoliopsida > Fagales > Juglandaceae > Platycarya > Platycarya longipes. The sequence goes on along the minus strand of CM071796.1, from coordinate 26,797,344 downwards.
TTTATATTTGACTCAATAATTTTTTTATGAACTTAATACATTATTATAAAATAATAAATTATGTTACTTATACATAAACTTAAAAATAACAATATATTACTTACATAAAATATCAAAAATAATATATAACACATAAAATATATATAATAAAAAAATATATGTAAGTATATATAAAAATATATATATAAATATTACGAGTATTGTGATGAGCTCAAAATGAGTCAAATCGAATTTATACGAATATTGTTCACAAGTCTAAACCGAATCGAGTCGAGATTATACGAGTTTTATTCATTTAATATTCGAACCAAGATTTGTGTTCACGAACAATTTATTTATTAAATGAATCGAGTTCGAGTCGAGTTTATACGAGTCGAGCTCGAATTGTTCACTAGCGGCTCTGTTCATTTGCAGCCCTATGTGAGTGCCATCTCCACTGTCCTAAAAACTAGACACATCTTTCATTTTATTCTTGATGAACTGGTGAGTTTCCTCTGGTTGAAAGCTATTATCTTCTGAAGAGCCTTTTGACAATTAAGAAGCCCCTTCTTAATTATCACATCAGTTGAGCCACCATTGCGAATTTGTTGACAAGCTTCCTTAATTATGGTAGAACACTCCTCCCTCAATGTCCAAGCAGCCTGATATTTGAATATAAAATGTCCATTCCTTGCTTGCAACTCCTTACCGCACATAACCAACTGAAGAGGGGCATGATCAGATTTAATAGTAGGGAGAACATGACAAAAGTTGTTAGGGAACATCTACTGTCAAACAGTATCAGCTAAAGCTCTATCTAACTTTTCTTTAGTGAAGTAAGCACCGGGTCTATCGTTGGACCAGGTGAACTTTGGTCATTTTTTATAAATGTCATTTAAAAGAACACCTTCAATTGCAGCCTTAAACTGCTTCACATGTCTATACGGTCTAGTACTAGCCCCCACTTTGTCATTTTGACATATGAGTTACTAAAATCACCCACACAGGCCCAAGGAAGAGTTGTGTCTTGTCTAAGCATTTTCATTAGAGCCCAATTCTTCTCCCTCTTAGATGTCTTGGATGTCCATAAAAGCCTGTGAATATCCATTTCTAATTGCCATATGCTAAAAAATAATTACACTGATGTGCCATTTTGTATAGTTGCTAACAAGGGCATTAGAATCTGCTTTCCAAAGTGGTCGAAGACCACCACTTTTTCCAATACTCTTTACTGTCAAAACATGCATAAAATTTCAGCCTAACCCTTATTTCCTCTCTTTTTTCTTTATTACATTTTAGAACCATTCCTACCAACAACCTGTTCTTCTAAACCAGTTACAAGACCTCTCTTTTGAGACCTTATTTCATAATGGTGGCCTAGGATGCTTGCTTTATTACGAACTCTCCTTTTCCATTTAGTTTCTTTTTTGTGCCCCTTGTCATTATTGCCATCTAAAATCATAAAATTATGCTCACTTTGAATGGGGTCAGCACCTTTATTTTGGTCATTAATACTATAAGCAAATTCCTTAATCAGAGGAGGATTGGAATAAACTACTCCTGGGGTCCCAATATGACACATATCTAAATTGGGAAGGATTTTCTTTCCATCCATGATTCCAACATAACCAAAATCCATATCAGAGACCCCAAATATTTCCTTGTTGCCAAATTTTGACCCAACAACCCCTTGAGAAAGCTCCTCCGATTGATACCCTTTCTCCACTTTAAATCTTTGACCCTTAGATGGCTTCTCATTCCTAGGAAGGGAACTTTCCATATTAACTACTGCAGACCTCTTCCACTGAATTAGCCTCTTTTCCAGCAGAATTTGAATTCTTACCAAATGTAATATTATTGCCTTTCCTAGCTTCATCTTCCTCTTGACCCCAAGAACCTTGTGAATTGTCATGATCTTTACTGCTATTGTTCGTGGAAGATGGTTTAGAGATTGTTTTTGGGAAGATGCTCAAAACCAGAATCCATACTAACTTCGGTTCCCACTATGCAAGGATTTCTCACCATTCAAATTTACACAACCATTAGCACCATGTTTAATATTACCACAGGACCACATTTAAAACAGAAAATAAAAAGCTTTTCATACTTGAAAAAAATCCAACATTTACTCCCTAGTACATTGATCAAAATACCACGCATGAGTGGCTTTGTGATATCCACAACAACTTTTACTCTAAAATATGGATCCCATCCAATCCCATCCTCCTCAATATCCACATCCTCCACCACTCTAATATTACTACCAATAAGCATAGCAATATCTCGAGTCATCACTCCTAAAGAAATATTATGAAAGTTGAATTCACATTGGTCCAGTAGAGAAAATAATGTCATTAGAAGCAACATGACCATCAAAAGAAGTCAAACATAACAAATTACGATCAAAGGTCCAAGACCTACCTTTAATCACTTTGTGAATGTCTATTGCATGCTGAAACTCAATGACAAAACGGTTGGAACCAACCTCCTTAAAATGTATTCTCCCTTTTGCCTTCCACACGCGAGTCTGCGTGGTGGATTTGGAAGCCTACAACATACAATTTATCACGAATAGAAGCCATGCTTTCTTTTGAAATCTCCACATCGAAAGCATTATGTTCCCTTTCAGTGAGGCAAAATTCACCCTATTTTTCAATTATATCATTAATAATCATAGAAAGACGATGACACAATCTCAATATAAAAAAAATAAGAAAAACTAGCAAGTCTTCAGAGAAGAAGACACTATTGCCTAAAGCAAAAAACCTCCTCAACTCTTGCTAGGAGACTCATTAAAGGAGAAGATCTTCCGACCTTCTTTTCTTTAATTCTTGCATTTTAACCTATATAATATTGATCATTAATGATATCTATTATTTTTTTAAATTTAATGTCAACAATTAAACAGAGCTTAATCTATTTCATATATTTAAACAAATCTTAGTAAGATCCTGAAAACATTATACAAATCATCTAAACCTAAACGCAATCTTATACCTAGCATAATTATATCCAACATTAGTATTATTCAACTCATATATTCGTGACGATGAATAGTGTTAATCACCGTAATTATTTATCAAAATAGCAGCAGCTGGTGATGAAATCGAACAAGAGATATTTGCTCCACTGAAAAGTTTGGTACGTAGATTGAAGGGAAGGAAGGGGAGAAGACGATCGTGGGGCCCTTGGGGGGGAGGAGCTAATCAAGTGCTATTTAAAGAGCTAATATTTTTAATTAATTAATAAATAAATAAATCTCTTGTAGGTTTTTTATTAGGTTTTCAATATTTTATTATTTTATCCCAAGAAATTTAAACAGTATTATAATCTCCCGTCTATTAAAGTCCATACATTAATGATGTGAGTACTCGTAATATGCTATACCATTAAAAGTTTCTGTATCTTTTATTTTATCTATAAAGTAGTAATGACTTACTAAAAATATATATATATATATATCATTAAAAGTTTACCATGTGTATTAATATTATGAATTTTTATTAAAGTACTATTTATCTTTACAGATGAAATGAAATGATATATAATAAATTGAGATAAAAATTAAAAATGAAATAAATTAGTATTAGAATATATTTTTTAATATTATTTATAATTAGAATTTAAAAAAATATTATTTATTTTATTTTATATAAAAATTTAAAAAAAATTAAAATTAAATAAAATTAAATAAAATAGGATGAAAATAATTATAAAAACAATCAGCGTGAGAAATAAACTCTTATGGATATGGGAGAAAAGGATTGCCCACACTTATTATATATTTTGTTAACGAAAATACTATTTTATTTTGTTAACCTTAGTTATAGAAATTAGAAAAACATGTGATAGTTTATTATTATTTTTATTTTTAAAAATGAAAATGAGAAAAGTAAATATAATTTTTAATTAAACAATAAAGTCACAAAAAAGGCAAGGTTTCTTCTCGAAGGAGGTGAGATATTTCTTCTCATGGACCACAGGCCAGGCCGTGGCCATCACTTGGTCGATGGTGATCCGAGTTCGAGAATTCCCCAATTCGTTTGTGTGGATTAGGAGTGTGAAAGACCTCATGATGAAAATTATATTTTATTATCTATCTTATTTTATTGTTTTTCCTTATATATGAGTCAATATTAATCATATTAAGAGGGTCTAATGTCTAGAATATTAAATCAAAATAAATTAAACGTTGAGCAAATGTCGAATTCATGATATTTATTTTGATAATATAAAAAATTACCACTTATTTCCAATTAATTGCTTAATTTTTTCATTTGTATTCGAATACGAGACGAGTATATATCAAACTCATTATTACATTTTTTAATATTTTTATATAAAACATAAATTTTAATACAATTTTTTTAAATTTTAATACAATTTTTTTAATTTTTAAATTAAATTTTTTAAATTTTAAAATAATAATAATATTAAAAAATAAACACAACTCAATTAATTTCGTATCGTTTTCAAAACTAAATGAGACCTTAGACATTACATACGAAATTGGTGGTGGGGAGATTATTAGTTCAATAGAGTTTTAGCTTAATAAAATTAAACTGAAGGTGTTGGCGAGATTTTTTATTTTTTATTTAAAAAGACACGTGTCGATTCTACAGACAACGTCGATTGATAAAAAAAAATTCTTTAATATTATACTAAATTGACAAGACTCATCAGTTTATATTTATATATTATTAATAGAAAATAAAATGTTTACACAATTGAAATCTTAGAATTAATTATATTAAAAAAAAGATATTTGTAATATTAGAACGTGTAAGTTTCATGTACTTTTTTTTTTTTAAAGGAATAAATTTGAAATTCATATATAAAATTATTTTTTAATACTGATCTCATTTTTTTTCAAATTAAGCAGATTTACACACTCGTCCGTTTGACAATACAACTGTTGTCAATTATTTTAAGATATTCTTAAATATTTCATTTTCAAATAAAACCCAAAATAATACAATTGTTACTAAAATTTTAAAATAAAAATAATATTAAAAAATAATTTTCCAACAATATTTTAACTATATGATGTTTCTATTTAGCTGTTTTCTCTTGTTTTTTAAAATTAAATAAAATTTCTTAACTCAAATTATTTTATTATTTTTTTAAAAATAAGTAATGATATATTTACAATTATTTTACAACTTATTTTCAAATAACTGGATGAAGTTATGCCATTCCAATAAAAATAAATTTTAATATTACAAACTACATTTCATTTAAGGTAAAGTTGTGAAATAATTATAAGATTTTTTTTAGATATACAGTAACTTTCTAACATTACAAACAGGAGTTAAAACTATACTATCTGACCTTACTTACTTCTTGTACTCGTAATTAATACGGCCTTGAAGTACTATATACAAACAACAATATTCAATATTGGACTTTGCTACACATCATCTTTCACATTAGTATATATTTCTTTTATTTTTTATTTTTTTAAGTTTATTTTTCTTAAATTAATTAATTTTTTTCGTTTATTATCTATATTCTAAACATTTATTAAAAGTAAAAAAAAAAACATTAGTGTAGAGAGTGACAAATAGAATTTTTCTTAAATATTAGATTGACAATTGATATATCTTTATTCTTTAAGGTCTAGTTTGGATTCAAAAACGAGTTGAGATTGTTTCAATTTATCTTAAACTCATAATTATATTTTTTAAAATTCTAATATAACATTTTCAAATATCAAAACAATAATAATAATAATATTTTATTCAACTTTCAAAATTCATTTCAAATCTTCTCATCTCAATTCTAAATTTAAATCGAGCCTAAATTTAAATAACAAAGTGGAAAGTTTTTGTCACGGATATCAATAAATGAAAAATATTTTTCTTATCACTCATTTTTATTGCTTGATGCTATTGTTAGAGTTTTTTTGATTTGTTTCTTAATTTTTATTTAGTAATTAAGAAAATATTTTAAAATAATACTATAACTTTAAATTTTTTAAAAATATTAAAACTATATATAAAAAATACTATAGCCCAATTTGAATTGAAAGATGAGTTGAGCTCATCTCAACTCATTTCAAAATTATTATTATACTTTTTCAATTCTTTATATGAAATATAATAAATAATTCAACTTTTTCAAATTTTAAAATAATAATAATCTTAAAAAATCTTAAATTTTTTTTTAAAATAATAATATTTTATCCAATTTTCAAAACTCATCTTAACTCATCTTATCTCAGAACATTCTCATTGAATTATTTAAAATTATCTTTCAAAAAGTATAAATTTATACATTTATAAAAAAAATTTGGTCATATTTAATCAAAAGTTGAGAGATAAAAATATAAAAAAGAAATAAAAATATAATTATGAATAATAAAATTAAAACTTTGTTTAATAAAAATTTAATTTAATTTTTGTTGGATAAAATATTAGTTTTATTATTTATAAAAATATTTTTATTTCATATTTTTATATTTTTATTTTTAATTAAATTTGATCAATTTTTTTAATAACATATAAATTTATATTTTTTAAAAAACAATTTTAAATAATCTAATAAAAATACTCTAGTCTCTTAATTCAAATCGATCCTACAACTAACCGTACTTTCCAGTTTCCAGCGAGCAGTGAACAGTGAGTGTTGAACCTCAACTAAATTTATCGCCTAATACATTTAAAAAAAAAAAAAAAAATTATCGCCTAATAAAGTACGGAGGAAACCCTCATCTGAATCTCTGCTGCCATGCAGTCAGGTAGGACCGTAGGTAGTAATTATGCCATGGCAGTGAGCCGAGCGTACGGAAAGACGTCCTCCACATAAATAAATATATAAATTAAATAAAAATATTATTCAGACCGATTATTGACGATAGTTGACCGATGTTTTTTTTTAATTTTTATTTAATGATCAAGAAAATAATTATTATTTAATAAATGTATTTTTTATAAAAGATAATAATAATAAAAATGTTTAAAAAGTGATTGATAAAAACATAAAAAAAATCTACTGTATCGATATAAAGCTCTCTCATTGATTCAAAATTATCTTTTAAAAAGTATGTTTTTATATAAATATTAAAAAATAAATATTATATTTAATCAATTATGACATTAAAATATATGAAAAAAATATAAAAAATATTTTTTTATGAATAATAAAATTAAGATAATAGTCAAAAAGTACTTTTAGGTCATTGTTTTAATTTTATTATTTAAAAAAATATTTTTTATAATAATTTTTTATATATTTTAATGTTATAATTAATTAAATATAATATTTATTTTTTAATATTTATACAAAAATATATTTTTTAAAAGATAATTTTTAGTCAATTTAATAAAAATATTATAAATTCGGTTGAAACCTTCTGTCCCAATATTACTGTTCATAAATAAATAAAATAAAATAACAAGTGAAAAAGTTACCCAGCGCCAGTCTAACAGGACTCATGGAGAGTATTTTCTTTTTTCATTTTTTTTTTCTTACTTATTTTAACTTTTGGCCTTTGGGGCTACGAAATGTCAATAACAAGATGAAGAAAAATTGAAAGTAAGAAAAAGGACTGGGCGGGATGGGATGGGATGGGATGGGATGGGATGGGATCCCAAACGGTGGATGTAGATTCATTCTAACAAGTAAAGGCCTGTTTGGCTATAAATGGGAAGCTGCCTTTTGCTTACCTTTCCTTTCCTTTATTGAATGCTATAACTTTTTCTCTTTCTCTCTCCACAATTCCTCTCCTCTCCTCTCCTGATCTATAATTGGTGACTTTTGGTAAAGCTCAGACCTCGTAGGGTTTCTCAACTGCAATATTCAACGAGGTAAACAACAGGATCCCCATAATTCCAGCTCTTGATCTCCAATGCTTCTCTCTGCATCTTCAGGATATAAAATTTGTGGGCTTTTCTGTATTTTATTTTTCCATTTAATTACTCAGATCTGTGCCAGCTGCTTTACTAGGGCTTTTGCTAAATTTGGAGAAATTTTGCAGAAACCCCCATTTTTTACTGTGACGTCAGACGTGCTTTCCAATTTTAGGTGCTTTTTTCATATTTTTTCGGAGGGATGGCGAGAGAGAAGATAAAGATCAAGAAGATTGACAACGTGACTGCGAGACAGGTTACGTTTTCCAAGAGAAGACGAGGGCTTCTAAAGAAAGCTGAAGAGCTTTCTGTTCTGTGTGATGCTGAGGTTGCTCTCATCATCTTCTCAGCTACTGGAAAGCTCTTCGAGTTTTGCAGTTCAAGGTATTGCTTAATTTTCTCTTCTTTTCGTTTTGATAAAATGTATGACTTGTGATCTTTTACTTCGTGTGTTTGTACTGTGTGAGTGCGTGCCATGAGAGTGAGAGAAAGAAGGAAGAACATCGTCGTAGCTAGAAAATCGAAATCTTTGCTCAAATGTCATGCTTTCTTTAATCTGGAAACCTCGTATCATACGCATATATATATATACGTATATATATATACGTATATATATATATATTCAATGTTTGGATTGAGCATTCCTCCATGAAGGAGGAACAAGTTTTAGCTTTGTCGGTTGTAGCAGTTAAAGGCCACAGTTTCGCCACAGCCCAACAAAAAATACGACTTTTTTTTTTATCAAACCAACTTCTTGGTTTTTGTTTTTCAGTTCTCTGCGTTTGGGGGACTTTTCACTAATACAAATCTTCTCCATCCATGCCATAAAGTTGTTAGATCTTCACATACCGAGATGTTCATTTTTGTTGTTTTCTCATATTAAATTACATGACATCCTCTCATCGATCGATCCCATGTTGAAATGTTTAACACGTGTCCTCAGGCTCAAGGCATTTCTTTTTTCGTCGATCCGAGCTTAACTTTGTTATTTTCCTACTATTTCCTACCTATACATTAGAAAATTAGAAAATTATGTTCCGAGTAGGAAATCTTGGACATCCCTAAAGTCCCAAAGAGAGATTAATATGACTGCCGATACGTGATAATTGGTAACACGTACCTGTAATAATACCGGATATCTTAATTAATAAACTTTATAAGTTCGATCATCATGTATTTAAGAATGTTTTAGCTGAAGTTAACGTGGTGATCTAAGCATGTTTAAGCTCCATTTGGTCTCTTGGTAGTGAAAGGTTTAACTTTTAAGGGAACTAAAGCGTGTATTATAATTATATATTAGAGGTAGTGGGTGTAATTAATTAATTAAAGCGTACTTGAAAAGTGAAAACCAATTAAGAGCAAGATTAGCAGTGGAAGAATAGGGGCCTATACGCTAGGAATATGCCAGATGAGTGGGCAACAACATGATCTATTGCTTATAATTAGGATATATCAGTCATTTTGACTTTGACAGTCAGCCAAAGTTTTAAATATTTAGAAATCCTAGGTAGGCTCAAGTTTTCTAAATGCATAACTAATTAATTACTATATGTGCAATCAAGCAGCTAGCCAACCTAATTTACACGTGATTTCATGTAATGGGTTTATAAAGATAGAAGATTTTACATGATGTTGATGATCAGCACTATATATGATCTGTTGGCACTTCTTTTCTCAGTTGACATTGACGTGGATGATCATGATCATCACGAGAATATATATATATAGGTTTGGTCCACCTTGGATATGCATGGAGTTTTGCAAATTACTAATTCTATGGATCATGATTTTATTTGCAATTGCTTGTAAGCTGTGGGCAATAGTTATATCATTTTTTATGCTTTATAAGTTGTGGTCGATCATGATTTTGAATGTCGAAGAACTATAATGGTTTCCAAACATGCATGGTCATTCTCAGTCGAAAAACTCAAGTTTATGCAGGTTGTCCCTTTGTTATCAACCGTATTTCTTTTAATCCAATCGATTTATAACTTGTTCAAACTGACTCAACTTGCTCTATATATACATTGATCACGGTACAAATGTTCAAGACAATATATATATGTATTGATCATCTTAATATTGGGATTATGTACAGGCTAGAGATCGCTTTATTTTCAAGTTCTTTTGAGTATATGTGTCTTAAGCTCGTAAAGAGAAAATGAAAGAAAATACAGGAAGAAATGATCAGGTCGAGAGTTTTTTTAATTTAAATCTTTGTCGGCAAGTTGAGGCTTAATATGATCTCTGTCCATATTAAATATTAAAAAAACTGTGTTTTAACGTTACTTAAGGTCCCACCATTATCTTCAAATTAAAAAAATTGATTGCATGATTCATGAAACTTTGTCATCTAATTACTGTCTTATCATTTTTTAAGCATTTTTAGTCTTTTTCACTATGGGATGAGGATTAGAACATTTCAGTTTGGATTTAACTGTGTACGTACGTGTGTTTTATTTTTAATTTATTTTTTGTTTTTTTAGTTTATAGCTTTTCATTTTAAAGTGTTTATTGTCATAAAAATATATAGGTACTTTTCTAATCTTAAAGTTTGAGCAAATCACAAACTGAGTGGTAGTTTAGTTGTCATACTCAGTAATTAGTGTATTTTTTTCAGAAATACATGAATATATGCTATTATATTAAACACTTAGATTTAAAGAAAAGAGATGACAATCTCACAAAAGAGCTTTTTTATTTATTTAAAAATTTAACAAACAAAATATAACATTTAGTACAACTGAAAATAATAGCAATTTATTTTAAGGAACTATAAATTAAAAAACATTACACTCTTGCATCTTAGACAAATCTAAGATCGAAAGTATTAATTGTTGGATGATATAATAGCTCAAAATTATGGAGTTTGCATGGCATGCATGGCATTTACAATCCTCATAGATAGCTGAGGACTAAAATCTTAAAGTTATAATATACTTTCAACGTACCTGTGCATTCATCATGAATTTGTCGTTCGCTTCACCCATTATCCATGTTTATGTTTTGAAGTTCATTTCCATGAGTCGATTGATCATCTTCTAACCAAATTATCTTTCATCTTTAACTTGAAGCATGAAGGAAGTACTTGAAAGGTATAATCTGCACTCAAATGGCCTTAAACAAACGAACCAACCCTGTCTTGAATTTCAGGTAATGTATCTCTAATTACATCTTTTTTAATTAAGAACTGCAACATACATAAAGAAATTATACAAAGTAAACACAAACTGATGTGATTTCATAAGATTTATTAGATCTACTTTACAATAAAAATAACACATTAAACCACATCAGTTTGTGGGTTTACTTTTATATAATCTCTATGGTCTAAAGTATTTTCCTTTTTAATTTATTTGTTTTTGGGTTCTTGCGGCTAATAGAGCATATTTCAGGAGGCCTGATGTCTCAAGGGAAAAAAGTCTCCAGATCGATTGATTATCCATCTGTAGCATATTCCAGGAGTTCATTTTTTAATCAAGTACCGGAAAAGCTTTATTTTACTTTATTTTTTTCTTGAATTAACATGAGGATGACTGAATTCTGAAGGAATAAAATCCCTGTCATTCTTTACTAAATGACATAGATGAGACAATGGCATTTCATAAAAATTGTGAATTCAAGCCCCCACATATGATATCTTTCCTTTCTTTTCAAGCTTTACAAGTGATTACATGTCATTTGACCGCTTAGTGATTTTCAGCTGGAGAATGACAACTTCATCAGATTGAGCAAGGAAATGGCAGATAAGACACACCAACTAAGGTACATTATTATAGTTGCTAAAGAATTATGATCTTTCATTGTCTTTGCTAGTACTAATTTCATTATATTCGCCAACAGGCAGACTAGGGGAGAGGAACTCGAAGGATTAAATTTGGAGGAATTGCAGAAACTAGAAAGTTTGCTTGAAGCTGGACTTAACCGTGTTCTTGAGACTAAGGTTGTTGTCGGACTTCTCGTTTCCTTTCTGTATATCACAATTAAATGCCAGATTTAGACATGCAAACACATACACACAAGTTGATCATAGATATCAAGTAACATGTGGAGCTTCCTATATCTTTCAGGAAGTCCGGTTTCGGGATGAGGTTAGCACACTTGAAAGAAAGGTTTGTAAAGAGACTCCACTACTGTGTTCTATATTGGAGAGACATGTCTGGATTAAAAAAATATGCATTCGAATTGATAAGAACTATCTTGTTCTCAAAGTACTGCTTCCATCCTTGAGTAGTCTTGGATTTCAGTTAATTTTTCTGAGATTTTAGGCCTAAGTTGTTTTCCGAAAACTTCTCAACGTCTCATCTCATTCATTATTAATTTTTCTAATTTTTTACACAAAATAATATAAACAATTTAGTTTTTTTTTTAATTCAAAACAAAATTAATATTAAAAAATATATTATAATAATATTATAATCAATTTTATAAATTTATCTCAACTAATCTTTATTTTATTTGCGAAAACAAACTCATGTGATCATTACCATTGCCAACTAAGTGTGAATTCCACTTGTCTTTTCTTCGTTTGCATTCTTGCATGGACTACCATTAATGCCAGGGAGCTCAATTGATGGAAGAGAACAGGCAGTTAAGACAGAAGGTGAGAATTTCTAATCTTAGATGTATTTTCTCTCCAGAATATATATTGCATGAACAAATTGGTGGATGATGAGATTTTTGGATTCAGATGATGACGATGTTGTCTAAGGGAAAAAGAGCCATGGTTGTGGAGTCAGACACGGTGGTCCAGGAAGAAGGCCTGTCCTCAGAATCCATCACCAATGTTAGCAGCAGTGGCGGTGGCCCACCTTCTTTAGAGGATGATAGTTCTGATACATCTCTCAAATTAGGGTATGCATTTACACCAGAGAAAACTTTGTTTCTCCTTTATTTTTTGAAAAATGCTTTAAACACAAAAGAATTATATAAAAGTAAATCTACAAACTGATGATGTTTAATATGGTACGTTAAATTGTACAGTAAAATAGATCTAACAGATTTAATGAAATCACATTAGTTTGTAGGTTTATTGATTCTTATATAATTTCTTTGTGTATATAATATTTCTCTTATTTTTTCTTCTAACGAGGAATCAAAACATATTTTCGTCCTTTACTTTAAACTGATTTTAATAACATTATTGTAATCTTACAAATTACTGTGAATTACAAATTACTGTGCAGGCTACCGTTCTCTAGCTGAAAAAATGAAGGAGCATGGAGCGGACTATGAAAAACTTAAATTAAGTATGGGTTCTGGTAGATATATTGAAAGTTTTAATTAGTCAAAATCAAGTACAAGTGACGAGAAGTTGTGGTGGATATGATTTTTTCGCCTTTGCCCCGCTGTGCTACTGAGTTTTATGCGTATGGTTGCAGAATTACTGTGAATTACAAATTACTGTGCAGGCTACCGTTCTCTAGCTGAAAAAATGAAGGAGCATGGAGCGGACTATGAAAAACTTAAATTAAGTATGGGTTCTGGTAGATATATTGAAAGTTTTAATTAGTCAAAATCAAGTACAAGTGACGAGAAGTTGTGGTGGATATGATTTTTTCGCCTTTGCCCCGCTGTGCTACTGAGTTTTATGCGTATGGTTGCAGAATTACTGTGAAAATTTTGTGACCCGAGTTCCTAGATGCATGCTGAGTGAAATAATCACATGCAGGACGGATGTTGAAATCGCGGCAAAGCACAGAGACGTTCAAGCTGTTGAAGATGGTAATGGTTGTGAAAACAAAAGAAACAAGCAGAGATAAATCAACTTTTGATTAATCCTTATAATGCAGTTGGTTGGACGTTCCTAATCCCTGAATATTCCGAACACAATTCTATCGCGATCCATAATTGATTATTATTTTTTTAATCAAAATGAGTATTTTTATCATAAATAATTATTTTTATTACAAATAAGTCGTCATAAACTCTATTTTGTTTTCTATTTTTAAAGTGGTAATACATGTAGAATCATGATCTGCCTGTTGGTATGGTAAGTTTTAAGATGAAGTTAATTAGCCCTTAATAGTAGATCATGCTAAGGGAAATTATAATTTTTTTATTTATTTTTATTGATTAAATATACTAAGAGTGATAAATATTTTAAAAAATTAATAAAAAAATAAATATACTAAGAGTGATAAATAAGTGTAAATTAATTAGGGGTGGGTAAAAATTTCGACTTTTGATTTTTGAATGACTTTTGCTTCGATTTCGATCGGAGTCGAAATCGAAAGTTGAAAATTAGAATCAGAGTCGAATTCTGATTGTGAAGTTGGAGTTCGGAATCGGAGTCGGAGCACAAAATTGTTTCGATTTCTGACTCCGAATTTTGATCTAAAAAAAAAAAATCAAAATGACGTTTTGCGAGATGATGGTTTTTTTAAATGATTGAAACCACGCAATTTCAATTAATGAGGAACGACGCCATTTTATTATTACTCGGCCTCCTCATCTCGATCCCTTATTTCTTTTCTCTTTTTTTCTTCTTTGTTCTTTTTTCTTTCTTCCTTCTTTGTTCTTTTTTCTTTCTTCCTTCTTTGTCGATTCGGTTCTCACTTCTTTATTCTCTTGCTCCGGCGGACTAGCAGTTAGTAGCCTAGGCCCCAGCTTCATCTTCTCCCGTCTTTGAGGCTTGAGCAACCACTTCTCAGCAACGCCACCGTCTTCGAGTCACCGCAGATTTCGCTCTGTGTCGCGGCTCGCCACTGCCCCCAGTCCCTTTTTAATTGGTATTTTTTAGGGTTTCCGAATATGAATTTTATTTTTAATTTTAATCTGTGAAATTGAGTTTGGATTGTATTAAGTGTTGTCTGTTGTGTTAATTTTGTAAGATAATCGAAGATTCAAGAGTTTTAGTGTTTAATTTCTTTGTTTAGGGTTTTCTGTTGTGTTAAATTGTTAATCGATTTGGCTTGTGAATTTTTTTGTTCCATTGTTTGATTTATATGTTTGGCAAGAAAGTTGTATTTGGGACAAGTCATCAACATGTATTATATTACAAGGCTACAAGCTGTTCTCAGACTCCCCATTTGTTGCGATTGCCGATTAGGAAAAAATAGGATATGATTGACTCACTTTGGTAGACTACGGTAGTTGCACTCAGGTCTTGTTGTTACTTGCTTCAATTCCATTTTTTAATTTTTAGTTCCCATTTTCTAGTTTTGGTCATCTCCTCGAGCAATTGCATGACTTGAGAAAAACAGAGCATCGGCTCTATGTAAATTGATAATGCCTTGGCACGTGTTCGGTGTTAGTTATACTCCTTAATACTGCATATATTAATGCTACAAAATAAAGTTCAGCTGTGAGATATGCCTTTAATCTCTATCTTCTAGAACAACTGGGATTAATTGGAGAGTTGATGCTGTTGTGCTGCCCCCATATGCACGTGTTAGTTATAAAATATAGTCAATTAATTGCTTTCATTTTTTAATGAAATGGTTAATGCTACTAGATTTAGTTTTATTTTTATAGAGAGATTTTTTCAAAGAGAGAGCACAGAATGTATACTTCTTAATGCTGCAAATATTATTTTTGGAGAAGTGGTCTGTGTTGTTGGCCTTGGCAGTTGGCATCAAATAAAAAATATCTATTCCTGAATTTTACATAGCGTTTCTCGTAACATCCTGATCCTGAATTTGCGTTAAAAATCAATCATCCGCATTTTGCAAGGTAACCATTTTGGCTGATGTTGGCGATGTAATTATTTGTTCGGACTAACCTATTTGAGAGATAATAATTATCTAGTAATGTTTGGACTGCTGGCTGCTAATAGGATTTGTGTTCATAGCCAGTAGGCATGAAAAACAACCAAACAAATGCTTCCCTTTTCTACATTGACATTTAATTTCTTTTCTTCTCAATCTATTTATGGTAAGCTAGAATATTATGTTATGCCCATTGTAAACAACTAAATCAACTTAATCAATCATTTTTATAGGACCATAGATTTAAGGTTATACCAAGATTTCCTAATAAATATCAATTCTCAAATCTCAACTATTGTTTTGAAATGATTAATGATATGTTATAACCATTATAAACTTATATAAGTCAAGTCTACATAACAGATGTTAGATGGATCCCTCACATAGTATTAGTGAGACTCTGACTCCATATGAGATTCCGAATGCCAAAACTCTGTCGGCATCTCAAGCAGCAGTATCGAGTCGGACTTGAAGTCGACTACGTAGCTCCACTCGAGCACAGACCCCGTGTGCTAGTAGTGGATTTCCACTTCTAGTCAACATAGAATTAGAAGCGAAAAATCTTGATCAGTTTATGGAGGAGGAGGAGATGGGTCTTGGGGAAGATCCGGATCAAGATTTGGATGTACCAGTACACCCTGCAGCTGTGAGGCCACCCCACCCCGTCCACGATCAAATAAAAAAAGATCGTGGACATGGAAACATTTCACGAAAGTTGAGGGTGGGGATCCTGAGAAGCCACGAGCTGAATGCAACCATTGTGATACTCAAGTTGGGTGTCATTCAAAAAGGCAAGGCACCACTTGTTTATCATTACATCTTAATGGTTGCCACCGATACAAAATAGCGAAAGAAATGACGTCAAGAGATTAGTGTTTTATTAATCTCATTTGTGTTATGTATGCTAATTGATTTATTCATTTAATCCCATTTAGATTTAAGTTAAAAGTTTAAAACTTGCATAAATAATAAATTATTAAACGCAGCCGCATATGGGTCTCAGTCTAATCTAAGCTATGAGACCTCTACAGCCACTGATGGCACAGGACGCCAGTTGAGAAATCTGGTGGTCCCTCAATACAGTGAGAAGGTGTAACGTGAGGCACTTGCAGAGATGGTTATAGAGGATGAGATGCCGTTTAACATTGTTGACAAGAAAGGGTTCCGCAAGTTTGTGAGGTTGCTTAAGCCAAGATTTCCATTGCCATCCCGTTATACCGCGATGCGCGATTGCATGAAGAGGCATACGAGGGAGAAGGTAGAGGTGAAGAAGATGTTCATCACTACTGGACAGAGAGTGTCAGTTACGACCGATACATGAACCTCTATACAGAATACCTCATACATGTGTATCACAGCACACTATATTGATAGTAAGTGGAATCTTAAAAAGATGATTATTGGATTTAAAGCAATAGTTGATCATAATGGTGCATCGATGGGGGGCAGAGTTGGATGATTGTCTGATGGACTGAGGCATCCAATAACTACCACGCATTACAGTTGATAATTCTGGTGCCAATGAGACCGTCATCCAGTGGTTCTCGCGGAATACGAGGGCAAGATACGATGTGATTAAAAATCATCAGTATATCTATATTCGATGCACTGCTCACATACTAAACATTATTGTTGGTGAGTATTTTTTGTTTTGATTTTGCATTTTATATTTTAATATTTTTATGATTAAAGGTTCAAAAACTATGATATTTTTTATATTGTTATAATAATTAAGTATTTTTCAATGATGAAACAGTTAAAGGGTTGAAAAATGTAGATGACTCTATCAAAAAAGTCCGCAACATTGTGTGGTATGCGAGGGCTTCTCCCCAAAGGAAGCGAAAGTTCATGGCAGGCAATAGCACAACAGGTTGGGGTTGAGTTTTCAAAAATGTTGTGCTTGGATGTTTCCACTCAATGGAACTCCACGTATATGATGTTGGATGTGGCACTGAAGTATCAGAAGACATTTGAGCAGTTGGAGGTTAAGGATGGGGGTCTGAGATATGCCCTGCTGGAGCCTAATAGAACGGGATTCGGTCCGCCGGACAATACGGATTGACAACATATATCCAAGTTTGTCAGCTTTCTACAAGTTTTCTATGATATTACTATGTGGGTATCTGGATCCGTATATGAGACAACAAACATGTGGTTCCGCAAGATTTCAATGATATACCACCACTTGAAAGAAGGTTGCGCTGACCCGAGTGGACTATTATCTGATATGGCATTACAGATGCAGCCGAAGTATGATAGATATTGGGGGCAAATTCAAAAAATAAATCGATTATTATTCATAACTTCGATCCTTGACCCCCAATTGAAATTGGCGGTGATAGAAGGGTGGGCAACTGAAATTCTCAGGGCAGTGAAGGCAGCTGTATTTATCACAGCGCTTAAGACAGATCTAAACGACTTATACACTCACTACAACATCAATAGCCAGCCTTCATCTTTAGCAACCGCAGGTAGCTCACGTTCAAGCTCGAGGTCAGGATCTTTTTCAGATGCCCTTACCCGTCAAGCCAGTGCAAAAAGTATCAGTCGATCTCGAGGCTTTGACGTTATGACGTCGTTTTACTCACGGTCAGCAAGAAATCCACTGCAGTGTACGAATGAGGTTGAGCGGTATTTATTGGCAGAGGTCGAGGAGCCTAGTGATGAGTTTCAGATCTTGATATGGTGGAAGGCTAATTCTACCAAGTACCTAATCCTCTCCCGTATTGCTCGGAATGCACTAGCCGTTCCTATCACTACAGTTGCATCTGAGTCGGCATTTAGCACCGGAGGTCAAGTGTTGGATGTTTATCAGAGTTCATTGGCACCGTCAACTGTGGAGGCCCTCATTTGCACGCAGAATTGGATTAGTGATATTCTTTCAGGACTAGAGAGTATTGGCATCGATGTTGTTAGCTATAGGCTTGAGTTAGGTAAAATATAATTAATTTGTTTACTTGTTTTTTCATGATTAAAGTAACAAAGTGTATATAATTATTTAATTATTTCAATGAATATTTTTATGATTCATAAATCTAACTTATATTGTCTATAATTTCACAGATCTACATATCAACTCCGACATAATTGCCGATGACCGATGAACCACATTTGACATTATGGTGGAGACTGGAGGCTAGAGCGGTGCTGCGGTTGCGTATATTTTGTCTCTAATTTATGAATGATTTATTTTGTAGTTTGTACTATTATTTGTATAATTCAATTTGGACTATTTTTGTCTTAGCCTTAGTGGTTAACATTAGTAATTAATATTGTATATTATAATCATATAATTTGTATGATTTGTTTATCAACTTTAACTGACTTTTTAAGATTAATTTATTATTTATGATGTGAAACAGATAAAACACATTAATTGGGCCCATTTCATTTCGAAATGGGCCAAAAATTTCATCAAAAGTCAGAACGGAAATCGGAATTCCGACTTCCATTTGGAATTTCAACTTCCGATCGAACTCCGATCGGAGTTCGGAGTTCCGAACTCCAATCGAAGTCAAACTCCGATTTCGTTTCAGAGTCGGAGTCAGTGGTAAATTTCGACTCCGATTGAAGTCGGAGTTGGAAACTCCGAATTCCGATTCCATCAGAGTCGGATCCCACCCCTAAAATTAATGGTAAGTGTATCATTACTCATTTGACATTGTGACAGGAGCTCCAAAGTGTTGTAAGAGATTTGGTTCTATCAAAGTGCACTAAATTCTCTCATCTTTTCTCTCGGTACAGCTAAGTCCCTGGTTTGTTCGTTACACCTCTCCCTCCCTTGTACACTATCATCTCCGATGATGGTTGTGGGAGTGCAACTTCCTTCTTCTCTTTGCTGTATTAATATGTTTGCTGCTATGTGGCGGGTTGTTTCAGAATCAAAGGAGTTTGAGGTGAAGAGGGATGAGAATGCAATGGTCATCAGAAGAAGGTTGGAAAGTTGTCCAAAGTTTACGATTGAGTCTCGACACCACCAGGTGGTTGTCTAGAGCTTTGGTGGCCGGAAATAACGCGGGGGGCAAGGGATACTATTATGTACTTCGGAATGGAAGTATGGAATCTATGTTCCAACGTTGTTTTAATGTTCACGATCCTTTTATGTCGTTGGAGGAATATGGTGGGGGTGGCAGCCGAAAATTCATTCTCATACCAGGGGACAGAAATGGTATGGCTTGGGCGAGACTTGCGGAGGTGTTGTTGGAGGCTTGTAAGGTTGTGACACCGAATGCTAGTCTAGCCTCTGGTTCCAGATCATACAGTGAAGCGTTGGTGCTTCCTCATGTTGCATACAACTCTATTCAACAGTATATTAAGCCAGAAAGCAAAAATGGGCGTGAAAGGACCCCTGCAATTGAGTATGATAGACGTGACATGGAGAAGCATACTGGGAGTTTGCCACAAGGAAACTCAGACAAAAGTGACTGGCAAATTGCTGTAATTTGCTTGAGGGAAGATGTGATAAGAGTGAAAGAAGAGATGGTCTTATTTAAGCAAGACTTTTCGGTTTGGACAGCAAGGCTTGAAAAAGATGTGGGCTTGGGCTCCGGAAAAGACCTGAGTAAGTCTGGGCAGCAGGCACATTGGCTTTTTAAGCAGGATAAGGGTAAACGAAAAATTGGGCTAGGCCGATCCAGCCCAGTATGCATCTCTCCCAAGCTCTGGAAACAGAGACTCATGGTGCAGTCTATATCTATTAAGGAAATTGGGTCATCGTCTGAGTTGGGGAAGAGGCCCATGGTGCCTAGGCCCCTGGTTACTATTTCGGCACACCAACTAGACGAATGCTCTCTTTAGGTATCGATTTCCACCATAGATCCTGGTTGCTCACCAGTCGAAACAGAGATGCCGGTTTCGTAAACTGCGATCCATCACATCGAAGATTTGAATGAGCTAAACACCACTGGACCTCCATAGACTTTGTTGCCATAGGTTTCTGGGCTGTCTCCCGATCTCACAGCGACGCCGGTGGCCGCAAGATTGTGTCTGACTACGATGGCCCCTGTTTCGTTTCTTGTTCAGTTAATGGCCCATGTTTCGGCTCCTGTGCAGTTAACGACCCCTGAGAACGAAATTGGAGAAGGAGCCTTGGTATTAGTTGAGTCTCCTAAGGAGGGAGAGGATGATCCGATCCCTTTAAACTCTCTTCACTTTAAAGAACCAGCTTGGGTTATTCAGACTGCTTGGAACATAAAAAAATATAGTAGGTATTTCTTATGTGGGCCTCGAAGTTGGGTTTTTGGCGCTCCTTACTGCTGCCGAGGCCGCCAACTCCGAACATTCCAGTCACTCGACAAAGAAAAAGGAAAAAAAACTTAAGAGACTCACATGGGACATGAACGACGAAGAGGGAGATAAGTGCTTTAGTCGGGAGTATGTCAAAGGAAGGGGTAAGATAGTTAGTTCATGAAGCCAAAAATAATTTCATAGAATGTATGGGAGTTGCATGATCTTAACAAGTGGCTCCAAGTCAGGAATCTACTTAGAAAATGGAAAGGAGATGTGATTTGTTTACAGGAAACCATGCTGGAAATTATATCTACTCAACTTGTCCGTAGTTTATGGAGGGGACAGCATGTAGGGTGATCTTACCTCCCTGCAAGGGGTGCCTCTAGGGGTGTTTTAGTAATGTGTGATACAAGGGTGATCGAAAGGGTGGAGGAATGTATGGGTGATTTTACTATTGCATGCTCTTTTGTGAGTTTGGATGATGATTTGAAGTGGGCTTTTGCTAGTGTCTATGGGTCAAACCTAGACCTGGAAAAAAGATTGTTATGGGATGAGTTGACTGGTTTTCTAACCTGGTGGGAGTTACCCAGCTATATTGGGGGTGACTTCAATGTAACTCGTTTCCTAAGTGAGAGGTCGGGCACTTCTCACACCTCAGGGTCTATGCGGGAGTTTTTTTATTTCATTGCAGAACAGGAACTGATGGACATCTCTTTAATGGGAGGTACTTTCATGTGGTCTAACAACCGCGAACACCCTTCCTAGTTACAGATTGATAGGTTTTTGCTTTTCCCGGAATGTGAATCTCACTTCTCGGATGTAGTGCAAAAGATATTGTCTCGCTTATGTTCGGATCACTTTCCTATCATCCTAGATTGCGGAGGGATCCAATATAGTAAAAGGTATTTTAAATTTAAAAATATGTGGCTTAAATCTGATGGTTTTGTTAACAGACTTAGAGCTTGGTGGACCTTCTATAACTTTGAAGGACATCTTAGCTATATCATGGCAAAGAAATTGAAAGCGCTAAAGCAATATTTGAAGCAATAGAATGAGCAGGTCTTTGGCAACGTGTACCAGCAGAGAGTTTCTCTTATGGAGGAACTTCAAGCAATGGAGGGGGAAGAGGAAGTTGGAACTCTTTATGTAATTAAGACAACTCGTAAGAATCAGATCATTGCTGAACTTAAAAGAGTTACTCTATTGGAAGAGATCTCATGGAGTCAGAAGTCAAGGGCGCTTTGGCTTAAGAAGGGGGATAAGTGCACTAAATTCTTTCATAGAGTGACTAATTCTCACATAAGGCACAATACCGTAGACACTCTGATGGTCGATGGGGTAGCTTCAATGGACCAAATGGCTATCAATAACCATTTTGAACAGTATTATCAACAACTCTTATATGAAGAGCACAGTTGGCGACCTAAGGTGGATGGTTTATCTTTTCCAGCATTAGATTCTCAGACTGTAGGTTGTTAGAAAGACCATTTACTGAATAAGAGGTATGCAAAGTTATCAAATGTATGAATAGTGACAAGGCCCCTGGCCTTGATAGATTTTCTATGAGTTTCTTTGAAACTTGTTGGGAGGTTATCAAAAAGGACCTCATGCAAGTCTTCTATGATTTTCATTCAAATTCAAGGTTTGAAAAGAACATTAATTCTATATTTTTATCTCTCATTCCTAAACAGATGGGATCTTTGGACTCTAGGGACTATCGCCCCATAAGCCTTGTGAACGGAGTGTATAAGATCCTATCCAAAGTGCTTGCGAACAGATTGAGTACGGTGGTGGATAAGTTAATTTCAAAGTCTCAGAATGCTTTTGTTAAAGGTAGACGATCTTAATCGCTAATGAAATCTTGGATGAACGTCTCAAATCTCGTGAACTTGGTTTGATTTGCAAATTGGACATAGAGAAAACGTATGATCATGTCAATTGGTGTTTCTTGTTAGATCTTCTTTTAAGATGTGGCTTTCGGGAGAAATGACAAAGATTGGTAGAATTCTGTATTTCTTCAGTTCGATTTTCTATCTTGGTAAATGGCTCGTCGTTGGGTTTTTTCACTTCCTCCCGTGGTTTGAGACAGGGAGACCCGTTATCGCCTTTTCTTTTCTTATTTATTATGGAAGCTCTGAGTAAGATAATAGAGAGATTGGTGGATGCGAGGTTTTTTCATGGTTTTTCGGTTGGGAATGGTATTCTTTCTATTTCCCATTTATTATTTGCTGATAACACTCTTATTTTTTGTGGTGCACACCGATGATAGATTCAAGCCTTGAGGAGGCTTCTACTTTGCTTCGAAGTCATTTCAAGTCTGAGAGTCAATCTCTCAAAGTCTACATTAGTGCCAATGGAAGATGTTCAGGATGCAGAGTTCTTGGCTACTTTATTGGGTTGTCAGGTTTCTTCTTTATCTCTCGCCTATCTTGGTTTACCGTTGGGAGTCTCTTTTAAATTTGAAAATATTTAGGATGAGGTGATTGAAAAAGTAGAGCGCAGATTGACCACTTGAAAGAGGTTATACTTACCTAAAGGGGGGAAGCTGACACTAATTAAGAGCATCCTCTCAAACCTCCCCACCTACTATTTGTCTTTATTCTCACTTCCCACAAAGGTAGCTAATCGCATTGAGAAGCTACAAAGAGACTTCCTGTGACGTGGAATGGGTGAGGAATTCAAATTTCATTTGGTTAATTGGCCAACAGTATGCATCCCATTATCTGAGAGAGGTTTAGGGATTCGTCACTTGTTGAAATTCAATCAAGCTCTATTGGACAAATGGTTGTGGAGGTACCAAAACGAAGGGGAGGCCCTTTGGAAGTCGGTTATAGATTTCAAATACGAAGTGTCCTGGGGTGGTTGGTGCTCGAATGAGGTTCAAGGTATACATGAGGTGGATTTGTGGAAGTTCATAAGGAAGTATTGAGAGTCTTTCAAAGGCCAGAAATATCTTGTGGTAGGGGATAGTTCGCAGGTTAGTTTTTGGTATGATAACTGGAGTGGAGGCACCATTAGCCTCAAAGACTCATTCCCCACTATTTTTGATCTCGTAAGAGAAAAAGATGCATCGATTGCAGATCTAATGGTCCTTTCTCATGGCGCCCCTCAATGGAATATTGAGTTTGTGAGGGATGTCCAAGACTGGGAGATGGAGTCTATTCTGGAATATTTTGGATTATTATACTCTTTCAACATCTCCGGAAGCACGTGTGATAAGTTGCAATTGAGACATTCTAAGAAAGGTATCTTCTCTGTTAGTTCTTATTACCATGTTCTAGATAGTCTCGGAGTATATAGATATCCATGGAAGAGTAATTGGTAGACGAAAACTCTATCAAGAGCGACTTTTTTTGTGTAGACAACATCTCTGGACAAAATCCTCACAACAGACAACATGAGGAAATGCTATATAATGATGATAGACTGGTGTTGTATGTGATATGGAGAATCAGTAGATCATTTACTTCTCAATTGTAAGGTGGCTAAGAAGTTGTGGGATGAGTTTTTCACAAGACTTGGCCTATTATGGGTCATGCCTCTTCACTTGATGGATTTTCTAGCTAATTGGAGAGGTATTCGAGGTAACCAACTATATGGCATATGGTTCCTATCTGTATGTGTTGGTGCTTATGGAGAGAGATAAATGCAAGAAACTTCGAAAATTGTGAAAGAACTTTGGAGGAACTAAAACTCTTCTTCTATAGGACTTTACTTTCTTGGGCGGGAGCTATTGCTTGTAATAGATTTAGTGTTCATGAACTTCTTTCTTCTTCGTAACACTAACTAAGTTTACTCAAGTATGCTCTAGGTGTACTTGTACTTAGCATTTTTCTTTAAATGAAATCCTTTTGATTACGTATCAAAAAAATATTTTTACATCTATAGCTCTATATTTGATATATTATTTGATTCATAAAAATAATAATATAATAATATTTTTTTAATAAAGTGAGGAGAGAAAAATAAGGGAATGAAAGTGGGAAAAATAAAATATATTAAATAATTAGTTTATAGTGTGAATAGTAATTCCTGAAATTTGAAGGATGAATTTAAATTATTGTAGTTTAAAATTTGAGATGATGGAGCTTGATAGGTCTAATATAAGATTATTTTAGATAAAATTATTAAATTTATATTTAATAGATCATTTTATAAATTCAATGCTAATACTCTAATACTTATTTAATTAGGAGTGTTAATAAAATCTTGCAAAGCAGCCCGGACCGACTGGAATCAGTTTGAGTAATTTGAATCGGTCTAGTCCAGGATTAGTTTTTCAGAAATCGATAGTCCAGAATTGGTTTTCAGAAATCCAAAGTCGATAGGAAGCAGTTCGATTTCGGTTTTAGACAAAAATACAAAAAATAAGAAATACAATACTAAGAAGTAAACCAACCCAAATATTAAAATAAAAAAAGTACCCCTTGTCAAAATGCCACTCCAACCTACCCCCTGATTATTGGGAAGAAAAATTATGGGGAGTATCCACACTAGGGAGTATCCACACTCAGGATACTCCCCCTCACATGAACAGTGCATGAACATTGCACTGTTCATGTGATGGGGAGTATCCTGGTTCATGCACTGTTCATGTGAGGGGGAGTATCCTGAGTGTGGATACTCCCTAGCACATCTCTATTGGGAAAGGTATAGTTTAAATTATTTTTACGTAAATCATTTAAATAGAAAATAATACATAATTCAAGAAGAAAGGATTTAAAATAATTTTTTAAATTATATTATAAGTGGCTCAATATTACAAGATGATAGATCAAATGCATGAAATTCATCTTAAATAAGATTTTTAAAATTTTCTATAAAGAGAATATAAATGCTATAAATATCTGTAAAGCTATAAATATCTGTAAAGTGTGTAAATATTACGTAATCGTTTTAAAAAATAGTGTGATCTATATTAAAAAATTATTATTTGTAATATAAATCTCATATTTTACTAATTTTTTGTTTCAAAATAATTATGCAATAATTGATTAATTTATACTTATAAATATTATTTTTCTATATTATTGTAATTTGAGAAGATTTTGCCTATTTGTTTCCAATTTTTTATATCCAAATTAATATGCTCCTCCACATTTCTAATTTAAAAACATTTCTAATTTTGTACCTCCGAACACCCTGACGTGCGCTCACGTGCAAATAAGGGCGCACGCGTTCACCCTGCTTGAAAATTTTCGTCTCACACTCTCTCTCGTCTTCTCTCCTCTTCCCAGTCTTGCCCGAGTTTCGCAAACCCTAAATACCCGCAAACCGAGTCGCTCTGACTCGCTCGTGTTCCGTGTCCGATTTGGTCGAGTTGGTGATGAAGAGCTCTCCGCGTAGAGCTTTCGACGTTTTTGATTTCAAGGAAGAGGATGAGCTCCCTGAATTGGCATCAGGAAAATACCTTGGAAAATTCAAAAACCCTAATCTCGACAATCATGCCATGTTGAAGTACGAGTTTCTCGAGTGTGGTAAATTTCTCTCAGTTTGATCCTCTTTTTCCCAGCATTTTCCTGGGAACCTAACGTCGAAGTACCTGCAAAACGGCTTTTTGTGATCGTTCTGTAATTTTTATTTTTGCGATATATGTTGGCGATGAGTTTGCGCCATATCAGTAAAGCATAATGCTATAGCGGGAGAAACAGTGCAAGGATGCATTTATTACTTTTTTAGTTGTTTGGATGTCTTCAATAGTGAATGTCTTGAATCTAAATTACTTTGGTTTTAACCGATAAAAAAAAAAAAGATTCTTGAATCTCTCATTTAGGAATCTGTTTCGATCCGATTTTCTCATTGAAAATACAAACTAAACTTGTTTCCATTGATGGTGATTATCGATTTTACCTAATTGGCCCCATGTGGTTTAGCGATATCCTTTGTTTTGGCTGCGACACTTCCTCATTTTCTTCAGGAGATATAGGAAGTGTGATTTATGGGCAAAATGTGAGTTGATAGTTCCCAGAGGCTCGATCCATGCTATTAATTTTGATTTTTCTTTCATAATTTCTGAAAATGTTCTCCAAATTTGTCGAGTTCTTCCATTAGCTGGGTAAAAGGATTCACATGATGGATTCTGATTGGCTGGGCTCAACACATACTGAGTTGAATTTCAAGCAGAGGTCTATTGTGTTCTATACATTTCTATGTTACATGTTACATGCACTACAGTGCATAACAGGGAAGTTCAACAAGAGGCCTAAGGAGACTCTATTTTGTATTGGTGGTGTGTGCACTTGTTCCTTTATATTTTTTATCTCTTTTTTGGGGTGGGGGAGGGAGGAATTCACTTTACATCTAACGATAAAATTTATAATGTGAAGATTTTACTGTTAAGTTGACAGCAGGCTGGACTGCACTAGCTTTTGTAATATAGCCATTAAACTTTGTGGTGGCAGTTCATTTTGATTTAGGTCACTGGCAATTATTTAATTAGTTTGTTTAAGTTTACAAACTTTCAGTCTCATGCACTAACTATATTACATATTATGCATCTGTTTAGGATTTCTTTAACTTCTTTTTCTTT
Source organism: Platycarya longipes (assembly GCA_036559045.1). Classification (NCBI taxonomy): domain Eukaryota; kingdom Viridiplantae; phylum Streptophyta; class Magnoliopsida; order Fagales; family Juglandaceae; genus Platycarya; species Platycarya longipes. Next base: position 26,770,048 of record CM071796.1, on the reverse strand, counting down.
TTTTAATATCAGCTCGCTGCAAACTGAGTTGATTGAACATTATATACATTTCTGTATTTGTTTCATTGTTTTCAGCTGTGCAGGGAGCCAATGTCGGAAGAAAGGAAGTTGATTGTGTACCCTGTGTAGATGTTGATGGAGCTGACTGTGGTGGTACTTGTGACATTGCTGATTCATGTTGCCTTTTGGGTGCAGAGGAAGAGGACTGTTCCCAAAAGGAAGAGTTCTCTGTGTTGGATACTGCCCTGCATTCCAGTTCTGTTAGTCATGAACAACCTTTTTCTATATTAGACACTAAAAAGTTAAGAAATTTAGATTCTGATCTGGAGAGAATAGATTCAAGCCTTGAAGCTTCCCCCCGAGGGAAAGGCGAGATAAATTACGACCTTTTGAAGTCTCCATCCAGTGTAATTTGGAACTTACATCTGTACTAATTAATCATGAATGCAAAAAATGAGTATTAAAAGTGATGTTTACATTGTTTAGACTTTTACAGAATGAGCCAGTTGATGTGGTCTCAGAGACTGATGAGAGCATGAATGGGAATACTGCATCGAGTCCTACTTCTGAAATGGCTGATGATGGCGGTATATTCGCAGAGGATTCTCAGTACTTAATAGTACATTGTGTGTTTTGCATTTATGTGGATCACCTCCAATTTCTAAGTAGGATTCATTGTATAATTTCAGTTTCATTAAACGGCTACACATCAGATCATTGCTTTGGCAATGTGGAAATGGTAATTATCTTTTCTTTTGATAGATTGAAAAGTATTGTGAATGCTGACGTAGAGATTGAGCAGAGTTTTATCTTACCTTCCACGAGATTTAAATGGGATTCTGTTTAGATCTGAAGGACTAACTACTTATCAAAAAAAAAAAAAGATCTGAAGGACTAACTGTTCTCTGTATAAAGTCTGAACATGTATTGGGGCATTGATGTTGCTAGGCCATGTCAAATAGTTTTGCAATATCATTCCTGCCCACTTTTCATAGATAACAATAATGCTTTCGAAACCCCTTTGCACTTTTGGGAAATTTGCAATATTTTTATATGACTTTTAATGACTTATTGAGAGAATAAAAGTTCCATGCTGCCAACCAACACATGCTAATTACGTTATAATCACTAGATTCATTGGTTACTTGGTTCGGTGGGGGCCTCATATGCATGGTTTATACTTGGCAGCTAGTTTGTGTTCATGTTGGCTCACAATATAATGCTTGGATTCATCATGGAAATGAAATAGAGGCATCTCAGAGTGAATTTGTGATCTTAATGTTGGTTTATTGTGTATGTATATATATTTTATAGAAGGTTTGCAAATAGTATCATTACCTTCTCTGCTGGTACCCATATAACTTACTTGACAATTCTTAGTGCAGTTTTTTGCTAATTTGTGGTACGTTTTACTCTATAATCTTTATTCTAGTTCTGAGAAGTCCTTTTGAACCATGACTTATCCTCTTATGCAATTCACAGAATGACATAAATATGGAGGTCGTGCTTTGTCCTGATTATGTTATATATCGAGATATCTATTGTACGGCCGCCCTGTTAACTTTTTCATGCAATTGCATCAAAATTAGTGGTTCAAATCCACATGGAAGTGAAGATATCTTTGATTTTGAATGGGAAATCAATGATCTTATTGATATTCGGTGCCAGTGGATGCAAAGAGTAAGTTTTGACATTCCTAGCAGGCATCTTTGCTAATTAATATTCTTTATGTATGCATTCTCATGTTGTCTTCATTCAGGTTGAAACTGTCTTTATAGAGATACGCAGAATAGTAGAGGATGCTGATCAGCGCATTTCAGGTCAGTGTACTTAAATAAATTACATAAATTGATGCTCATTCTTGTTCATATTTGGATTCATTTAGTTTAATTAGCATTTTGAATGTTTTGCTAGTTTAAAGAAACTAATGCCAAATAGCCCTGGCATGGTAGGTTACACGTCACTGAAAAAATTGAATATGTTAGGACTTGAAGAGTGTTAAGCTGATAGGCTGATAGTATTTTTATGTTTTGCTGATAATCTCCTTGTACCTCAATTTCTAGGCATTGAGGAGTTGAAGACTGCAGTTGTTGACCCTAATTGGTCCCACAAACAGCAAGTGATCACCTCTTTGAATATGAAATACTCAGCTGTGTGGAATGTCATGGTTGAGTAAGTTTTTTAGTGTTCCTTAATCAATTAATATATATTATTTTTGCTTATATTTTTCATAGCTAAATAATGTTTCTTGTTTTCAGTGAAAATCACTTAGTCATATAAGATGTAGGCTTGATAGAGGTTTTCCTTTTGATTTTCTTGCCTCTAGTGTGCCTACTTAGGGCACCAGAGTTTTGTAATTGGCCTTGCCATTCTTTGATCAATAAAATTGTTTATTTATCAAAAAAACTGTCATGCTATATTGGATTTTTTTTTATAAGAGATAATTATTATTGATATGACCGAAAAATGTCTATCCTGTGTACACAGGAAGTATACAACAGAATACCTAATGACAATCTAAGAGCTGGAAAATAAAGACAAGAAAGCATGAACATTGTAATTCCCATTTAAAACAATGGTTAAAAACCACAACACTAACGTGTGAAAAAATAATTTCTGTAGCTCCGCCATTGATCTCTCTTTATCTTCAAAGCAGCATTCGTTCCTCTCTAGCCAAATACACGACATAATGCACAACGGAATCATCTTTCATGCTGCTGCTACTTGAGGACAGCTTTGTATCTCCTCCAACCGCCCAACAAGTCCACCACCCTTGCTGGCATAACCCAGGTCACATCAACCCTTAGAAAGATCTCATCCCACAGCATTTTTGTGACCTCACAATGCAATAATAAATGATCCACATATTCCCCACTCTTTTTGTACACGTAGCACCATTCCAAAACAATGCATCCCCTCTTCCTCAAATTGTCCGTGGTCAAAATCTTTCCAAGTGCTGACCAAAAAAAGCTACTTTAGAAGGTACGCAAGACCTCCAAATGATCTTCAAAAAAGCTACTTTAGAAGGTACGCAAGACCTCCAAATGATCTTCCATGGGAAGGGCGCATGATTTTGTGTTGATAAAAGTTTATAATAAGCCTTTACCGTACACCTCTTGTGATCATTGAATCTCCACTTCAATCTATCTCCCTGTCGGACAGGAATCGTAGTAGCATATAGTAAACTGAAAAAATAACAAAAAAAAGTTGAGGGATGCTATTCCTTTTTTAACATTGAATGTCTTGCATCCCGCAATGACATTTCTGATGAGTTTTTTAATCAAGAACAATATGCTTCTCCTATTTATTTGGGTTTCTTGTGTTGTCATTAGATGATTCATGCTAATGACATGATGCCTTGCTAGTGTTCTGGAAATTTTGACTTCATTGTTTTGTGACAATGAATTACCTGGGGATATGTTTAAAGGGTGGCTTTTTCTTAACTTGCTGCAGTTTCTTCTGTTGCAGTAGTGCGATATTTAAATCTTATTATTAGGTCACTTGCTCTAATATTTTGGGATACAACTTTTTCTTCTTCGTGTAGTACGGATCTGGGAATAGCTGGTGATGATTTACGTGGACGGAGTCACTATTTTCCCAAGTGAGTGAAAGGTTTCTACTCGTTTAAATGGAACTATGAATATGTAAACTTTGATGCATTTGGCTGGTGGTATTAAAATGTTCTTTGATTGTCCTACAATTTTGTATACTTCTTGTACGCGGGCATTGCCCAATTATGTGGATTAATTTTTTTTTTTTTACTTATATCCCTTCCTATGTACTTGGGCTTTGCCTATTCATGGTAATAAAGCTTTTGTTGATTATCAAAAAAAGGAGTTCCTATTTTCTCGTTATATCCCTTCACATTTATTTTTGCCCTTTTGAATCATGGAATGTGCTGAACTTATTGCATTTTTTGGAATATCGTTACCGATATTTTATTGATTTGAAATAGAGGGATTTTTTTCTCTGGTTTATTTAGAAGCATGCATTTTTGTATCTTCTTCTATAACTGTCAAACTGTGCAGGAAACGCACATATATCACTTTCTGATTGCTTAAATTGTCAATAAATGAGAAAATACAGATACTGAACACAAGGGGAACCCCTTATAACTGTCAGATGGATCTATTATACATCTCCTGTAAAAGGTATAGCAGAGAGAAATGGGTTGTATGGTATCAAGTTGCCCTTAGTAGAAGTTCTAGAATTTCCTTTATATCAGATAATGGCTCCAATTTGTATGCATCTGTACAATGACTCTCAGTCCTCCACTATTTGTAGAGAAATGTTGTTTTTTGGTATAGTACTGAATAACTGACACTTCTATATGCAGTTTTGACGAGTCTTTTGAAGAGGTTGTATATCCAAAAGGGGACTCTGATGCTGTTTCCATCAGTAAGAGAGATGTTGATCTATTACAGCCAGAGACATTTATAAATGATACAATCATTGACTTTTACATCAAGTAAGTCAGATTCATACCATTTTCTTCTTTGGATCTAGTGAAACTTAGGCCTCATTTGTTTTCATAGATAAGATGAAATGAGATGAGTTCTAAAAGTTGAAGAGTGAATAAAATATTATTAAAAAAAAAATAGTATTATTTTATTTTGAAATTTGAAAAAGTTAAATTGTTTATATTATTTTGTGTGGGGATTTGAGAAAGTTGTAGTGATTAGAGGAGACAAGATGAGAAGTTTTCTGAAAACAAACGAGGCCTTAATTTATAATTGGGCGCATCTCTTACTTTTCCCATTCGTCAACTGTTTATTCTCTTCAAGGCTGATGCAGTTGGCAGTTATGATTAAACTTCATTGGCTAGCAATGCTAAGTTACTTATGGAGCTTTGCTCATCATGTTTTGGAAAGTTTGAATCTGTTGAAAGGCCATTGACTATTTAAGTTTTTAATTGGTTGGCAGGTATTTGAAGAATCAGATTCAACCTGAGGATAAGCACCGGTTCCACTTTTTTAATAGTTTTTTCTTCCGGAAGTTGGCTGACATGGACAAAGATCCAACCAGTGCATCTGATGGTAGGGCTGCTTTTCTACGTGTTCGTAAATGGACGAGGAAAGTTAATATTTTCGAGAAAGATTACATCTTCATTCCTATAAACTTTAAGTAAGGATTCTGGACAATTATTTTGTTTATCACAGTAGGATTGTATGAAATTTGAGCACTTATACAATCTATATCTGCATTCTGATGCCAGTCTACATTGGAGCTTAATAGTCATATGTCATCCCGGTGAAGTGGCGAGATCAAAGGGTATGTTCTTTGGAAAGGTTTGGATTGCCTGTTTTTATTAATCTTCTTACCATTTATTGTCTTCATCTTTCAGATGATAACTTGGAAAAGTCACCTAAAGTACCGTGTATATTGCATATGGATTCTATCAAAGGAAGTCATACGGGTATCAAAAATCTTGTTCAAAGGTATGCCTTGAACTTTTTTAAGCATACATGTTTTTCCTGACAGATTTGGCATGTTATTTTGGAGTATATGCAGAACTTTTTGTAAACATTAGCTCTTTTCATGCCTTTCCACATCACTCTAGATTTATCAATTTGCACGCCAAGATAGATAAGGCTCCTCTGAGATTAGCAGAAGTTGGCTCCACGCCTCTTCCCCCAGTCGGTCAGAGAGAGAGAGAGTTACTTTAGGCCTGGTTTGTTTTTATAGATAAGATGAGATAAAAATTAAAAAAAGAATAAAATATTGTTATAATATATTTTTTTAATATGAATTTTGTTTTGGGATTTGAAAAAGTTGTTTTGGGATTTGAAAAAATTGAATTGTTTATATGAATATTTGAAAAAGTGTAATGATGAGTTGGAGATGAGATGAGATGAGATAAGATGATTTTGGAAAGCAAACAAGGCCTGTTTTCTGCAAATCTTACTTTTATGTAATATATTTTTATGTTATCCATCAGATGGTCAAAAGTGCAATTGTGCTTGCATGTGAGATACTCTTTCAAACCAACAAGTGTTCGTGTATTTGAGTTGTCGTAAAAGCAGAGCACACATTTAGCAAATAAAGGGTTTCTTTTAGAGTAAATGGATTGGATGCAAGTTGTGTTGAACCTTCTGCTCCATCACTAACGTTTTTAACAACTAACTGGGGGACTGATTGGTACTGGGATATGGGTAAATTTATTGGTGAAAAACATTGCTTGGCTCACCTGACTGACCAATTTTGTGATCAGAAAATCATGTAAGGAATTTTGTTTCTTTGTTAATCAAATAAATCTTTGCATTGGCAAATTACATCCATTTATGGTCGTAACTTGTAAATTTAACTTCTTCTTTATCATAGTGGTGTAAAGTAGAGAGGAGCTTGTGACCTGTGTTCCTCCACTGCCTCCTAAGTTTGGTGTTTTTCTTTTGCTGCTTAGAAAATTTTTATTGGATGATCAATGAGCAGATTGAATTTGATTTAATATGAGAAAAACAACCAGAGACTCAGTCATTTGGGATGGAGACAGCAAGCTGAGTGGACTTCGGCCTTGTTTGTTTTTTGAGTTTATCTCAACTGAACTCATCTCATCTTATCTAATCATTACAACTTTCTCAAATTCCCACACAAAATGAAATAAACAATTCAACTTTTTCACATCCCAAAACAAAAATATATTTTAAAAAATATATTCTATAATATTTTATTCAGCTTTGAACTTTTATCTCAACTCAACTCAAAAAACAAACCAGGCCTTATTCTAGATGATTGGAGTACTTTTGCTGACATTTAATTTACTTGGGTTTTGAATGTAACAACTACATTGCTTAACTTGTGATTTTCATCAATCATTTTATCTCCTTTTCACTCACTCTTTTGTTCCCTTGCTGGACGTATGACTCTAATATTTCTAATTTATACATGTTTATCTTTTGTGTCATTTTAAACTTGTTTTCTTGTACCTTTTTGGAAGTGACATCTTGCAAATTGTTGGCATACTTATTGTAAACTTGAAATGACAGTTATTTGTGGGAGGAGTGGAATGAAAGGCAAAAAGAGACACAGGAAGTTATCTCATCCAAATTCCTCAACTTGCGGTTTGTCTCACTTGAGGTATTGCCTTTACAAGAAATCATTTTTCTCCATGATTTCATAGCAGTCAGATTTGTTGAGTTTTAGAAGTATTTGGGTTTATACATCAAGTGGATCAAATTCCAAAACTTAGATTTTTTTCCTTGGTCAGACTATAAAACCCAATTGACAAGAAAGCTAGATCTCCTAGGCTGTCTAATGCTGATGCTCATATGAAGATGATAAATCTAGAGAGCAATGCTACACTTCATCCTAGATTTTTCCATCCTCAGTCACACGACTATATCACACATTATAGGTGATTTCAGATGCCATCCAATAGGTGAAAAGACACTTGAAATATGTCATATTGGCATTTGTGGCTAGGGATGACAATCTAGTATGAGAAGAACATCATTTCCATAAAAGTATATATTTCTGCTTTAAGTGCACTTCTTTTCCTGAACGAGATATTGCAAGATTTGGGAGGTTCTTTTCTTGAAGCTTGTTAGATTGAAAAAGCTTTCTAGTCTTAATTATTATTTTTTATTAGAATATCCATCCTCATCTGCAATTCTACCTATTTGTTTAGTTACTGAAGATGACTATCTGTTTGGTTACTTAAGAGAACTCTCTCTATTTGGGTGATGGTTACAAGCTGAAACACAATGAAGCAGATGCATTGTTATTTTTTCGATATGTTTTGTCATTTTACTTTCCTAGCATCTAGTTTGTTTTAACTTGTTCATGCTAGCATTTTTTATTATTCATTATTATCTCTTTCTGTCTTCCTCCCTGTGGTGGGTTTGTAAAGTCTTGTTCTTCTGACATTTTTCCTTTCCATTCCATTGCATGTCAGCTGCCACAGCAGGAGAATTCATTTGACTGCGGTCTGTTTCTGCTTCACTATCTGGAGCTCTTTTTGACTGAAGTCCCTGTTAATTTCAGTCCATTCAAAATAATCAAGTCCTCCAAGTTTGTAAGTCTGCTTAACATAGTCTTGTGAACATCTTAACTTTCTTCCCTTGTTTCAGTCCATTCTAAACAATCAAGTGCTCCCAGTTTGTCATAGGCATTATTAATGACAGCCTCAAACATATAAAGGTTCTTCGATCCTAACTCCCAAAGCACGGTTTTTTTTATTTTATTTAAATGTTAATAAGAAATTTATTACCATGAATTGGCAAAGCCCCCAGTACACAGGACGTATACAAAAGAAATACCTACTTCACACTAAAAACAAAAATAGGCTAAGTTTTTTTTTAAATTGTTTGAAGAAAAGGAGAAGTTTGGGCATGTTTAAATTGACTGTTCTTTCAATGGCATGGCCCTCCATGATTTTCTTGCTTCAGGCTTGCCTAGTTGACAAGCCTTGTAATCGGACTTCTGTTTTTGGCGTTTCGCCCATTCTTTATAATTAAATTTTACTTATAAAAAAAAAAAAAAAATTTGACTGTTCTGTTCTTTGTAACCCAAGCACCATGAACCCACTTTCCTGAACATCTTTAATTTGAGATTTTATGCTCAAACCTAGTGATTATGCTCTTTCATTTTTTTATTCTTAGATGCTAACATTGCAAACTTATTTATTTTCTCAGCTTAATGCAAATTGGTTTTCTCCTGCTGAGGCTTCCCTCAAGCGTACTCTCATACAGAGGTTAATCTATGATATCCTTAAAAGTCGTTCTCCAGAAGTTTCCTCAGCTGCTTGCAGTGATGAAGATGAGCCCTCTGAATTTCCAGTGAAAAATAAGAATGAAACTTGTGTGGAGTTTCTTTCCAAGAGATGCAATCCTTCAATTGTTCACCATGGCAATAAATCTAGTTGCCCAGCTGGACCTGGTATCGAAATGACTCTATTATCAGCATCTTCAATGAGTTCCCAGTGTGCTAACAACTCAGGCTTGGTACTTACAGAGTTTCTTGAGTCAGAGGCCACTGCAGGATCGTTACTTGGACAATATCCATCTTGTGACCATCCATCATCTTATTATCATCTAAATGGTGCTATATCAACATCAGAGGTACTTTGGGAATCATTTCTCTCTCTGTATTTGCTTTATCGTGCTTGTGTATGTGCATGTCTAGTGTGTTGAGTTTGGAAACTGCCGTGTCTGCTGAAAATTTGAGTTAGTTAAAATAATGCCAACTCACTTTTGTCTCCCTGATCTCCACCCAAGATGTAACAATGTTGTAAGAAGCAATGGATTCTAAATTCTAATGAAACCAACTGCAATAGCTGCACTTCTTATGCCTTTGTCTTTCTGTCTCATCGTAGGATGGTGTAGAAAACAGTGACCCTTTCGTGTTTTTGCCTTCTGATGAAGCTGGTATACGGCAAATGGCTGGCATCACACCTCCAGCACGTGGTGATCCATATTCACCAGAAGTTTGTAGAGGTGAAACTTCTTATAATTTAGGGATCTCTTTGCAAGAAGAGCACGGCAATCTTGACTCATCCCCAGAAACATCGAATTGTGCCTCAGATGATTCGGACGTGGATCTCATTGTAACTTTCCCAGTCAGAGGAAATGTGGGTACAAGTCATGAAGAAGAAACAGATGAGCGAATATCTCCATCAGCAGAAAGCACGGAGTGTTTGAAAGGAAGCCTTGCTTCTGCTGCTAGCAAGTTGCTCGGCGTTTCTGTTGTTGAAGGTTCGCAAGATCCTGATAAGATGCATAATATTTATGGAGATGGTGATCAACTACCCACCCAGTTGCTGGCCATGGATGTCATTGATGATCCGGACATGGATATTACTGGAAATTCCTCTGTTGGAGAAAATGTGGGTACAAATCAGAAAGAAGAAACAGACAAACAAAGATCTCCATCACCAGAAAATATGGAGTGTTTGACAGGAAGCCTTGCTTCTTCTGCTAGCAAGTTGCCGGACGTTTCTGTTGTTGAAGGTTCCAAAGATCCTGATAAAATGCTTAATATTTATGGTGATGGTGATCAGCTGCTCCCCCATCAAGAAATTTCCGTCTCATTGCATCAAGATCCGGATATTATAGATAACATGGAGGTTGCTTGTGATAATGTGCTGGTTACTGGTGATGATCAGGTTGCGGAGTCAGATGGGCAACGAGCCACAAAAAGGCTGCGGCTTGCACCACCTGATGTTGCAGGTGATACCATGCTGATGACTGGTGATAATCAGGTTGCAGAATAACATAGGCAATTTAGCTGCAAATTTGGTGCGGCTTACACAACCCATTTAAGGGAATGAAATCTTTTATTACTCTTGAGAAGCCAACATGAAAACCCTACCCTGTAAGTATGACTTAGGATTAATTTGTCGTTTCTTTTACTCTATTCTCTCTTGCTCCAGGAATTAATTTGACATATTGTGAATAGTGTTGTGGCTCTATAATGACTGTTGCTGGCGTATGGAATAATTGATAGAAAATTGCTCAGATATATAGTTTTCTCAAATTCACAAATAATTTTACCTTCCTCTCCTCTCAAAGATGAGCTGATATTGTTGTTTGCTTTTGGATTTTCAAGTTCCTTTGGATAATTTTGTTAAGCCTTTTTGAATTCCGTAAGTCTAGCCGGTCATGATTTTCTTGTTTCCAATATGCCTAACTGATAGGGCATGCGGGTTTGTAATTGGCGTTTATGCCCATTCTTTGATTAACAATGCATCTTTACTTATAAAAAAAAAAGATTCCTTTAGTCGAGTTCGAACCTGAAGCATTATGATGCCAAGCAGATATGATATGATGTATGTCGTCAAGCTATGACAATTTGTAAGGTGGTTTTTTATTTTATTTTATGTAATTATCTTTTGTAAGCTTTTCATTTTTTGATATTTAGAGATGAGGGAGGTAATTCTGGGTGAAATGGAGAAACAACTACGTCCACGTATATGGCTACTGGAGAGATTGCGGTGTCATTAGAATGCTTTGGAAAGTTACATTTGGGTTTCGTTGAACGTGAACTAGCAATCCAAACCGTGTGCTGATTGGTTAGAAGACTTGGTTTTGAACGTAGTCTTGTTTTGAGCTTTTGGTTATAATGAAGTTAAAGCATTGTTCTTCGCAAACGAATATTTTATTTTTTTATTTTAAATTATGTTATTTCCAGTCATCCCTGTGGTGCATTTGAAGTAATTTAGAAACGAAAAAAGTTGCTCAATGAAGGAATTAGATTTTTTTTCACCCTGCATGAATTTGGAAACCTTTTTCTGAGAAAGGACTTACCATTTTTTGAAGTCTCGCTTTTGGTGAGGAGTACCTTTTACGAGTAAAGAGTTTGGAGGTCGCAAAAGTCCAAAAGCAAACTCGTGAAAACAAAGAACAAGAACGTATATTGTTTTATTGTGTAAAACTTGGCAATCCTGATTTCTTTTGTACAATTTATCCCTACCAAGCTTCGTGGAAGATGAGCAACTACTTAATCAACAATATAATAATTAGCTTCTCCAGCAGATATGCATGAGTTTTCCAAACTTGAAAAGGTTGATCACGCACCAATTGCCAATAAATTTGAATCTCGTCAAAGCAGATCAATGGAGACAAAATGCATGGAATATGAAGATTAATGCTTGGTTTGTTTTTATTAGGGCTGTTCATCCGCGTCGGGTATTTTTCTGGCCCGGTCCAGGAACCAGATATCCAATTTTGAAATCCTATCCGGATTAAACCAAATATGGAATCCGCATTTTAAAATCTGGATCAATGTGATATAGATTTGGTTATATAATCCGGATACCGGATTTTAAATTCGGAACCTAGTTTATATATTGAAAAAAAATCCTAGTATTCATCTATACTACCCCCTCTCTCTCCTCACATCCATCTCCACCCCCTCTCTCTCTCACAGGCAAAAAAAAATTCTAGCACTTAGCAGTCATCGAGTTGATCATGCTCAACAACCGCGGGGGACTTGATCTATCATTGCCACCGATCTCCATCGTAGAATTGCCGTCACCGAGTCATTTTCTTTGCTTCTAGGGTTCTCTCTCTCTCTCTCTCTCTCTCTCTCTGTGCGTGATGCCCTAGCCGCTCCCCTCCTCGATTCTCTCTCATCTATTGTCTCTCTCTTTTTATCTACTATATGATGCTTTGTGGGTTAGGTTTGGGTAAAAGTTACATATTATGTTCTATGGTTGGATTGTGTTATGCTAAGGCTTATCATGTCTAAATTTTAGATGAGAATATTTTGAATGTTTTGGGTGTTAGGTTATTCTTTTGTTAGATCTGTTCTCTTTGTTTTTAAACATGATTTTTTTTGTCTGTTTTGTTTTGTGTCGCCTAGGACTGTTGTTGCTGGATGGAATTTTTTTGTGGATCTATGCTAGCATATTTTTAGGATAGATTTTTTTTTTTTTTTTTGTTGGTATAGCTTGTAATGTTAGCAAGTGGTTGTCAAGGTTGGTTTGTTATATGAATCACATTCCTTAAGAGGCATGTTATAGTTTCCTAGAATAGGAGATAAGTCCTTGGATTTTTTTAAACCTTAAGGGAGGGGTTAATAGAAGTTTAGTTCTTTTATGTTGTTTTTGAATAATTAATTCTTAGTAAAATATCATATTTGTTAGATCATACCTGGTCTAGCAAAAAAATGTTTGACTAGTTGGATTAAAACTCATGTATCAGATTTATATAAACTTCAAGTATGTTTCAGATTTAGTTTAATAGTTTTTGTTGACCTTATTTCTTTTTGAATGAACATGCAGGTGTGCTATGAGAATTGCAATTTGCTATAGCTTGCAAAAAGACCATAAATGTTTAATTTAATGTGTCCTGCTGTAGAGCAGGACCATTAGATATGTAATTTTCATATAATGTAATTTTGTATTTTGTAATATAATGTAATAAATACCAGATAATGATATGTAGTGAATTGCATATGATGAATATTATTAATTTATTTTAGATGCATTTAGTAAACAAGATAGTTGTTTTTTACATAAAATTCAATTTTTCATTTTGATATATTTTATTATTATGGACAATGTCCAACAGGACTTGAAAAAATTTAATTATATATTGGCTTTATATATAAAAAATTATGCTTTCAACAATTTTCCATGAAAACTGTAGCAGAATATAGATTTTTAGATAAGAAAAAAGAATGATTCTCCGAGTTATCATTTATTTTGAAAAAAAGATCAATGCACGTTCTTTGTTAAAAAAATAAACCGGTTTAAATCCGAAAACTGGAAATCCAGATTTTGAAAATCCGGATTCCGGCCCATGTCTGCATCTGGATATATTCTGATTGGAACCTTATCGCATTTAGGGCCCAGGTTCCAAGTCGGGTATATCCAAATTTCTGATCTGGAATCTGAATGTCCAGTTTTAGTTTTCACAATCTCATCTCACCTCATTATTACTATTTTAAAAATTTTTCATACAAAATAAAATAAACAATTCAACTCTTTAAATTCTAAAATAAAATTTTCAAATTCTGAAACAAAATTAATATTAAAAATATTTTATTATAATAATTTTTTTTTTAATTTTTAATTTTTATCTCATCTTATTTATTAAAACAAACGAACCGGGCTCAAAGCCTCAATCCCCTTATCATCTGAGACGCCATTTTGATTTTGCCTACGAGGCTTTGCAGTAATTCCTTAAACAGGCTATGACGAATTTACCATATATAAAACTAGACTAAGAGGCTAACACCATAAACCTTGGCGAGCATCTCGTCCAACAAATATATAATGAAATGATTTTAAACACCTAAGATTTCACCCTATTTGAGTCAAATCTAAAACAAAGACAAACCAAGATGCCCGTAAAACAGCAAATGATTAGCTTTTACCGGCCCACCTCTAGCTGCACCCGACCCTTCGGTGGTTCAAACCTGGCACTAAATGTTTGATTGATTCTACAATATTAATTTACAATAATGGGACATATTATGTAATGCAGCTTTCAAAAACTCAGCTGCATACACTCCTAAAACTTCTCTGATGCAGCTAATCACTTTGAATTGCTGGCATTTGAACCGTCTTTCTTGTCGCTCGTAATGGGAGAAGACTCGCTCCCATTTCTGGCAGCAGTCAACTCTTTTGACTCTTCAATTGTTGGACATGAAGCCACTTCTTCCTCAATTGGAAGCGTACGTTTTGACCCCTCCAAAGCTACGCCAAGAACGATATTCTCTTCCAAGTGAGGCATCGGTATTGTAGACGATGCAACAGCCCTCCCACCATCTTGCTTTGCTTGTAAAGAGGCCGAAGAAATTTCTGTTCTTTCACTGCCTGTTTCCAGGGAAGAAGCTAATGGCTTCTCAACTGTAGATCCGTGGTAGGTTACACCTTCGGAATTCAGTTCCATTGTCTGGGTGTCAGATCTTTGCATTGCTGAAGCCTTAGGGTTTAAGCTTGTTTCTGAGGTTGACATTGCTGGAGTCTTATGATCTGCTTTTTTATCAAGACTCGAAGCTGATCCGTCATTGGTATCCGCCTTAGAGTCAGGTGTTGATACTGCTTCAACCTTGGTATCCTTTTCTACATTACGAATCGGACGAGCTGAATTCTTATTTTTATCATCACCGCTGCTTCTATTAGAGGGTTCAATAAGTAGGAGGGGACGGTTAGCATGTGGTCCCGAACGAGTGAAAATGATGTCAGCAAATGGAATATTTTCCAAGTCACCCTTGTATATTTTCTGAACTGTGCGGATAGGTGTGGCAAGCCGGGCCCGATGATGGCTGATAACTCTGAGAAGGTCCAGGAGTATGGCTTCCTGTTTCATTCAATTAACTAATCATCAGTGACATAAATTCCAGTTTGATGACAAACTGCGCCATTAAAACTAACATCCAGAAATGAAAAATGTGTTAAGACACCACCAAAGTTCCATTCCCACAAATTGTCGGCCAAAAAGCAATAAACCTAGAATCTTAATAGTTACTATTAGAAAATCACGACCCTCCTCAGAGGCCCTGTTTGGAACTTGGACTGAACTGAAATCAACTCAATTCAGTCTAATCTTAAATTGAGTCTTAACATTCAAACATCTAACTCTCAAATCACTAAACTTATCTCAACTTAAAACCTTTTTACACGTAGGACCCACAACCTTTTTCAACTTAACACCTCTTTACATGCGGGACCACAACCTTTTTCGACTTCTCACAAATACATTTAAACTCATCATAACATCCAAACACATCTTAAGTGGACTCCACAAAACACTTCACCATCTCAATTCACTACTATTCATAAAAAACTCAACTCATCTTAACTCAGTTCAATATCTAAACAGCGCCTAAGACTCGTCTATCTTAATAAGTAATAACCAATTCTTATGCTCTAGTTTCTCATGTCCTCTAAGAAGCTTCCATAGAATTAATATGGCATCTAAAATCAAAGTTCACTAAAATGGTTTCCAATAATATCTGGCAGCTATACTTTTGGTGAAGTTTTGGAGAGTCAATCACAGTAGCAAGGATCCAAGCACATAAATGCACATCATAACATGGACAATATCTTCTTAATTTTTTTGTTAAAAAAAAGGAAACTGTATATTCTCCCCGGATCATTATCTGTTATATATTACTCAGCACAAGATGCGCCATCATTCCATAGTCTTACCTTGACACTAAGGTACTCTTCCATACGTGAAGTTTTCACAAAGCAAGATACCAAAATCTGCAACAGTATCACCCAAAGAACAGAAGTTAACACTTGCAATAAAACCAATACTCATATCATTAACCACACCAAAGTATAGGAGAGGTACTATTGTAGACTGCACATCTTCTAAACATTCAACTGATATGAAGCAATGAAAACGTGAACTCAAACCGTGGAGCAGAGAAGCAATTAGAAAGCGTTGAACTCTGTCCATAAAAATCTAACCAAACTTTCATGAGAGCTTAAAAGAGCATTCTTCACAAGTAACTGGATAAATGTTCCCTAGCCCCAGTGTGATGAATTAATAGCCATAGTTAGAGCACATCCCTCTTACACCTATTAACAATGAACACCACTATCCAACCACAAGTCAGCAAACAAATTACTTTTTAAGAAAGAATGCAATCTCAGAGAGCCCACATTGAAGGCCACAACTTTTTTTTCAAACAAGTAAATTGAAAGGACAGAAACTTAGATGATATGTGTTCTTGCAAATTTGTCGAAACCATTAAATAACTTCATTTTCATCATATATTTTTCAAGTCATCTTATAAGTCGAATGTGAATACAATATTATAATATTCTAAAAAATGAAAACAGACAAAATTTATTGCTCCAAAGAAACTGAAAAATAAAAAGATTTACAAAAAAAAATGACCAAAACAAAGGCCTCACCATAAGTGCCTGATTTTCTGTATTGACACCTTCTAGAAAAACTCTTCTGTGTAACCTTTGCTGCTCTACTTGAGGATTTTTGGCTAAAACCTTACGCATATCAGCTACAATAGTCTGCATGAAGAAAAGAGATGATGAATATGCACATATTAGGTGATAGAACGAACAGAAAGTCCTTTGTTCACAAGGAAATCAAAATTGCTTCTAACATTAATCTTATTAACATCCAAGTGGCTGATGGCAAGATGGGTCTTGATGCGCCAATGTGACTTCTGGCTAAGGTTCCTCACAACATTAACAGTGAACTGGTGGTTTGGTATGTGTACTGCTTCACGATCATCGCCTCTTATAATTGTTGGTGACCACCAACCCACATGCTGGAAAAATATACAGGAAAACTTTCATTAGAAGGGGCAAAAACTATGTACTGTGGCAGAGTTCTTAAGCCATTTTGCAAAGGAACCAAACTTAATACAAACCTCAACTGTACCAGAAACTTCATAGCCTTCGATCTTTGTTTGAATCCACTCATTCACAACAAACGGCCGTGTTGCATGAATCATTACACTTGAAAGGAAATTAGTAAAAATCTGAATTCCATAAAACATATGTATCAAGCTTTGGTATAAATGAACATGTGTCTTAACAACAAAAGGACAAAGTAACAAGGGTCAGGTAGCAATGTTACAGGTACATACAAGGATGTTATAAGACATGCTACTACAAACACAAAAACTGTCAATATGACAAGAAAATATAGATATACCTCACGACCAGCAAGTGTGAGCAGAACTGTGCCAAGACCACCAGCAGTTAGCCACTTTTGGGCAGAGAAACCCAACAACTCCATGAACAAAGAAACAGCAGCAACCCAAACTGCAGTATAAACAGCTTTCCCAGCAAAATTGAAGCCCATCTGCCAAAAAAAGAATCAACTGTTGTGAAATGAGATTTTCTTTTGCCCTCAATTTGGTGCCCCCAGAATTGCTAAATTCATTTCCTGACTCCTTGACACAAAAATAAAAAGAAAAAGAAAACAAAAGACAAAACAAGGAAAAGAGAAAAGGAGGGGAGGTATGCCACAATGCTTCCTCAGAAAGGTCAAAAGGGGTAAACACCAGATGCAATTTAACAAAGTGTGTACCATGCATCTTTAAAATTTGCCTTCATTTTGTACAGCCTACATGCATGAAAACTTCAAACATTTCACAGTATGTGTTTTCTCACTTTCCCAACACAATCATTGTAGCAAACCCATATTCATCAAGTAATAAGAACCTGATAGAGGAATAAAGGAGGTTGGGTGATGGAAAAAATATTAAAAACATGATAAAAGAACAGAAACATACATTTCTTGCATCACTAGAGTCATTTGCCTCCATGAATATTTTTTGTGCTTGTTGAATCAGGCTGCAGAGGGAAAGATACACCAAATAAGAACCATAATTCCAAAAACCATGATACCAGCCCTGAGAGAGAGAGAGAGAGAGTAGTTGAACCCTCAGAAAGATAAGATCCAACACGTTGACAACATCATATCGAAGTAGATATTCCTGATAACCAGCAAATCTTCAGAGAGAGAATTAGGCACTACACCCACCTTGATAAACAATAGGCACATGCAAGCACTGTCGATAGTGATTGCACAAAATTCAGAAGTCGTTGTTTGACAGCATGGCTAGCTTCTGAAGGTAGGACTACACGATCCAATGCTCTGAAACAAGGCGCACTGTAGTTAGTACTGATAAGAGGGATACAATTAGATGTTCTGGAAAAACATCTGAACTCTAGTTCCTTTAAAACAAAGATAGACACCTGCAGATGAGTATTGCTGCAGTCCAAAGAAGAAAAGGCTGTAAATAAGAAGCCATAACGTAGTGTGTGGTACTTTTTTTCCAGCTACTATCATTTCTCTGCAGCAATTTGTCATAAAGGAGTGAACCGGCATCAGGGATCTGACCACTTTTCAATAATTAGCACAATAAAAGAAAAACATTTTAATTACATGAAGAAATATGGTCCTGCTGAGACGCAGGAGTGGCTCGAGGCCCCAAGCAGCAAAAACAATGACACCAGCAGCAGTAATCAATCTAAACGCAGGAGAGATTCCTTGTAGAGCATCATATGACCTGAAATATGTATTACAATAAAAGTATTCTTACAGTGAAGAAAAAGGATGAAGCGACATGAGTAAAATGCAATTAATTTATAGCAGCACCTAATGGTAACATTCTCCTTACTCCCATAAGGGTGTGGAGCAGACTGAGAAACAACACGTGGTTTATTTTGCAATGGATGTTACATAGTCAAACATTTAACTTAACATTATCGTGAAACAGTAATCTAATTTAGTGCCATAATCAGTTTCCATCATGCTATTACTGATGCAACTGCAGGAACAGTGGATGAACCAAGCCTAGCACTTAGGGGAGAGAGAGAGAGAGAGAGGGAGCCCTGTAACTAGCTGGGCTCTTTGCATCAAACATTCATCAAGCTACAAAAGGATAGCCAGAAAAGAAATTCATGCAGCTACAACAAGATGAGTGATATCATAGGAAGTTGATTCAGTTGAACAGACATAGCAACATGCATGAGATGTTACAGGAATATCTCAATCACAACGTTTCCAGGCTTCCAGTGAAGTGGGGTTTGCATGCAGACCTATACTATCTGTGCAATGAGAATGTTCAGGTTAAAAAAAAAAAAAAGATGTACCTTTCCAAAACCACAGCTGCAGATTTCACAATAGGAATCTCATTTCCTCCCCCGGGTACTATAGCAGAACGGCACAACAAAATATTACATCTGGAGGATACAGGAAATATTGGACCACGCACACTGCTCAAAAGATGGAGACTCCAAGCATCTTGTCGCTGAAATCAAAAGAGAGTTCTCCATAGCTTTTAGACACTAGATAAATAAGAAAATTCATTCTTCCTTTCACACACAAAGCATGTTTGCAGGCATTGTATGCTAACTTCAAAGCATTGACCTGCTGAAACCTTCACATGCAGGACAAAAAACACATATCTAAAACACTGAGCTGCACCCAAGAATACGACAGCATGTAACAAGCATACGAGAAATACTGCCGAGTAACATAAAAGTGTTCCTATAGCAACAAAAAAGGCACATAAAAATTTCTGACTTCTTTGAAACCCTACCAAACTATTTGATGAGAGATTGATGCGAACCACGTTTAATCGAACCTCTCCCATCACACTCTGTGAGCAAAACAGAAACAGAATTTCAGCATTGTATGGTTGAAAGAAAGAATCTAAAAGCACTAGTAGATATATTAAAAGGATATTGCTCACGTACTCCGTTTTGTTTACCACATCCATAACTACTAAATATTCCCAATTCACGGGACAATCGCATAGAACCAGCAGGTGCCATCAGCGAATTGTTGTGCAAATGCTAGTGGGAGCACAAGATCTCAATGCAGTATGTACTCAATCGAATCTTTGAAACCAAATTCTTGTAAAGCAACTTCGTTTAAGGATTTCAGACTACCAAACAAATGTGGCACGTGTCAAATGGGAAGAACTAGAAATTCAGAGCACGAAAATGAAACACAGGTACTGTTTATTACAATTCAAAATCTACACGCAGATATTTGTTACTAAATGTAGCGTTTGCTTTCTTTAAAATCCAGATAATTTTACATGAGTAAACTAAGAGGAAATTTCATCTGCAACTTTCGGGAACAAAACACTGCTAAATATTCCAAGAGTCAATTTCTCCCTTTTTTTTGTTTTCCAAAGATTGTTCAGCAACCGGACTGACAGAGGGAATTAGTGAGGAAAGAGCTTTAAACCAAGTCCAAAACCCTAGATCTCAAAAAGCGTAATAATATACCACATCTGCTGCCCTTATATCTAATTTCCCTTGGTTTGAGTCTATCGAACATCTAATTAAGACGGGAAAAAAAAAACAGTATCTAAAATTTACCATACTAGCTTCAGACCACTAACTAATCAATTTCCAGCAAGCAGGGAACCGAAAATCTCCCTAAAATGTATCCAGAAAAATTATCCAATAAAAAAAATCATACAACCAAAAAAACAAAGAAGAAAATAGATTACCTTGCAAAGCGAGATTAGCGACAAAGCAAAGGGGAACTTCTCTCCAAATGTAAACCGGATCTCGTGAAGGAGGAGGCTGCATTGAGAAGAACGAAATGGCTGGAAAGATTATTTTTACGCGGGTGAAGTTTACGATGCCGAAGTTTACTTTGACGCGGACCAAGATCGAGGAATATTACTGTGGATTTTATGTGGCGAACGGATTTGGGCCTTGGGGACCTTTTTAACGTGCGTGGGTTGCGTGTTGTAGATAGTTTCCGCTGATCCGGCAGGAATTTTGTCGAGCTGCCACGTGGTTCTGTCCTTCTTTGCCGAGTCTGCATTCTCATAGTCATAGATAATCAACAACCGGATAAGATGAATTGATACATCATCTTCAATTTTCTTTTCTTATTTAATCCAATACGTATTTCTAGTATACGTAGCTTTCAAATTTAATTGCCATAGTGGTGGAGATTTTTGGACCATATAATATATACTTCAAATAGACAATTAAGCCTATTTGGATATAGAATTAAGATAAAATTATCTCAATTTAATTTAATTAATCTCAACTTATTTCAGGAATAATTTTATTATTATTTATAAATTATCTCAATTAATCTCATCTCATTTTATTGTTTAAATAAAATATAATTTTTTATAATTTTTTTAAATTAAATTATCATATAAGATAAAATATATTTTTTTTATTTCAGTCTCTGAAAAATCAAATATGTTTGAGGACGCTTATAATTTTTTTCATGTCACACGTATTCATCTTAGACTTTTGGCTTGACTTCTCGATTATTTGTGTTTGGAGATTTTTGCCTCGTGAGTTTTATAGCTTCTTTAGACAATCATTGTGGTCTCGTCTTCTAGCATAAATACACAAAAGATTAGCACCAAATAAAATGGGATTTGGCTTTGTGTTAAAATTCGAAAAATGTGGTTGGTAGTAGGATTAGTATTTTTGAGTAAAATTTTGAATACTGTACCGGTAAGCGTATCGATCAATGTATTAAAATGAAATATTTTGGTGTCGGTATCGTTTCGTATACCATTTCAAAATAATCTATATATATATATAATTATATATATAAATACATATATGTAAATAATCTAGTCTAAATTAAAATTTAAAAAAAAACAAGAAATGAAAAAAAAAGATACAAGCTGGTACAGCCAATATTTGGGCCGGTATGGCCAGTATTTAAGTCGGTACAATATGTACAGGTCATACCAATTGATACGATACAATACCAAAAATAATGCTTTTGAGGCCCTCATAAATTGGTATAAAACGGAATAAAAAGTATACAATTAAAATTGGTATACAATAAATGCGTGATGAAGATGAGATGGTCTTTTTAAGGCAATGTTACATGTAGTATATTTTTATAAATTCTTTTATGGTCTAGTAATAAATAGACAAAAAAAAAATTAAAATGAAATTTATTAAAATACTCTTGTTTATAAATTAAAAATTATAAAAATCTTAAAAAATTATTTTATTTATTTATGAAATTGAAACATTTCAATAAAACTTATAATACAGTTCATAAATATAAACTACAAAAAAATTATTTATCTTTTTATTTTACAAATAAGTATAATGGAAGTGTGAGCTGACGATAGATTTAACAATTTAACCTTATTTGATTATCAAAATCTCATTAACTTACTCTATTTTATTATTATAATTTTTTTAAATTTATATACATTTCTAAATTTTTATTTAAAATATAATAAATAATTTTATTTTTTTAGATTATAAAATATTTTTATTAAAAAAATAATATTTTACTTAATTCAATTTAATTTAATATTTAATCACAACATCTAATCATAACATCGTCAGCCCATGAATGAATGAAATGATTGAAGAGAGAAGGAAATCAAAATACAAAGGGACATGTCAACTCACAATTGGATGGTCCCGAGATGGACATTTTTTGGACATTCGTCCTTAATTAGGTGGTGGATTGAAATTCTACCATACATTATTATTATTATTATTATTATTTTGTTCTCACAGTCCTCGTGATGTTAATGCACCAATTCCCCTATATTTCATGGATAAAAACATAAAATATATGTGGTTGCCATCTCCACTTACGTGAAAATGGTCCAAAATATCTATTATCTTATCAAAGCGAGGGTTATTAAAAAAAAAAAATTATTAAATATAGTTTAAATGTATGTAAGTTCTGTATATTGACTTAAACAAATTAAAATCTATTATTAAAAAATGAATTTTGTATAGAATTTTTAATTTAATCAATTTTTAAAAAGAGAATTCTAAAACTATAAATATCATTTTATTTTATTTTTTTAAAAATGTTTTAAATATTAAATTTAAAAAGGTCTCCAATCAGTCTATACCGCTTGGCAGATCCATATCCACAAAACAGATCCGTGATAATCTGCATCCAAGGTTTGTTTTTATAATTCAAAATTTTAAATTATAAAATAAAAAAATTATAATAGGCGTAAATGTTCCTTTTCATCCCGCAATGAAAGTGTAGAAATCTTTCCATTGGTGCACGTAATCGCACGAGAATATTACGCTCGCATAAAAAATCTTATAACTATTTAGCTGACAAACTACTGGAGGAGAAGCTCAGATCAATCAATACCCATACGACACGCCATGTAGATTACACAACTCTCCCTTCTCTCTCTCTCTCTATCTCTCTCACTCATAAATAAAAGCCCGAGGTTCCATTGCCATAATGTAATTCCGGCCCCAAGGTATCTGAATTTACCATATTTATGTTTTTATTTACTTTTGTTTGCTTGGTGCATTGAATCTTCGGCAAGTAGTCGTAGTCTGAACGATACGGCAAGAATTTTTTTTTTTTTTTTTTTCTGGCTATAGTTGCTGTTTCGAAGGTCTTTCGTAGAATCGAAGAATTTTGTATAAGATCTTTATTTTAAAAAAAAAAAATCATTTAACGTGTGTTTTGTTGTTTGTTTCCTTAAATTCAACCATTTGTGGTGATTGTGGTGCTATTTCGATTAGAAGTTCCGATAAAAAAAAAAAAAAAGATGGCTTTTGATGATTTGGTTAATGATAGAGATTGATCTTCTGAAAATTTAAAAAAAAAAAAAAAAAGGATTTGTCCGAGCGAATGAGTCCTGTAATTTAGGTGGGCTCTTCGAGTTTTTCTTTCATCTCTCTTCGAACTCGTCTCGCTCATTGCATTTTTTAGGGAGCCAGATTCGGCAAATGATTTTTTCTTCTTTAGGAAAGATGGTTTGTTTTTGGTTTCAAGTGCTTGATCTTCTCGGTTTAATTAGGACTTACCTGCGTCTTCGTCCGTGTCCCTGTCCATTGAACGTTACAGTGGATGTTATGTAACTCTTTGCTTTATTTATATGTTGCCATATTTGCCTATGTTTGGTTCCGAACTTCCGAGAAAATCTGAAGGAAAGAGGAGAAAGGGGAAATAATTGGTTTTCTTATGCATCTTTGGTTATTAACTAATCCAAAAAGATAGTCCAACTGTCCAATACATACTAACTCAGCCAACGAATTCTACAGCACTTGGCACTTGATCAAACAACAAGATTCTGTAGCACAATATTCTCTCTCTCTACTGGTTTCTTTGCAACCAAACTTAATTTTTTTTTCAATGAAAAACTAATTAGATTTTGCTGCATATTGTTCGTGCAAGTAATCTTTTTGTTTTGCTCAGAACATAAGAGTTACTTCTTAGTTTTCTAGTTATTTTATATTGTTTACTCCTGAAAATTGAGCTAGCATATGACTTTCGTTTTGTTATTCTTGGATGTCCATTTATCATATCAATGAAGATTCCTCCCAAGTACTGGTTATCAAAGATAAAGCCATTAAAAGTTTCTTCTTCCTTTTTTCCTCTTTTTGTGATTTGAATAGTTGGCCGGTGTCAATTGCCTAGGATTCTAAAGTGAATTTATGGCCGTGGCTTTTACCAATCTTTCATGGTGGTTGTGGAGTGGGAAGCGTCAAGAGCCCCGAATTTCCAATGGATCTTCTATAAATTCTTCATCTGATTCGAGTGTGTGGGAATCTGATGCTCTGAAATTTCCCCTGGCTAAACGTGCCAATATAGCCTCCACATCAAGAAGGATGAAGCGGAAATGGCATAGTCGGGAAGAGCGGAAAATTGATAGGGAATATGATGTTGTTCTTGTCCCCTCTGATGGGGGTTGTGTTTCAGGTTCAGAGTCCGATGATTCGGATTGGTCGATCGGATGGTTGGAGCCTCATGGACCAGCATTCCAGAGTGATGATGATCCTGATGACAGTTTTGCTGTGCTGGTTCCATGCTATGGGCATGGCTATAATGATCTAGTGGGGGATTCAAAGAAAAATATCTTGAGCACCACTACTGTTAACATCCTGGATCATTATGTAGATGGTAAGAGTTTCTTCTTCTTGTTGTTCATCTTCTTATCAAATTTCTCTTTTTATGGAAGGGTGAAGTTCTCTTAAAAAATTACTTGATGGTTAGCTTTGGTTATTTATTTGTATATTCATGTGAATTTGAACAAGAATGGTGTGAATTATCAAGTCATACAGAGAATTTGATTTCATAGTAGGGCTTCTCAATTTTCTTGACTTTCAATGTTGATAAACAACTTTCAATATATGGATCTTACTAAATGTAAAGTTAAAGAAGTTCATCAATAGTGGTGAAGTTCATGTAGAAAACAATACCATTTTGGCCCTAAAGTTAACGGGCTGACCCGTTAATGAATCGTGTTTTAACGAGTCAATTCATTTTGACCTGAGCCCATTAACATCAAACCCAGACCAACTAATTTTGCTTCATGTTTGTATTAGGTTAATAGGTTGTATCACATATTGTCACCCTTACCCTAGTACACTAACTTTTATCTTGGCCAAATATGCTGAGAGAGCTGAACTCATAAGCCCAAGAGTGATTAGTGTCACTAGGTTCTTTGTATATTGGTTAGTTGGATTCCATAGAACATTATTAGTTGTAGAGTAAGTTGTACTTCCTATCCCCATAAAAATGGGATAGAGGATGGAGTTGTGTTTCAAAACAGTTGGATGCCATATAACACATTCAAAGAATCTGCTGTGTTTTAACTTGTCCATGGATGTCGAATCTCTGAATATATAAATGAGCTGCAAAAATGCCTTAGTTCATGCCTGGATCACTGAAAAACAGCTGGAGTTCAATTTCCTTGCTGTGAAGAGGTGTGTATTCATGTGATGATTGTGGACTCTGTGGACAATTATATTGTTTATAGTTAGGGCTGGCTACTGCAGGTGCATTCTATAAATGTTCTTCAACTTGTTGAATTCTAATTTGGCCCATGCAACTTAAGTTTTCGGGCATCCGACTAATTCTTGTGCAGACTTGTGGGCATATTCTGTTAACATTTTTAACATTTTCTTTGTCGGATCTCAGATCTTTTCTGCATTTTGCTTCATTTTGCAGAGAGCAAGAAATATATGGAACAGTGGCTCTCTTCTCTTCAAAGCAGCTGACATCCAGGACTGCTGTTGATTGACTATTGGTTCTTATTATGCTGCTTCTGTAAATAGTTCTAAGTGTGGTGGAAGAAATGAGAATGAAAAGAAAAGGAAAGGGAAATTTGTAAATGGTTGATGTTAATAGTACAAAAGGATTGGCTGATGCTGCATCCAGCCTGATATCAATCCGAGTAGCAGCAATGGTGAAGGACGCGAGAGGGATGGATGATGTTGGGAGAAAGCTTGTTTTCCCCACTGCTGCTTTCTGGGCTGAGTGGAAAGGACTGAGCTGCTGCCATCTTACCATTCAAATTTGATGGTGTAAATATAACCTCTGTGATGTAATGGTGATGAGAGTTCTTAGGCAGAAAGAGAGGAAAACAGAAGGGGAAAAAAAAAAAGAAGAAGAAAGGTGTGAGTTGAGTGGAAAATCGAAAGAAAATGAAGGAAAGAGTGAGTTAAAATGAAGATGAGTATGAGTGTGTCCGTACTTCTTTAATGTATATAGTGCTGTATAAATAACATGATTCTAGATAATGTAATAATTCTAAACATTATGTGAATGGTAAGAATTTAAGACTCTCATGTGTAGGTAACTTGAAAAAAATAAACTTACAAATTGACAATGTTTCATATAATAGGTTAGATTTACTTTACAATCTAATTTATTACATTAAATCACGTTAATTTATAATTTTTTCTTTTAGAGAATTTGTAAGTTTATTTTTGATAATATATAAATTTAAAAAATCAAGCTGTCTACACTCTAATTACCAAGGCTGGTTTGGTTATTGCATATAAGATGAATGTTAAGTGTTAAATAAAATATTGTTAAAATATAATTTTTATTTTAAAATTTAAAAAAATTAAATTATTTATTAAATTTTTTGTGAAGTTAGAGATAGATTGTGTAAACAAAGTGCTAGATATCCCACGAGATATTCCCGCCGCGGCCTCGCACTGATGTAGCAATTGTTTGAGAGAATATATTAAAAAATATTAAAACAGAAACATACAAAAATCAGAAGAAAATATGGCTCCTAATAACTTGTTTGGTTGTCCAAAAAACGTAGGAAAATCACTAGTAATAGTCTTGTTATTGACACGTAGTCATTGATATGCATTTTAAGAGCACTAGTAATAATCTTGTTAAATTTTTTTTAAAAAAAATATAAATTTGTATTTTCTAAAAAAATTAGTCATATTTAATCAATAATGAACAAAAAGTAAATATTTATATTTTATTTTTATTATTAATCAAATATGATTTTTTTTTTAATGTGTAAATTTATATATATATATATATTTTTAATTTAGTTAAAAACATAATCTTTAGTATATTATTATAATTAAAAAAAAAAAAGTCTTTTCCAGACCACTCTTTTTAGGTGGGATAATTCTAGGTGTCCTATTTTGTTTAGAAGGAAAAAAAAAAAAAAGTCTTTTCCTTCAAGCTCGATGCTCCATTCTGCAAAGGATGTTCATCTCTCGGTTTCGGATCACAGCTTCTGCGATGGAAATGCTGATTCATCTGCAGAGTAAAATGTTTTCTCCAATTTTGTATATCCCCTGTTTGGCTCCCGAGAAAATCAAGGAAAACTGGATTCGATCAATACATATCATCGTCTTCTTCTTAAGTTGCGAAACAATACATATCATCTCCGGGAAGCAAAGCGAGCTGGGAAGGCTGCTCGGTGGCTTCAGATGCTGATCTTATTGCTGAGCAGCATATATGGGCAACAGTAGATCCGAATGCAAAGAACGAAGCTATTAACTGCACCAATGGCGATATGTTCAAGTGTAAACATCTTCGGAAGCCGGAAGCTGTTGGCCGAGAGATTTGAAAAGGAATATTATGCCACGTAGGAGCCGAGGCCGCGGCGGGGTTATTACCCCGGTTTCTTATAGACTTTTCGTGTAAACAACCGAGTCATAACAGAGGTAACTCCTGCTCCCGTACCACAGGATTGAATATTTTTTGGGCCCCCCATTCATATGTTTTTTATTTTAAGAATCTGAACCAAATAGTATCGCTATTTACTAGCACAGACCATACCAGGACGGTCTCATGCCTAGCATGCAATTGCGGGGACTTGTAAATTTACAATTTCAAGTTTTCTTTAAATTCCACAATTTTTTTCACCTCTAAATTTACAATTTCACACGTTAATTCACGTTATTCTTCCCTCAATCTCATTGCCAGCCTCATTTTTGCATAAAACCGTCAACTTTACACTGCATCCATCTGCTATTATTGTTGCCGAATCTAACTGTATCTAGTGTGCATCTTGATTCTCACAGTTCTCCTCGAGTGCAGATTGACCGTTATCTCTTAACTGGTGAATCGGTCATCGAACTATCGTGTACGTTTTGCCTAACTTCAGCCTGGTTGTCACTTGGAGCTGTCTTCATGTTCAAAGAACTAAAAGAAGATGAAGCTTGCTGAAAGGGCTTCATCCTCTTTAACTTGCTCTTTCTGTGCATGTTGTGAGGCACGAGCTCCATCTTGGACTTGTTCTTCGAGGGCAAACCTGACTTGGAAACTTTGATCTCCTCTGCAGTCATAACCTCTTGCTTTAGCAGGACTTCAGAGGGCAGAGTAGAGCAAACAGCATTAGCCTGTTCGGATAATGACAAATTCGATGGTATGGCAAAAGAAGATGAAGCATGCTCAACTGTTGGCATGACATCTTTTACTGAACCAGTAAGTAGAGCAGTATTTGTGCCATTGCCAGCATGATAGGAGGAACAAGGTTTGGCTTCAAGTCCAGGACAAATATAGCGGACATTAGTTTGAGGAGTATCTGAGAGAGTTGAAACACCAACAGACATAGACAATTTGGTTGAAGAACCATCTGTGGGTTTGAGATGGACGGCCCTCTTTGCCTGAGTAGCCTTAATAAATGACCCAGCATCTGATGAAGCAGCAATGCAGTCCCCAGCAGCAACTGCAGTTGCTTTCAACGCAGAATCTGAACCAAGAGGAGGCTTTGTTTTCGGTTTTTTAGAGGATTGAGATTTTGACATGGAACCCAATGACCCAATGGCAGAGGATTTTGTAGCATTGGAGCATTCATAAGGCTGGTCTTGGACTTGTAAAACGCTGCTAGGAATAGCAGTAGGAGGAAGCACAGAGTTGCTGGTTGTAATCATGCCAGCTGTTGCAAATTCAAGAACAGATCATTCAAGTTTTAAAGAAGTACATTAAATGCGTTAGAAAAGACGAGCAATAAATCATGAGAACGGAGATGAGCATTCAGACATATTCATCTAACTTCATAAATTTGGAAGTTCAGGTAAAGTAGTACTAGTGTAAAGCGTGTAAGCACCACAAATCAATATTTTGTCCTGAGATGGTACTAGTTAAAAGCTTTTATGCACCACACATCATTATCTTTCATTTTTATTGGCATCGGGTGTTCAAGAACAAAGTCCCGATTAAGTCCGGGATGCACAGACCCAAGGAATTTCCTTGCAAGCGCACCTCGGGTAGTTCAAGAGGAAATTCTCCCAGTTTAATCGCCCCTAGAAATTGTTTGCACCCAAGAGGAACCACACATCATTATTTTGTCGTGAGATAGTACTCTTAAAGCTTTTATCAGTCCCTTTTCTGCAATTAATAATAAATAAATAGAAAGAATGTAAGATCCCCATACAATTCAAACGAGATAAATGCTCCCAGCCGGATGGGTTTCAATTCTATTTTTGCACCATCCAATCATATCGCGACATGTAGGCGTTTTCATGTGAAGACTGATGCACCCGGCTACACCAAATCGTGGGATGGATTCTTCAAGATCCCTATCTCCCTCTCTGCATCTGCCCTCAACCAAAAAAACATCTCCCAGCTCTCCCCTCCCTTCCTCTTCTCAACGACATGCCCAAGCCCAACTCTATGGACGATGGAGAACTAGAAGAAGACGAGAGAAGCGCAAAAAATGGCAGCATCTTCATCTTCTTTATTGGCGAGATCGGCCGCATGACCTTCTCTATCCTAAACCCTCAATGTATTTGCTTTCACCTACCCAGATGTGAATTTGTAATTCATAAAATCCTTTCGACTGAAGTTATATTCAGGTTCTAGGTGAAGCCTAATTTTTTTTCCTCTCTTTGAATTCAATTTCCCTTTGAAGATTTAATTGAGTTCTACGAAAGTTCTTTGTTATTGGTTGAACTATGAACTTTTTTTTTGATAAGTAAAACTCACCCACAAAAAATGGCCTCGAAAAACATGGGAAGCCTGGTTTCTAACTTCAAGCTATCGTCGGTGGTGCCGGCCACCGTGACCGACGAGAGCAAGGTGCACAAGCTGACGCACACGAATTTGGCCATGAAGCTCCATTACATTCAAGGGTTTACTTCTTTTGGTGAGAAGCAGTTGAGGGGCTCTCAATACTAAATCTAAAGGAACCCATGTTCCAATGTCTAGACCACTACTTCACCGTCTCCAGGAGGGTTCGAAAATCCAAAACAGGCCGGCCATTCATCAAGTGCAACGACAATGGTGTGTGTATTGTTGAAGCGGATTGCAACACCACCATTGAAGAGTTTTTGGCCATGAAAGATCATTGCATGGTGATCTTGTTTTTAATCAAGGAAATTATGAAGGTCCATGCTATTAAAGTTCAAGGCAATGGTCTATGTACAAAGAGTTCTAAAAAAGAAAACTAACAACTCCTCTCGAGATCTCTCATTGTCTTCAAACGTTCGCTCATTGCGTTCCTACCAAAGACACTACAAATTGCAAATGGGAATCATTTTCCACACAGCTTTGATCTGTCTACCTCGCATGTGGAGCCAACTTGCCATCGCTGTCCCCACCGTCTCAAACATGGCCCAAGCTATGTTCAATCTATTGAAAATATCATTCCATAGAACCCTAGCAATCTCGCAATGTAGCAGAAGATGGTTAACCGATTCGCCCCCATTACGGCACATACAACACCAATCTGCTATAATAACCATTCTTTTCCTCAGGTTGTCTGTTGTGAGAATCTCTCCTAGCGAAACTGTCCACACGAAGAAAGTTGCTTTCGGGGATGCTTTGTGACTCTATATCTGTTTCCACGGAAACCAGATCTCGGGTCCTTGAGTGAGGGCCTTGTAAAAAGAACAAACAATGAAACTTCATCTTCCTGTATGGATCCATCTCAAACCATCTTCATTCTGCGTGTTTGGTCCCTGAGAATAGATGAGGCTAAAGAATTCCACAAGAGTGCTGTGTTCCTAATCTTGAACCGCCCGATTGAAATGAATGTTTCAAACCAAACTCCCCTCGGTTGACCCCACGACCTCCACCACCCTGATGTCTTTGGTGCTTGCAATCTGATACAGAGTGGTGAACACAACCTCCAAGGCCCTGTCTCCACACTAATCATCATTCCAAAATCTGATTCTTGAATCGTCGCCTAAGCGAAGCCTAGTATGCTGCTAGAAATCTCTCCATCCACTTCTGA
The DNA here is from genome assembly GCA_036559045.1 of Platycarya longipes. Lineage (NCBI taxonomy): Eukaryota > Viridiplantae > Streptophyta > Magnoliopsida > Fagales > Juglandaceae > Platycarya > Platycarya longipes. Next base: position 26,738,722 of record CM071796.1, on the reverse strand, counting down.
TGTTTTTCCACAACCCCTAACTTCGTTGGTAAACCCCCCCCCCCCCCCCACCAACAAAAAACACAAAATGCTCCCATACTTGTGATCGATCACCACTCGCCAAAGGCCCACTGATTCCTGATGATACCTCCACGGCCACTTTCTAAGTAACGCTCGGTTGAACATCTTCAAGTTACGAATGCCTAGACCCCCACTTAGTAGGGGGCGACAGACCGTCTCCCACTTTACCAAATGGAACTTGAATTCCTCCCCTAGTCCACCCCACAGAAAGTCTCTTTACAGCTTCTCAAAAAAACTTACCAAATTAGCCGAAATAAGAAAAAATGATAAAAAATAAGTGGGTAAATTAGAAAGGGTACTCTTTATCAAGGTGACACGTCCCCCTTTAAACAAATACATCATCTTCCATCCTGCTAACTTTCTCTCCACTCTTTCGATCATTGTGTCCCAAATCCGGGCCGCCCTAGAGACTGTACCCAACAGGAGTCCCAAATATGTCATTGGGAGTGACGAAGACTTGCATACAAGGGTACTCGCCAACTCCCGCAAATTGTGAACAATTGGCATCATTTCAAATTTGTCGTAGTTCACTTGCAGGCCCGACACCGCTTCAAAACAGAGGAAGAAGGCCTTTAAAACTCGAACTTGATCTCGCTCGGCCTTGCAAAGGACAAGCATGTCATCTGCAAACAACAAATGAGATATATTAGTTCACTTCCAATGGGGAATCCACTTACCAAACCATTGGCCACCAATGTTGCAAGCATTCTGCTGAGAGCTTCCATGACAAAGATAAACAACAAAGGGGATAATGGGTCACCCTATCTCAACCTACGGGAACTCAGGAAAAAACTTTCAGGGCAACTATTAATAAGGACCGAGAATCTAACAGTTGAGATGCACCACTTGATCCAAGTCCTCTATCTTAACCCAAAACCACACGTCCAAAAGATACAGAAGAAAATCCCAGTTGACGTGATCATAAACTTTTTCCATATCTAATTTACACAGGATCCCTATGCTGCCTGATTTCAATTTGTTTTCGATACATTAATTGGCTATTAGAACTGCATCAAGTATTTGTCTGCCTTTGACAAAAACATTCTGAGGCTTTGAGATAAGTTTCCCAATAACCTCACTAAGTCGGTTAGCTAGTACTTTTGAGATAATATTATAAACCCCACTTACTAGGCTGATAGGCCGGAAATCCTTGATCTCGATAGCCCCCACCTTTTTGGGAATTAAGGCGAGAAAGGTGCCGCTGAGACTTTTATCAAATTTCCCAAACGTAGACAACTCCTGAAACACCTTCATAAGGTCTTCTTTAATCACCCCTCCCAACAATTCTGGAAGAAACCTATTGAAAAACCATCCGCCTCTGGAGTTTTATTTTTAACCATATTCCGAATGACGTTGAACGAACACCTCATCTTCCTTGAAAACCCGCTCGAGCCGGGTTACATCCTCTACATCAATCATATCAAAAGGCTAGACCATCAAGATTAGGTCTCTATCCCTCTTGCTCCGTAAGAAGGGTCTCATAGAAGTCAACAATGTGATTACGAATGACCCTTCTTCTTTATATTCAATCACGTTAATCCTTAATATCTCAATGTTGTTGTTTCTACGGTGGGAATTGGCAACCCTATGATAGAACTTCATGTTGCGGTCTCTTCACGAAGCCACAAAGCTCTTGATTTTTGACGCCAGGAGACTTCTTCCAATAGAATCATCTTCTTGAGATTTGTTACTCACAAAGTCTTCTGCACTTGTTCCTGTTGCGTGAGCGGTCGTTCCAAAAGAACCCTCTCAAATTCTTGAATATCCCTCTTTAAGGCGTTCTTATTGTCCCCAAGGTTGCTGAAGGATTGACTGTTCCAAATCTTCAAATCCTTCTTTAAGGTTTTCAATTTATTAGCGAAAATGAAACTCAACACATAAAGATTCAAACTGCGGCACATAAAGATCCTGAGGTTGAACTATGAACTGCGGCACATAAAGATTTAGGAAGAAAGCTACAGCTGTTTTGTAGATTCGAACTTTCTGGTTTCTTTCATTGGTATATATTTCTTTTGAAGCATTTGGGAGATGCAATCCTTTGGGTCATATTACAGCTATTGACCTTTGGTGGATGTGTGTGTTCAGACGAGAAGGGGAACTTCGACTGGGGCTTCTGTTATTCGTCACGTTGGGCTTAGGCATGTCATTGAGGAGATGAAGGGAGGGGAGAGCTGGGAGATGTTTTTTTGGTTGAGGGCAAATGCAAAGAGGGAGAGAGGGAGAGAGGGATTTCAAAGAATCTGTCCCACGATTTGGGGTAGCCAGGTGCATCAGTCTTCACATGAAAATGCCTACATGTTGCAATATGATTGGATGGTGCGAAAATAGAATTGAAACCCATCTGGCTGGGAGCATTTCTCTTCAAACAAATATAGAGCTGGATCAAGACCAAAGAGATGCTGCCCACCAGTCATAAATAACTACGATTTGAAAACTACATCAGCTGTTGTTGACACCCCCACCACAACCTATGGGATAACTGATTATGTCGTTTCAAACAGATGTGTCTTCCATAAAAGAGGTGATATAATGATGGGTCCAAGACAAATATATCCAGTCTTGCATATATATCCAATAAAAGTGAAACAGACAGATAAATCATACATTGGACGAATAAATAGGATAAAAAACAGCGTAGACAATTACCAGGGCGTGCTACTGGTATGTTTCTAATAGGCATATCGATGGCTAAGGACATTGCATGATTAGCTGCCCTCCGTTCTTTAGAAAGTTGTGAGCGAGTGGAGTTAGGCTCCACATTCAAGTTGCCATATCTCTTCCTAATAACTGCCCACCTCTGGATATGTTGGAAAGATTCTTAACTTTTTGTAGAATGGGTAAAAAAGGCAAGCAAAAAAGAAAGAAAGAAAGAAAAAAAAAAGAGGAAAAATAAAGGCAAATGAAACAAGCGAAGCTCTAAGAGTTGGCAGGGCTACTTTCACAGCCTTGACCTACATACTACCAGATGGTCAGGAAATTACACTAATTATCAGTACAACAAAGGTGAGAAAACAATGACCACAAAACTATCACCAAGAGATGAATACACGGATTGGGTATTATTCTTATCCAATTTTCAGTATCCACTAACTACAATCCACATAATAACAGACGAAATAGTTCCGTTGCCGGGATTTGAACCCGGGAAAACTGGGTGAAACCCAGGCATCCTGACCAGACTAGATGACAACGGATAATTATATTATAGTTGCCAAGCGCAATCTATATGACATAGAAATATGAATCCAGTCCACAAAAGTGTTACAATCTAAGTACTTAAGAACATGATTCCTTCCTAAGCGTTTTAATGCTCAAGATATTCTCATTGTAAACTTAGAAATATACGAGAAAAAAATAAAAAAGTTAAATGTAATTAAGAGTTTATACGAGTTGAATTAAGTTTATGAGTTTGGCTCATTTAATTAAAAGAGCTTGAATTTTATGTTAAAAAACTTCATTTGCTTTATTAAATAAAACCAAACTCAAGTCAATTTATACAAATTGAGCTCAAGCTATTCATGAATAGCTCAGTTTCTTCAATGTCCTAGGTAAAACGCAACAGTTAAGCGGTATGGAAAATCAAAACTCCTTGGTCAATCAAAGATGATTAGGGGACTCTAAAGTCTAAACACCTTTCTTAATGATAACTATGTATAAGGAAATGGCTAAATCCAAAAAACTACTCCTACATGTTAATCCATTGGCACAAATAGATTTTCTCAATAGATTCCATTAATCATAAGAATGGAGAAAAGACATTGAAGGAAAAAGAACATAGGAAGGGAGAACAACTGTGTTAAAAAAGGGTTAGTTGGCTAAGGAAAAGAACCCGATATAGCTGTGTAGCAGTCCTATAACCCTCAAAGCCTCCTCTTGAAATATTTGCCCAATTTCCTTCACCACTTTTTTGCACAGCAGCAATCAGTTCCATATCCTCTGCCTCTGACCAAGGTTTTCTTTTCCTTTGAGGAGGCATAATACTTGCTGATCCATTTGCATCCAATCCTTCTACAGGTGTAGCTGCAGGAAGGCGCGTTTTCGGAAGAGAAACGGGAATAGTAATGTTTGTCCCTTGCATTGAGCAAGTGGCTTCTGAATTTTCTGAAGGTGCTCTGGATGACCAACCATTAGGTATATTTATAGTTAATGGAGCCTCAACTATTGAGCTGGCTGGGAGACTGCACTCACTTAGTAAACCAGAGGCAATTAATACCTGGATGAACAACCATTCCCGAAAAATAAACAGGAGACTAAAATCTATGAACCAGTAATATCCAAAAATAATTCAAGCACTAAGGTAGGCAAAATTTAAATGCCATCAGATGTGTTAAACATGACATGCCAACTGAATTGAAGTAAATTCATCAAGCAGAATCCACTCCAACCTAGGTGTATGCCTAGAGATACAAAATGAAGGGTTTTACCCCGAAAATACAAAAAGAATACTTCCAAAGCATCATGTGGTGCTTGTGGCAGGAACAGCAAAAGCAACGAGCGGACATTCGAGGACAAAAAGAGATCAATAGAGGAGCTTAAAGTTTTATTTTCTAGAACTCTTTGTACATGGGCCATTGCTGTGGATTTTCATGGCATGGATCTACACGATTTTCTTGCTTCAAATGCCGCTATTTAGTTAGGGCATTAAATTTGTAATTGGCATTTCTGCCCATTCTTTGATTAATAAAATTCATTATTACTTACATATATTAAACAAAAAAGGAATACTTCCAAAGCAAATCAGCTTAGGAAATTTAGTTAACACACCTTTACACATGCTGCAGCCTCTGTTGATTCATCAACGCTAGCAGTAGGAAAAGCATCAACGTCATACTCTAAATCACTATCATCATCCTGCAAGTCGGTGTAATAATGAAATATAAATATGTTAAGCACATGCCAAGTGTGAGAAGCTTATTTTTGGGACAAGATACAAGGTACATTCTACAACAATTGCAATATCCAAGATTGATTAAGTTCCACATTGGGTGAGTGGATTATGATAAAGGTACGTGAGTTTTTTGTCTCAAGTTAGTTCTTTATTAGGTGGAACTAGGCTTTATAATATTTCAAGGGCTACAATTTTCTTTGATTAGTACTTTTAGAGTACATGTGTAGATATGGCTAACGTTTTCTGTGGATCCATACAGATGGTACAAAAAAAACCGACCTCCGTACGAACACCATGTGGCGCTAAGGCACCGTTGTGGGGACAGCTCTTTTGCATGAGGTAGACACTTTAGTTTATCCAAATACAAAAAAAGTTTTATGATAACCAAACATATAAGCACACTAGAAGAACCACACACAATTGCCACTTCATTGAAGATATGGTCATGGAAGAAGATGCCAAATTCCATTTCTTTTTTTTCTTTTTTATGAGAAATATAAATTCCATAAGAGGAAAAAAAAAGAAGAAGACAAAAGTTGCAACTCAAATGTAAAAGATGTATACAAGAGAGACACCTATTTATAAGGAGAAAAAGCTGCAAGAAGATCATGAAAGTTAAACTCATTAAAGTCTATAGAAGCTAAACAAAGGAGAAGAGTACTGAAAACGAAGTTTCTGATTCCTCCAGCGTGCATTCACGTCCTCAAAATTACCTTAATTGTTTTCCCTCCTAATATACCATACGAAGCAAGTAGGAACTGTCTTCCAAGAGATAACAAATTTCTCAGGTGTTTTAGAAAAATAAATTGCCTATATTTCTAATGTATTCATAGAATTTTGTAAAGAATAAAATGGTATAGTAAGTCTAAATGGGTGGAATAAAAAAGGCCGAAGTAAACAAATCTTCCATTCTATGCTCTGTGTCTTGATTAGAACACTCAATATGGTATTTCGAAAACGTGCAGAATCTTTGGGGTTAGACCAAAATAATATACGCAGGCAATCGTTCACTGGCAGCAAGATGTAACTAGTTTCGTTCTCTTTTTCTCAATACCTGTGAAAACATCACATGTCAAAGTGCCCCCTGGGTGAGTAGCACGCAGCAACGCAGCTATCAGGCAATAACTTTGTTTTTTATAGGGATAGTGTCGCACCTATGACCTTCTAAAGTTTTGCATATAACTTGACTATTATTAGATATTATCTTATATATATGTTTTCTCAGAAACCCCATTAAGTCACAAACAAGCCACTACACCAACCAATTTACTTCGTCCATCAGCCTTGAGCATTGAATACTCGCGTGCAAAAATTTAGTTAGTTAATGAATCACAAATTCAAGGAGAAACGGCAGACTGACCAGAGGATATGCTCCATATTCCAATCTACCGAGTAAATCGTGGCGATAGGCTAAATGGCGCCATAGCATCTGATACTCCCGAGCATTAGAAATTCCAGTTGAAGTATTCTTCACCAAGGCGTTCCAATCGATCTTAGCGTCAGGACAATGCGCCACTTCCTGAAGGAGCGCCAACACTGTCATCGCCTTATACCTGAACAATCCCAGAACCGCTCCACCACATCAATTTTAACATCCAACACACACACAATCCCAAAATTAAAATATATGAAATAAAATAAAGATCCCACGAAAACGTATCGCCCTGAAGAAATAAAAAATACATATATATATATATATATATAATATTACACAGGAGATAGAACGATGGGGACCTTTGTAGGAGAGTGGAGATGTCTTCTTCGCTTAAGGATGTCCACCGCTGTAGGAGAGTGGAGATGTCTTCTTCGGTTAAGTATTCGCCCATTCTTCTTTTTGTAGTACAGCAATGGCATGTTATGGGTAGAGAAAACCAGCGCGGAAATCTCCCAAAATATTTCCTATTAAGGGGAAATAATTTATGTTGTCACGGGCCTTCTCCAAGAACTTCAAGAATGTAATTCAAGAAAGAAGAATGAATAGACTGTGGAGAGGGAATTTGAGAGAGAGAGAGAGAGACGGTCGAATTTGCCCGTCGGATGATTTTATTTCAGCCATCGTATCCATTTAAACACTATTAGCTTTAGGTAATACGAGTTACAAACGGCATGGAGTTAATTTAAAAAAAAAAATTAACCTTTTCTCATAAATTTCATATATATTCACTTTTCCTCAAAGTAGCCCATACCTATTTATCAATTGTTTTAGTTTTATACTTATGTAGCAAACTAATGGACTGTAATTAGAATTGGGCTTTATTCCCGCATGAGCTACAATTACATCTAGCCCAGCCCAACTCAATCACTTATTAAGCCTACGCCCCATTACACTCCAAATGGTACAAGCTGAGCGGCCCTAAAATTGTTCTTTTTATTTAGAGAGAGAAAAGAAAGTGCATCCCGTTTACTGATAATTGATAATATACTTTAAAATATAAAAACACAATAAGCGCGCTTAATATTCATCCAGTTAAACTCCAATCAAATTCAATTCATCAAAAAAAAAAAAAAAATTGCTCTTAAAAATAGATACCCATTTTATTTTTTTCTCGCATATCGGACTAGACTCAACTTGAATAAGATTCATTAAAACTTACTCAATTATGTATGAATCGATTCAATTAAAACTCATTTATATATTAATAAATATATACACCCACTTTTGTATATATACATACATATCATATATATATATATATTAGCTAATAATATAAGCATAATAGTTAGTAGATAATATTTAATAACTTCATATACTAGTATGTTGGAAATATATATGAAATATTTATATACGTTATCATATTAAGTGTATGTATTAATTATTTATCTAAGCATATAATATATTGTTATTATAGATATCACCGATTCGTTACATATTAATTCTTTATAAATATTATAATTTTATAATCAACAGAGATTGTGTTAGTTAATCGTAAAACTTCTATTAAATTTATATTTGTTTATTTTATTTCATAATCATTAAATCTTATCTAGAAAATAAATAATAAACTTGAATGAGCTCGACTTAAGCTCATGGTGGAATTCTTAGCTCACCGAACCGAGCTCGAACAAAGATTATATAAAAATCTCAAACTCGAGCTAAAAACTTTTGAGCTGAACCAATCTTGACAATTCAAAAACTGGCTCAACTCAACTCGGCTACAATCCTACTTTCAACCAACAGTCTTTGAAAGAAAAAATTCAGATTTGAATTTCTTAGTATTTTTGTCCAAACTTTAAAACCTAGAATGTGAGAGAGATAAATACATAAAATATGTCCCGCAACATTTATTAAATATTTTTGATGTTGCTCGAGTGAATTTATTGGATAGCATTAAATGTTCAATAAAAGCCATGAAAATTATTTAATAAGTTTGTCTCTCCCATTCTATATCCTAGAGTTCCAAGCAAAGAACTCTGAATCCAAAAAATGCTATATACTTCTATCTCATCGTGTTAATATGATCTAAAGGTTGATAAATAATATTACAAATAAGAGATACAAAAGTATAATACATAAAGTAACTCTTTAGAAACAAAAAGGTCAGGAATCAGGAGCCCCCGGATGCACAACTTGAACCATCTCATGATTTTCATTAATAACTCGCATGCACAGATAGCAGCCCCATTCATTTCGGATGAATCGATCTGCCTGCTAAATTTAGAGAAAACCTTAAATGTACAAGCTTTATATTTTCACTTCCCCACTAACTACAATATTTCAGACAAAAAATCCAATCCAAAACAACCTAATACTCACCTGTGATTGTTCTGTTCCTAGCATCTTTGTAATTTGCTACTATGCTGTTCCTGAAAATGAATGTGCACCCTAATAGGAAGCCATATTTCAGTTCCCAACATCTTCTTTGTCCCAATCTGCCGCAACAATACCAGGAAGGAGGACTTAAACATACCAACCGAAAGGGGTTTCGGCTGGAAGATAAACAAATTGACTGCTAAATTCGGCCCCAGTACTACAAAACATCCATGGATAGAAAATGAAAAAGTGGAACTGCCACCACGTATAGTTCTTCCGTTTGGAGTTTCTTCACTATAGCCTCAGCCTTTGATGAATCCACACTTTTCTGAATGGTGTTTCTATTAAAATGCGGAACTGTCACCATACGTCTCTAAGGTATCGTCCATCCATTTGGAGTTTCTTCACTATGGCCTCAGCGTTTGATGAATCCACACTTTCCTGAAACATATACCGGAAAAATATTTTAGAACAAGATTCTTCCAACAGACTACCAACCATGGGGTCCATGACAGCAATAATAGCCCTTAACAAAATTGGTGGGATGAGAGGAGTGGAAAGTGCAATTGGATGCTGCAACAACCTGATACAGACATGCAAACACCCCTGAACCATATTATTTACATATAGCACTAAGAGATGGTTTACCTTTTGACACACACACTGAGTATTTACCTGCTGCTGGACGATTGTATTCAAAGTCCGATGAACATCTCTGGCCATACCTTTGGCATCACCACAAACATATAAATATCCCCCCTGAGAAATCAGACTCCATATATACGCAGCCTGTGCATGAAAAAGTAAATTTGTTTAATGCAATGGGTAATTATGTAATTCATCTCACCAACAGCAACCTTTGCTTGCTTGCTTACACTACTTACTTTTTCCATCATCTTATGTTGAACATACTCCTTCTGTGGCCCCTCCCTTGAAAATGTAACTATCAACTCTGATAGCACACCTTGCTCCACAAAACTATTTAGCTCATCTTCATAAATGAAGTCCTATAAACATTGATCAATCAGAATAAACAGTACTCACATTTATTTCCAAATACTAAAGGACTTGAAGGTGCACATAGCAATGTCAACCTTACCATCCGGTGATTTCTACATCCAAAAAAGAGTAATCCAGGGCCAATCTGCGCACCCACCTCTTTAAGGGCTGATTTTTCCTAGACAAACAATTTTACCTTTCAACATTCATCTATACACTGTAAGGGAAGCCCTATTAGCCATAAAGTTATTCCAAACCTGTAGAAATCCTCTGAATGGTGCCAAGCCGGTACCAGGTCCCACCATGATGATGGGAAGTGAGTGATCAGCTGGTAACTTGAAATTAGATTGCCTAATAAAAATAGGAGCACAGCTACAGCCATGGCTCTTCTCCAGAGGAACTGCATTCTGTTCTCATTCAATATGAATGAATGTTAAAACTTTAAAACTAAGTTGTATTACTAGACATGATGCATGTGTAACATTGAAAAACCACCATATACAATTAGCACAGTATAAGGGAACAGGAAAAAACTGAGTAGCACCTTCATCCAGGTTGAACATACTCCTTTATGGATTCTGCCGGTGGGAGTTGGACCATAAACTAAAGCACAGGTCACATGAACCCTATGGGGCGCAAACCTGAACAAAATATAGGAGCAGTAATATTAGTTGAAGCTGTATGCTATGAGTAACCAGCCATGATTACTGTAAGTACAAAGACTAATATACCTAGGGGAGGATGAAATTGAATAGTAACGGGGCTGCAAGCGAGGCGCTATTGCTGCAAAAAATACACCAATAGGAGGCTTTGCAGATGGGAACTCACCCATTATCTCAAGAAGACTTCTCTGACTCCCAACAACCCATTTTGAGTATTCATCCTGGAAAATGAAAAGCACAATAAACATTGACAAAAACATAACTAAAGACAAATATGGCAAGGACGAGTGAAAAAACAAACAAAGATCTGATAACCTTTCCCTGAGGGGATGACAAAAACTTAAGCCTCTCTGCTTCACCAGGTTCAACGGCATAAGCAGCCAAAGCAATTAGAGCAGCCTGGAAGCACAGACAAAAGGAACCAGTAAAACAAGTATCTAAGTGACAAAACAAGAATGACGAGAAGGAAATAACCAAGAAAACGTGAAAAATAAAACCTTTCGAGGAGGACTTAATAGATCTGTGTAACGTGCTAATGCAGTGCGAAGCGTGCAAGGACCAGGGAAAGGAGGTGGCAATGCGCTTCCAAGGGGTGTGCCATCATCACTGTCAACGTGAATAGAGAACAGCAAATCTAGTGGTTGACCCAACAATTTTCTAGCTTCTTCCACAGTTTCATCACAATTTTCAGCATAAACACCCACATGGTCTCCAGTTTCATACCTGAGGAAAAAAGGGAGTGATAATCATTAGTTAGAAACTAAAACTAAAGGTACATTTGGATAATGAGATGAGATGAGAAATTCTCAAAACTTCTCACAATTTCCTTCCCAAACATCACTCAAAGACAAAACATTTTTCACTTTCGAACCTTCGACTTTTTCATCTAATTGTTACCTAATCATAACAACTTTTACAAGTTTCAAAACAAAACACAAAAATGAATACAACTTTTTCAAACTTCAAAACAAAAATAATATTAAACCATTTCTCTCTCCTTTCCCAAAAATAATATTAAATCATCTCTCTCTTTTCCCAACTTTTTCTCTCCTTTCACAAAACCAAATAAAACATCTTAACACAGACCATTTCACTACTATTCACAGAACCCCGAGATACTCCAGGTGTCCAAACAAACCCTCAATTTCAGAACCTCTGTTAAGTACAACATGATACTATACAGATCCAATAGTCATTTAACATGAGGGAGAAGGGAGGGGTGCAGATAAAAAAAATCCTGGAAGATTATATATACAGCAGCCATTAAAGAAAACAAAGAATGAAACGCAACTGTAACCAAGAAATCTATACATATATTTCACTAAACTACACCAGGTCAAGCACTTCCCTCCATAATTACTCCCTTTTCAGACTTAGGGTTTTCTAATGAAAGGGTTTATTGTTTTATACATTATGGAATGAAATGGAAAAGCCATGGTATCATGATCGAATGCTAAACTTTAGCATAATCGTCTAAGATTCCATTTCAGGCTTACAAGAGAAATATATAAACACAAATCCCTTAGCATTCAGATTGCGCAAGTGATAAATCTATTTACTAGTCAAATTGTATCATTTGTGAAGTGGTACACAAAATATCACATAAAAAATGCTAAAGGACCATGATCAGAATCTATTTATAATTCCCAAGGAATAAAAGTACTGCAGAAAACTGGCCCGACCAATTTTTTTATCTTTTCTTTTTTTTTTTGGGTGGGGGGTTATTTCAGGCATAGCCCAGCTCAGGAGTGCCAAATTATGCTTGACAATGAAATCATCAACTTAAACTTATCACAGGCATCCACATATGTAAGCAGAGGTACTATGAACTCATGAACTTACGTAATGCCAGTCCCTGCAATATCAAACTCAAGATGTATGCAGGAGCGATCAGACTCAGGTTTGTGAAGCTCTTTTTGAGCAGCAACAGTAACTCTTCAGGCAAAAGAATTAAAACCAACTTCAGTAAACACTAATAAAAATGACATAACCAACCACATGCACATCTCCACACACCTGCAAGGATGGTGTATATCAAATGAAGCTGTGCCGTTTGCCATATTTGAGTAATTATCATCACAAGATGTAGCAGTGGGATCATGAACTTCCACTTTATATTCAGGAATAACAGCCGTGTATGGAGTAGAGCCAGAATTCACGTGATCATCCACATCTTGAAGTAACTGATCTAACTCAGGCCACAGTTGTTCCCTCCTAAAGTAAAGCCATCAATTCATTACAGCACAGAACTGAAGTCATACCACATGCTAAAGCTCCATCTTCCAATAATTAGAATTCTATAAAAGAATATGCAACAACATTAAACTTATTTATTGCGTATTAAAAAGACTATAAAGCATACCAAGCAGCAAAATCATCCTCTATACATAGATCATCATCACCAAAACCAACTGGAATAAGACGCTTTGCACCTGCATCAACAACATAGGATTGAGTTCTAGAGACATTAGAAAGATTGTCAACAAAAACGAAATAGAAGGCTTCATATCATGTAGGCACAGCAAAAGCTGATCAACAACTATGCTTTTACACAATTAACATGTAACATGCAGGCACGGCAACATGCTTTTACCAGTTAGAGTCACGTGTATATACTAGGCATACAGCAAAGTCACAATAAGAAGGGAAAAAAAAACTTAAGTATGAAGCAAGAAGAAAACAAAGTTCTTGTTGAGAGTATACAACTACTAACCGCTGATTCAAATATATGCACAATCTCAGAAGTTTAGGAAAAATTTGAAGAAAAGACTTGGATATAGACTTCGGTTTTAAGAGTCCAGGCAACACTCTTTTCTTTTTATTGGCACTGGGTGTTCGGGAACAAAGTCCCGACTAATCTCGAGAGTGCATAAGCACTTGGCAAGGACTAAGGAGTTTCCCGCAAATGCATCTCGGGTAATTTAAGGGGAAGCTCTCTCAGTCCGATAGCCCCTAGAAATTGTTTGCACCCAAAAGAATTCGAACATTAGACCTAGAGGGAGCATACTACCCAGATCAAGGCCTTTACCACTTGACCTAACCCCTAGGGGTTAGTTTAGACAAACTCTTTTAAGGATGATCTATTGATTATGGTTATCCAGCAACCCAAATTAAAAGATTAAACAAGAAGATGGGATGGCTCTACAGAACCTTTAATAAAACAAACTTATTAAATGAGGTTTGAGAAACCTAAAACATTGTGTGACAATATGGCAGCAGTGCATCATTTTTTATTTTTTAAGTGCGGTGCAGAAAAAAATAATTTAGATGAGCTCGAGCAGACAGGCCATTTATTCCCATCATTCAATATAATCAACATTTAACATAGAAGTATCAGAAAATTAAACACAAATTATAAATCCTAAAATAACATAACAACCTACACAAACTATTTACATATTAATAAAATATCTCTTATAATTAAAAAAAAAAAAAACAGTGAAAAAAGAAAAGAAAAACACAACACCCTGCACACAGCTGAAGCATTCACTAGAATTTAGTCGAAGGTTCACAACATGTCAATTAACAAACTAATACCAATTATAGTCAGGAAACCATCAACAAACAGTGCTAATATTCTGATAAAGCAAGGTTATAGCTTATTTTCATAGAAATCTACATCAACTACACAACATTTCAGGCGGTTGAAGTTTTTTAAAAAAAAAAATCCATCTTGTTTTACTGTAGCCAGAATACACATAGAGAAAGCATTAATTTGAGAGGGAGAGGGAGGATGACATCATAACCATTTAGAGGATTAGACATTGGAAGGTGACAACAAGATGCTTCTCACGATAGTGAATGTCTTTTATTTTTTGAGAGTGCATGCCAATATTGAAAAATTCAGTCAAACCTCCAAGTTGTCAATAATAGTTAAAAAAAAAGTAACACTATGAGATTCCTCCATACAGTAAGGCCATGATAACAGGCATATGATGAAAAAGTCTATACCTTGATCACTAAGTTGTTCATCGACCACCTTTCCAATCTGTTCCAAAAAGGGTGTCATCAGATCTCACAATTTTCTTTTTCAGATCTCACAATTATAATACTATAAGGATGAGCATGCACAAATTACAAACTTACCTTATTGAAATGTTCATATTGCCGGTTACCCAAACCAAAAACACCATATCTGAGTTGTTGAAGCCATGAACCCCTATCTTTAACCTAGAAATAAAACCGACACATTTTCAATGTAACAGATAAACGTAGAAAAAATGTGAACTTATAATTTCTATACATTGTAGATTTGAGTAAATCTACCAACCTCTGTCAACCATTTATAAAATCTTGCAGCATTATCAGTTGGCTCCCCATCTCCATAACTACAATGTAAGGCTCAAATATATTGAATACGCCATAATTGCCAAAAAGAAATATGCATTCCAAATTTAATATAACACCAGTAAAGTTAAAAGTCCATCTTACGTGGCCAGCATGTAAAAGATCAAAGTCTCTTTCTTCAGCTTTTCTCCATATTGATCACCATCCACAGCATAATCATCCTATTGCAACACTAACCAATCAGCACTCTAAATAATAAACTTTCCCTCTCAAAGAAGCAACTACCTGTACCATGATGCAATGACATGCAACAACTCCAATCCAACGTACCAGGTCAACAACTTTGACAGCTGCTTTATCATATCTTGCCTTTATCTCCTCAGCTAAAGCCTATAGTTAAAAATTAACACCTTAAATCCTACAAAAGCTGTGTAAAGCCACAGGTTTAAAATAAAATAAAATTAACTGCTCATAGAATAAAAAGGGAAAGAGAAAATGATCTTTTATTGACGAACCAACCATGAAGTTCAAGACACGCATTAACACAAGTTTTAACCTGCAGGATACTGATCACTTAGGAAGGTATAGCCTTTTTTTTTTATAAGTTAAAAATCTTATTCATCAAAATATAATAGGTGAGGCCCATGTACACAGGAGTATACAAAAGAAACACCTAGTTATATTCTAGTACTAAAACAGTGAAGATAATAACTCGTTTACAGCCCCTCCCTTGAGGACAATAGCAGAAAACCAACAAAGCAAAGTACTGATAAAAAAAACTTCCAGAATTCATCTACATTGTGTTCGCTGTCATTTAAGCACCTCATTTCTTCCAGCCAAATGCAACACATAATACACGAAGACATCATCTTCCATGCGGCTGCCACTTGGGAACAAGTTTGAAGGCTGCTCCAGCTTGCTAGGAAGGTAAATCCTTACTGTCATTATCGTGATCTTCCAAACTACATTAGCGAAATATGTAACCATACTAACTTAAAAGCTCCGATTAGTAATCAAAATATGTAACCATACTAACTTAAAGCTCCGATTAGTAATCTCATCATGTATGCCAGATAACATGCCATCGTGCAAGCCGCAATACTTGTAGCTAGTACCGGCATGAACGTTAACCTTTTCGTGTTCTTATGATAGGACACGCCAGACACTTGGCACAACAAAGCCGTTTCAATTTCAGGAAAACCAATGTCACGGCCACAGCTCAATCAAGTCACCTAAAGCGTAAAGGAGATGCTAATAGAAGCTGCAGTCTTATCAACCCTCCCGAAATTCCTCGACGAGTAAAAGTTCTTGAAGTTAAAAAGAAAAACATATCTAACAATTACATATATCAAATTAGGATCAAGTCTATTTATATTAGCCCAAAACTAACCCAGATACAGGTTGGCTTACATTTGTAGAGTGCCCCTCTCGCATTGGGGAACAAACACAACGGCAAAGTTTTCTCCTAATTCCCTAAATGCACGAAATGCCAAATTAACAACCAGTATCACGTCCCCATTAATCCGTATTCTAAACAAACCGGAATTTCATGGCGTCAAGCATTTTGCAATTCTCACAACAATGAATCGGCATCGAAAATGTGAGCCAAATTAAACACATATAGACAAAAACTACCGCAAACCACTCAAAACACAAATGAACACTCAAATCAAAAACCTCAATTTCCTAAAAGAAGGAGAACTAACGCCAAGTTTAAGATGAGAGGTAATAAAAGTTAAAAAATATATATTATTATAATTTTTTTTTTTTAAGAAAATGATACACTTATAATTTTTTTATAATTTTTTTTATTTTTAGAATTTTTTAGAATTTTTTTATTTAATAATTAAAAAAATTATTATTAATAAAATTATATATTTTTAAAAAATATAAATATTTAAAAATATTTAAAAAATATTTAAAAGAAAATAAAAATATTATAAGTAGTGAATAAATAGTAATATAATTATAAAAATATTTTTTTTTTAATATTAATTTTATTTTAGAATTTAAAAAAATTGTTTTGAAATTTTAAAAAAATTAAATTTTTTATTTTATTTTATATAAAAATTTAAAAATATTATAAGAAATAAGATAATAGATTGTGAAAAGAAACAACTTGACCTTAGCGAAGCCCTCCGCTGTGCCAGTCTGAGTACCGAAGAAAATGGCAACCTTAGTCTTCCCGGACTGCGTATCCAACTCGTCCTCCTCATCATTCACCGAAAACTTGGGCTCCACTACCGGCTTCACCTCGCCGCCGTTACTACTACGATCCCACGTTCTCCTCCATACAAACAACAACAGCCCGATTATAAAGGCCACCGACGTCGTCACGATCACAACCGCCGAGTCCGATTCTGACCCATCCAGCGATATCCCAATGGCCGACTTCAGCACCCGTAGGAACGAACCCGCATTGGAACCCGGCTTCGCCATCCAAATTTCAAGCTCGAACAGAGATTTCAAGTTCGAAACAAACAAAAGAAGAGCTTTCATACAAGGTCGTTACGCTTTTTAAGAGACGGCAGAGGTCTTTTCTTTTTCAAATCTCTCTCTTCCAAAAAGGCATCGATCTTTACGAGAGAGTCCTAGAAAGACGGTGGTCGGCGATGGAGACAGACAGAGACAGGGAAAGGTTTGGAGACACGAGCTACCTGTGGTGGGCCCACCGGCCTTGATCAAAAATTGTCGGCGCTTTTAAATTTTTAGGTCCGATTTGAATTGAAGATGAATAGAATGTAAACAAGTTTAATTTATTTTTTAATATTATTATTTTAAATTTTAAAAAATATATATATTAGAATTTAAAAAATATATATTAAAATTTAAAATACTTGGATTAAATATATATTTTATATAAAAATTTAAAAAATATAATGATAAAGGACAGGTAATTTCGTCTACGAATTCAAACCGGTCGTTAATGGAGCAGAGTCGGCCACTTTTACTTCTTTGGCAGGAGTTCTGGGTAATTTCGAGAATAAATACTGGTAGTTCGAATAGTAATAAAATAATAATAATAATAATAAAGTAATTATATAATTATAATTTTTTATATAATTATATTAGAAATGAGAGATATTTTATAAGCTCTTTTATAAATAATAAATTGATTTATCATAATTTTTTTATTATTTTTTTATCATTTCATGATGTAATATTAATTTAAATTAATAAATAAAATATAATAAATAATCTTTAATCATCTAATATCATATTATAAAATAATAAAAAATAAGATGATAAATAGTATTGTTCTTTTATAAAATTATGTATAAAAAATATATATTATTTTATAAAAAATGTTCCTTATTTATAATATTATTGTATAAAAAGTTATAAAAAATATTGTTTGTGTATCATTATTCATAATAAAATATTAAATGAAAATAAAAAAGCCATTAAAAATAGTTGAGAAGTGTTGTATACTAAAACCCAACATAAATTTTACCGGTCAACTATCTTAACATTTTATGGCAAGGCAACCAACCTTTTTTATTCGGAAAAAAAGAAAAGACAAAGTTACGTAAAAAAAAATTATATAAAATTATATTTATAAATTATATTATTTTACAAAAAAAATAGATTTATTTTGAATAATCTTATAATCTGATATATTACATCAATAATTTATAATTTATTTTTCTATAGTTCTTTTATTATTAAAGTATTTCTCATTTGTTATTTTTCGACATTTGCAAATTTTGTCCATCCAAATTTAGATTTTTTTTTTCCCACTTGTTTGGCTCCCAAGAAATGGGAAGGAGATATGTAATAGCAATTAGCCAAAGTTAAAATCTCATTTTTAGCTAATAGGAGAAGAATTTAATTTTAGCCATTTCATTTACATCAATTTTCACATTAAAAATATAATCATTTATTCATTATATAAAAATAAAATAATATGAGATGAATTTAACTTTAGTTATTCTATTCAAACCAAATCTCTATATAAGATTATTCATTATTTATATATTAATAAAATAATACTGACTTAATTTTTTTAATTATTAATTTTGTTAATTTCATCATTTTTTATCATTCTACCTATTATATATCAATTAGTAATTATATTCTGGTTAAATTATTGGTCAAGAAATTATATTTTTAACTCTTTTTTAGAAATATTATTATCATTAAATCAGAAAATTGAAGTATATAAATGTTTTATAAAGATTAAGAAAACTCAATTTATAAACCAACTAATTTTAGATGGGACGCAACTTCTAGATCTCTTAGATATATAGTCTAAGAGATTAAATACGGCCTCTTAATGAGACATTTATTAAGTTATCTCCTACAAAGAGAAGAAAAACTAAAACTCTACGGATTATGAGTTCGAGAGATTATTTTTCAATATAATTTTTTTTAACAAACAGAACACGACAATAAACAACTAAACAAACAATAAACACAAAAACAAATCCAAAAACAAATCGATTGCGGTAGCACGTGAACAACACGAATCACACTGTGAGTGGTCAACCACAAGCCGGAGGAGGTTGGTGGCCTTAAATATGTGAAGAGCCACACATGACGGAGTAAATTCCTCGAGATTGCGAGGCGTGTCGAACGATATATCCCGCGCATTCAGAGCACGTGTTGTTCCATTTGACAAAAGCTCCGATCGACAGACAAGGAGAACAACGACAGAGCGCATGGTAGGCATAGGCCATCGAAACTACTCCAACTTGCAATAAGCCGACTCAAAATACCAAAAACCAAAATCCACAATCAAAACTTACAAACATAATAGCCAAAAAAAGAAGAGAAAATAAAAGAAGGGAGAGCGGAGGGAAAATGGAGACAAAACTCTACCTCCCTCTACTCTAAGCTCGACAGTAGGCGGAGGATTTTTTTTCTCGCAAGGGGAGAATTTTTTCAGAATTGAGAGCTGGTTATCTTTCCAAATCATGGATCTTAATTATATTTTTATATTTTTTTACTAATGTGGAGAAGAAGAGAGATAAAAAATAATAAAATAAAGATTTGCCTAATAAAAAGTATTCATCAAATTTGTTCTTATTTTCAAAATTACCGTAGCTAATTTTCTACTTTGCCTAATCTATTGCAGGTACTTTTTCTTCTTTAATAATTAAATGTTGGATGAGTTTAACTATTAATTAATTTATTGAGAATGCTCTAATAGCTCGGGAGCATTCTCAATATATATATATATATATAAATACACATGTTTGCATTTTTATGTAAAAGCATTAATTGAATTTCAAAAACATTTTTATGTATTTGATCTGATACATATTTAGAACGATAATGAATAAATTATTCATGATTTTTTTCTATCCCTCTCTATATTAATTCTTTATTTTTTTTTCTTTATTTTTTTTTCTTTCTATATTGTTAATCAAATATCTATATATACATGTAAGCATTTTATAAAAACATTGGGATGATCGATATAAGTGTCATGAACGGTTAAAATCTCTAATTTCATGATTTTTTTTCATTCCCTCTCTAATTTACATAAAATCTCTAATTTCATGATTTTTTTTTCTCTCCCTCTCTAATTTTGTGTGTGTGTGTGTGTTTTTTTGTTTGTTTGGTACATCCGCATTTTAGAAATGAAAATGAGTAAAAAGAATTTAACCAAGTGTGAATGGTTTAATATAATGCACGAAGTCATATGTCAGGAGACCTCTTGGCAGTACTAAACATTAATATCACAAAGCTAATATAAAAATATAGGTTGCATGATTAAACCTACAAATACTCAGTATATATTTTGCACCAAATACATGGATTAGCTTAAAATATAAAGAAGGTCTTGTTTGCTTATAAGAATGAGATCAAAAATCTAAACACATCTCAAACTTATTATTATATTTTTTTTAAATCTTCATATAAAATATAATAAAAAATTTAACTTTTTCAAATTCTCGTAAAACTTTTTTAAATTCCTATACAAAACAAATATTAAAATAATATCTTACAACAATATTCTTTTTTTTTAACTTTTATCTCATCGCATCTCATCTCATTTCTGAAAATAAACAAGGCAGTCCAATTTGCTCCGTTTGGATTCGGATATAAGATAAGTGGAGATGAGTTTAGTTTATTTTTTAATATTATTATTATTTTAGAATTTGAAAAAGTTGAATGAGAATTTCAAAAATATGTATTGAGATTTGAAAAAAGTAAATAAGAATTTGTGTTTTGTATAAAAAAATTAAAAAAGTGTAAAGATAAAATGAAAATAGTTGTGAATCCAAACCGAACAAATTTTCAAATTGATTATCTTAACTCATCTTATCACATTATTATAACTTTTTCAAATTTCTATACATTTTCACAAATTCTCGTACCAAATATAATAAACAATTCAATTTATTCAAATCTCAATATACTTATAATATTAAAAAATAATATTCTAATAATCTTTTATTCAATTCATCTGAATTCAACTCATATCCACGTCCAAATGCACCCAAAATACCAAACGGATCAAAACACGTTAGAGAATATAACTTGGTAACAACCTGATGCATGCATGAGAGTCCATATATAATCAAAACAAAAGCAGAACGTCACCAAAGAAAAACATTTTTACTGACAAATACATCGTAAGAATTATCTTGTTCCTCAATCATTTCATCATTATTACGAAGCATCTCAGTTTTCTATAGAAATGTATGTTTTTTCCTTTCAAACGATATTCCAATCCCTTTCAAACTTGTTTTTAAGAAGAGCAAGTTGATATTTAGGTAAAACCACGGTCACTGTCACTCCATCTGCAGCTGCACCAACACGAACACCACCAGCTTCCCCTTTGCCATTTTTTGGTCCTGGAAGCACCAAAACAACACCTTCATCTCCAACCCCATTGATGGTATAATTGGCAAACACAGGCCAATGTCCCTTCAACTCCAATCCATAAATATTACTTTCTTCCAAATTCACAAACGTCAAGTTAGCTCCATATGTTAAAAAATCTGCCTCCCCAGTATCATAATTATTATTGATCTCCACTATTTTTTGAGATATTAGCTCTAAAACTGCAGAAACATCAGCTTTTGCCACTGAGAAATCTGCTTCAATCTTGCTCAGCAGCACCATGCCATTAGTTGGATGCTCATTTTCCTTGTTGTGAGGATCAGTACTTGTGCAGATTGTGACAATCCTTGTACCCAAATCTTCCTTGGTTTCAGATATATATTTCCATATTACTGCAGAGATAACTTCAAAATAAGAGGTTTTGGCTGCTAATTTGTCATGATCTGCACAGATATTTGTTACCATATGCTCAAGTTGTTTGACGGTTACTGGAAAATAGTCTGTCTCCATGTTACAGTTATTGGCAGTTAGCCAGTGATCATCTCCTAGAGGCTCCATCCTTTTCATGATGGAAACTGATTTCTCGCAACTTGGGGGAGGAAGTTTCGGTGGATTTGGGGTTTGGAGAGATTTGGGTGGCATTTCATGACCAGACAAGATCTGACCCCACATGTTGATGAAGGCCGAGGCTGAGAATGCATCTCCAAGAACATGTGCCCAGCTCAGCCCCAATGACATTCCTCCGCATTTAAACCGGGTGAACTGATCATTGCATGCACGAATGCAGCGACAACATGGAAAAAAAATAGTCAAATTTTCTCACTTCCAAGATTTTTCCTAAAGGGTTTATTAATATATATATATATATATATATGAAGTTATTTTTGTATATTTTTTACATATATATTTTATTAATGTGATTGACTACACTACTTCTTTTAATATAAAATAACTATTTTAGTAAATTACAAGATCAATAAATATGTCAATAATATACAAAAACAACTATATATATAAAAAACTCTTAAGTCTCATTTGTATTTAAAATTCATTTCAATTTATTTTATTTTATTTTAAATTTATTATTAGACTTTCTCAATTTTTTACATAAAATATAATAAATAATTTTTTAAATTTTAAAATAATAATAATATTAAAAAATAATATTTTATTTAAAATTTAAAAATATTTCAATTCATTTTATCTTATTTGTGACTTCAAACTAATACTTTTATACATTTAGGCTTGTTCAGATTCGAAATTGAAATAAGATGAGTTTTAAAAATTAAATAAAAGATTATTATTATTGTTTTAAAATTAAAAAAAAATGAATTATGATTTAAAAAAATTATATTAGAATTTGAAAAAATTATATTTAAAATTATATTTTGTATAACAATTTAAAAAATTTTAATAATAGATTTAAAATAAATTAAATTAAAATGAGATGAATTTATTATTCAAATCGGGGCTTGGTGGCCGACAGTGTAATGCCACGACAAGTGACGGCAAGGGTAGGGAACTGGTCATTGCAGGTATAATAATGTCAATCCGTATTTTCAAAAAGTGACAGCAAGTTCTGGACCTAACAGCAACTGCAAGTTTGATCTCAAGGGTTCAATTAGAAACGAGAAAGTACTTGACAAAAACTCAACCTAACAGCGCAAGTTCTCAACTAATAAAGAAAAAAATTGTAATGATTTGTATAATATGTTCTAAGTATCGAAGTTTCGTGCAGAAAAAAACTTTTTTACTCTTCGAAACTCACCTCGTGCTACACCGGTGGGTGTAGCACTGCTCATGGATTATGATCTTTATGTTCCAACAGTTTTCTAGATACACATGATCTACTTCTATTTATTCAATAATGGCAGACAATCGACATGACATATAATAATATTTAAAAAATAAGATAAACTACACGTCCGTACGAGATTGGCTCTAATGATCATGATCATTAATATTCAACCTAATTAAACTGAACACGACATTAATTAATGTATTGAAAAATTAATACATGCAGACCATACGTGTGTATATATCTACAAAAAATATTAAAAAAAAAATCAGCAGAAATTTCGTACTTTTCCAAAATTATAAATTATACATATAGAGCTAGTAATTATACGTACCTGTATAATGACCAGAGGCGAGAAAGCAAGATCAGGACCAAGAACTTGATTATGAACAAGAGTACCATGAAAGCAATGATCTTTCATGGCCAAAAATTCTTCAATGGTGGTGTCGCAATCCGCTTCAACAATACGCACACCACTGTCGTTGCACTTGATGAATGGCCGGCCTGTTTCCGATCTCCGAACCCTCCCAGAGACGGTGAAGTAGTGGTCTAGGCATTGGAACATGGGTTCCTTTAGGTTAAGTATTGAGAGCCCCTCAACTGCTTCTCGCCTAAAGAAGTAAACCCCCTGAATGTAATGGAGCTTCATGGCCAAATCCATGTGCGTCAGCTCGTGCACCTTGCTCTCGCCGGTCACCGTGGCCGGCACCACCGACGATAGCTTGAAGTTAGAAACCAGGCTTCCCATGTTTCTCGAGGCCATTTTTCGTGGGTGAGTTTGCTCGGAGAGTCTAAATTAGGAGATCAGGACGAAGAATTAATGAAGGGAAATGAAAAAACATGCAGTACTACAGTAATAGTATAGTACTGATCAGATCATTCGAGTTGATTTGTCCAGATATTTAGTTTTCCTGGCCGGAGGAAGGAATTAAGTCTCCATAATTTAAAGCAGAGCGCAGAGACGCCATGCGTGCTGCATCGAGCTAGCTCATGTGTCATGGAGGATCTTTCTAGCTCAACATGCATGTGGGGCACCCCCTAGTGCCCAAGTATTATGGATACGGCCTTAATGATCAGAGAGAAAGATCGGAAGGACGGTAACGGTTGGATCAATTGAAACGATCGAGCTGTTGATTACAACACCACACGAAATAGTAGGTATGTATTTAATTTCAACCGGGTTGGGTTAAAATGAATTGATTCGTTAAAATATGATTAATGTTTAATAAATTGATAACAGAGCGTTAAAAAAATTTAAAAGTTATAATTATACTTTTATGTCCAAAAATAAAATTGTTGAAATTTTTAATTTATATTGTTTGGATTGTAGTTTTAGACTTGTAGCTAGCTATATATATATATATATATATATATATATTATAGATATTGTAATTTTAATATTATATAAAATTATGTTAAATTTAATCAGATAAAACAGATTAATTTCAATTATATTCAATCCATTTATATAAAAAATTGAAATGAGTTGAAATGATAATATTTACTAACGGGTCAAAATGAGTCGTGTCGTGCAAATTCATTATATTAATGAGTCATATTAGAATTTAAGATTTTAACACGATAATCTTAATATATCGTGCTTAGATTGACCAGCCCACATAGTATAATATAAATATGTTGATACGACACAGACATGACTATTATTCTATAAACACATTTTGACATCTCTAATTGAATGTGTTCATTCATTGTTGTGGAATGGGTACAAGTAACTCGTCTCATGTGTAAATGTATATAGAAAAGGAGAAATGATTAAGACAAGCTTTT
This sequence comes from Platycarya longipes, assembly GCA_036559045.1. Classification (NCBI taxonomy): domain Eukaryota; kingdom Viridiplantae; phylum Streptophyta; class Magnoliopsida; order Fagales; family Juglandaceae; genus Platycarya; species Platycarya longipes. Next base: position 26,713,694 of record CM071796.1, on the reverse strand, counting down.
GTAAAAAACATAAAACAAAAAAAAAAAAGATTCCACATAAAAAAAAGGTATAAAAAACTATTATTTATTAGTAAGGCTATTTTTTTGTAAAAAAGTTGTGTATTTAAGATTTGTACCTAACATTACTCTGCTCTTATTCACTTGACCCTCCTTGTAAAAATGATAACCCTATGAAAAGAAAATAAAAGTGTGCATGGAAGAAAAAGATTATGGACTCCATTTGGATTCAAATATGAGGTAAGATGATTTTAGATGAAAATTAGAGGTCGAATAAAATATTATTAGAATATTAATTTTTAATATTATTATTATTATTTTGAGATTTGAAAATGTTGAAATAAGATTTAAAAAATTTGAATTATTTATTATATTTTGTGTTAAAATTTAAAATAAAATATAATAATAAAATAAAATGAGATTAAATGATTTCTGAATCTAAATCTGAGCGTCATAAAAGAATATAGTAAAAAATGGATGTGGGGTGGGAGTATTTGTCTAATTTGCAAGTTGCATTAAAAAAAAATAAATTGTTTATTTACTTTCAATTATTTTTTATTAAAATTATTATTTTTTTATAAAAATAAGTATATTTTCATTATAGATAATTCATTATAAAAAAATAATATTTATAATTATAAAGCACGCAAACATCATACAAACCCTTTGAAAAAAAAAAAAAAAGTACATACACACTTCACATGAGAGGTGGAGTTGCGAGTATCTCGGGAATGGAGTTTATGTTTCATGACTTTTGAGACGACCCTAATTTCCCGTGGGTCCTGAGATTCATTATGCAATAATGGTACTAGGCTAGGGCCCCGACACCGACCACTCACGTACGTACTTGTATTTTGTGCCGGTTGGTCGATATTTATGCATGATTTATTCATTCCAAAAATTAAACAAAATATTGCACCTTTATCTTGGTACTTAATGTAAACAATCCAAATGCAATCCTCTATATGGTTGATCATAATTTATAAGCTATCAATGTAGTTATAAATGTTACAGGTTGAAAAAAATAGTTACCAAATGCAAATAAAACACTAAAAATCATCATGAGTTGATGCAACTAAATATAATATGTTACAATATTATTTATGAGTAAATATAGTACTACATAGAATATAGGTTGTGTAACCTACATATAATTGTCACTCATTTTAAAAATAAGAGTCACTCGAGCCAAACTTTTTTTGTCGGGCCCGTATTATAAAAGCAAAAGGAAAATACCGTTGGAGTTAGGTGCTGAGTATGATTTGGATATTAGTTTATGAATAACGTTTCATTTGAATCTGAATTTAATTTATTTTTTAATATTATTATTATTTTAAAATTTAAAAAAAATATATTGAGATTTAAAAAAAGTATATTGAAATTCGAAAAATGTGTATAAAAATTTGTGTTTTGTATAAAAAATTATAAAAATATAGTGATAAAATGTAAGTGAGTTGAGATGAGCTCAACCTACTTTTGAATCCAAACAAGGCCTAAGTCTAGGATGCCATCAATTTTGATATATCATATATTTTGATTTTTAATTTTTAATTTTTTTTAATGATTAAAAAAATAATTTTTAATATTTTAATATTTTTTTAATATTTTCAAAAATATTTTATTATAATAAAAAATATGAATGAAAAAATAAAAAAATAAAAGACAATTTTATCCAGAATCAAAATGAGCGGTTCCGACAAAATGGCTCGGTCGCATTAATGTTGCCGTGCGTATTCTCGTTGGAGCCGTAACGGATCAAAGGACAAGCCCAACCTAAAATAATTAATAACGCATTTATCAGAAAGAAAGAAGAGAAATGATAGAGATATAATTAATTTTATAATTATTTTAATAATTATATTTTAAATGAAGAGCATTTATATAAAGTGATATTATTTTTATAAATTACTTTATAAAAATATCCTTGATTTAAAACATAATTATAAAAAATGTTGTTGGGTAGGGACAGCCTTAATTCCGCCATGTCAGCGTCGTCCATTACTCCATTATCGTGATGTATCACTTACAAGTTACAATACATGCTCAGACCCCACTAAAAATAAATAAGAAAATTATTGGACGGTCATGAGTAGTACTAGGTACACCCTCTTAAATATGAATTGCAATATAAGCTTAATTATAAAAATTTATGAAATTATAAGTATATTTTTTTTAAATTATATATTTATCCCTTTTATCTTTATTTATCAATAATAATACAATCTCCGAATTGTAAATTTAATTTCTTTATAAATATAATCGATATAAATACAGTATCATCTCATATAATTACCTTTTTGCTTTAATTATTTTTAGGACTCTTTCCTTTCAAAATATTATAGAGCATAAAATTTGACGACATTAGAAAAAGGGTTTGCTATTCTTTATCTTCATACACCGTATATTATATTTATCTTTACTTTTTTTTTATAACTTTTTGGATTTTATTATTTCTTAATTAATTGAGTTTTTCTATTCATTATCTATACATCACATATTTATAAAGAGAAAAAATTTGAAACAAAAATAATGTATAGTGTATAGTGTAGGATAATGAGTAAAACTTTTACAAAAAATAGCAATTTGGAATGAGAAATGCTATTTTGCTAATGTTGTCTCATTGACATAGTACCACGTGGTTTAATTAAAAAATAAAAATAAACTTGAACACAATAGTGGAAGGAATGTTCTTTGAGTTTTAATCTTTATATTTTTGTATTTTTTTCAAGCATCATTTTATTTAGGGCGGTGGCTGTAGTGTACTGCCCTATTGCATTGTTAGCATAAATAATAAAATTTTTTTTGTTTTTTAATTTTTTTATATCGTTTTTTCAATATATTTAAACATTTAAAAAAATAAAAAAATAAAAAAATTATTAAATAATATTTATTTAGTCTTTAAGTTAAAAATAAAAGAGGGAGGGGTAACGGTCGGTGCATAAAGCATTTTCCTTTTATTTATTAAACTAACGACATAAGTTAGACATATCTTGACCTACGTTGGGCATTTTTTAAGGTGTGTTGGGCCTAAGGGTCCATGAGTTTAAAAGTGATAATTTGAATTTCTCGAAAATTAACTCGTTAACGTGAAAAATGTAGCCAATGGTTCAATATACACAACCTTCTCTTTTATCATTTGAAAAACATTATATTTCAGCAGGCTCTATATTCTCCACACACCGGTGATATGGCGAACTCGGTTCGCCCGCCATGTCACAGTTCGAATACTATAACAGTCCAAGTCGATTCTTCTTTCCCCCCAAAAACCCCATTCTCATGGAGACCCCTACAGACCCAAAACCCTCCCCCCTCCCCCCTCCCTTTGAGACTCCCAATCCCAGCCCGTCTTCTCCCCTTTCTTTGAGACCCCAAACTTGGAAACTTCGAGACCGTCTTTAGCCCCTCCCTGTGCTAATCTGACAACCGATACAAATGAAAAAACCCTAATTCCGAGGACTTTCTTATCTACCGAATCTCACAACATTCTCTACTTGATTTCCATAGAAAATAAAAGCTAAAATAATGTTAACAAAATCCATTAATTCTATTCACAAAAAAATAAATCCTACAAAATTCTCTACTTATTTTCATAGAACATAAAAACTCAAATAATGTTAACAAAATTTCATAAAATCATTCACAAGGAAATAAATTCCACAAAATTGTATACTGATTAATGTAGTAAGAATAAAAAAATTATCCAATTAGTAGAATGTGAGAAGTAAGAGGTAAGATCAGACGGAGAGGTGAGCTGAATATCTTTGATATTTTCAATAATAGATAAAATGATGGAGCCGAATGTGAGGAACAAATGGTAATGTTTGGACTTAAATGATGAAGCAGCAGGAGGCTTAAACGTGATCGAACGGAATTTTGTTACAATATGTGTTTGTTCGGACGATGGTAGGAGGAAGACCGGCGGCAATCAAAGGGACTAAAGGGCTGAGTCGAACGTGATTACTATAGCAAATCGAGCATGGGTGAACTTCCTCCGTAGGTACTATAGCAAATCAGATTCAAATTGAGGCTAAAATGATGGAGGGTTCTAGGTGATAAATGAGTGTTTATTATAGCAAAAAAAAAAAAAAAACCCAGGAGTAGAATACTATAGCTGCTATAGTATTATTAAAGTATAGTAAAACCCTTTTATTATAAAATAAGTCTAATAGATTTTATAAAAATAAATTTTATTTTTATATAATTGATTTATATCTGTCACACTTCTAATATCGACATGTGATGCACGTTTCACTGATAGACATCATTTCGTAAGATCGGCCGAAGGAATTTCTCATACGCATCATTTATGATGTATCAATCTTTCGAGAATATCTAATCACATGGATCACACGTCGCATTTGTAACGGACTAAAACTTGGACCGTAGATCCCATTGCTTTAGTTGGACTGTGTCCTTAATTCCCTACTCGGACTTCTACAACATCAATATCCGTTATTTGGATAATGAAAAATATTGAAAAGTATTAAGAAGAGTTATAAATAATAATAATAATAATAATAATAAAATAGAATATTAAATAATAGTAAAAAATAATTAATACTAATAAAAAGTAAGTAAAAATAATAATAAATTAATAGATATTAATAAAATATTTAAAAATACCTTATTATCTTTTTTTTTTTTGAAAAAAAAAATACCTTATTCTCCAAACGTAGTTCTAAGTGTCTTTTCCAACATTACTAAACAGTTTTAGGTAGATTGACAACTTATGTGAATTCTATCGTGAGGAGAGGTTTTTGGAAGGAGAAATCATATTTATAATTATGGATAGCGCAAATGTTATTTAACTGTTTAAAAAAAAGTATTATTATTATTATTATTATTTGTAATAATAAAACCTTTTTAAGAGTATGTCGGCAATACCATCAATAAAAAGGAATACGGATTGGTTAGTAAAAGCAAATGTGGCATATAAAAAACCAAATGTATTGATAATATCCTTGGGCGTAACATATATTTGCATCACTTTCACAACGAAAAGTCTTGAAATAAGGCATAGAAACAGTGAAGAAGTAAGGTGCCCGTCGTTATAAAATATATATACATATATATAATACACATAATAGAGACTTAAATTCATAATCTTATGAGGAAATTAATAGGGTTGATGTGATGGTTTAACTTTATTGTATGATAAATGTTACCGTCATAAAAATATTGTATAAGAATAAATTCATAAATTGATACGAATTCATATGATATATTAAACTTATTTTAAAATAAAAATAATTTTACTACATAATATATCACATTAAACTATATAGAAATTCAATTTTTTAGAATCTTTTTCAGTTTTTTAATGCGAGTTCATAAAAAGAGGGTATTTGCCTATTTGTGCACTTCTTTGGGCTAAGCTATATATATATATATATATATGTTATGACCTGGATAATTGCATTAACAAACATAAAGACTGAAGGCCTGATGTTGGGCCGTACGTGGGCTTCTGACAGACACAAAGACATGTTTTTTTTGTCAATTATCACTCTCTATTTATAACTAAAACAGTAATCAGAAATTGAATGCGCAGGCCGAGAGTTGTTGGGCCAGTGTTCCCTCCGAATAATTAATACACCGTACGAAGCTTGTCCGATAGTCTGCGCTGATCTTGGGCCGAAAAGAGGGGCGAGTTTGAAAAAGATACTTTTGCATGTATCAAATTTAATTCTAATTATAAAAAAATTGATTTTTTAATATAAGTTCCACTTTTTTTCTAAGGGTGAGTTTGCACATATCAACTTATATAAATGATTTTTCTAATTATTTTTATTACGAAAAATTCAGAAAACAAGATGAGACTTCAATAAAGAGAATCGGTATACTTCTAAATTCATTATTTGATATTGCCCATTGTGCCACTTCGTGCGCATATCGATATTGCAAATAGCTTCCCATGCTTCAAAACAATTCAACGTAATTCCTGTGTCACAATTTATACTTTCTGCAATCTAATTTTGATATTTTGTTGGATCTTTCAAAGCTGTAATTGTTCTATGAGAGTCTCCTTCAAGCCTTATTTTCTTTAATTGCACTCTTTGAGCTTCTTTCACTCCAATATATGCAGCCATTGCTTCATCTTGATTTGGGTTACAATTGTTTGAATGCTCTGCTACAATACAACTGTTATTATTCATATAAGATATTGTCATTTTTAATCATACTTGTTGATATCAAATAAAAAATGCAACCAAAATTAAAAATAAAAATCTAGAAATTAATAAAACCATTTGTTTAAAAGAAGAAGAAGTGAATATTGAATAGTAGCAATAGGTATAGGGAGTTAAGGACAATAAATCACGTTGACTAAGTTTGAATTACAGCAGGAATTGTATGGAGCTGCATAATGAATGGAACTAATTAGAAGTACGTTGATTGGGTAAAAATCGAGTAGGGAAAGGCCCACAATGTGGTCCTCCACAGGCACATCAACAAAATCAGTTGGGCCGTAAGTGCACGGCAACCAAAAGGAGGGACTCGCCCAATAGCGACAGAGGATCAGAGAACACACCGCCGCGCCGCGCCGCGCCACTGCCAAAACGAACCGCAGTCGACCCAGTCGAGGCGCTGCTTTTTGTCTCACTCTCGAACGAGAGAAGAGAGGAGTGAATAAAGGGCGAAACCCGAAAACATGTTATCCTCTCGACTCCATCGAATTCAAAAGTGAGAGCAATGTGGTGCGCGTGGGCTTTGCTCTATTGTGGTATGGAATAAACTAAAGTCATGCAAACTGGATAGCCGGAAAGTAAGAGGAGACTCCAATCGCTTTGTTCGCTCATTTTTATGGAATTTTGATCTCTGATTCGCGTATGCATTATATCCATACCGAATCTCTCTATCATCATGTCTCTTGTTTTCTATTTATTACTTGAATGCCACTTTTGCATCTGACTCTCTCTCTGTCCGCTTTCAGTTCTGTTTTCATCAATTTTGTTACTTGTATTTCTTCTCTCTTTGCTTCTTGAAATCCCTTCTCTGTCTAAGAATACACTGGTTAGATAAAGGGTTATTTTTTTTCCCGAGCATTATGAGCGAACCAGAAGAAAGGTTTTCAGGCATGGACTCGGTTTTATCAGGTCGGTTCACTTTTCTCTTCCATATTTTGTTTTTGTTTTTGTTTTTTTGTATATGTTTTTCTCCCTACGCTCTTCCAATTAATGGTTCTGTGTTCTATGCTCGTTATTGTTCTCCTGGACAATGCCTGTGACATTATTGTACTTTTTTCCCTTCGCTCTTTGGGGTTTCGTTCCTTTTATCACAAGTTGCTGTATTGTTGAGAATGAATGTCGGGCAATGCGTTAGTTTTTCTGGGTTTTTTTCTTTCATGTCCATGTAGTAATTTGTGGGTTCTTGATAATGATTGTACTTTGGTGGTTGATTGGGTTATTTATTTATTGTTTGGGATATTTCCCCTGGATTTTAACAATGATTGTCGATCTTACAGTCTTATTGTTCTTATTTGGATATGTATGTACAAGTGCGTGCGCTTTATTTCATCTTCTTAATATTAGCGTTGATGGAAATATCTGTGCATGGGTACTAATATTAGTTGTGGTTGTCAAAGCTTTAAGGAACATTTTTTGCACCAGAGTGGGCACATTTTAAGAGTATGCTTTTTTATATCAGCTACATTATGGGTGGAAATTCAAAGAGATGTTTTTATCAGAAGATATAACTGAAGCATTCTTTTGTTTGTCAGAGATTTGGGTATGTTTTTAGAAAGTACTTGAACTTCACGTAGCTTGTTATGATTCTTAAACAAGGTTTTAATATCACTAATTGAATAATTCTATATTTTCCTAAAGCCAATATCTGAGATTTCAACATTTTTTAACTTATCAAAAAAGATTTCAACATTTTTTAATGTTTAAGAGTTGATTTATCTCGTTTACTAGAACAGGCAAATTTGGGAATGAGTTTATGTGACCGGTTTTTGTCGATTAATTTTAAAGGTTAAAACAGGTGGACAAATACTGGGCAATAAAAATGAGGATTCAATGCCAATGAGCTCATGTCCTATACGCTTCCTGTACATTATTTGTATTTCAATTAGCATACAAAAGAATACTATAGTGGGAACAATATATGAAATATAACTGGATATATCACACAAGGATTCAGTTCTGTAATTGCTGCTTGATTGACTACCTCAGCTAAGAGAAAGCGCACACACACACACACACACGTATTGATAAGTAGATTATATATATATATGTACTGTGGACACTTGTTTGGAGAATGCGAATGATGACTCTTTCCTTCTTAGGTTTGTTGAGAGTTTTTCTGTCATGTTAAACTTGTTCTAGATGTGACCTTGGAGATCTTAAGTTGAAGTTAATTTCCTTTTTCATGTTTGAAGGTTGTGCACTTGATCCTGCAAAATATAGCCAGCTAAGCTTAGGAGAGAAAAGAGCACTAGTCCACGAGATTGCCCGATGGTCAAAAGATGCCCCAGAGATTCTTCGCTCTTTTACCCGTCCAGAGCTTCTTGAAATCATCTGTGCTGAAATGGGCAAAGAGAGAAAGTACACGGGATATACAAAATCTCAAATGATAGAACACCTTCTAAAGTTAGTTTCTCAGAATTTTGAGGGGCAAAATTCATTTGCCTTGTCTCCTGCTCGTATTGGATTAAAAAGGAAAAGGAATGTAGTCTCTCCTTCTCAACTATTGACTGACCTAAATCATGCTCCTCCAGTAAACAACGAAGAAGAACATGTGAAAATTCTGCTCTGTCAGAATGTCGCTTGCAGGGCTTCTTTAACTCCAGAGGATGCCTTTTGCAAGAGATGTTCTTGCTGTATCTGTCATTATTATGATGATAACAAGGATCCTAGTCTGTGGTTGACCTGTGAGAATGACCTCTGCGGATTGTCTTGCCATCTTGAATGTGCGTTGAAGCATGAAAGAGCTGGTATTTTGAAGAATAAATGTTGTAAAAAGTTGGATGGAAGCTTCTATTGCATATCATGTGGAAAAATCCATGGGCTAATGAGGTAAATCCTATGAACTTCTAGACAAAATTAACTTTTGCTGCTAACTTGATGAATGATATCTAGAACAGCTGGGCAGTTGCAACCAGACCTTGAAAACTCAATTAATCGTTGACAGCTGGATAACAATTTGACACTTTTTGTTTAAAAACCTATCACTCATCGACGCAATCAAATATATAGGGAATGTTACTTCCTCAGCAGTTTGAAGAACCTGGCTAGGCACTTGCAATTCAACTGCCTTGAGATATTTGAATTATATCTCCAACGTGCCAACTCAATAGGGCAGGAGTGTTCCTCTTATGATAGGTTTTAGTTTCCAGGTGTATACCAACTTAACTAACTTAAGGGGTCCAGGGATTAGAAATCGAGTTAACCAACCTAATCCGAAAGCAAACTATGACATGGTAAATCACTCACTTAGTTACTTGGTAAATTGATCCTACCAAGTTCTTAGATTTTATTGCTAAGAAACTATGCGAAAGAATTGGCTGGTTGATGTTACGTTTCTGCAGAACCTGGAGGAAACAATTGCTTGTTGCCAAGGAGGCTAGAAGAGTGGATGTACTATGTCTACGGTTATCTTTGGCTCAAAAGATTCTCTTGGGAACAGCACTATACAAAGAAGTGCATAGGACAGTGGATTCTGCGGTGAAAATACTGAAAGATGAAGTGGGGCCTCTAGATCAGGTATGCAAAAGTATGGCACGCTGCATTGTCAACAGACTTTCTTGTGGTGCTGAGGTCCAGAAGTTATGTGCTTCTGCTGTGGTATCTTTTGATTCGATGTTTTGCTTGGATTCTATGGAAAAGAAATATCCATTTGGTAAGCTTAATCTTTTTTCAGAATGTGAGATCTCAATTTTCATGACCTGATGTGGGGTCATTTTTTGAGTTTTTGAATTTGCAGTACATAGCGAATGCGCAAATATGAAGAAAAATTAACATTTTCTTTATCTCTTAGAACTTGCTTGTATTTTTTCGCTGATGATATTTTCGAAATCTTTATAGTGGCTTGTCGGATCCAGTTTGAAGAGTCCACCCCTACCTCGGTGATCATTGTGCTAGAATATGAAGATCAACTGTTAAAAGAATACCTAGGCTGCAGGCTCTGGCATCGCAAGTCTGTCATGAAGGATTATCCAGAGCAACCCACTTTCATTGTATTTAGGCCAGAGAAGAGATTCGAGATAAGCCACCTGCACCCTTCTACTGAGTATTCCTGTAAGGTTTCTTTGTTTAGCAGCACAGGGGTATTGGGTGTTTTGGAAGCTAAATGGGAGACACCCGCATCAAATAGAAGCTGTTTTACAGCTTTAAAACATGAAAAGGCAGAGCGCACAATTATAGCGCATGATCATCTTCAGGTCGAGTCAACCAAGTTTGGTAACATTAAATTAGCACCTCCCGCAAAGCTCCAACAGTTGGTCGACATCAACAAGAGCAAGAGTGAAAGGTTTTGGTCACCGTCTCTTTTTGTTGAAACTGTTTCTCCTTCCACTCCTTCTAAGTGCAGCGGAATGCGAGCAGTTTTAGATACGGGTTGTAAAAAGCATCAAGAGGAAATTGATTATGAGCATTCGGTGCAAGTGGTCAAATGGTTAGAGCATGAAGGGCACCTGGACGAAGATTTTAGAGTAAAATTTCTCACTTGGTTCAGCCTCAAAGCCACAGAGCAAGAGAGAAGGGTGGTTAATATATTTGTGGCTACTTTGCTTGACGACCCTCCTAGCTTAGCCGGACAGCTTATGGATACCTTCCTGGACAAGGTATGCTGTGAGCAAAAACCAGTTAATCCTAGGCACGGCTTTTGCTTTAGCTTGTGGCATTAATGCTGAATAGTTATTTTGTTTTGCATGAATATTTTAGAGAGTAACCAAAGACATGTAGGCTTTTGCTGGCAAAACAGAAAAAATATATTTGGCTACTTCAAGCCAGAAAAACGTGAAGCTCCTTGATTTTTATCTCTCATTATTAGTTAATGTTTGGCATTGCCGGTTAAAAATTGTACATTTTGAGTGCATATGAATGGAAGATAGATGGTATTTGGTCCATAACCACAACGTCTAATATCATCTGCCATAAAACGCTCTAAAATATGTAACCCTAGTTCTTCCACCACCAGATATAAGATTTTGCAAATATTGAGCTTTGATTTCGCCTTTTCAATGTGGATTTGGTTTATGCCCACCCATCAAACCCCTGTCTAGGATTTATCTTTTCATATGGGAGAATGATTTGTGTTTTTCAAATAAACATATTTTATGTTAATAAATGATATTTGCAGTCTTAGAGTGTGTAGTCTTATGCTTGCAAGTTTTCGAAGTAACTAAATGTAACGCCTATCCTTGTGGTGAGATTTTTTAGAAAATGATTTTAAGAAAAATCGAGAGAAGGAGCCGGATTGTTACACAAGCACAAGCATCTCTTTCTGTTTGGTGTCATAAGAAGGATGAGAAGTGGAAAGAAGAAATGGATAGGAGGGGAGACAAGGTGAGGAGCCTGGAGAGAATATTTTTGAAAAGTGGAAGGATGAAAAATGAAAATATTATTTATATTTTTTTCCAAAGGAAATGCTCATATACAAAAACAAGAAACCTTTGCATGGCAAAGGAAATTTCTTTGCATGACTGGTTTTACTAAAGGAAGTTTTCCCACAACTTATTTGGGAGTATCTCTTGTTTCAGGAAGGCTCAAAGCCCGGGACATAGAGCCTTTGGTGGTTAAACATATAAATAAGACTAATGTTACTTTGTCTACTAGTTTTGACACCTCATTTTGATATTGCATGTATTTTAAATTTTATTTCTGTACTTAATAATTAAAAAATTAATTATTAATATATTAATATTTTTTTATATTTTTTAAAAATATTTTAAAATAATATAAAAATATGAATAAAAAAATATAACAAAAATAAAAAATTAGGTCCCATTTGTATTCAAAATCAATCTCAATTCATCTTCATTTCATCATTATATTTTTATAATTTTTTATACAAAATACAAATTTTTATTAATTTTTTTTTAAATCTCAATACATAATTTTTAAATTTTAAAATAATAATAATATTAAAAAATAAATTAAATTTATCTCATTTTCGAATTCAAACCAGACTTAAATTTATACTAGGTATATAAAAGGATAGTGCTACTCTGGCAGCAAATAGCACTGTCCGAGAAATAAAGTTGATGGTTGGAAATTTAAACTTTTATCGCAAGGCAGAAGCTTAACCTTAAGCCACGCACCTCTTGGATGTGTTGAAGATTCTGTGAAAGTCACGTTACAAAAGTTGAATAGCGTTTTATCTACTCTTTTTGGTGAGAGGCAGACGGTGAATCGAAGAAAAAATGGCGGGGTTGGAAATGGAAGGCCCTGTTTGGATTCGGAAGTGGGTTGAGCTCATCTCAACTCACTTCCATTTTACCATTATATTTTTATAATTTTTTTATACAAAACACAAATTCCTATACACCTTTTTCAAATCCCAATACACATTTTTCAAATTCCAACACACCTTTTTTAAATTTCAAAATAATAATAATATTAAAAAATAAACTCAACTCATCTCAACTCATCTCATCTTCGAATCCAAGCGGGGCAAATTGCAAGCCAACGAAGGAGGATGGTAATAGGTATGATGTTGAGGGACTTTGAGGCAATACAGAGTTTACTTAACATGAAGATGGCCGGAAATTGATGACTGAGGATACGATGTGGTCCCAAATTTTTCGTGCAAAGTAGGGGATTTCAGGTACGTGGAAATTAAAGTGCTCAAAGCTGGTAGTGGACTCACTGGCTCAAATCAAGTGTGTGTAATGTTTTCTTTTTAAAGCTTTTCTCTGCCATAAGTGGGGTTTCAATAAATAGGAGGTCCCATCCTATTTTTTTCTTTTTAAAAGAAAACAATATATAACCCTGTTTGTTTTGTAAAGTAGGTTCAATTCATCTTATCTTATTTCGTACTTTCAACTCATTTCAACCACTCATTTTAAATTTCAATTTATCTCAATCACTTATTTTGTTACTATTCATAACTCATCTCATCTCATCTCTAAATCCAAATGAGCCCTAAATTGTTGCGACAACACTACTACCATTTACGAACAAGAAGTTACATCCGTAAAAGCATTTTCGTGACTCTCAAACTTGAACTTCCCTCAAATAAACTGAGAGACTTGCATTTTTTATCATCTATCATTTTTTTTATTGTCATTCTTCCATCAATCTCGTAGTATAATATTTAATAATTAAAAATTATTTATTATATTTTACTTAAAAATAAATTATTTAATATTATGTAAAGCAATGTTAAGAAAATGATGTTAAGCATAATAATAAGTAGAATTATATATATAATATTCATTTTCCACCGTGTTACTAACTACTAAAGTACAAACTAGCAACAAAGGATGAGATCCTCGTCCCATGCATGTTGCGTCACACAAAAACATGGATAAGGAAACAAAAATTACAACACGTGCAAGCTAAAGTTTTGAATAAGGTATTGAAATAAAATATTTTAATATTAATCTTGTTTTGAATACTATTTTAAGATAATTTATACATATAAATTATAGATATAAATTACTTATATATAAATTAAATTTTAAAATTGTATTAACACAAGTTTTAAAAAGTTAAAATACATATTTATAAAATTTAATAATACTTGTAAGTTTTCAATCCAATTGTTAAAAAAAACAATCACTTATTTCCATCACAAAAATCGGAGTAGAAATTTGATTTCAAAAAAAGGGAATTAAAAAAGAGTTAAAAAAAATTATCTTTTAACATGATAACTAGAGTGGAAATTATGAAAATATATTATAAATATAGAAATACAAAGTTCGTCCAATACACTAAAAATCGTCCAATACACTAAAAACCAACCGGTTTTGATTGAAAAGCACTAAAATGGTCGGTATTTGATTCGACATAAAACACCTATTTCTCCCATATTCATTATTGTTTCATATAGTACATACCGGTTAATATGGTCAATATCGTTACGGTATTCAAAATATTGGTGCATGAGACTATAAAACGAGTCATTTATTTATGTGAAGTGAATAAATAGTGGAGAGATAACAAATTACCTAGAAAAATTGACACACACACCTTATAATTATTTTTGTTATATTGTTATTATTTTAAACTTTTTAAATATATGGGTGATATGATAACAAATTAGGTCTCTCTTTCTTTAGAATTCCTTTCCCCTCATAAAAGAAATCCTAGGTTGAAGGTTTTGATCGAAGAAGGGTATAGCTTCGACTCCGTTTTTCTCTCGTTCTCATATTTCTTCTCTCGATAGTGTTTTCAGACCACCTCTATGAATAGTTTTGGTGGTGGTTTTCGAGTTTCTTGTTTGTGGTTGGATTTTGTTCGGCATGTTGCAAGTTCAAGTGACTCTAGTAGCCTAAGCCCACTACGCGTCTTGCTGTTATTTTCGCTGGCCGCCGATCGTGAAGTCGATCAAAGATTTTGTTGAAAGTAGCGATGCGTGATCTGTATGTGCGAGGTCTGCATATTGCATGTTGCGACGCGCCTCGCTATTTGGAGGGATCCTAACCATCGTACACGGTTGTTTGTTGATCCAAGACTTTCGAGCTGCTTAAACTAGTGGTGGTTCACTTCTGGAGTGGCGCGTGAGTTCTACACGCCACCACTTATCGAAGATTTGGGTTGTTTTTCTCTGTTTAACGTTGTTTAGTTATTTTATTTTACTGTTTGTTGGTTTTGTGAGCAATAATTGTATAGAGAAGATTTTATAAATTAAGAAATAATCTCTCGAACTTTTGATCCGTTAGTAATTGTAGTTTTTTCCTTTTTTAGAGAAGAAACTTAATAAACGTCTCATCTGAAGATAGTATTAATTCTTATGAGAGAATCAGAAGTTTAGACATTCATCTGTCTTTTAGTTGACTTTAAATTTATAGGTTAAATGAAAGTTAGCCTATTTTTCAAAAAAAAAAAAAACTTTTGAAATATATAAGAGAAATCCTGGGGGGCAGACGGGCTGCCCCCACCGCCACCGGCGGCGGCTCCGTTTTCTCCATGGCCGAATTCTCTTAAATTCATCTTCATTTTATTTTTTTATTGTGTTTTTTATTATATTTTTATATTTTTATTGTGTTTTTTATTATGTTTTGTTCATTTTATTTTTTTATTATATTTTGAATCTTTATTTTTTTATTTAATCATATTTTTTATTGTATTTTAATGTGTTTTTCATCTTAAAGCAGTCTAACTAACATTAAATTATTTTAGATGCTGGAGACAGTCGGACCGGTCCCCAAAGTCTCCCCATATATAATGTTGATGTGACAAAATTGCATTTGTTATGCCCCGATGGGGTGACAAACCCGCCGACAATGAACCGTGATAGGCATAGGGGTGAAACCTTACTGAGGGAAAATGAAGGACACGTTTCTTCCCGTCTTTTCCGGTCAATCAGTTTTATTGGCTTTATATATGGGTACCCTTTAAAAAAAAATTAAATTATAATTAATACAAATCAATTTATAAAATAATTTTCAATCAAATGATTTTCAAAACAAGTTCATTTGTAATTTGGTGAACTTATTATCTAACTAATAATGTTAAATACAGTCTGAACTCTGAAGTCTTGTATATTTCTTTTCTAAAAAAATAGACTCACGGTAAAAAAAATAAAAACGTTTTTCCATATAGATTTTGTTCTTTTTTCAAATATGCATGAATTATATATTCTAAAACTATATAAATCATTTTCCATTCTATCTGAGCAATCATCAACAGAATTTTGAAAATAACTTGTAAAGTTTTTGTTTGAATGGAAGAGTTTCAAAGAGACTTGTGAATTACCATTTGAATATAGAAATACTTTCAACTCATTTTATTTTATAATTATATATATATATTTTATAATTTTTATATAAAATATAATAAATAATTTAATTTTTTAAATTTTAAAATAATAATAATATTAAAAATAATATTTTAATAATATTTTATTTTATTTTTAATTTTTATCTAAAATTATTTTATCTCATTTTATTATCCAGAACTATTATTTATCAATTAGATGTTGAGGCGATCAAATTGTCATAATAACTTGGGGATTACTGATCCGAAAACTTGCGCCATCGATGGGGCTTAGAATGTCACCTCTATGGTATCATGGAGGGGAGTCTTTCAGCTGAAAAAAACTCTCAAGTACGCCGATATATAAAAGGCGAACGAGATATTCCAGCAGAGTACTGGACAATGACATGATCTCATACATAAATCCTATTCCCTCTTCTCGCTTCTGCGCGTGAGGTTCTCTACTTAACGCCTCCCGATTCTCCGCAATCGTACGGACCCAACAACTCCAGAGGCTCACACTCCCCGCGTTTACTTTCCTAGCCTCGCACGGTCGCACCTTCTATCTCTCACGCATTTACTTGGATAGACCAAGACCTTCCTCTCTGTTCCATTAATTATTCGTCGAAGAAGACAGCCATGCCCACCAACGAAGGTTTCCAAGGTATTCCCCATTTCCGATTTTTATTTTCTGTTTTTTAATGTGTATGTTCAATCTCTGTTGTGGGTATTTTTCTTTTTTTTTGGAAAACTGGGTTTTTTTTCCTTGGAATAGTGAGCATAGAAGCCAGTCAATTGAAGGCTAATAATCGATAGAAACATTAGATTTTTCAAGATTTGAGGAGAAATAGCTGAAAGGGTTAGGAGTTGGAGAAAATACAGATTATGGGTTCGGTTATTTGAAGATTTGAGATGTACAAAAACCGAAGATATGACACGAAAGGGAGAACCTTTCTCCCCCTCTGCCCTCGTTGCCGTCCGCGATGTCAATGATTTAACACGATGGATTTGATTATTTCGAAAGATGATAAAGATAACGACTTCGTGAACAAGGGATTTCTGATTCGTGAACAAGGGATTTCTGAATTCATTATCTGACATAAATTGAGACAGTCTACGAGTCGTGTACGAAGTTGTATAACTGGTTAAAGAATGAGCAAGTGCAGTAACATTCCCACAATTTGGTTTCTTATCTGAAACAAAAAAATTGACTTTGTTACTTATCTAGCTGTCATATAGATTATCCGAACCAAGGATATCGTGTTATAGCTACAAGTGTAGCAGTTGATGGAAGAGGTTTCTCTGAGTGGTTGGTAAGGGTTTCAGCTCTTTGAAATAGCAGATAAAGCACTCTCTCACTGGTTTCCTTATAAGCAATGAAATATGCCTCAATTGGGAGGCAACATGCAGGATGTAAATAACATATTATTAGTCTTATACTTGTTTTAAAAATGAGATGGACTGGTTCTGATTTTTGCCTTTCATACTTTATGTACTAAATGCATTCATACGGTTGTACCCGTTCCTCCATGATGGACAATGGTGGGTATTAACATAAATGAATGCTTTTTAAGAGCATTATCTAGACAGAGTTGGTTTGGTTAAGCAGGTCTACCCACTCAGAAGAAAGAAATTTTTGAAGGGATGCACCTATATTTTACTGACTTGTTTTGCATACAAAGGTTGAATGAAATCTTAGAGTTTAGGAAGAAGAGTATTCCTGTACATAATATTGCCAGAAAATTATGTTTAAATATTTTACCTTTCATGCCTTGTATGTTCATGTTTGGTGAGATTCGTACTTTAATTGTTTTTTTCTCACACTTTCTGAAGCACAGCAGGTGTTTCAAATTGCTATGTATTCAAGAGCCGTCTGCAGGAGTATGCTCAAAAAGTTGGACTTCCTACACCTGTGTATGAAACTATCAAAGAAGGCCCTTCCCATGAACCTTCTTTCAGATCAACTGTGATAGTGAATGATGTTAGATATGATTCTTTGCCCGGGTTTTTCAATCGTAAGGCAGCCGAGCAGTCAGCGGCTGAAGTTGCCCTGTTGGAGTTAGCTAAATCTTGTGAAGTTAATCAAAGCATTTCTCAGCCTGTTGTAAGTTGAATTATGGTTTCAATGAGTTAACTGTAAAAGTTTGGTAGTTGAGCCGCCTTGAATGCAATCTCATAATTGTTTTGCTTCCCTGACTAAGCATCCTGAATCACCCCTCCCCTGGGGTAAGCACACATGTGCACGAGTTCGCAGTTTGTCAGTCTATACTAGATCTAGTAGTTTATTTATATAATTTTCAATGGTTTATTCGCTATCAAATTTGGAAATTGTCAGTCTTTTCTGCTGATAAAGTAATGATTTATGATTTTGTAGAGATTGGGTCTTCTTGATCTCCCCCCCCCCCAAAAAAAAAGTAATAGAGGCATAACTCAAGTATGCAGGAACATCAGAGAACACCTAGCTACAAGGTAGGAGCTAGAAAGTGATACAAAGAAGTCATGAAAGCTGGTTCCATTAAAAACGCTAGCAGAAGCCCAAAGAAATATAGTATTGGAAAAGAGAAACCTCTAAGCTCATCCAAAGAATGTTCCTTATCTTCAAAGCTTCGACCATTCCTTTCAACCACAACATACCGCACATGCAAGTTTGGTCTCGTTGAGGATCTCAGTCCATAACATCCTTGCCACCTCAAGGCTCACAGTGAAGTAAAAGAGGATCCACAGGCTCACCACTCTTACACAGCACAAATCCATCACTTCGAGTCCACACAACACTCCCCCTTTTTTTAAGTAAGAAGCACACACAACACTCCCCCTTTTAAAATTCATTTGAAAATAAGGCCTCCATCAACTAAAGAGCATCATAGTTTATGGGTCATTGGGCTTTCACGTGTGTTTCTGCATAATTCATTTAGTTTAGAGTATAGGTTGGTAGTTTTGTCTTGTAGGACACCTTTACTTTGAAGTTCGGAGTCCCATATCACAGTGTTCTATGCATATCCCTATCCTTTTTAACGGCATAAAACATAAAAATGCCTGATGGTTTTAGATAAGATATACATGCTGTTGTTTGTTCTTATAAGCTTCGTTAAATTCTTTATATCCACTTTCTCTACCTGTTGTCAGCTAAACTTTTTTTCTTCTATCGAAGATAAGTCAGTTGCACTGCAAGGTATATCATGTGATCATCACCATCATATTGAAGTGCAGTCTGCATTAGATTATCTCGGTTTTTTTCCTTCAACAGGCAATACACAAATCAGATCTTATTTTCAGCATGTGGCTGAAATTCATATGCGTGTGTGATTTATTGTTGCCACATTTAATTAAAATTGAAAATTCGGGGGGGAATTTGTGATGTTAAATTTACTGTTCCAGCAACCATTGGGAAGGAACCCCACTATTAAGGAATTTAGGAAAGCGGATACACATAGAGTTTCACTTTTATCATATCCTCCACTTGCTGTTGGACTCCTTCAAACTGAGGCAGTTGATATTAGATCGTTCTACAAAACATATCTTCCTTAGGGTAGCTTTTCTCCCTTGGAAGCAAATTTGGAGGAATAAGGCTCCATTGAGAGTGACTTTCTTTGTTTGAACAGCGGCTCTAGGGAAAGATCCTCATGTGTGACAATCTCAGAAAGAGGCACATGATAATGTTAGATTGTTGTTATACTTGTAAGAAAAGTGGAGTTAGTACTACTGATTAAAAAAGAAAAAAGGAACAAAGAAAAAGAAGAGTTGGAGATGGCATAGACCATCTATTGCTTCACCATGAGATTCCCATTGCTTTGTGGAACACTAGTTTTAGTTGTTTGGGCTCAATTTGGGTTATGTTAAATTGAGTGGTAGATCTATTGGTGTGTTAGAGTGGCAGGTTTGATAGCTACAAGAGGGGTACCTAGAAAGTTGATCCCTTTTTGTGTTGTGTGATTAGTATGAAAGGAAGGTCCAAAGGGAATGACTGGACTTCTGAGGACTGCAAGAAGACTATGGGAAAAGTGAAGGATGTTTGCTTGAGAACCCTTTTTGTCTCGGATCACTGACCAATCTTGTTTATCTATTTATAGTTTGCACTATTTTTTAATATTTTTTATTAATTAAGTTTATATCTTGTAACTTATCCAAAAAAATAAATAAATAAATTTATATCTTGTATACTCCCTATGTATCTGTATAACATCCTTTTATTTTCACTTATAATATGTAGAGCCTGCATTATAAAAAAGTTTTTTTTGTTCTCCAACTGCCATATGGTAAACAAAAGCCATTTGTCTTTCATTTGACTTGCTCATTGCTCTGATTAGTTAGTAATTTTCTATTACTCATTTATAATGAATCAGCGATAATAACAATAATAATAATACTAATAATTTTCTCTCTTAATTTTTTTTGACATGGATATCTCTCACTCATAAATGATATTAGCTTCTGTATTTATTGCAGCATGAAACAGGACTATGCAAAAATCTACTTCAGGAATATGCTCAAAAGATGAATTACGCAATTCCATTGTATCAGTGTCAAAAGGATGAAACCCCAGGCCGAGTACCACTTTTTTCATGTACTATTGAGATAGGGGGAATTCGTTACATTGGAGCTGCAGCAAAAACAAAAAAAGAAGCAGAGATTAAAGCTGCTAGAACTGCTCTTTTAGCCATTCAGTCAAGTACGACTCAGTCATCCGAGAAACCCTTTCTCAACTCCCAGTTAACAGTAATCCCAAGCAAGAAAAGGGGGACCAAATCTGTCAATGATATCGAGGAGGCTGCAAACCCTCCAAAGGCAAAGAAAGCTCGATTCAAAAAGAAAATGTTGAAAAGGAAACTTTCTGGAGACAAGGTAGGCAATAGTCAAGGTGAGAATGCAGGCAGTATGGAATCCCTTTTGGACAATAATGGACTAGAATCCAATCAAATTGATGCAGCTGCTGCAGTCCAAGAAGCAGGTGCGGGAATGTCATACATCGAAGCTATTGGGAATCCCCAAAATGTTAGTTCATATGTGAGCTCAAGCGAGAAAGAAATATCTGTTGGGGAAGGTGCCTTGGCTCAACAAGTGAATGGAAATTATGAAAATGGGAAGTCATCAGCTTCAAATTGTAATCTAAACAATGACATGGGAGCATTTTCCATGTTTTCTGGAGATATGACCATACCGACGAAGGAGATGAATGAGGTATCTGAATTTGGAGATATAGCTTCGGTTGCAGATGGTGCTACCATGGGTCACGTAGTGGTTTCAAGTATCCAGCCAGCTTAAAGCAGTAAGAAGAGAGGATCCAAATGGGTGCAAACCATGTTGGAGAGATCGAGGGTGAGGTTTAATTGTTTGGAAATCATTTTGCAGTTAGGAGAAATAGTAAATTGAGGTTTTTAATAGATTTTTAGACATTTCAATGATTCTATGAGTTTATACTTCAGTCAAGACTTTACAATCTTATGGTGTCCATCAGCTTCGTTTGCACTGTATTGGTGGATTTGGAGCATAGACCGCAAAAAAAAAGGACCTACTGTTATGGTTTAAGCTTATTGTGTTATCATGAGAATGAGAATGGTGTACTTTTCTAAGGATCTTTTTAACAGTTTATGTTGCTAAATGTTCAAGATTTGCAATTAATGGTTGCAATATGAGCTGGATTTAAGTTATCAACAACATCATCATTTTGGTTGTTATTTACTCCATCTTTCAATGCGATGATTCTCCCCCATCTCGTTCTGATTGTGAGGAAGAAATCTTTTAGCTCTTGTTATTATTTTGAATCAAATAACCAGCAAATTATTTTTGTTTAGTCCTTTCTCATACATTTTCGGCGATCATCATTAAAGGCTTATGGTCTTATTGGCATAATTTCCGACCTTTAAAATGGAGGTCTGAAATTTGAAATCTCTTTAAACTAATAGTTTGGGAAAAAAAAAAAAAAAACTACTAACTTAGACAAACATATATAAGGTAAAAAATGAAAAAAAAAAAAGTCGTGGTGGTTGGACTTCCAAAATCTACAAGGATGTAGTCAAAATTTTTTATCTGCATTTTAAAATTTAAAGATAAGGAAAAAATAATTTTATAAGGCGAGTCATATGCAATTTCTTATTGCATATATAAATATAATAACAAATGAATTCCAATCCTCACATAATTAATTATTAAATAATAACAAGATATAATTACATGCTGCTCTAATTTTATAAAAGGTCATTCTATTCACAAGTTAATATGAAGAACGTACTAGTCACATTATTGATATGACGCAATTTGATTTATAATAAGGGTCGGTTTGGATTTAAAATTTTTATCTTTTTAATTTATTTTAATTTTATTATTATATTTTTTTAATTTTTCATGCAAAATATAAATTTTTATATAACTTTTTCAAATTCCAATTTAATTTTTTTAAATTTTAAAATAATAATAATACTAAAAAATAAATTAAATTCATATTAACTCATCTCTTCTTCGAATCTAAACGAGGACTAAATTTATAATTTCTTCTTAGAAATTAAACTTTGTCACGTTAACAATATCCAGTGTCTGTAAACTCTGTAATCTAAACATTTGTGAAATGTTAGTTCTGAAAAAAAAAACATTTGAGAAATGTAATTATTCTTTTAAAAATAATAGGTGTGTAGTGTAATTAATATTAATATTTAGTGAATAACTAATAATCTTTTTTTCTTTTTTTTTGAATAATGAATAATAATTTTAACTCTAGATAGTAGATAGAGTAACTTGGGGATGTTATATAAACGGATTTTATATAAATCGTTAATCCGTGGGCCAAAAATATTTCCTAACTCTCTGAAACTTCCGTTCGCCCGAAAATGCACGGTCGGCCTCGCAAGGACCCAAAGCCAGAGGGTGCAGCTGCTTTGGTAGCCAAAGCTGAGAAGCTTCGTTCTCTCCAATCTCAGTTCCTCTCCAACCACCACAACAAGATGTACCCATTTTTCTCTTCCTTTTTTTCCTCTCGTTTTCTTTTCGATCATGGGATCCAAACACCTCCGTCTCTTATTTTAATTTTCGTTGTGATGAAAATATTTCAGTTATACTAATGAAGCTCTAGAGGTTAACGCGAAGCTGCTAGAAGTCAACCCCGAGTTCTATACGGCTTGGAATTTCAGGAAGCTCGCCGTTGAACACCGTTTGAGTCAGTCCGACTCTGATCCTGATTCGATCAAGTCGATTTTCAGTGAAGAACTCAAAGTGGTAGGCTTTTTTTTCTTTTAATAAAAAATATGATTATTGCTCAAATTCTTTTTTCTTTCCTCTTTGTTTGCTTGCCGAGGGGAAAACTAGACTTGGGAAGGTAAAAATTAAATGAATTTGGATCTCACGTATCCATTCTCTCAGAACTGGAAGTAATCTTGGTTGACTATGCCTATGAGCAAAATTGTTTCAGTGGAATTGAGTTTTAAGTTTCTCAATTTTTGATCCTCGCTAATTTTCTTGACAAGTAAACTGAAAATTTGTTTGCTAGTTTTCTTAGTGTCTAAACAAGGGTTCTTTCGAACTTTATGTTTGTGCAACATTTTTTTTTATTATATATATCAACTTTATGTAGGTAGAGAGCGCATTGAAGCAGAATTTTAAGTCGTACGGAGCGTGGCATCATCGAAAATGGGTGCTGAGCAAGGGTCATTCTTCCATAGATCACGAAATGCGGCTTCTGGATCGGTACCAGAAGCTCGATCCCCGGAATTTTCATGCGTGGCATTACCGGAGGTGAAATATTGGCCTTAATTTGAATGCGTGCATCCGATATGTTGTTAGTTCATTTTTTGTATTAACATTTTTTGGTCAGGTTTGTGGCAGCATTGATGAAGAGATCAGAGGTGGACGAATTACAGTATACGACAGATATGATAAATTCCAATTTCAGCAATTATTCTGCGTGGCACAATCGTAGGTGTGATTTCATTTGCTAATAGTTTTTAATTTTCCTGTTCTTTACTTGTTGGAATTGGAATTACTTATCATTGATTCTCTTGATATAAAAATATTTAACTCAATGTCCTGATAGTTCTGTCTGGCTCGTATATTCTGAAATCATTTTTAAGGCTGCATATCTGAGTCTTTTCATAAATTTTAACGTTGTATTAAGGAGTAATGTGACCTGTCTTGATTTAACTCAATATATGCATGAGAATAATCTCACCCATTGCTGGAATATGTATTGGTGGCAGCTTGGCCTTCCATTGGTTCAATTTCACTACCCATGTTGTGTTAGCAGTCTTCTTACAAACACAAAAAGGACAAAAAAGATAAAGTCCGATTGAGTTGATGGGTAAAATATTTCATGTAAGACACATTTGTTAATCTGTATAGAAGGATATGCATTCCAGTGTCACTGCTCATGTAAGACCGCTTTCAAAGCTTAAAAATGACTGGTAATGGCTGTCACCATATCGTCATATTTTCTTCAACTGCGAATGTCTACAAAGAGGTTTTTTACCTGGGTTCAGCATAAGAATTTGAGGTTGGAATTAACATTTTTATTCATAAACGTAGTTTGCAGGCTCGCACGGAATGCTAAAGCTTATTGTTTGATATATGGACCTTGTTTAATTGTGCACGAAATGCACCAAAGTTGCATCTTTAGGTTTGATTACCAAGTAACAAGGAACTTTTAAATTATGAGTAACAGTATCTTTATGTTTTATTATCCTCTAGATAATCATAGTGCCATCCTTCTGGTTTTGCATTTATTTCATTTCATTTTCTTTGTGAGAAATTTACCCCATCTGCAAACTTTCAATAGTTTTAGTATACAATTTCGCTGCATGTTGCTATTTTTACCTTACTGAAGACTTTTGCAGTATACTTCTATCTAATTTGCTG
Organism: Platycarya longipes; assembly: GCA_036559045.1. Taxonomy (NCBI): domain Eukaryota; kingdom Viridiplantae; phylum Streptophyta; class Magnoliopsida; order Fagales; family Juglandaceae; genus Platycarya; species Platycarya longipes. The sequence continues at coordinate 26,688,999 of CM071796.1, read as the reverse complement.
CAAAGAAAGGCTCAAGGGTTTTTCCCAAAAGAGGTGGTCTTGAATGAGGAATATGAGCTTGTCCACCAAGCGCTTTTTACAGATCCAGATGATCAAAGTGGCTGGTTCTATTATCTTTGGCTTCTTGATCAAACAGTGAAAGCTGATGCTCCTCTACTTGTTTCTTCTTGGCCTTCTCGTGATTCTAATCTCATTATATTGGAAGATCGGTGCCTGGATGACTGTGCCTTGTCTCCATTCAGTACATTCCATTCTGATTCAGGAACATTTCCACTCATTGTTTTCTTTAATCAAGCTGTGGGAGGTGTAAATTCATCGACAATATCTGTTGAATCTGTTCTTAATGCGAACAGTGAACTTAATTGGAAACCACTTTCAACAAATAATTCTCAGACTGCCCAAGTTTGGGTGACTTATCTCAATTATCCCAAAGTAGATGTCCATTCAGAAGCTTATACTGTGGAGGTTAGCATTGGACATTCTGGAGGCATCATTTCCTCTAGTGGTTTTCACTATAGCCATCCCTCTAATTTCACCTTCAAAGTGTTTGCACGGACTGTTAAAACCCCTATTGGGCATGGTGGAGAGATCATTTCTTGGCAGGATGGAAATTTTGCTTTATATGAAACATCTCCTGGGGAGCCAAATCCAACGATTTCTTTAGATCAACTAAATATTAAGGATGACAATGAGAAGACATCTTCAGAGTGGCGTGCAGAGACTATAGCTAATGAAATAGCTCTTTTCCAGGAATTATTGTCAGAAATCAACTGGTAAGCTTCATCCATCTGGCGGGCAAAGATAAAATGTAGAAATAGTTGCAACCTTGACCTTTAGCAATGGTAAATTAAACGTTTCTTGTCTATGTAGCAAAATTGGAAAGCTTACACTTGCAAGATTGATGAAGGCTCATGACATGTTGCTATCTCCAACTGCTAACAAAATGGTCTATTCTGAAGAAGTGATCAAGCTTTATAGTGAATTAAGAATGTTGGACCCACCACATTCTCAATTCTACAAGGACGAACACAGTGTAACTTTATTGCAGCAGGTGAGTCTCCTCCTTTCTGTAATGGTTGTCTGAGTTATCCTCACTCTGTTGGTAGGAACTCTGCATGTAAACCTAGTTGTTGAATCTCTCTTTACTGAATCTATGTGTGATATAAGATATTCCAAACCCTTGTAATTAAAGGAATTGAAATGATCTCTAGGCTGATCATAAAATTCTTACAATCAGCTATATTTTGTTGCTGTACATAACTGGTGACCTTATGGATCATATTGAATAGTTTCTGACCACCTCCCCAATTCGCTGGAAACCAATCCACTTCTTTATAAATTTATGTTTGTAAATCCCTTTGTTAATTTAATTTTAAGAATGCCCAAATTAATACAATCGCCCTCAATATATAGGTATTCTGAGTCTTCAAAAGGCAACTAACTATATGGACCCTGTCCTAGGGATCATACTAAAAATCTTTTGCATTGGGATGTGAAGAAAATCCCTCTTTTATATGTGGGTGGTGGTATTTATTTCCTCTGACTGTTCTAAATGGACCCGTGAATAAGATCATTCCAATAAAGGGTATTATTACTTTTATTATATCAAAATCTTGTTTTAGAGTGACTTGGTAAGGGAAGATATTGTTTTAGCGTAATTTGTAAGGAAAGGTATCATTTTACTCCCCTCAATTTGATCCATAGAATTCGGTTCATGCACACAATGTGCTACTCACTGTTCTTTCAGTAATATTGGGTTATCTCCTTTTAAGAACTTGTAATAAGTATGCATTTTATTCTTGCTTCGATTTTGGATACTGATAGGAAGAAATTGCTCAGAAGTGTTGAATCTGATATTGTGCTGCTCCCGTAGATAACTTCCACGAGAGAGTCTTTACTGAGATACTGCTTTCTCCATGGAGATGGAACTTCATCATTTATTGGTAATTCTATGTGCTTACGATTGAATAATTTATCACTGTCGCGAATGGGATCTATTGAGAGGTTATTATGGGTTCAAATGCTAGACCTGAGCCACAATGAACTCAGATCAATTGAAGGTAAACTTATTAACTAATATTGTAAACTTTATTGTACATATGAGTTCCTCCAGATGCCAATTTTCTCTTTTCTTCAAAATGTGTGGTGTCTTTGCTTTTTAAAAATGAGCTCAGGTCTTAAGCTCTTTACTGCTTCATGATGCATCGTAGTGGTCACCAATCATCATTTTATTGCCATAGGAAATTGCCCTATATTGGTGGGTCTTTTCTTTTTCTTATATGGGGTCTTCTTACAGGATTGGAGGCAATGCAGCTTCTTTCTTGCTTAAATCTGAGCAACAATAAACTCAGTGGTTTTACTGCTCTGGGACCTTTGAGACTGCTGAAGTCACTTAAAGTGTTGGATATTTCCTGCAACCAGATAGGTTCACACTCGATTGATACAACAAGGTATCTGTGTTCGTCACCTTTGTGTCATACAGAAGAAATTGATTGGGGTCGTGATGAAACGGTAACTGGTGATGTCAACCTGGCAAATTATTGGGAAGCTTTTGTAATATTTACAGGCTTGAGCTTGACACAGTTAGATATTGGGGGGAATGCAGTTGCTGATGAAAAATTAAAGTCATTTTTGGTCAAGATTGTGCCTACACTTAAGTGGCTAGATGGTGGAGAATTGCATTAACCTTAACTTGTGATAAAAGTTTTAATACTTTTACCCTGATTTCTCCATATTTTGGGATACGAATGAATACAATCCATTAAACTTGTTGGAGAACCATTTACTTTGGTATACTGATCCTGGACATGGGACATATTTTTCTAGTTATGTTAGCTTGTACGGTGACATTTGATAAAGCAATGCGAACATTTTTTAATCTCTGTGCAAGCTTCAGGTATGTTTCAACTTTTGTAAATAGGTAACTTCATGTTTGTAACTATGTTAAATATGCATATGCATGATTATATATTTGGCGATTCTCAGGCTCCACCTTGTCCCCTTAGCTACAACTGCCCTAGGAAAAGGATGGGATGGTACCATTGTAAGAGTTCCTCGATCAGATTCATTTACAGACCAACTTGATTAATGTTATAATTGTTGATTATTTCTGCCCTCGCTTTGTTTCCACCTTTCAGCTCACCTATATGGTCATTATGTGCTTGATAGATCTGGTTTACCCTGTTAGTAAGTCAGAAAGGACAATGGTCTTGCAGAAGTTCTGGTTTTGTGATTGTTTGTAACCTCCAAAGTTCCTTATTTTGGTGTCCTCTGCCATAAGTGAGTGGATATAAATAAAATTGGGGTAACACCCTTTTTTAACAAAAAATGGGTTCACTTTTCTTGAGGCCATCGACCAATCAGCTTGCATCCAATATTAATAATAGAAGCAACTCTATTGCACACACGTTTTGTGATTTTTTTTTTTTAGTACATAAATAGAGAACTTTGCCTCGATTCAATAAATAAAAATGGAAGGCACAGAGGAGGAGGGAAATATAAGAAAGAACATAAGTCGAAACCACTTGTAAGAGTAGAGCTTGAACTTTAGACCATGGGATAGGTTTTGGACTAATTAAGATCTAGGTGGTATTGTGGTGACGGGTTTGCTCATTAGGCGCTGAGGCTCCTATAATCACGTCTATGGAGAGTAGTTATGCTAGTCACCTTCACCTCCCCTTTCAAAAATAAATATTACAACGAATCATTGGCCATTGATGAAATTGATCGGGTGAAGGCTACCCAGAACAACATTGAGATGGTAGAAGTTGCTGGCAACAGTGGTGATAAATATCTGAACTGTAAACACCTCGAGACGAAGAAATGTAGAAATTTTATTGCCAAACTAATGAACCCATGTTGAATAATTCTTGCTGCATTGCTCTGTAATTGAACTGCACATTAAAATCAATACATACATCATTAAGAAATACCCTGTCACAGAGAGAGAGAGCGAGAGAGAGAGAGAGAGAGAGAGAGAGGGGATAATGAAAGCTCACCGAGATGTTCTACCAAGTTGCCTCTATTCTCTTGCTCCAAATTTCGAAAGCCATTGAAACATAAGCTAACAATAACAATGGCTAACAGCCCTAACAAGGACTGCAGATACATAGTTTTGTTCACTTTGTTACACTTCGACTCCATTGTTATCTTATTTGTTGCTTTCTATTTTGCAATCCCTTTTTTGGCTAATGTTGAGGACACTTCTCTTCTCCCTCTACAAGAAGCACTACATATAATTCCCCTTCAAATAGGCCCATAACATTGTTGAAAATATCAACGCGCCAAAGTGTTGCAGAATAGAAAATTTCAAAGTCATCGTCAGTACTTAATATTTTTGCACAGGTGGTCAAGCCTTGTTGTTTACTCTCTTCCAAGTCTTGACTGATCAAAAGATACGCTTCAGGCTATATTTAGATAATAAGATAATTGCAGATAATTTGTGGATAGTAATAAAAAATTAAAAATATTAATAAACTTTTTGTAAATAATAGAAAAATAGTTTAACACAAATTTAATGGCATATTGGGAATATAAAGAGTTACTCTTCAAGATCAAACGGCTAATATTCATTGGCATTTTGATTTTGGACAATATCAACATCATTCTGCTGATTTTGATATTGTATGAATAGAAATGATATTCAAAGTCTTTATATCACACATAATTTGTATAACATAATTTAATATGTAAGATTCAAATTCAAATTTAATAAATATTAGAGATCCTTCCTCTCCCGAGTCCCGTATATATTAAAAAAAAAAAAGAATTCTCAATATTCCGAAACAAGGAATTTATGAATAATTGGTTAGAATGATTGAAATTAGAGAATTTTTTAATTTTCTGGATAACTTTAATACTGAATAATTGTTCTTGAGGAGCACGGTGTCAACTGTCAACGAACCATAAATGATTGGGATAACTTCTTGATACAGTCGTGGGGAGTACGCACTACGCAGCCAACAGGGACTTTAGAGCACTTTAAATGAAATAGCTAATTTTTTTAAAAAAAATTGTATTTTTTTTTTTTTTTGGGTACAATTTCTCAAAAATTTTGATCATATTTGATCAAAAACTACTAAAAAAATTATAAAAAAATGTCAAAAAATACAATTTATTTTTAAAACTGAATAGTAAAGTTAAATTTTTTTTCAAATATAGAGAAAATTTTAACTTTACTATTCACTTTTAAAAATAAAGTATACTTTTTGATATTTCTCTACAATTCTTTTAGTAGCTTTTGATTAAATATGACCAAAATTTTTGGGAAGTTGTGCAAAAAATACAATTTTAAAGAAAAATTTTAACTACTCCATTGAGAGTGCTCTTAGTTTGCGTAATTTTTATGAAATTGATAATAATATCACCTCAATCAAAATATTAAAAAAATAAGAAATATATTAAAAAAATTAAAATTAAAATCAAAAGTAGCGAATAGTTAAATTAAAAAAATTAAAAAAATAATATTTATATACAATATCTATTATATTATAATAAGTGGCTATCTAAATTTAACGAATTTTTTCATTAAGTGATTGTTAAATTTAATAGTCACTTATTATATCTAAACAATAGTAATTTCCAAACCAAAAATATTTTAATTTCCTAGAAAATATATTAATTTAAATCAATTTTAGAATTTTAAATTTTAGAATATATTTATAGATGTGATCTGATATATTACGTAAATATAAACATAAATATCATTCTCTATTGTATATAAATTTTAAATGGATAAAGACCAATTAGCAACAATAACATATATCATCACCGGATCAAGCAGTGCCTAATTAAGCGAAGGATGGAGAGAATAACAAAAATTGTGGGTAAAAATGAAATCTAGGATTGTGATTATCATGAAAGTCTTGTAGTTACGTAAGTGAGATTATGATGAGTATTACTACTAAATATCTTGTTAGGACACTTTCTCATTAGTCATTAGTTAGGTTTATTCACGCTAAACAGTTAAGAAAGAAAAATGATTATTCTTATGAATAAAATAATATTTGTTAAATTAGATATCAATCACTAGCGTAGAACTGTTTAGATTTTCGAAAATTTTAACCTTATCCAACTTTTACTCTAATTTCAACTCCGATTGAAGTCAAAAATCGGAATTCAGAATTGGAGTCGGAACAAATCCGATTCCGAAGTCGGAGTTTGGAGTCGAAAATCGAAGCTCTAATTAAATAGGAATGACGTCGTTAAAATTTTTATGAAAATCTATAGCCAGTCCTCATTTTTCCACTTCAATCTCATTTACTATGTGCAACACTGTAATGTTCATTCTCCAATTCTTTCTCAGTCCTCAGCTTCTGCTGGCGTCATTCCTTCTTCGTCTGCCATTCTCAAGTGAGTCAGGTCCCAATCGAGCTTGAGCTTTGAACCTTCAGTTAGAGTTTTGAATCTTTAATCTGCATCCACCATTGTTGAGAACTCTCTGTTTTTAATTGGTAATGTAGATATTAAGTAGCTGTTAAATTTAACGGAAAATACAAACAAACTTAATAAAAAAAATAAGAAAATATGTTAAGTGGTCGTTAGATAGCTACTCATTATAATAGAAGGATTTAACACTAGATATTTAAAACACTATATATAATTGATATAATTATATCAAATTTAAATTATATCTAAAATATGATTATAATCTTGATATGATTTTAAATTTAGATGAGATTAGTTAGATATAAGATTTTAAATTATATCTAAATTATTATAAATTTAAATTTAGATAAAATTTAAATTATATATAAAGTAAATTTATACATATAATTTAGATATAATTTAAAATAAAATTTAAATTTAAATCATATATATAAACTTAGATAAATTATATAATTTATAATTTATATTATATATAAATCTATATATATGATTTAAAATTTCTATTTATTCTTTATATGTATAAAAAAAGAAATATAAAATAATTAAGTTTAAATCTGTTTGTCAACTATATTTGTGAATATAATTATTTGAATAAATATGATTTATTTCTCAATTTAAATTCATTAAGAAATATTAATTATTAAATAGTTATCTTTCATTACTTTATATCAATTTATAATTTATTTTTATATAATTTATTCATTATTAAGATATTTTCTTTTTATTATTAGTCAAATATTTGTTAAATTTTTTTTTTCTATGCATTACATTATTGATTGAAACTTATTTCTTTATTAAAACAAATCATTTATAACTGCTTCATTAAACTAAGAAAACATATTTTGCACGTTACTCCTCCTTAATATATATATATATATATATAAATACATAAATCATATAGAAATAGTATTTTTGTTTTTTTTTTTAAAATTTATTATACCGACTTAAGTACTCTTGTTGGGTCTTTTGGTCCGACAGTCGAGAGGATCAGCCCCAACCCAAACGCCTCGGCCTCCAATTTTATTTCTCATGGCCCAATTGATTGGGCTTCTGCTTTGTTCAAAATGGCCCGGCCCAAATATCTCCCAAGAAAAAGAGAACGAACACCATGACTGAACCCAAAGCGCACAGAAACGGTTTCAGAGTTTTTGGCTGCCACGCTCTAAAGAGAGCAAACATGGCGGCTGGTAACGGTCTTCGTTCTCGGATCAGAGATCTGCTCGCTAGGCCCTTCAGAAACAGCGCAGTCCATGAGGGCATGTACCATAAATTCAAGAGGCCCCCCAAGATCGGTGACTACGTTGACATCAAGGTGAACGGCGCCGTTCACGAATCCATGCCCCAAAAGTTCTACCACGGCCGAACCGGCCGAGTCTGGAAAGTCACAAAGCGCACCATCGGCGTCGAGATTAACGAGCAGGTATCGTGAATGAATTCAATGCTCTTATTTGGGATTTGGCTCTCTGCGTTTTGTGTAAATGACAGTTTAGTTTTTTTGGAAGTTTATAGGGGTTTTGAGGAGACGTTGTGGAATTTTCATTTCCGATTTACCTCTTGTTTCTTTAATTATTTTTCTTGTTTGAAGTTACGGATTTGTGGTTATCGTTTTACACGTTTGGTTTTGTAGCTATAGGTTTGATGATTTGCTCATGTTCTTTTTTTTTTCAAAGAAATGGTGGTACAGGTTTGAAAGCTCAAGTTCGACTAGATTGGTTTATGGAAGAGCCGACCTCGAGCATCGAAGCTCTTCTGGACACGGCTGGATTGAAACGCAACCAATTTGTCATCATCGCGGTGAAACAAGGGCTAGGAGAAGAAAGAGTGAAATGGTTTGGCATAGCAGTACCATTGGCATTCCAGGACAAAGGAGTATCAGCTCGGTTTTAGATCGCAACCCTAGTAAGAATCGTGTCATTATGCCTGGTTCGTGAAGGAGATTATCCCTCCACTTTAATTTTGAGGAGCAAGTTATGATTCTGAGTAGACCTTCTTCTTTCTTGTTCCACACATTTATATATAAAGATTTGAAAGGTGAATTCATCATTTTCATTTGTTTGATCTTTTGAGACAAATGATCGTTGCGTGCTTCAAAATTTGATTGTTTTTGAGTTCTTTAACCCCACAAGCATGCATGGAGTCGACATGGAATGCATATATGCAAACCCTTCGTTTTAAAGGCTGTGCTGTCTCTAAAATCCGAAAAACTTGTAACAATGAAATGAGATAAAATGGTTTCTCTATCCAAATAGTCTTAATGCACCAAAGACTAAAGAGTTACCAAAGCCCTTAATAATTCTGTAATTAGGGATTAAAAACCGATGCCAGCTTCATTTTGAGATGAAAAACTCGGTTCATGCATATTGTTACAGCTCCCGATCCAGCGTCTGAAAGCTCCTTCAATCCCACAGATATTCAGATATGAACTGCTGAAAACTGTGGCTTTTGAGAACCATAAAGGTAGACCTTCAAGTTATGAGAAAGTCTCCAAAAGCCATGAGTATATAGATCTCAAATCTCATCACCAACCTCCATTGGAGCCTCGTCTTTGCATTGTAGCCATAAACAATAATGGAACGGAGAAACACACAAGGCTAAAGACAGACAAAATTGGCATTACTTTCTAGCACTTCCCACTTTCTTCAAACACCTACTCTTCGGAATACTTCTTTTACATGGTTCTTCCACCAACCATCGCAGGACTCAAAGCGAAGTATTCCGAGAAGAAAAACGATTCTCCCCAAGCAAAAAGTCTTTGGATGGTGCAAATCTGGCATCGAGTTTTCTATTTTTATATGGATTTGCAAGCCTAAACTGATGTAATTAAACAATAAGCTGCAAATCAGTACTGCCATCTCGTTCATAAAAAGTTTTGGAATATTAATTTCCTCATTTGATTGTATACAACCCAACAAGAAGAAATACAGATACAGAAAACAGACCAGGGAGTGCTGTTTTGTTTTGTTTTTTCTCCGGATCTGGAACCAAAATCAGATCTTTTTCGAACTATGAACCCAGTCGATCCAGTGCCTCGCGAGCTGCGGTCAGTTCGGGCTCGACCTTTAGGGCGTTCTCGTAAGCCTTCTTGGCTTCCTCTTTCATTTTCTTCCCCTCATAACACTCCCCTAATAGACGGAACGCCTTGGCGTTTTCCGGACTCAGAGTCACCGCGTCTTCCAAGTCCGCCACGGCAGAGTCGGTCTGGCCGCGCCGAGCGATGGCGACCTTCAACTCGGCCCTCTTGAAGAGCGCGTCCCCTCGCTCCTGATCGCTCAGAGACTTGGCGCACAGAGGGGAAAGAGCGGCGTCGAGCGAGTCGAGGGCGGAAGTCCTGAAGCCCTGGAGGTCGAGAGCCAGGGACTTGAGGATGTGAGCCGCGGCGTCCTTAGGGTCAAACGCGATGGCCTTCTCGGCCTCTGCCAGGGCCTCTTTGGCCAGAGAGGTGGATTCGGAGCGATTCTTGGAGGATCTGGCCCGAGCGAGTAGCTGGGCGCCGACGACGAAGTGTCGCTTAGCTTTGACGTCGGCACGGTTGCGGAGCCGGAGCTTGGATAGGATCTTGTTGGGAATTCCGTGCATAGCGAGGAACAAGAAAATCATCAAGAGGATTAAAAACGCTTGTAGGAGAATATCGAAAAACATCTTCTGATTTTCTTCCATCGATTTGGTGTGTCAGTGTTTGGTTGATCGGAGACTATATGAAGGGAAAAGGTGGAAAATAATAGGAAGACTTCAATTCTACCGACGATGTTCGTAATAGGCGGACCAAAGCATTTAACATCTAGTGATTCGCCGCCCTGTTTTACTTTTCTCAGTGGAAGAAAGTCTCATAACCCCTCGGGCTGGCTTAAGTGGTAGACTTTTTTCATATTTTTTGTTGCTTGCTTCTTCTAGACTTGACTCCTTGACGTTTAAATTTTTTTTAAAGAATAAATAAAATCTAAAAGCCATCAGATTAAAGGATTTCTTTTTTACAGTTTTTTTTTTTTTTTTTTTTGAGGATCTGTACACTCTCGAAATTAGTTGAAATACTATTCTAGACACCTGATATCAATTAAAAAAAAAAACTTTTTTCCAATGAATTACTTCCTATAAAATGGTACCATTTTATAAATAAAATAATTAATAAAACGATATTTGAAATTTTAGAATGTATCAATTTTATGTATTTTTTAAAAAAAAATGTTAAATTTTTAATTCATATAAAAATTATTATTTTTTTAATAATAAATTCAACTATTTTTTTTAAAAGAATGTAAAAAAATTACATTCTTTTTTTTTCTGGCATTACTCATAGTGATTTCTCTCTTTACAAATTTTCTTTTAAAATAAAATCTAATGGCTAATAAAGAATTAATAAAAGTTTTCCAAAATACTGATTTCATGTGGGAGAAGTTTCTTCTAACCGTCAATATTTGTTGAAATGTATGAGTAATTAATATTATAAACACTTCTGTAATCATTGTCAGGATCTTATAGCTTGAGGATACCTATTGTCAAAGACTACCCACAAATTTGGCTCAAGTATTTTTTACAAGCAACTATAATTTTTCTGTTCTCGAGTCCGTGCATAGAAGAAGTTATATAAATTGAAGGAGAAAAGGAAAAAATGAAAAAGAAAAATAAAAAAGCCGAATGAATATGGTATGGGCTTCTTAGGCTCATTGAAACAGAAGGCCCAAGCCCAGCGTAAGCTATTCACCCTGCCTATAGGGCCGAGGCTTCTTTTTTTTTTTTTTTGATACAAGGGCCGAGGCTATGGAGCATTGCTAACAACTAACAAGTACCTCTTTAAGGCATAATAATGTTTTTGTCGGAAAAAATTGTGAAAAATTAGCTACAAGGCTTGCCAAATCATAGGACAAAATTAAAGTAGAAACCCCAAACTTATTTTTCTGTCCTCATCGTAAATTTTTAATAAAGTATTCAATGCTGGAAGGTTCAAATTTTTTTAAAAAAAAATTAAAATTTTAATTTGATGAAAGAAAAAAACCTAATGAACCACATATACTCGTATAGACAGAATCGGATTGGTAGAATATGCTCACCCCAAATGTTGGTTTATTCATAACAGTGGACTGTTGTTATTTTGTGTAATACAAAATCTTTAATTTTGGGTATTAGAGTAGACAATATCTAGGAGACCACTAAGGTGGTAGCTCAGTTGGTACGAGCTAGTATTCTATAATTTCTGAGATTAAGAATTCGAATAAGACGTAAATCAAAATCACTTGCAAAAGTAGTGTATGAACCAAGAGTTTATGGGATGGACTTTGAACCGACTAACACCTTAGTGGGGCTATGGTGATGGGCTCGTCCTTTAGGCAATAACTATGACTCAAATCGGATATCTGCAGCGAGAATGAGCTCCTATGATCACGTCCAAAAAAGATAGATATGTTGGCCATCGCCCCCCCCCCCCCTCCCCTTTTGTTGAGAAAAAAATATGGGGGCCAAGCTTGGATTCCCACGAAATTCTATACGTTTTCATATAAAATTATAAATCCTTAAATTTTGGAACATTAGAGAATCCAAGCATGGATTTGCAAGATACAAAAAATTCTCATCTCCATCACAGCTAATCAATTAATTACTTCCACTTAATCACGCTTTCCTCCTTCTAAAACGAGTAATGTTATTCTTCATTATTGATTTTATTAATCTTAATCGTATTGATCGATGACCACGCCACTTAAAACTTTGAACAATTTACACAGAATACCATACATTTGGCAAATTCCATTGTCTCCATTTATTATTATTATTATCACATCAAAAGATTTGGAGTAGCATATTCCCGAACTAAAACATAACAAATTAGTTGGAATAAGAAATAGCTTAAATTACAGGCTTGAGCTTGGTTGGCACTTGGCATTGCCTTTTGGACAGCGTTAGAGAAAAAAAGGCGCCAGTCAGTCACCCTCATTTGGTTACTCAACTCCCAATTGGTTTAGGAAATTGGTTCATATTTATGAGTTATATATAGAGAGAGTGGCAGTGGGGTGGAGTTCACCTTAAGTTGCGTTCTCGCCCATCTGTATTAGCTGCACTGGGGACTTCAGCAACTTCTTTAGAGATTCAACTATAGTTGCAAAAGATGGGCGCTGAACAGGATCACTGCCAAGCAAAAAGTAAGCCCACTATTAGTATTCGAATGGCACTCGATAAAATAAACGATACACTGCACATAGGACGTCTGCAAATCTCTAAAAGATTTGTCCACAAGTAAAGAAACATTATGGCAAGCATAACACTTAGTCAAAGTTCTTTTGGACATTCTCCGAAACTGAAGAGAGTCAATCGATATGATGGAGTACCAGATTTCCATAGTCTACGACTTCGTTTATTTACACAGATATCTGAGATCAGATGAGTTAAGATTAACGTTAAAAGTTGAATAAAATATTATTATAATATTTTTTTTAATATTTGTTTTATTTGAAAATGTTGAATTGTTTATTTTATTTTATGTAAAAATTTGAGAAAATTATAATGATTAGATAAGATGGGTTAAGAGTAGTGGTGTAAACAAATGAGGCCTAAAAGGTCAAAGCTACCCTCACTTTGCTGGGTTAGTGGTACCCTTCAGCATGACCCCAAGCAGTGCTATTCTTGCGTCCCCAAAAATCTAAAATTTCAAGTTCAGAATATTGATAAAAGGTTATACTTCCCTTAATTTAAAAGGTTAAAACTGTTGGGTTGCATGTGTAGACTAATTTGGGAGCTAAAAATCGAGAAACAAAGAGTTAGCTCCCTCAACACTCAACTTGACACTCCGCTTGGGCGAATGCAATCCTCGAAGAGTCGCTTGATATTCCGCTCAAGCGAATATCGCAAGAAATTAGAAATTAGGATTTCCAGCCCTGTTTACTACAAATATGTTATATTTGACTTGTTTTGTACGACTTTCAAAATTTTTTGAGACAGAATAATTGTCAAGTGAGTGCATATTGTAAGGGAGAGCAAAAAAATTCTCGAGAGTGAGTTGAGATTGAGTGATTGCAATCTCCTTTAGTTAATAAGATTTCTGCAGTTATGTGGATGTAGGCAATTTGCCGAACCACGTATATTGTGTGTCGTGTGCTTGATCGTGTTTGCTTTTATTTTTATTTGTCATCGTTGGTGTGTGCGTTTTGTACAACAACTGATATCAAGAGCTAAGGTTGGATTTGAAGGAGAACGATGATTGGAGATAAAGTCAAAGCACATGGGATCGAAAAGTTTGATGACACTGATTTTGGGTACTGGAAGATGCAGATTGATGACTATCTTTTATAGGAAGAAACTCCACCTTCTACTGTTGGGAAAGAAGCCGGAGAGCATGGATGATGCTGAGTGGCCCCTGTTAGATCGACAAGTTCTGGAGATTGTTTGGCTGACCTTGTCCAGAACAATGACACACAATATCAGTAAGGAGAGAACCACAACGAATCTCATGAAAATTTTGTCAGGTATGTATGAAAAATCGCCAGCGAATAACAAAGTGTACCTAATGAAAAAATTGTTTAATCTGAAGATGTCGAAAGGTATGTCAGTGACCCAACACTTTAATGAATTCGATACAATCACAAATCAAATATTTTCTGTAAAAATTGAGTTTGATGATGAGATCAGAGCATTGATTCTATTGGCATCGTTGCCAAATGATTGGAAGGCCATGAGAATGGTTGTGAGTAGTTCAGTCGGCAAGATGAAACTGAACTATGATGACGTACGTAACATGATCCTTACTGAAGAGGTACGTAGGAGAGACTCTGGTGAGTTTTCAAGTTCGATATCGGCCCTGAATGTTGACAATCGGAGCAGCTAACATGACAATTCAAGTTCCAAGAGCAAGGGGGACGAGCAAGACGAAATCTGGGTAGCAGATCACGTGTTGGAGTTATGGCAAGTCGGGCCACATCAAGAGAAACTGCAGGAATCAAGAAAGTGCTGAGGATGATGCTGTGAATGTAGTGGTAAAAGAAATTCATGATGTCCTAATTCTTATAGTGTATGGTCCGATTGATGATTGTGTGTTGAGTTCAAGGGCTTCATTCCATAGCACCTCATATTGAAAGATCATTCAAAATAATGTTGTTAGCAATTTTGGGAAGATGTATGGAACTAATGGAGAGGCATTGGATATAGTGGGAGAGCGGGTGATATGCGCATCACACTTCCAAACAATGGCATATGAACTTTACAGCAAGTCAAACACGTTCCAAATCTGAAGAAAAATCTAACATCTGTGGGACAACTTGATGATAACAATTATGTAGTAGTGTATTTTGGAGGAGCTTAGAAGATCACGGTGCCCTGGTTTTAGTACATTGTAAGAGATCTAACTCTTTGTATTTAACATCAGGATCCAGTGATGTGCAGAAAAACACAAGAGTGCAAAAAGACAGGCTTGATCATGTGAAACAGCAGCCAAAGAGAGTCAGCTTTGTCGTTCCTCATGTAAGCTTGGGAAAGTTGGTTGAGATTGCCAAGATCAATTCGAAATCAGATACTCCTAATGCAGTAGAAGTTGTGAATCACCCAGTGGATGTGTTGATTAAGGGCGATGTACGTAGGAAACTGAAGTCGGGCTCAACTTCAGTTTGTTTTCTGGCTTGAAGATGAGATTTGTGAGTTGCAAAGATAATAGAACTTGGCTGGAAACAGGAGCTGGCATGTGAAAACCCAGTCTCCAAGTGAGAGATTGTTGGGTTGCTTGTGGAAATTGGTCTGGGAGCTAAAAATCGAGAAAAAGAGAATTAACTCGATACTTCACTCAAACGAATGCAAGGCAAAGAGGTAGCTCAACACTCTGCTTGAGCGAAGGCGAGGCAAATAATTCTCTCGACGCGCTGCTCAAGCAAATATCCCACGAAATTAGAAATTAGGGTTTCCAACACTGTTTACTATAAATATGTTATATTTGACTTGTTTTGTACGACTTTTAACATTTTTTTAGACGGAATAATTATTAAGTGAGTACATATTGTATGAGAGAGTAAAAAAGCCATAGAGAGTGTGAGTTGTGATTGAGTGATTATAATCTTCTCTAGTTAATATAATTTTTGCAATTCTGTGGATGTAGGCAATTTGCCGAATAACGCATATTGCGTATTGTATGCTTGATCGTACTTGTTTGTACTTTTGTTTGCTATCGTTGGTGTGTGTTTTTGTACAACAATAACATCTTTGACATACTATAAATGAACTAGTGGATGCAGACACACTTACTCGGCCCAGCAAGATTCCATAAGGGAAGCCAAGATTGGGGAGACATTTTGCGGGATAACAAGCTTTCTGTTTTGGAAAGCAACAGCTCCAACAACCTGAAAGAGTTTGCACGATCATGTCAATCGAATTCAATGTTATCAAACACAAAATTGAAAACTGATCCTCAATTTTTTCCTTTCTATATAAGACTTGATACCGAAGATGTGAATGGGTCAAAAGTATAAAGAAACTTTTATAAGTAAATTATATGGATCTTGATCCTCATCGATTACCTGTGCAGGGCTAAGTCCTCTCCAAGGCTGTTGCATGGTTACAAGCTCCCACAGGATCACTCCAAAACTGTAAACATCAGACTTCTCATTTGAGGGCTCTCCTCGAAGGAACTCTGGAGCCATCCACTCAGGCTGAAAATAAAGCAAGAGTGTTACATGTTGACTATGCAATACCAAGAACTTCAACATGCAAATTTTGATTGAATTATCTGATTTCAGTTGAGGAGAAGACATTGAACCCTAGAGCAGATTAGAACATTCATAAATTACTTTGATGAAGAATGAATTGCCAATTCTTGTCAAGGAAAATTGAGCCAAGATGTCTACCCTTTTCTTCTTTATGGCATTGAAAACTTACTTTCTGCTACTTCATTTTATAAAACAAAAACCGGCCCCACAAATTTGCTTCTAGTATAATGACGTTTTGGGGAAGAAACTCAGGAGCTGGATAGATCAGGCTGGGAGTGTTTATAAAGGAGTGAACCTTTTTTCCACTAAGGGAGCACCGGACCCTTCCTCTCCCACTTTGAAAAAGCCTGAATTTGATTCCCAAGTCTTAGAAATGGGCTGCCCAACACTTAATGATTTGTCTTTTCAAAGGGAAAAAAAAATATTTACCAATGATAAAATTCAATTTGTAAAAAACACAGTTATTCACAGAGCCTTAAACTTATCTGCTATAACTAGCTGCAATATTTCTGGAACACAGAACTCCGCCCTAAGTAGGTTCTAATGTGATCTAAATTGGCTTCATTAAATTCTTCACAGGGTTGACATTTACTTCACGATATTGTCCCAGTTCCAGTTTTGAACTACTGCAAATTTGTTTCATATTTTTCAATTCACCAGCAGACCCAATGCGACTGACATAGAGGTCTTTCTGCCAAGGAACAGGGAAGCTTTGTAGAGTCTTTCTACCCAGGCATCAGAGAATTTCAAACAACCAAATTTAGATCCTATGAAATACCAGTAAATGTTGCAAGTGAGAGAGAAACTTACAGTTCCAGCAACAGATTTCGATGAAATGAAAGTGTTTGCTTTGAATCTGGACAACCCAAAATCACATACCTGAGCAAAAAACACCGCCTGAATTTATTTATGTGACTAGACACCAGTAATTTTTAGGAGAGAGAGAAAGTTTCCATTCATTTGTAATCATACCTTTACTGTCCAATTTTTATCCACCAATAAATTTGGAGATTTAAGATCCCAGTGCACAATAGGAGGGTTAAGACAATGGAGATAATTGATCCCCTTGGCCTGCATCCAATTTAGAGCATAAGTTTTCGCTCATAGCAATCACTGTTACAGCTAAAATCAGAGCTAATAATTTGTTCAAACCACATCCAATGCCATGCGTAACCGCCTCCTTTTATCTAATAGTTCACCAGAAGCTGGCCTGTGTATGAGGCGGTATAGACTACCCCTGTTCCACAAAGACGAGGAATTTTTCAATGAGAAAAATTGAAAAAAAGAGAAAAGAGAGAGAGGGGGGGTTGGGGGGGGGGGGGGGGGGGCGGTGGGGGAGTTAAGACCCATAACAGTCTACCTAGGCAGATATTCTGTCACTATTGACAGATGTGGACGCTTTGTCACTGCACCCATGAAGAGAACCACATTCGGGTGCCTTACACGTTTCATTATTGCCACCTGAAAACAATCTTGACAGATTAAGCCTTGCATTCCAAACGCATTTAGTATTCAGCTTTTCAGAATCACAAAATGTTTTTGTTTACTTGTTTATCCTCTACTTTTTGGTCATCAGCTCATTTTATAAGTTTTGGATGCATAAGGATGTGTATGGAGATTCTACTCTCGAAAATAGGATTACTAGTATTACATATAATATATGCTTTTGATTGTAAAATCATATAACCTACTTGTGAATCTAAAAGTATACCAAAATATTGTATCGTTATAGCAAGCAGTAGCCAGTAAAATGCATGCGGTGAGATATTATAAAATAAGATAATTCCAACATAATCCATTTATTGAATGTAATAGCACGACATCAATGAAAAATTGCAGGATTATCAACTGTGTCAACATACAAGATTGTAATTTTAGATCACATGTCAATAGACAGCTATCATTCACTTCAATAATCATCTGATGTCAAAGCATCAATATAAAGATATTAAATGATCCACAATACATTCAGAAGTTAAGAGAGAAATTAAATTAATACTTGATAGAAAGGTAGAACTCCACCCTAAGCACATCATGGTTTGTCTGAAACAAACTTATCACCCAATAGGAGGAAAAATCAGAAAAAATAAATATAAGTAGAGGAAAACAGAAAAGTAAAAAGGTGTGCATCAACTCGGATATGGAAGGGGATGAAGATAGGAAACTGCTGATATTCAGTCACCATGCACATACCTCTCTTAGAAACTCCTTCAATTGATCATCATGGAAATCCTGCACGGTAAGAACCTTGACTGCTACATCCTGCAGTTTTGGAGGCAATATATTTTACTTTAGGAAAAATAGCACTAGAGATTCCTAATATATATATATATATATTGGGGAACCTTGACTGCTACATCCTGCAGTTTTGGAGGCAATAAAGTTAATGATGTCACATTGTGGTAAGCTCAACTACCAAATAAAATATTTGAAGGGGAAGAAGTTGATCGTGTAGAAAACAAATATGCCCTTTGACCATCTAACTTTTCCTTCATTTTGACTATCTCTCTCAAGGAAACACCATGGATTGAAAAATACCAATTCAGTTAATGCACTGATGCACTCTATATCAGAACCAAACCTCAATTGATCCTCCACTAAGTTATATTAATTAACAAATCACATGATACAAAAAAACTAACCGATCCATTCCATTCAGCTAGATGCACAGTCCCAAATGACCCTGCAAGGAGAACGGTATTACATTACTTCAATAACTGCCTACTTAGAAAACTGTAGTTTTTAAATGTGAAATGTGTCCAATTAAGAAGCAGGGGAAGTACCAGCACCAACACGCTCCTTGATATGTAATTCATCCCATGATATCTCCAGCCAGTCCATTGCAAGGGATGGTTCAAGATTCAAGTATTTTGGGATGGTTACAGCAGGAAATCTCCCTTGATTCTCAAGCCTACTATCAACCTCCTTCAGATCTGACTGACTTGATAAGCTGAGTTTAGGTTGCTTGATGCTGTTTTCTATAACTGCACTTCCAGATACAAAAATTTCTTCTTTGTATGTTTGTTGTATAACATCTTTGTCTTCGCAATGCGTAGAATACTCATGTAACAATGCCTTCGGAGCAGAATCCAGTGGTTCTGAAACGTTTCCCTGGGTAAATGACAAAATGGGACTCTGAATTATGCAATGTTCAGCATTTCCGTCCAACTCAAGAGGTGTCGGAGATGATTCCATCACTTGTGGACCTTCTTCCCCAAAACCTGCAAGGAAGTGATCATTGATCTCAATAGTAAATGGGGTTGTTATATTCTTGGAGTACTTTGGCATATAACATTATGTTGATGTTTGTATTATGAAAAGAAAAATTATGTTGATGTAACTAACAACAAATAGATTGCATGGACTGTCATTTCTAAGTAGCAGAAATGCACATAAATACTCCACTTTTCTGCATGATTGAAGTACAAAACGTTAACTGGCTTACAGCTAACTAAGAAAAAAGTGATGAAAACTTGAAGCATCTATTACATTAGTGTAACCAAAAGACAGCTTGATTTTTCCAGGAGAATGAACTGAACTTTCAATGAGTTAGTTTTTTTTTTTTTTTTACCTTTGATGTATAAAATAAATAAATAAATAAATAACTAATTTTTTAAATAAATGAATATGCAAATGAATTGTACCTGAATACAGAGGATTTCTGGGGGAAGCACGTTTGTGCTGTGAGTTTAGAATTTGACAGGATGATGAAGCATCCACGTAAGGTTGTTGGAATTCTTTCAGATGAGAAACTTGAAATGGCGAAGGCATTGAAGAAAGCAATCCTCCATTGATGGAGGAATCTGGGCCACGAACATTTCCTGGTTGGCCAACCAGATCAACTACATATTCCCTGTTAACAAGTATACGCATAAAACAACGAAAAGCATGAAATATTATGGTGAATGCTATACAAACAACTCTCATATTGAATGAAGCATGTATTAAAGGCCAAGCAAGAGACAACCTAATATAAATGAAATATAATACGTAGATAAAAAAGTTCAAGCTGGCATAGGATCAAACATAATTCATCTTAATAATTACAACGCATCTATCTGGTGTCCAAAATTACATCAGAGATAACAAAAATGAAAAAATAAATAAAAAAGATCAATGGAATGAACAATATGGAGGTCAATATCACTAAGCCATACAAAATTCAAGCAATGTATTAAATTGTCAATTGCCATAGTTTGGAAGAAATCAATATGCTTAATCGTCTTGTGGCCATTCTGGATTTGAAAAACCTTCAAACTTTATTCGCAAGAAATGAGGCCATGAAGAACAGTTAGTGTATCAAACCTTGGAGACTTCTTGCCATCCTCTACCTTGACAAGGCAAGAAGAGCTATGATCAGCCACACAGTACTTGCAACCTCGAGCTATACGACATGGCAAACCAATGTAGTCTGCCAATTTCTGCAGGGGAAAAACAATCCCACCTGTTCAGTAACCAACCTCATTGAATGCACAATGTTAGTAACTAATACTGATGTCATTAGATCCATACTAAGGAAAGGGATAGTTCTGATATCCTCATAACACCCCGTAAATATCATATGTTCAAAAATTTAGTCCATTCACCACGTAAGGCTACAAATACCTCACAGAATGATCAGTGGATAGAAAAATTTAATGGACTGCTTAATAATTAAGGGTGTTGCTTGATGCCTCTATTTGAGTTGCATAATCATGCGATACCAAGGTACCATGTTCAGCCAATCATGCATGCTTTAAAAACACCTTGCAGTTCTTGAAGAAATCTTGTGCTTCTGCATCCCAGTAACCATAATCCTACAACACATGCAATTACAAAATTTCTATTCTTGAAGCCATCAATGATGGTTGGGGGAAGATTTTTTCAAAAATAAAACCACAAGTTGGGAAGTATTCTGTCCTTGTTAAATCAAAGCAATCTGAGCGGTTGCCTAGTAAATATAATAAAGGTAATAATTTTAAAGAGAGAGAAAAACTAAAATTGTCATCTGACACATACATTAGAAACATGTGTGATCATGGAAACCTCGATGACGCTGAATAACAGGTATACCATATTCAATGCATGCGGTTTAGAATTACTGTAACATACAACATATATATCTGCCCGTGCAACAGAGGAATTAAATATAAGAATAATGAATAATGCTATTATGTTGCCTCACTCTTTCTCTACATTTTGACCGCTCAAGCATTTAATTATTTTTTTAATTTTTTTGCTTAATAGTTAAGAAAGTGACTAATAATGTATTAGTATTTTTATTATTTTTTAAATGTTTAAACACATTTAAAAAAATGTTTGAAATAGCAAGAAAAAAATTGCAATTTTCATTAAAAGGTACACCGGGCAAATTGAAGAAGCATAATAGCTGTACTGATAGCATCTACGCACTGCATGGGTGCTAGCTCATATTTCTGACCTTCAGGAAATCAATGAGGATGTTCTTGACTAGTATCGTCCACACAATATGAGCCCCCCCTTTTCCTTTTTTGGTAAGAATACCCTCAGTGATTGTATCACATAAATCACCAAACTCTCCCCTCGAGACGAAACAGGTACATACATTATTGTTTGCTTAATCTGTCTTTACAAATTAAAAAAATATATATTATTAAGACCTAATACAGTACACTATTTCAGGCAACAATAACAAAGGTTTGCTAACTTCAAACGTCAACCCTCTCAACTAGGAACTTAATATGAATGCCATATGAAAAAGAAGAAAATGACAAGAACTATCTATCTTAGAGGGGAAGTGGCTTTTCAAACTAATGAAGTGAACCTATGATTCAATAAAAGGAAATGTCAAATTTATGAACCAAACCGCATGGTGCATTCCATCACCTTGAAAAGAATGGCACGATGCCTGCAAAGTCCCATAGATAGACTGCCAATAGGGAGCACGATGCACTTCTGAAATTCCCTCAACCGCTCGCTAACTAATTTCCAGCGTACGTGGAGATCTCCTTGCTCCACTGGAAAAGCGCCCCTTCAAAATTTCGAAAATTTGACTCATTGAAAATCACATAAGCCAATCAATCTTCATTGTTCAAATTTTCAGCCCAAAGAAAAAAGGTTGAAACCTACCCCATGTAGATAGCAACAAGTTTGCCTAGTTTCTCCACCAACATTAAGGTATCCTCTGAAGCACAATACAGTTCTTGTGCTTTATGTTCAAGTTCCTTAAGGCGAGAGTCCCCCCGTCTATCAACAAGCACCACCTCCATGGGTGTCTCACTGGGGTCAACTGCTTTAAGCGATATCAATGGCGGCAGTCGCCTACCTTCCTCCACATCATTGCACATCAGCCACAGATACGGATTCATTCCCATTATGTTGTAGAAACCGTCCGATATTTTGTCAGTGTAAGACAAGCAACCACTAACCTGAACAACAAGCAAACTCATATTTATTGAAAGCTGGTGATTAAGCTAAACGCACAAAACACTCCAATTAGTGATTGAGCTCATTCAATAAAAGTTAGAAGCATTACTACGAACCTAACAATGATCGCAGGCTTCAGAGTATTATAATACATTTGTTTGGCACCATGGCTAAATACGTACATGCAATTCTCAAGTTCAATGGGAAGATAATAATGGATATGCAAGCGAGGCGTAGAGAGAGTACCCAAAGACGATATGAAATAGTTTCCGCTTCCGAAGCCAGCAACGCTCCACTCTCAACCATGAGCACAGGCTCGCAAAGAAGACTGGCTTGCGAAGTAAGCCTCCTTGCCAAAGCAAGCTGCAGATAGTGACTCTCCCTCACCCTCTGCGCCAAGTTATCCCTACGCGTCTCCACCACCACCTCGGCCTCCTCCTCCTCCTCTTGCTTCGTATACGTCGTGGTTGAATCCTTAACGATATCGCTGGAAAAATTGCCATCCAACGTCGTCGTTCCGGAAAACAAGCTCCCTGCATAGCTGCTATCCACGCTGGAGAGTCTCGGAAGCGAGACCTGGCGATCGAAGTTCCTGTCAATTGCCCGGTCCTTCACGAGCTCCGCTTCTTGGGAAAGCAAAGGCTCGCGGTCCTCATCGTCAAATGACTGCTTCCTCGAGATCCTGGACGACGATGTCACGTGACCAGATCGCCCACGCTTTCTCTCAACTAACCAGTCACAAAAGGCAGCAAATTGCTGTTTCTTTGGGTGGAATCTGTCGTCGCACGTGAAAAGATCGGATACAGCTGAGATATCCTTCTTGTCGACCGTGAAGGACGCATCCTTTGATGACTTTCGGTCGATTTCGATGTTAAAGGCTTCTTTGCCCGTGCATGCGGAGTTGGTGATTGTCTCCTTCTGCTCGTGATTAAATAGTTGCTTGGATGAACAAGAGCCGAATTTCCGGTCTGGGAATTGCCTGGGGAAGAAGTAAGTCGTTCTATGAGGCATTTTCTCACGGGTCTCACAGGCTCACAGACCCTAACGGACTCAAGCGCAGTAATCTTCGTTGACTCCCCCCCTCTCTCTCTCTCTCTCTAGCGTATCAAAAGAGAATGGAAATGAAAAATCCGACTGACCGGCCGGCGCCGTACGATCCACCTGGGAATCTCTTTCGCGGTGATAAAAGTTTGAGATCACGAATATACACAGAAACGAGCACGTACGCATTCGCTAGCTCCACCTTCTAAATCCAAACCTCTCTAACAGAACTTTGCTACACTGCAAATAAAGAAAAGAAAAATATATTAATAACCATAACTCCACCTTCAAAAACACAAAATTTTCCCTCCTCTTTCTGAATCAAACTTCAAATGCGATCTCTCAGAGCCACGCCAACCACCTCAAATCATCGGAAAGAAGCAGAAGCCGATCAGTAGCATACGCAACAGCTTGAGAGGTAGGAAGAGAGAGTAAAAGTAGGCTGCCTATTGGCTATTGGATAACAGAATGAGAGAGAGAGAGAGAGAGAGAGAGGGAGAGTATTTTGTGACGTTGGATGTGTATTTTACGCGGAGGTCCGAAGAAGATGAATCGAAGGAGGAGCTAACAGGCACCGGGGAGTTGGATACGAGCCTTTTGTAGGGAGAGCAAACGTGAACTTTAGGGAGGAGAGTCGTCGCGACACGTGAAATTCAGGCGCAGGAGGTGTACGCAATGCTCACCGGGATTAGGATAGAGAAGTTGGAAGCGATCATCTTTTAATGAGAAATGCTAAGGATCATTTAACGAACAAAATTTAAATATTATTATTTATATGAGAAGTGAGTATGGTGTTTTGGATATGTTTAATTATTATTTTTTTAATTAGAGAAATAATATTTGTGATGATATAATTATTTTGAAAAAAAATAATTATAATAATAAATTTTATTTTAAATAATAAATTTTATTTTTTTCCAAACAATTATGTAGTATTTACATTATTTGAATAATATATTTACATCATATATATAAATCAAATTACCGAATGAAGACTATAAATAAAATTTCTCTAATTTTAAAGACAAAATTGCCTAGAGGCACGAACAGTTCCCAAATAAAGAATGTATGTAGTATATTTTTTTTAATATATCTTAATAGAGTTCTATTTTGATATAGAGACGGTTTTATTTCATTTTTATTTTTATAATATTTTAGATTTTTATATGAAATATAAAAAATAATTTAATTTTTTTAATTTTAAAACAATAATAATATTAAAAAATAATATTTTAATTTAATTTTTATCTTATTTTATCTCAGCATAAACCTAAGTGAAAGCATTTTGGATTAGGAATTTTGCTACTTGCAACCTTATTTTTTGAGAAATAATTATTCAGAATTTATTAAAAATTATATATATTTTTCAAGAAATTCTATTTGCACTAGGGATTGTATGGCCAAGTCCTTTATTAATTGAGAAAAAATATTATTTAATAAGTATATTATTGTAATTCTAAAAAATTTAAAAGAAAAATGCTTAGGCTTGCATGAATAATCTTTAAATAGGGAGTATTACTCAAAAACAAAAAGAATAAGATTTAGGTTCCGTTTGTATTCGCAACTCATCTCAACTCATCTCAACTCATTTCTATTTTATCATTACACTTTTATAATTTTTTTATACAAAATATAAAATTCTTATACACAATTTTCAAATTATAATATATCTTTTTTAAATTTTAAAATAATAATAATATTAAAAAATAAATTAAACTCAACTCAACTCATCTTATTTTCGAATTCAAATAAGACTTTAGTTTTTGAGTTGTTAGGGATCAATAAATAATTGATGGTGTTTATATTCTATTCGATAAATGCAAATATATTTTCTTTTTCCAATCAGTTTTTATATATACTTAAATATTTTAAAAAAATCTTAAAAAATATCAATTTATTAAAAATTATTTTTTTAATAATTAAATAAATATATAAAAAAATAAAAAAGACAATCGATATTTTTATAGATCAAATTTATCAGTTCATAGTTTTTTTTTATTATGCGACATTTGACAGATGCTTAATTAATTAGTAAGAAATTATGGGATTAGTTGATATATGTGTTGATAATGAGGTTGGGTGACAACTTGGGTCCTTAAGTCAGCAAAATCGTACGATATGTATCAGACACTTGGATTCAATAGGACTACGGTTTGACATTTCATTTTTGCCGTACGGGCACGTGATTGTTTGGTGTGTATCGATCCTGACCCCGCGTAGGATTTGACTTGGTTTGATTATAATGACGTGATGATACGGGATAAAAGAGAAATGATAGATTTAATCGTAGAATTGTAAATAGCGTATAGTTATTTTAAAAAAAAGTGGAGTTCATTGTTAAAAAAATTAAAGCGACTGCATGCTGTTTGTAATTCTACGACTGTATGTAGCATTACCCGTGATAAAAATTGAAGTGGATAATGATATTCATTACCTGATATGCATGAGGCGAGAATCTAAGTAGATAAAGTTGAGATTTAAACTTGAATTTTTAGGTTATGTTGTATTTGGATCTCGAAATAAATTGAATTGAGTTAAATTTTTTTATAAATAATAATAAATTGAGATAGGTAAGTAAGTTTTATGAAATTTCTTTAGATGAGTTTAAAATATGTATGAATGTTTATATAAATTTATGTGTACTATCAAATTTTTGAAAGTCATCACTGTTTATGTCGGCTTTTGTTTATTTCACGCACCAATAAAGAAAAAATGTGCAAAACCAAATCGTCAAAATGTAACGGATAGAGGTTGAACGTCAATCAATGGATCCAACCTTCACTTGATGCGAGAGAGAGAGACGTGACCCCAATAATAAAAAGAAAATGGCAGAGGTGAACTGATATAAAATTTATTTATTTTACTTTTTCGGTCTACACAATAATTTGGCAACAAGTAAAAGAATCTACCTTTTGCTATCCTAATACATTTTTGTCATGTCGTCTATAATACTAAGTTTTAGGAAATTCAAACCAAGCTTTGTGTGGATTGAGGCCCGTTCGTATTTGTGAGTAAGTTCAACTCATCTCAAACTCATCATTACACTTTTTCATATATATTTAAATATATAAAAGCCGAATCATTTAATCTGATTTGGCAATCAAACCGCAAAATTCAGTGAGAACCACGGAAGCCGAATCACGGTTATCTTAAATGGCATTCAAACCACATTATTCGTGATAAAACCACTAAATGCAAATGAACGGATGTAACTTTCCTAACGCTCTGCTTTTCAATTCTCGCAAAAAATATCTTTTTACTTGAATAGAAAAAAGACGCAGCATCGTTTTCTTTCATTGCAATGTTTCCTTGATACAAAATGGAAATCAGTTTTTTGCTTTCTGATTTCGAATAGTCTGCGACAAAACCATCCAAAGCCATGGTCGTAAACTTCGTTTTGGCTCTCATGCTTGAGGCCCATAAATTTTTGTGAGGATGTGGAGCGTTGCATTGCATTTGCCATTTAGATATGGGTGTTCTGTGTATCTGTGAGGATGTGCATTTGCCATTTGCATTTCCATAAATTCTCCCTTTTTGATTTTTTGTTTTGTTTTGTTTTGTTCTGTGTATGCTAATGAGTCCATTTGTTGCAAAAGAAGAACAAGAATGGCAACAACAACTAGAAGACAATCGAGAATGTCAACATTAACAAAGGGCTGAAGATTGACATGCATTGCGAGGGGCTGCGCGTTCGTGGCTTTGAAGGTATTTTATTTCTTCATTTAAGTTGAACAATAAACTTGGTGCCTCTTTCCAATCCATCTAAACCATGGAGTGATTTCTATGGTTTTTCTATGCTTCGGTGGAATGCGTCTGAGAATTTGAAGGAAATAAAACCCAAATACGTTATTTCAAAGAACTATTTTTGTTTGAAACGTGTGCAGGAGTGCCATTTCACTTAGAAAACCAGTTCGGATTTTCAATGTCGCTCTCACTCCTTCTATACATAGAAGTAAATGGAATTTGATATTCCATTCCACCCATCTCTTTCACCACCATGGCCACGGATAGTGTAAACGACGCGTCCGAATTAGAGTTCAAGTGCAACCCACCATGCGAACTCGACAATTTAAAGGTATCAATCGCCTCAACTCTAGAGAATATATGAATTTGACAAGGAATTCTATGTCTATTACCAGCCGCGTGAGTATTAGGCATGATGGCTTCGACAATAATCATATGAAAGTATGCCGACCATGTAGGTTTCAGTGGGGTTTGGGGTTGCGCATCTTGGGAGAGTAAAAGGTCGTCTACCGTCTGGGTCCTGTTGGGTTTCTTGCCAGTTATCATGGGTGCTCATTACAGGTTAGTGGATTCTCCATTAATCGCGACTTCCTCTTCAAGTGTCCATAGTTATTCATGTATGTATGTCTTAGATTTTTCACATTAATTCTTCACGTGGTTCTCTGGAATTTTTTGTTTTTCATTTATGTGATTTTAGCAACTTTCATCGCAATTCCCATCAATTCTAGTCTTTGATCACCAATATTCGCTCGAAATCATGCCCTTTTTGTGATTTGTGTGAAAGATTCAAGATATTTTCCCGGGTTTGATTGGAGGAATCAAGAAAAACTTGAAGGGGTGGTTTATGCTTTTTCCATGCTGCCGATTCCAGATAACCGGTAGGTCCAGGAGAATGCTACTCTCAATTATGCTAATCTCATTGAATGTAGTGCTGAATTCTGTTCACCCTTTGTAGAGTGTTAGAGATCTGATTATGGCTTTTGTGTTATCTTTGATGTTTAAGCACTGATCGTGATGTTGTGATTATTACAGTTATCGTATATGCTTTGTATGTGAATTAAGTCGGATTTTTTTTGGTTCTCTGTTTCTAATTCATATGTTTGTCATATATGTTTTATATGTGAATAGTTTAAGTTGGATTTTTTTTTTGGTTCTCTATTTCTAATTCGTACGTTTGGTGCTGTTTGGGTGTTATGATGAAGTATGATCTAATGTACATTGCATATCGAGGATTGGAAGACTCTCCCTTTTGTGGGTATTCAGTGATTAGGAAGGGTGTTGAAGCCATCATTGGAGACAAAAAGTTGGGGCCTTTGATGGTAATACATTTGCAACAAAAGAAATGCCAATTTTTTTTCTTGTTGTATTTATTCAAGTTGTTTGATGCCATACAATGCAAACAACGCTTCTGAATCATATTCTTACATCTCATCATGGCAAGCGAATTGTTGTCATAGAGAACGAGGTATTGAAAGTTCTCTTCATATTGTTATAATTTTGGGTTTGAATACTAAGGTTAAATATAATTCATTTTATAGGATTGCTTTTTATTTTTAGTAACTCTATTTTTATTGCAGTTGGTTTGTTCCTAGATGTTGTTAATTGCAATAGGTTTGTTCTTAGATGTTGTTAATTTGTTATATCTTTATGTCATGTCTTTTTTAAGTCGCATTTTTGCTAATGTAATGTTTTTGTTTAATAGATTGTAATATTTTATTAGATGACTTAATGAACACTCACTCTCTCCAGCATAGGGTATACTGAGTTAGACCATGTTCTTTATGTGTGGCAATGTTCGGGGGTTTCACCAAGTTCAGCAAGACCGATTATTTGAGGTTCAAAAAGGAGAATTGGATTATACCAGATGGCGTCAACAAAAAAGTTTGTCTTTGACAGTTTTTGTAGTTATGTATATCTGGGTTATGATTTTTTTTTTTGGTAGACAAAAATATTTTAATTTTTTAGTTTTAAAAACTTCTTGAGGTCACAGTTTTAGATCTTATAAGAAAATTTCAAATATGTAAAAGATTTTGGGCTAAAATTTCGATTTTAGGATGAGTCTAAATATATGTATTTTTAATTTTATAAAAAAAATATTCCAGTAGATTTCTTCGTAGTTATTTTCTAAACTTTTGAGGAACAAGAAAGAAATTTATTTGAACAGTACACTCTTAAATCACTACTGATCTTCACCTTGGAACACACTGGGCTCCCTAACTTCACCTTGAATTTTTTTTTCTATGATAGTTTTTTATAAGTAGAGACAATGAATTGATACATTCTCAATGCTTTTGGCATCGACAATTGCATGTATATATTCTGTGAAGATCCTCCATGTACTCCGTGTCAATACATTTAAAAGGAGAAAATGACTATGTTGAATCCAAGGTTTCAAGTTTCGTATCTACGTGTACATTTTGATGATAACAAATAAATTCAAGTCTCAAGCTCAAATTATCTACGCAATGGAGCGAAGCGCACATCAAACATAAAAAAACAAGTCTACAAATGAAACTCATAAATTATTTTTGTACATCTCTTGATAAAATTGGAAATTGGATTAAGGCTCAAAAGTTAATCTTTTCTTATAAAGCATTAAATTGTATTTTTTTATGCATGACATAAGCATGATATATGCATGACATCATTAAAAGTTTTAATTTGAAAAATTATATTTTGCATGTGCATGACATATGCAATGATCTCATTAAAAATTTTATTTTCAAAAATTTTATTTTACATGTGCATGACATATGCAATGACTTCATTCAAAAATTTGAATTTTGAAAATTAAATGACATATGCAATGACTTAATCAAAATTTGAATTTTGAATTTGGAAGATGATTGAGTGTGATCCATTTGCCTATAAATAGCTCATTTGAATTTTGCAAAATCACAACAACAAGAGCTTACACATCTATTGCTAAATTTTGCATCATTCTTTCAAAGCTCACATTCTCTATTTTTTAAAGTTTTGACTCTTAATTCTTATTCTTTTTTAGAGAGATATAGGTTGTGCTGTATTATTTCTATCTCACTCATTGAGGAGTGTACTTTGATAGTTTATCCACTATCAACTCTTGTATCAGTAAGAGGGTGCGTATAACTCTTGTGTGTGTAGAATGTGTTCTACACAGGGAATAGTTGAATCACTAAGTGTGAGATGATTGGAAGTGTAGAGTGTGTTCTACATGGATTCTTTGGAGCAGTGCTGCTCAAAGGTGTAATAGGTTTCTATCTCCACCTAAAAGAGATTGAATAGTGAATTTGGGATCCTCAAGGGGTAGCTTGAGGCGAGGACGTAGGCAGTAGGACTGAACCTCGTAAAAATACTGAGTTTGCTTCTTCTTACCTTACTCTTTACATTTTTTACTGTTTTATATTCTGTTTATATTTTATATTGTGTATTTGATTTATAAGTGTTAATTTTTATAATATAACCTAATTCACCACCCTCTTGTGTTAGTCATCTGGACAACAATTGGTATCAGAGCAAGGGCTTTGTTATAAGATTAACTATTTGTTGAGTTAAGATCATATAGCTAATATTGCAGCTACTTTCGCTGAAAGTAAATCCAGTAGTCGACTTCTGCTATTTTGTAAAGATAATTATACTTTCTGAAAAGCTAAAATGAGAATATTTTTTTAGTCTCAAGGTCGAGAAATTTGGAAATATATTGTAAATGGACCTTATATTCCAACAAAAACTGTTGATAGAGTAAAGGTCAAAAAGGAAGAGGAAGAATTTGATCACGAAGACGATAGATTTTATACTGTGAATGTAATGGCTATGAATTTTCTATATAATGCTCTCAATGGTAATGAATTTAACAGAATAATGACTTGCAGGACGGCAAAGGAAATTTGGGACAACTTGAAAGTAACCTATGAAGGAACTTCGCAAGTCAAATAATCAAAAATTTATGTTTTTATATATGAATATGAAATGTTCAAAATAAATGATAATGAATCTATCTCTTCTACGTATACTCGTTTTACTAATATTATAAATAGTTTGACATCTCTTAGTAAAGTTTATTCCAGTTTGAAAATAGTAATTAAAATTCTAAACTCCTTACCAAAATGTAGGGAATCAAAAGTAACGACGATTCTTGAAACTAGAGATCTTAAAAATCTCGAAGTAAATGAACTCATCGGGTCACTTATTACCCATAATTACACATTGAAAAGAGGAGAAAAAGAAGGAAAGCAAAAGAAGAGTTTGGCACTCAAAGCCATTCTTCATGAAAGTGAAAGCGATCAAGATGAAAAAAGCGATGACGAAGAGATTGCAATGATCACAAAAATATTTAAGAGATTCTTGAAAAATAAAGCTTATCCAAGGAAATCTTTCAAAAAATTTTCCAACAAAAATACAGGTCAAAATGATTCATTAATTTGTTATAAATGTAAAAAGTCAGGATATGTCAAGGTAGATTGTTCCCTGCTAAAGAAAAATCGATACAAAGGCAAGAAAGCAATGAAAGTTACATGGGATGATGATTCAAGTAGCTTAGACAGCGACGCAAGTAATGAAGAATCTACAAATCTTTGTCTTATGGTTAAAAATGATCTTGAGGTAACAAATCTTGAAAATCCCTCTTATGAAGAATTACAAAATGTTTTAGAAGAGATATATGAGGAATTTGAAAAATTGGGTATTAAGTATACTGCTTTGAAAAAGAAAAATTTTTCTTTAATAAATGAAATTGATGTTTTAAGAAAATAAAATATAGTTTCAAAAGATGAAAATGATGAACTGAAAAAGAAATTAGCTGATTTAGAAAAAATTGTTGAAAATTTCACAAATGGAAAAAGAAATTTCGAAAAATTTTCTTAATAATCAAATATGTGCTTTTGATAAGGTAGGCTTGGGATACATGCCAAAAGAAAAATTCAAACCCTATAAAAATTTCTTTGATAAACTCATTAAATCAAAACTAAATTTTCAAAATTCTTTTCCTAAAAATAGATTTGTCAAAAAAAGACATTATTACAATCACTTAAGTTATTCAAGTATGTTACATGTTATTTGTAATTTTTGCAATAGAAATGGTCATGACTATCATGCTTGTCCTATTAGAAGAAAACATATAATGACTATTAAGACCATATGAGTACCAAAGAATCTTATTTCTTCTAATACTAATAAATAAAGGACCCAAAGAATATGGGTACTAAGAAAAATTATTTTAATTATTTTTGTAAATATGCATGAAGTCTTCCATAAGTAAAACAAAATAGTTTTTAGATAGCGGATGCTCAAGACACATGACAGGAGATAAAACTAAGTTCATTGATCTCACTCATAAAGAAGAAGGACACGTGACATTTGAAAACAATTCAAAAGGAAAGATCGTGGGAATAGGTAAAATTAGTAATAAGTTTTCTCTCATAATTGAAAATGTTCTACTTGTTGAACGTCTAAAACATAATCTTTTAAGTATAAGTCAATTATGTGATAAAGAATTTACAGTTACCTTCAAAAAGGATAAGTGCATTATTTTGAATAATCATGATTGCAATGTTTATTTTATTGCTCTTTGATGAGTGCGCGAAAGTGTACTCTAAATATCCTAATATTTGATTAAATTGTAAAGAATGAAAATAGAAATAATTGGATTTCACTTATTTTATTTAATTACATTTCTATTTACATTGAGATGTTTTTAAGCATTACTTGTCTTTTTATATTTTTATTTATTTTATTTTATTTTATTTTATTTCTTTCTTGATAGGTTGTACATGGGCCTAACTTCAATTAAAATATGGGCTGGACTTTAAATGGCCACATGCACGTTTAATCCATCACAAAGGCCCATCCATTAAATTGAAACACGGCAACATATATATATTTGCACCCAGCCGAGCAACACGGAGGATATATATATATATATTCATACGTTTTGAAGAAAATGAAGAGTTTAAGCGGTAGGACGAAAAACGTACAACAAAAAAGCAAAAAGAGACGTAAACGAAAAAGGAGGAATTAAGCCGCATGACATTCAGCATATATATATATATACATATATATTCATACGTTTGGAGAGGGGGTCGCCAGACGAACACAGGAGAAAAACGGAAGCTGCAGTGTGCACGTGAACGCGAAGGGGAGGCAGACGTACGAACGTGAACGCAGATGAAGATTTTCTTCTTAAGATTTTTATTGTCTATTCTATTTATGGATAACTAAATTCTCAAGTAGGGCTAGGGATAAATTTGCACACTAGATGATATTTTTAATTTATTTTTAATTCATGTATTTGATTTTCAATTATTAAAATTATTTGTTTTATCATTCTCAAAACATTGTTAGTATTTTCTTTTCCGAATAATTTTGGAATTTATTTCATTTATAGATTCAGTCATGCTTTTTCTATTGAATGAATTTATTCTTTAATTATTTTTGGATCCATTGATTATTTATATTGATTTAATTCTCTGCTGCAATATTGCTCCCTGGGTATGTTGTCGTCGTTAGATTTTCTCAATGTGAATAACAATTTGTGTGATTTAAAGTGATGAATGATTTTTCAAAGAATTACATTTGATTTAATTTTTGGTTTATAATTTTATATCTTCCGATTGAGAATTACGGAATTGAATTCTCAATTGAGTTATCAGTGAATTGAAAATAATTAAAATACCGGATATGTGCAAGGGATTCCCGACACTCTACTGTTCGTCAATTTTGATTACTTTTTCATTATTTACTTTGTTTAATTTTACTTTAAAGTCAATTTTTCTTTCCTCATTAATCATTTAATTTTTTAGTTTCTTTGCTATTTTACTTTTCTTTTAATTGTCTCCCTGTGGAATCGACACCCCAAAGCTGAACTACAAATTACCGCGTTATTCTTTGGGCGTTATCAAATTTTGGCGCCGTTGCCGGGGAGACGGTAGAAGAATTGTTGGATAGTTTTTTTTTTCTTTTCAGCAGTTTGTAAAGGCGGTAACTTCGTTCCCTCTTTTTACTTGCTGCAATTTTTTTTTTTTTGCATGCATAATAGGTATAGAGACACATTAGGTCGCTTTGCTTGTAGACCTGTGATAGAGTAGAATTCAGTGTCTAATTTTTCTAATCCTTTGTTTGATACTTCTTCTGTTTCTGAAAATATGAGTGAACACGAGGATCAACCCACTAGGACCCTCCAGGATTACCTCCACCCTACACGCACAGCCACACCGTCATGCATAATGTTTCCACCCAATACGCGTCAATTTGATGTTAAAACGGGAGTGATACAGCTACTCCCCACTTTTCATAGGTTGGAAAATGAAAATCCATATGTGCATATTAGGGAATTTGAGGAGGTAGTTGCGACTTTTCATAGTCAAAATGCAACTGATGACATTGTGAGACTTAAGTTCTTTACTTTTTCTTTGAAGGATAGAGCTAAGAGTTGGTTATACTCGCTAAGACCACGATCCATTGGGTCGTGGAATGAGATGACTCAAGCTTTTTTTAATAAATATTTTCCCTAACATAAGACCAATGCTTTAAAAAGACAGATCTCCACCTTTGCACAGAAGGACAGTGAGACTTTATATATGTCTTGGGAGAGATTTAAGGAGCTATTGGGTATGTGCCCTCACCATGGGTATGAGAGTTGGCGTCTGGTGAGTTACTTCTATGAGGGGCTTACACCTAGAGAGCGCCAATTTGTGGAGATGATGTGTAATGGTGAGTTCTTGCAGAAAAATCCTGATGAGGCCATAGAGTACCTCAATGAGCTCGCTGAAAAAGCTCACACTTGGACTGGACCTAGTGCGACTGAGAGCACAAATAGGTCACGACCTATAGGGAACCAAAACGGTGGTGGAATTTACCATCTTAGGGAGGAAGATAACTTGAAGGTTAAGGTTGAGGTGCTTACTAGGGAGTTAGAATTGCTAAAGGCCAAGGACTTGAAGCCAGCACACTTGGCTAATCATGCAGAGTCTTCTGGGCCATGTTTTGTGTGTGGAGGGGTAGATCACCTCATCCAAGAGTGTCCCACATTTGCTGAGATGAGAGGGTTGTATGAGGAACAATGTAATGCCTTAGGCATGTACAAGAAGCCTTTTACACCTTTCTCTGAGACTTACAATCCGGGGTGGCGTAATCACCCCAATTTTAGCTGGAAGTCCGAAAACCAGCCACTTGCATTACCTGCACCACCTGCACAACCCACTAGATCATATCCTGCACCATATCATGCACCTACATCATCTAGGAGTCCTTTAGAAGACACTTTACATGCTTTTATTGAAGCACAGGGTAAGACTAACCAAAAGTTTGAATCTCTGATTACGCAGGTTGTGGAAGAAAATAAAGAGATAAAGAATCAAGTGTCAAAACTGATGAGCTCCTTAAGTGTGACTGAGCGAGGTAAGTTTCCTTCTCAAGCTCAGTCCACTCCCCATGGTCAACACATGGCACAAGAGAATTTGAAGGATATGAATGTCATTGTGACTCATAGTGGTAACTCATCACACATCCCAACAACGGATAAATCAGAGGACGTGGAGAAGGATCAAGATAGTAGTGCTCCCGAGCTACCCAAGGAACTAGAGGTGGCAAAGAGCCATGTTAAGGTACCATTCCCTCAAGCTCTGAAATCAAGCAAGCTAACTATGGATCCTAACAATGAAATCCTGGAGAATCTCAAACAGGTAAAAGTCAATCTCCTTCTTTTGCATGTAATTAAACAAGTTCCTACTTACGCAAAAGTTCTCAAGGATTTGTGTACAGTCAAGAGGAGACACCACGTGAAGAAAACAACGTTCTTGACAGAGCAAGTTAGTGCTCTGATTGAGCAACGGATTCCTCCCAAGTACAAGGATTCCGGGTGCCCAACCATCGCATGCAGCATCGGAAATCAAGAGTTTGGGCAAGCTTTGCTAGATTTAGGAGCCAGTGTGAATCTTATGCCTTATTCTATTTATTTGCAGCTGGGATTAGGAGAAATCAAACCAACCACTGTGGTATTGCAATTGGCTGATCGTTCAATCAAAGTACCCCGGGGGGTGGTAGAGGATGTTTTGATTCAAATTGATAAATTTTATTATCCTGTTGATTTCTTGATTTTAGATACTACCTCTGTTGTTGATACGACCTCTAAAATTTCTCTGATTTTAGGCAGGCCTTTCCTTGCCACTGCTAATGCTCTTATCAATTGCAGGAATGGGCTTATGAAGCTATCTTTTGGAAACATGACTCTGGAGGTGAATGTCTTCCATATTGTAAAACAACCGGAGGAGGATCATGAGTGCCACCAGACATATATGATTGATTCACTGATGGATATGGGAGTTTTGAAAACTCATGATTTTGATCCCCTTGAGCATTTTCTGGTTAATTCTGAGTTTGATTCCATTACTGATTCATCTGATATAGTTGATATTTGTTCTATTTTCAACAGAACTCAAGATTACGGCACACAGAAATGGCAACCGAAGTTCGAGGAGTTGCCCGAGAAGAGTGAAAGACAGATTCCTTCAAGCATGGAAGCACCCAAACTTGAATTGAAGCTTTTGCCTAAGGGTTTGAAGCATGTTTTCCTTGGTCCAGGTGATACCTTTCCTGTTATTATTTCATCTGAATTGTCTGAGTCTCAAGGTGAGAAATTAATTCGGGTTCTAAGTGAGCACAAGTCAGCCTTAGGTTGGAGCATTGCTGATATAAAAGGTATTAGTCCCTTGATTTGTTCACATAAAATTAATTTGGAGGAAGGAGCTAGCCCTCGTAGAGACCCACAACGTAGGCTTAATCCCACTATGAAAGAAGTGGTGAAAAATGAAGTATTAAAATTGTTAGACGCAGGAATCATATACCCTATTGCTGATAGTAAATGGGTTAGTCCGACACAAGTTGTTCCTAAAAAGTCTGGTGTTACTGTAGTGAAAAATGACCTGGGAGAGTTAGTCCCCACCAAGCTTGTGACTGGGTGGCGGATGTGCATTGATTATAGAAAATTGAATGCCGCCACCCGGAAAGACCATTTTCCTCTCCCTTTTGTTGATCAGATTCTTGAGCGTGTGGCTGGTCATCCTTTCTACTGTTTCTTGGATAGTTATTCTGGCTATTATCAAATTGAAATTGCATTAGAAGATCAGGATAAAACCACTTTTACTTGTCCTTTTGGTACTTATGCTTTTCGTAGAATGCCATTTGGATTGTGTAATACACCTGTCACTTTTCAACGTTGCATGATGAGTATCTTTAGTGACATGATTGAAAATAGCATGGAAGTGTTTATGGATGACTTGACTATTTTTGGATCCTCTTTTGACGCGTGTTTATTGAATTTAGAGAAAGTATTGACTCGTTGTGAGGAGAAGGAACTGGTTTTAAATTGGAAAAAATGCCACTTTATGGTACCTTCAGGTATTGTTTTAGGGCATATTATTTCTTCCAGAGGGATAGAGGTTGATCAATCCAAGATTGAATTAATTTCTAAACTGCCTACGCCTAAGACAGTAAAGGATGTGAGGTCATTTCTTGGTCATGCGGGCTTTTATAGGAGGTTCATACAAAATTTCTCCACTATATCTAGACCACTATGTGACCTCCTAGCTAAAGATGCCCCATTTGAGTGGACACAAGCTTGTCAAGAGGCATTTAAAATGCTAATTGGCAAGCTTACCTCAGCACCTATAATGCAGTCACCGGATTGGACCTTGCCTTTTGAGATTATGTGTGATGTTAGTGATTATGCTGTAGGTGCTGTTCTTGGACAGCGAAGGGAGGGGAAGCCCTTTGTTATTTACTATGCTAGTAGGACTCTAAATAGTGTTCAAATGAATTATTCAACCACTGAAAAAGAGTTGCTAGCTGTAGTGTTTGCTTTGGATAAATTTCGCTCTTATTTGATTGGCTCTCCTATTATTATTTTCACAGATCATGCAGTCCTTAAGTACCTTCTCACAAAGAAGGATGCTAAGGCACGACTAATACGGTGGATTTTACTTTTGCAGGAATTTGACATCACCATCAAAGACAAGAAAGGAGTGGAGAACGTAGTGGCCGACCATCTCTCGAGACTCACATTTGAGGAAACTTCTAACCATCTACCAATCAGGGATGATTTTCCCGATGAGCATTTACTTTCTATTACTTCTCTACCATGGTTTGCTCATATTGTGAATTATTTGGCTACAGGTGAGATACCGGTGGATTGGAACGCTCAGGATAAGAGGAAATTCATGACTGAGGTACGTAATTTCTATTGGGATGACCCTCTTCTTTTTAAATACTGTCCTGACCAAATTTTGAGGCGTTGCATTCTTGATGAAGAGATTGCTAGCGTCTTGGAATTTTGTCACTCCCAAGCTTGTGGAGGCCACTTTTCAATGAAGAAAACCGCTGCAAAAATTTTGCAGTGTGGATTTTATTGGCCCACCTTGTTTAAGGATGCAAACATCTATTATCGTTCATGTGAAATGTGTCAAAAATTAGGAGCCATATCCCATCGTAATATGATGCCTTTGAACCCAATTTTAGTGATTGAAAATTTTGATTGTTGGGGTATTGATTTTATGGGACCATTTCCCCCTTCTTTTGGATATCAATATATTATTGTGGCAGTGGATTATGTGTCAAAATGGGTGGAAGCAGCAGCTTGCAGGAACAATGATAATAAGACGGTAATTAAATTCCTTAAAGAGAATGTGTTATCTCAGTTTGGTATACCACGTGCTATTATTAGTGACCGGGGTACACATTTTTGCAACCGTTCCTTTGAGGCTTTGATGAAAAAATATGGGGTAGTACATAAAATTTCTACTGCATACCACCCCCAGACAAGTGGACAAGTAGAATTTGCAAACAGGGAAATTAAGCAAATTTTAGAAAAAACGGTAAACTCGGATCGCAAAGATTGGTCTTTGAGACTAGTTGATGCACTTTGGGCCTACCGTACATCTTTTAAAACTCCCTTAGGCATGTCACCTTATAGACTTGTTTTTGGAAAGCCTTGCCATTTACCTGTGGAGCTCGAGCATCGAGCCTATTGGGCTATCAAGCATTTCAATTTTGACATAGGAGAAGCAGGTAAGTTCAGAAAATTTCAATTGACCGAGTTAGAGGAGTTGAGGAATGATGCCTATGAGAACTCTAAAATCTATAAGGCTAAAATGAAAGCGTTTCATGATAAAAATATTTTGAGAAAAACATTTAAGCCCAATGATCGAGTGTTTTTATATGACTCTAGACTCCATAAGCACCCAGGAAAACTTCGGTCTAGGTGGACCGGCCCTTTTGTAGTGAAAAATGTTTTTGAAAATGGGGCGGTAGAAATAGAGGATCCTAAAGATGGTAGGATTTTTAAAGTAAATGGTCAGCACCTTAAAATATTAATTGATAGGGAAGTTCCGGAAGTGGAAGAGATTCCATTTGCGGACCCGGTCTATCAACCTTGACCATACCACGCAGGTATGTTTTCTTTTTATTTGTTCTTTTTGTTTTTGTTTTTGTTTTTGTTTTTTTGTTTTTTCGTTTCTTTTTCTTTTTCTTTTTGGTTGCTGTTGGTTTTCTTTGTTTTTGTTTGCAGGTCAGTGTCAGTTTGTCATTTCAGTTTGTCATCTCTAGTGCTTAGCGAGTCATCCCACGTCCTACACCAGGTGTATTCTACCTTTTTCAGTACCATCCATTTAGTTTTGATTGTTAAACATTGAGGACAATGTTTCATTTAAGTTGGGGGGTGAGAACGATGTTTGTTGGAACTCTGTGACATATTTTTATGTGAAAAAAAAAAGGGTATCACACAAGCACCTTTTTACATGTGTATTCATGCTCATTCATGACTATCTGGGTGAATTCATCAAACCCATCTTAATCATTTTGCTGAGGCATTCACAGAATTTTTAATGCACGTATCCAAACTTTGTGGTAAGATGGTGGTTTGACACATGTAGCCAGAGAACTCTTTTGCTTAAGTATTCTTGTGAATTTTGGGAGAGATTGAGAGCCTACAAATGCAGAAAATTGTGATAAGCGTTTATTGATCTGTTGAATTGGACACTTCTTTTGAGAATATCATTACATGTTGAGAATATCATTACATGGTTGGTGGTAAGATGGTGGATATACTTGGGATATGACGAACGTCAATTTAGGATTAACGTTTGAGCCTTTCAAGCTAACCCCTCTCATCATAGACCCTTAGTAGCCAATTTTGAGCCAACAAACACATGTAGACTTTTTCTTTTCATATGTCCATATCATTCATACCTCTCCACATTGGAGTATAGCCTATACACTAATTTTTCCTACCCTTATTGCTTCCAAGTGTGTGCTAAGTGTGGAATTTGCATATTTTCTTTTATTGAAAAAAAAAAAAAAAATAAATAGAGAGTGACTGAAGAAAAAAAAAAAGAGAGAGAAAAAAGAAAAAGAAAAATGGAAGAGTACAAGTGCAAAATGTTCAATTGATTGAGTTTCAAATTTTTTTTTTTTTTTAAAAAAAAAAGGGAGAAGTTGAAGAAGAAGAAAAAGTATTATTTGATGATCTGAAAAGTAGACGAGTGCATCAGGTGAAAAGTGTAGTCTATTGAGATATTTAATAAGATTCCTGTGGTATGTACTTGGAAGTTTTTTTGAATCCATTTTATCATTTTCTTCATTTAGCCCCTAACCCGAGCCACGCTACAACCTTTTGTGTTGATCGTTCTGATCCTAAGTATGCTTGTGGAATGAGTGGTGGAAATTCTCAATTGTTAGTGTTCCTATCATAAGATCAATGTTTGCTTATTGCTTGTACATAATTGCCTAATTCCCTATGAGAGTGTGTGTACACCCCTTGTCAACTCTATAGAGAGAATCCCTACACGAAACACTGTTATACCCGTAAGTTATGGAGTTGAAACTTTTGCTTGAAATGTTCTTGATGTTGCATGTGTCACAGTTTGTGGTTAGATGGATACAGTTTGGATCACACACACACTCTGTGGATTGTTATATGTGGATTGTTATTGGATTTCTAAGATTGTTTTGATATGTGGATCTGAAAAGTGTGACTTGGTGACTTCTGTGTGTAATTTGTTTTTGGTATCTTTCATAATTCTTTTGCATGAGAATTGCTAGGGACTAGCAATGAGTAAGTTGGGGGGTGTGATGAGTGCGCGAAAGTGTACTTTAAATATCCTAATATTTGATTAAATTGTAAAGAATGAAAATAGAAATGATTGGATTTCACTTATTTTATTTAATTACATTTCTATTTACATTGAGATGTTTTTAAGCATTATTTGTCTTTTTATATTTTTATTTATTTTATTTTATTTTATTTTATTTCTTTCTTGATAGGCTGTACATGGGCCTAACTTCAATTAAAATATGGGCTGGACTTTAAATGGCCACATGCACGTTTAATCCATCACAAAGGCCCATCCATTAAATTGGAACACGGCAACATATATATATTTGCACCCAGCCGAGCAACACGGAAGATATATATATATATATATATTCATACGTTTTGAAGAAAATGAAGAGTTTAAGCGGCAGGACGAAAAACGTGCAACGAAAAAGCAAAAAGAGACGTAAACGAAAAAGGAGGAATTAAGCCGCATGACATTCAGCATATATATATATACATATATATTCATAAGTTTGGAGAGGGGGCCGCCAGACGAACACAGGAGAAAAACGGAAGCTGCAGTGTGCACGTGAACGCGAAGGGGAGGCAGACGTACGAACGTGAATGCAGATGAAGATTTTCTTCTTGAGATTTTTATTGTCTATTCTATTTATGGATAACTAAATTCTCAAGTAGGGCTAGGGATAAACTTGCACACTAGATGATATTTTTAATTTATTTTTAATTCATGTATTTGATTTTCAATTATTAAAATTCTTTGTTTTATCATTCTCAAAACATTGTTAGTATTTTCTTTTCCGAATAATTTTGGAATTTATTTCATTTATAGATTCAGTCATGCTTTTTCTATTGAATGAATTTATTCTTTAATTATTTTTGGATCCATTGATTATTTATATTGATTTAATTCTCTGCTGCAATATTGCTCCCTAGGTATGTTGTCGTCGTTGGATTTTCTCAATGTGAATAACAATTTGTGTGATTTAAAGTGATGAATGATTTTTCAAAGAATTACATTTGATTTAATTTTTGGTTTATAATTTTATATCTTCCGATTGAGAATTACGGAATTGAATTCTCAATTGAGTTATCAGTTAATTGAAAATAATTAAAATACCGGATATGTGCAAGGGATTCCCGACACTCTACTGTTCGTCAATTTTGATTACTTTTTCATTATTTGCTTTGTTTAATTTTACTTTAAAGTCAATTTTTCTTTCCTCATTAATCATTTAATTTTTTAGTTTCTTTGCTATTTTACTTTTCTTTTAATTGTCTCCCTGTGGAATCGACACCCCAAAGCTGAACTACAAATTACCGAGTTATTCTTTGGGCGTTATCACTCTTAGAAACAATAATGTTTATACAATTGAAGAAGAAATTACCTCACAAGATACTATATGTTTATCAGCTCAATATGAAAATAGTTGGTTATGACATAGAAGGTTAGGTCATGCAAACATGGAACTTATTTCCAAACTTTCAAAAAATGGTCATGTGAGAGGTTTGCCAAAAATAAACTTTTTTAAAGACAAAATCTGTGATGCATGCCAGTTTGGTAAACAAACAAAAACTTATTTCAAAATCAAGAAACATATTTCCACTACTAAACCCTTGCAACTAATACACATGGACCTTTTTGGACCAAACAGAGTTGCGAATCTGGAAGGAAAATATTATGCATTTGTTATTGTTGATGATTTCTCTAGATATACTTGGGTCTTCTTTCTCGCTCATAAAGATGAGGTACATAATGCATTTACCAAGCTATGCAAGAGAATTCAAAATGAAAAGGGTTATACTATTTCAAACATCCGAAATGACAGGGAGAAAGAGTTTGTCAATAAAGATATTGAGTTTTTTTGTGATGAAAATAGTTTTTAGCATAATTTCTCTACTCCTCGAACTCCTCAACAAAATGAGGTAGTAGAGAGGAAGAATAGATCTTTTCAAGAAATGGCAAGAACAATGCTTAATGAAAATAGTTTACCTAATTATTTTTGGGCCGAAATGGTAAGTACTGCATGTTATGTTATAAATAGAGTTATGTTAAGGTTTAAATTAGATAAAACTCCTTATGAGCTTTGGAATGAGAAAAAATCCAACATTAGTTACTTTCATGTATTTGGATGCAACTGTTTTATTCTCAATGACAGAGATAATTTAGGAAAGTTTGATGCAAAATTTGATGAAGGTATCTTTCTTGGGTATTCAACAAATAGTAAAGCTTATAGAGTATTCAATAAAAAGACTTTGACTGTACAAGAATCTATGCATGTAGTATTTAATGAATCTAACCCTCTACTTTCCAAGAAATCTATTGATGAAGAATCAGAAGGTACAAATAACACAATTAGTCTCAATCTCGACAAAGAGAATACAATGAAAGAAGTCCAACATGGAGACATCAGGAAAGATCATTAAGATTTAGTACAAGATGCAACTAAATAGTGGAAACATGTGAAAGATCATCCAGTGGAACAAATTCTAGGAGAACTTTTACGAGGTATAAGTACTCGATCATCTCTTAGAAATATTTGTAATCACACTACTTTTCTATCTTAAATTGAACCCAAAAATATTGATGAAACACTTATTGATGAATCATGGATTCTAGCTATGCAAGAAAAGCTAAATCAATTTAAAAGAAATAATGTATGGACACTTGTTCCTAGACCCAAAAATCATATTGTTATTGGAACAAAATGAGTTTTTAGAAATAAGAAAGATTAGTCTGGAATCATCATTAGAAACAAGGCTCAACTTGTAGTTCAATGTTTCAATTAAGAGGAAGGAATCGATTATAATGAAACATATACACCTGTCGCAAGATTAGAAACTATTCGGATGTTACTTGCATATGCATGTTATAAAAATTTCAAATTTTTTCAGATCGATGTTAAAAGTGATTTCTTAAATGGTTTTATAAATGAAGAGGTATATGTTGAGCAACCTCCAGGTTTTGAAAATCATATTTCTCCTAATCATGTTTTTAAGCTCGCAAAAGTATTATATGGACTCAAACAAGCTCCTAGAGCTTGGTATGAGAGGCTTATTGGTTTCTTGATTGAAAAAGATTTTTCAAGAGGAAAGATCGATATAACTCTTTTCATCAAATATGAATAGGATAATATTCTTCTAATTCAAATTTATGTTAATGATATAATATTTGGTGCTACTAATAAAAATATGTGCCAAGATTTTGCTAAGAGCATGCAGGAAAAATTTGAAATAAGAATGATGGGAGAATTTAATTTCTTTCTTGGATTGCAAATCAAGCAAGCAAAAAGTGAAACATTCATTAATCAGTCAAAATATATCAAAGAGTTACTCAAAAAGCTTGAGATGGAAGGTGCGAAGGTAATTGGAACACCAATGAGTCCAACCACCAAACTTGATAAAGATGAAAGCAGTAGGCCAGTTGACTCAAAGGTATATCGAGGTATGATTGGTAGTTTATTATATTTGACAGCTAATAGACCTGATATTATGTTCAGTGTATGTTTATGTGCACGTTTTCAATTATCTCCAAAGCAATCTCAT
Organism: Platycarya longipes; assembly: GCA_036559045.1. Lineage (NCBI taxonomy): Eukaryota > Viridiplantae > Streptophyta > Magnoliopsida > Fagales > Juglandaceae > Platycarya > Platycarya longipes. The sequence goes on along the minus strand of CM071796.1, from coordinate 26,644,146 downwards.
TTGATTGCAGTTAAGGGTATTCTTAGATATCTTGCCGGTACCATTGACCTAGGGTTATGGTATCCTAAGCACACTTTTTTCGATCTTATTAGTTATTCAGATGTGGATTATGCTGGTTGCAAAGTTGATCGAAAAAGTACTAGTGGAACATGTCATTTTTTAGATCATGCACTTGTTTCATGGTTTAGTAAAAAGTAAAATTCTGTTGCATTATCTATTGCTGAGGCAGAATATGTTGCTGCAGGCAGTTGTTGTGCTCAAGTTCTTTACATGAAGCAACAATTTGAGAATTTTAAACTTATGTACAATCATATTCCTATTAAATGTGATAATACTAGTGCTATAAATCTTTCAAAGAATCCAATACAATATTATAGGACCAAGCATATTGAAATAAGATATCATTTTCTTAGAGATCATGTGCAGAAGGGCGATATTGTATTAGAATTCACTAGCACACATGATCAATTGGCAGACATTTTCACAAAACCCCTACCAGAAGATAGACTATGCATGATTAGAAGAGAAATAGGAATGATGCATGCCATGAATATCTGCTAAATACTTTTATTCCATTATCTCAAATGACCTACAAAAACTTGAGACGTTTAGTCTCATCATTCAAATGCATTTGCTCATCATAAATCATCATGCCATCCTTATCTAAAGGATTAGACAATCGAAATGAAGAGGTAAGTAATGATTTTAAATCCTTATTCTGTTGCTTTAACTCTATTATTTTTTTGTTTGACTCATAAACAAGTCTTTGAAGTACAGAAACCGTTTCGCTAAGCTTTTCAATTTCGCGAGTTTTGGACTGCAACCGAGCGGAAAAAGCAACAATGGAAGATGAGTATCGAGTCTCGAGACCCACAAGCTCGTAAATGACATCAGGATCTGATTTATTAGTCAAATAAGTGTTTTACTGCTTTATAGCGCCTACAACAGATGCAGAAATAGTTTAAGGTGAAGAATACCTCATATCTTGATCACGAGAAGCACATAAGGAAAATTGATGAGCCATTGAGATTTTGTACAGTGAGAATGAAGATGAACTACAGAGATGAGAAGAAGATTTGATGCGAATTAGATAAAACTAAGGATTGCTTTTATAAAGATGGAAATAAGTACAAGACAAACTGTCATATCTTTAAATCTTACTTAATCAAGTTTATAAGACAGCCAGATGCATATTGTCAAAAGTCACTGAACTAAGCCAGCGAGATTAATTATAATTTTCCATATTTCTCTCGTGAAACGTTGCCATTATCTGCTGATGTTGACTCTGTGCTTGAACTCTCACTTATTCCGATTCCTTTATTTGAAGTTTCAGAACACGAGCTAATTTCATAAAATCTTTATTTTCTTACATTAACATTTTATTCTTTCTACCTTTATTTGCAAACTTTTGATGCAGAACAGATATTTGATTGTTAAGTCAATCAACCTCATTTGCCCTCGCTAGTAATCTCCGAGACATAGTCGTAACAGAGGCAGCATATTGAGCACTGAGAGTTCTTGATGCTGCAACAACCTCAGAATCAGTCATACCAGAAAAATGCATATATATTTCTATCATGGTGTTGACAATCTTAGGAGATAAAATGACTGGTTGAGACGGTTCCTGATTCAAATCCGGAAGATTATTAGACGAAATTTTCTCTGTCATTCTATCGTTTTGGATAAACAAATACTTGATCAATAAGCAATGTGAGATTTGTTTTAGCATTCGGTGAGTGAAAATTGTCATTTAAACAGAAATCGAAAACTTTCAAATTTTTACGTATCTTATTTGTCAACAACATCAAGCAGATTTGAATCTTCTTCCATACCGAATTGCTAGAGCTAGACCTCCAACCTTTGCAAGTTTTGTCGGACACGCGTGGCTTCGCACCAAATTCTCTACAGTCTCTACTAACGCACCGTTTTATTTGTCTATTGGTTATTGTAGGAAGATATCTTATTGAGTTAATTATGATTCATTTTTAATGATGCCAAAAGGGGGAGAAGTTTTAGACGTAAATATTTAAATTTTTAACTCTGTTATATATGCTGAAATTATGTTTATCTATTGCTTGAAAAACTAACGCATATTCTCAGGGGGAGCTTAAGCATTACTGCAAGTCTCAAAATTCTACTAATTATTTATCATCATCAAAAAGTGAGAGATTGTTGAATCCAAAATTTTAAGTTTCATATTTACGTGTAGATTTTGATGATAACAAATAAATTCAAGTCTCAAACTCAAATTATCTACGCAATAGAGCGAAGCGCACATCAAGCATAAAAGAACAAGTCTACAAATGAAACTCATAGATTATTTTTGTATATCTCTTGATAAAATTCGAAATTGGATTAGGGCTAAAAAATTAATCTTTTCTTATAAAGCATTAAATTGTATTTTTTTATACATGACATAAGCATGATATATGCATGACATCATTAAAAGTTTTAATTTAAAAAATTATATTTTGCATGTGCATGACATATGCAATGATCTCATTAAAAGTTTTATTTTCAAAAATTATATTTTACATGTGCATGACATATACAATGACTTCATTCAAAAATTTGAATTTTGAAAATTAAATGACATATGCAATGACTTCATCAAAATTTGAATTTTGAATTTGGAAGATAATTGAGTGTGATCCATTTGCCTATAAATAGCTCATTTGAGTTTTGCAAAATCACAACAACAAAAGCTTACACATCTATTGCTAAATTTTGCATCATTCTTTCAAAGCTCACATTCTCTCTTTTTTAAAATTTTGAACCTTAATTCTTGTTCTTTTTTAGAAAAATATAGGTTGTGTTGTATTGTTTCTATCTCACTCATTGAGGAGTGTACTTTGATAGTCTATCCACTATCAACTCTTGTATCAGTAAGAGGGTACGTATAACTCTTGTGTGTGTAGAATGTGTTCTACACAGGGAATAGTTGAATCACTAAGTGTGAGATGATTGGAAGTGTATAGGGTGTTCTACATGGATTCTTTGGAGCAGTGCTGCTCAAAGGTGTAATAGGTTTCTATCTCCACCTAAAAGAGATTGAATAGTGAATTTGAGATTTTCAAGGGGTAGCTTGAGGCGAGGACGTAGGCAGTGGGGCTGAACCTCGTAAAAATACTGAGTTTGCTTCTTCTTACCCTACTATTTACATTTCTTGCTGCTTTATATTCTGTTTATATTTTATATTGTGTATTTTATTTATAAGTGTTAATTTTTATAATATAACCCAAATCATCCATCTTCTTATGTTAGTCATCTGGGCAACAGACTCCTTATAGTGCAAATAACTCATAGAAGTACTAATTTGGAATTCCATGTTTTTGTTGCTGTGCACATACATATTATGAAGTATCTTTCATGAAACATATTATAACATCTATTATTTAATTTTTTGGAAGCAATGTTGTTGCTTTTTAGTCTTAGTATTCCAAGAAAGGTTTCATTTAGTGGTGACTCTTGAACATTTGGCACATAACTGAAATATTAAGTTTTGAGACTTAGTTTGTTAGATAGATATTCATTGAGGGAGGATTTCTACAATGTCCCCATGGCATGTGCACACAATGTGATGAACCATAGATATTGGGTGATTGAATTGAAGAATATGCATAAGATGATTATCCATAGTAATTATTTCACGTCTTTATTGCTGTAAAAGTGGTTTGTTCATGTATGGGCATAGTATAAATAGCCATATTAGTCCAGTCTAAGGTATTGCTGGATCTGGAAATGTAGTCGGATTATCATGCATCAAAGACTGTTATTTCTTCACTGTCGTTCCCTCTGAAGTCATGTTCAGATGATAGATGCCACCTTCAGTCAAAGGCAACTGAAGTACTCAATACACTAGAAGAACAATTAAGGGTACGAAATAAAATTTTCAATGTTTTTTTTTTTTTTAAATTTAGATCTAAAATTATAACAAAAGAGAAGGATTTTAGGTTTTTGTTTGTTTAATTCATTCCAAACCGAATTATCACAGATGCAAATATTGCATGACTTGGGTTCTTTGGTTTGTATCAATTTTACATAAATTATATAATACGAAAGAAACAAAGGCAAGAAATACGCTAGCTACAAGCTATGTGCATAGAGACATTGAGTATTTTTAAGTTTTAAATATTTAGCTCACCATGTGTTTGTGTTTTGAATTTTTTATTTGGACAACGTCTATCTAAACATGAAACTCCCAATGTTTATATTCACATCCTTAGCACATTGTTCATATATGAATCATCATGAATAATATTGTTTTAATTATCTCAATGGGTTCTTGGTTGGAAAGTTGGTGATTGTGAATTTAGCGGGGTTGTTGGTGCAGAGGTTATTTTACTATGTTTGCAAGAGGTATCATCATAAGGGGATTGATAAGACTACTTTGCATGACCATCTGAGTGTCTATCTCGGGAGAGTATGTGCCTCTGGAAAGCAGCATTTAGATGGAGAACTTGGATATTTGAGCAGAGGTAGAAGAAATGAGGTGTACCTTTTTTCTTTTGTTTCTTTTCTTTATTTTTGTCTTTTAGATTTTGTTGTTACATGGAAAGTGTAAATATGGGGGAAAAAACCTATCGATATGGAGCAAATTTACTGTTAAATTGTACCCTTGCTTATTGTTTGGTTTCCAAACCTTAACATTACAGTATTCAAATAATGAGAAAGTTATTGTCAAGAGTAAATTTGTAAATGTCTGTTAAATCTTACTTTGCTACAATTGATGGAATGTTGTGTTATGGCGGGGGGAGAAAACTAATATTTGATGGTCTATTCTGGGATATATTATACCATTTCTACTTTATTTTTCTCTAAGATGGCAAAAAAATAGGGTAAGGGGGCATATATGACTTGGTGACCTAACTTCGGTATAAATTTTTAAATAATTCTGGTAGTGATTATATATAATGAACTATGTATAATTATAAAATTCAACATAAATAACGGCCCGTGCATTGCGCGGGTTATATACTCGTTTTTATATAAAATACAAATCTTAATACATATTTTTCAAATTTTAATATATATTTTTAAAATTTTAATACATATTTTTCAAATATCAAAATAATAATAATATTAAAAAATAAATTAAATTTATCTCATCTCCAAATCTAAATAAGGCCTGAGTGTTTGAATGATTGAGAGAGTTTAAATTAAAAATGAAATGAGTAGGTTTTGAATTCTAAACGGAACCTTAATGTTATGTTTATTGTGGACACAACAAAGATTTAAACTATCAATATACAAAATGCGACGGGAGGAGTTGCCAACCGTTAAGCCTTTTATATTTATATGAATATAAAAATAATTTTATTTTATTTTATTTTATTAGTAAAAAATTTTCAAATTTTTATATAAAATATAATAAATAATTTAATTTTAAAAATTTTTAAGATAATAATAATATTAAAAATAATTTTTTTTTAATTTTTAATTTTTATTTAAAATCACCTGATCTTATTATCTAAACGAATATTTATTTTATAGCTCAACTGACAAAAAAAAAAAAAATTATTGAAAGAATACGAGATACAGAGAGGCCTGTCATACAATTGTGAAGTGATGACATAAGGACATAAGGTAAAAGGATAAGTGAGATGTGGCGGTGGAGTAGTCGAGAGAAAATTGACACCATGAAAACTTGTAAAATCACTCAATATAATGAGATTCGCCTTCAAAAGATTTTGAGAAGGAAATTAGATGGAATGAAATGAAATGAAAGAATGGGATGGGATGAAAAACCTTCAGAAACATCTTCTACAATATCAATTACAAATTGTGACCAGAGGGGTTAGGACTTGGGTACACAATTGTGTTAACTGTGCCAAAATTTTATAGCTCAACTTATAGAAGAAAGAGAACGGAAACGAGGAGGAGACAGAGATGCCAATCATGAAATTGTGAAGTGACATAACCTGAAAGGAGATATGTATTTGAATTGAGAGATGAAAATTAAAAGTTAATAAAATATTATTTTTTAATATTATTATTATTGTAAAATTTAAAAAATTTGAATTTTTTATTATATTTTATATATAAATTAAAAAATTTATAATAATAAAATAAAATAAGATAATTTCTGAATACTAACAGATATTTAAAACTTGCAAAAGAATAAAATATAAAGAGATTTGTGGACATAACTTTAATGCGAACGACATACGACATAAATCTTGGGCCTTGGCTCTCATTTTTTATTTTTTGCACTTATATCCATTATCCTTTTCAATGCATGGTCTCTGACTCTCTTGTATGCTGAACATTAAAAATGAAAGATTCAATATATTTGCGTAAAATTTTAAGATATAAAATATATAATCAAATTGATCTAATTCTATTAATTTAAACTTTTAAAATAATAATAATTTTAGTAAAGATACCATAAAATATCATAAAACTTGATTTTCATATGTAATTATTTTGAGTGGCCCCAAAAATTTGAAAATTGTATGACAGTAATAATATGTTACACGACCTGTTAATCCAATACGAATACGACACAATAATAGCGAATTGAGATTTAATTTTAACGGGTTTAAGTCAAAACAGATTAACCTGTTAAGACACGATTGTTTAACGGGTTGATAATTGGTCAATCCATTATAACACGTTATAGCAGTTAAAACTATAATTATATGCTTATACCTAAAAGTAAAATTGTAAATTATTTTAATTTTGATATTTTTATTGTTTAGATTGTAATTTTAGACTTGTAGTTAGTTTTATAATTTTATAGATGTTATAACTTTAACATTTATTAACATTATACTAAATTTAATGAAGTCAAACGCATTAATTTTGGATTTATTCAACTCATTTATATAAATAGATTAAAATAGATTATATTGTGTTGTATTAACTTATTTTATAATATTTATTAATGAGTCAAAATGAGTTGATAAGACACGACTCATTAACAACACGATCCGTTATGTTAATGGATCGTGTTAAGAATTGAGATCTTGACATCATAAATTTAATAGATCAAATTAAGATTAATTTTTATAATATAATATACATATTTTAACGCAAGAGGAATACAAACCATTAACATAATTTTACACCTCTAAAATTGTGCACTCATGCAAATTGACATCAACCACAGTTTAGGTAGCTTCACGTGGCACATCTACTTTAATCCTTATCTTTCCCAACTATTTCCTCGTCCTTTCCATAGTCCATACCCCTCCTCATAAAATAAAGGCGTTCATGATATGGATTTCTGGTGAACAAGAACATTGAATATCAGCTTTTGGTTTAATAATGCACACCATATACTTGGAAACTGTTTCTCTCTCAGATTAACATTAACCTAACAAATACGTAAAACATTTCACACGTTTGTTCATGGTTGTCTTCAAATTGTCTATGTACTTAAAGAAAATCATTTCAAACATGTTTCATTAAAATGAAAAAAAGAGAATATTTTATATCAAATGACACAAAATTTTCAAAAATACAAGGGTAAAAAGAAGCAGAGGGGGACCATAATCCTAGCGCAATTTGGTGGAGCGCAACACAGTCGCATCATAACACTTCATTTATATTTTAGAGCATTAGTAGTAAAATCAACAAAGCTAAATTTTGACTATCTAGATTGCATAAAAACTGAATATAATGGACTCAATATAACTATCATGTTTTTAGCCAAATGTATTTTTATTAGTCAAATAAGGCCTGCCCAAGTTGCTAGTCAAATATTATTTTGGACATGACAAATTGCTCTTTTTGAGATGATTTTGACCTTTTTGGCATATAAATTTACTTTGTGTTAATTTAATAGAATAGTGCAAAGAAAAATGTTAGAATATCTATCAAATTTGATACTTCTTTTTGATATATTACTACAAGAAAAATGATTATTAGTGACCCAACAGCAATGACAAAAATGATTATTAGTGATTAAAATAAATTATTAACGACTAAAATGAATTATTTATGATTAATAAAAATACAGTAAATAAGTAATTTTCTTATAGTGAATTTCATGCATTTTATTTTATTTTTAATTTTTTTAATTTATTGATTAAGAAAATAATTATTAGTGTATTAATATATATTTTATATTTTTTAAAATGATAAAAATAATAAAAACTAAAAAATAATAAGAAAATTAAAAAGCCAATTGTACCTAGCGATCCGTTGCAACGGGCATGCTAGCATGGTCCTAGTGCAAAAGTTAAAATCAATATTTTAAAAAATAATAATATATTTAGAGAGTTTGTTATTTACTATTTAGTGTTATTGAAAAGTTTAATCATAATTTGACTAAATTTATGAAAGTGAAAATTTTAATCATAATTTGATTAAATTTTAGTTAGACTATTATTACTAATGCTCTTAAACTACCTCGCGTAAAATCAATCGGTTATTGTTATACAAACCGAGAGTGAAACCGCACCAACCATGTACCGATCCAATTGACCATTATCTCTGATGTATAATAAAAAGAGTCCTGCTACTGGTACAGTGGTACTGATAATCGGTACCGATAGTAGGACCGATAATCACTTCTTTTATTTATTTTTTAAATATCTTTAAATGTATTTTTAAAAAATACATAAATTCACCAATAATCACTTCATTTAATCATTAATTTTTCTAAAAAAATAATCAGCCAAATTATCGATCAAACTATCTAATTATCTATTCACTTAGTATTTCTCTAATAAGAAAAGTCACCAATAAGCATAAAATCCGGATCTTTTTTTTTTTTTTTTTTTTTTTCTGAATTAGAACTGACATTCCATGTTTGTGAACATTGGGTTCGTTGATTCACCCCTTAGGTACATGCTGGCCTTTGCTGGCCCAATAGGGGCTTGGGCCGTGAGATTTTAGCTCGTATCAGTCAACTCAATATAGCTCATGGGCCTACCCTTACTACCATGAGTTTCTTTGGGTCCCAGTTCACCATCGTATGATATCATATTCTCTCCGATTATTTAAGCAATAAATAAATAAATGAAGGATCAATACTCTCAAAATATAAGAGTAATGGGATTGAATTAGTCAAATATAATTATTCTTCAAATTTTAAAGAAAATAAATTAAAATAAACTTATATTAGATTAGTTAAAAAAATTTCATCCTAAGAGCATTAGTATTAGATTAGTCAAAAAAAAATTTTTTAAATATAAATTTACATATATATTAAAATTTTTTATCATATTTGATGAAAAATGAGAAGAAGAAAGTGAAAAAAGGGAATAAAAGTACTTTTTATCTTAAAAAATGAATAGCAATCATTCAAAACTTTTCATTTTTGAAGGGTTATTATTCATTTTTAAAGAATATTTTTATTCTCTTCTCTCACTTTCTTCTCCTCGTTTTTAATCAAATATAACAAAATATTTTTGATATGTATGCAAATTTATGCTTTTTAAAGAAAATTTTTAACTAATTCAATGCCGATGCTCTAATTTTTTGCAACAGTAAATTCATTTTATTTTCATATATGAAAATCACTATTCATCTCTTCATCCCATTATTTTATATGTTTCCAATCCCATATAATTTTTTAACAGGAATTGAAAGATATTTTTTCAAAATTTGACTGAAAAATAATTATTTAAGTATTAAATTAAATTATTAATATATATATATATGGTTAGTGTAATTATAAAATATGAAAAAAATATTTAAATATATTCTTATTAAAAAATGAATATGAATATGATTATTGGAACTTATTGAGGATTATGAAAATAAAATTAAAAAATAATTAAAAAAAATATAAATTATAATAAATTATAAAATTTTATCCCTATAAAGAATGTGATAAGTAATCCAATGTAGAGTTCAAGCTAAAAGATAAAAAAAAAATTATATTTTCTTCAAATCTTAAATATTAGGATGACCAATTCAATACTAATGCTCTAAGTCCCACTTGTCAAAGAGTTTGAGTTTGAAAAGATTTGTCCATTTGAAAAATAAAAGATAAGGTTTGAGTCACCTCTTAAATATGTATTTTGGTTCGAATTTGAGTCCTCATCCATTTTTGAAAGAGCAAAAATATATATATATATATATATATATATATATTTGTGAATTGAGATATTGTCACATAATTAATTTAAAATAAATAAATAAAATATTAATTTCACATAAAAAAATATTTTTTTAGTAAGAGATCTCACTATTTTTTTAAAATAATTTACACACTCACAATTATACGTAGAATCACTTTTTTTTTTTTTAATGCTTCTAAATATTTGAGAACACGTATTCTTAATAGTTATTCTTCTTTCAAATAAAGAAACTCGATCAACTTATTTTTAAATTAGATCATTAACTTAATAATATATTATAAATGATTTAAAATTAGATTTATTTACTTATTTGAATATCCAATTTGGAATTATAGAAGTAAATAAGTGACAAAAATAAGATTTACTTAAAATAAAAATAAAAAGAAATAAAAATCGGAAAAAAATAAAGCCACAAAATCCAGGGGCATTATATGGTAAATACCTGCACTATTTCCAGGGCCATCTTTTCCCCATTGCATACAGTCCTCTCTCCCTAGCTCCAAAAGCTCCGAAGACAAGAATCGCTCTCTTCTAATACAGGCACATATTTTCCCGTTATTTCCCTTTCCCAACCCTAGATTTGGGGTTTTCTTTGCTGCGCTCGTTTGCCTCTGTAATGCCCCATCTACACTCGCTTCAATTACGGAAATCCCAATGTACGGACACTCACAGACCCTAAACATGCCCAACCAGATCTCCGCGCCAGCCGAGGACGACGACGTTTCCGGCGCTGGCGCTGAGTCAATTGATAACTCCCTCATTCGCTACGAAGCCCACTCAATTGACGACGCTGCCGGCTCAGTCGGCGGTGTCGTCGATGACGTCACTGCTGACGCTGTGTACAGTCATGGTGGTAGTGATGGTGGAGCCTCGGAGATGGTGATTCAGCGTCACGACGGCACCAGCCAGCTTACGCTCTCGTTTCGAGGCCAAGTTTATGTGTTCGACTCTGTTACCCCCGATAAGGTGCAATGCTTCTCTATTGTTTGGTTTAGGGTTTCTTAGTGTTTCTTTTGATATGCTGTTTGGGCGCCGAGAAAATGTGCGAAGAGGATAGAACCTGAAATTTTGGAAGTTTGATCTTTTCTATCTGGGACTAATTACTAAACTCTAAAATCAAATAAATCTCACCTATTTTGATGAAAAAGAAGCAGCATGCAACTAAAGATCAACCCAAATCCCACTTTTTCTCTCCGAAAATTTCTGGGCAACTAAACGGAGGATTGTGGTTCGGCTTCTACATGTTTCTGAGATTTTGATTACGAAGTCGTGTTGTTGGTTTGCATTGTAAGGTTCAAGCAGTGTTGCTGCTTCTAGGTGGATGCGAACTATCTTCAGGCCCTCAAGCGGAGATGTTGCCTCAGAACCAGAGAGTACTTCCTCAAACATGAATGTTTTGGAAATTTATATTTTAAAATGTTATGGGATGCTTTTTTTAATCGACTGCATTTTCCATAGGGTGGCGTGATGGAGTACCCTGTAAAGTGTAGTCAACCGCAAAGAGCAGCTTCATTGAATAGGTTCCGGCAGAAGAGAAAAGAGCGATGCTTCGATAAGAAAGTTAGATACAGTGTTCGTCAAGAGGTTGCTCTCAGGTTTGGTTAATTTGTGTGTGTGTGTAATCCAAATAGATCTGACCTCTATGAATCAAAAGCGAGCTCAATTCATGTTCACATATAGTTCTTTTAAAAGCTTGATTTTATTAACTCATGAGCTAAAAACCCAGTTCATTTATTTCTTAAATAACTCTTTGATTCAAACTACTGTCTACACCTTCTAAGGATTCTACTTATAAAAAAAATAGATATCAAACTGTTTAGGTGGATGTATCTGTCAGGGTGCTACCAATATTCAAAGGGCAAACTTGGCATGAACAGTTGATTCTTACGCTCCTAGGTCAGATTTTATGCTGATATTTCCCCTGGATTACCTGGTACATGGTTTTGATGACTGGGGTCACGAATCTGGACTTTACTTCCCACTGTTCCGAGGGGTAGGGCTTGAAGGGCCCTGCCTGTTGTGAGGTTTCACGCCATTAAAAAAAAAAACTTAAGTTGGTGGATGTAAGAGCTCGACACTGTTGTGTCTACTAGTTGGTTTTTACGTGGACAACTCCATGCATTTTGGAAATTTAGATAAATTAGATTTTTCAAAGTTTAACTACCTTATGAAAAAAACCACATTTGTAAACTTGTTGCACTCTTTTGGCGAATGAGCATCCTTCATGAACCTACCCATCAAAACCCTTCATTAATTTAAGGGGACTGAATATTTGGTGAAGCTGAAAGGCTTGAAGACGTGGTGAACTTAAAAAGACTTGACCAAGTGGCACTGAGTCATGTATGGCCATGGACAATAATGATGATATGTCGACTTTTTTATTTTTTATTTTTTATTTTTTTTTATCTCTAAATTTTCAAGAAGTTGGATGATATATAGGAACCAAAAATTGACCGCACAAACAAGAATGAAGTAGGAAGTAAAAACTCTAATATGTTGCAAAGGTACTTTTGCAATATCACAAAATAAAGAGAAAACTTTATGAAAACCTTGTACTGTGTGTGAGAGTACATAACTCACATAAGTCTTACCGTTTTATTGATTAATAGGTACGAAAAAGTGATAAGGAAAGTGATCTACTTACAATTCTTGTACAACTACTTTACAACTCTATAAAAAATGGAGGGTAGTTTTGTAAATTGGAATTCATTTTGAATGGAGTGGCATATTGCATTGGTTGATTGCAAGATGGGTTGTAAAATAATTGTAAAAGAGTTGTAAGTGTGCATTACCCCTGTGATAAATCTATGCTACTTTAAAAATCATAATTCTAAAGTCTTTGATTTTTCTACGCATTTAGATAAAATCTAATATTGCTTTAATACTCTCTAATTGAAGAATATTTTTATCTTCTTTGGGAGAGTAACTCATTGGATGTGGTATGCTTGTATTTTGATTTTATTTTCTTATCGCTTCTTTTTTAGGAGGTATCGAATAAATATAAAAGCAAATATAATATTTTTTTAGGTAAAAGGGTGGGCTAATTTTCTCTTATTGCGTGTTTGGATAGCCGACTAAGATCAGGGCAACTAGCTGGGTATTCCATGCAAGTCAGACTTAGAAAAGGTGTACAATGATATGAATTGGGACTTCTTGTTGTGCATGTTGAGGAGGTGTGGGTTTTGGAAAAATGGTTCAGCTGGATCGCTCAATGTATCTTGACAACTCTTTTTTCAATCTTCATGAATGGCTCCCCGATGCATCTCCACAGTGCATTTTCCATTTATTGTGGGCAGTGTAGATAATATTGATGGCTTGGCCCATGTCTAAGGATGGTGGCTTTCTTCATTGCCTATATTTAGTTCTCCTTTTGGAAACTCGCTTTAAAGCCAAGAAAATTGAGAGGTAATATGGAGAAACTTGAATGTTGATTGGCTGGATGGAAGTGGTTGATGTTTCTAGGAGAGGCAGGGTAACCTTGATTAACGATACTCTTTCAAACTTACCCACTTACTTTATTTCTCTATTTCCCATCCTTGTTGGCGTGGAATGTATTGAGAAGTTGCACAGAGATTTCTTGTGGGGTGGTTTGGGGGAGGAGAAGAAGTTTTATTTAGTGAATGGTCAAAGGTGTGCTCCCTAGTCCTTGAAGGTAGTGTGGGTTAGTATCCTACTATCCTTCAATAGAGACCTTATGTGGAAGTGGTTTTGGCACTATGCTTATTAAATAGATAACCTTTAGAGGATGGTGGTAGATGTGAAGTAGGGCAGTGGATGGGTAGTTGCAGCTCAAATAAGGCGAGTAAGAATTATGAGGTGGGGTTATGGAAGATCATTTGCAGGGTTTTGGGGGAATTCTCCAACACATCAGATAGGAGATATTTGGGGGGGGGGGGGGGGGGGGGGGGGGGGGAAGAAGACACAGTAAAACTCTTGCATTGATGGCAGATAGCTTTGAACTCATCAATGACTCTCCTCGATGGGAAGTGAATATGTTTGTATGGCACAAGATTGATGGGTGGGCCTCATTACCTTGTTTTATGATCAGCTGTATTCTTTTAGAGTGAGATGAGCAGCAGAAGATATAATGCCTGGGTTTATCCCAAAATGGGTACAAGAGGTGGTCATTCTGCAATTAATTTGCCTTCCCTGAAAACATTATTTTCCAATAGAAGTCTATTTGTTTTTTTCTGATTGATAATCAAGAGGTTTTTTTCATAGAAATAGGCACAACCCAAATACACGGAGCGGACCTGCGAAGCTCCTATATAGAGTTTACAAATGAAAGAAGAAAATCGTGGACATTAAGTCCATTACAAATAAGGGCCCCTGCCCATGAGAACAATGATTTAAAGAAGAAAACTTTAAGTTCATCTATTGTTCTCTCCCAATCTTCAAAGCACCTAGTGTTTCATTCCTGCCATATGCACTAATACATATATATATAGGAACCATTCTCCAAATGGCGGCTACTTGTGAGTTACCGTGAAGGCCTCGCCAGCTTGCAAGGAAATCCACCAATCTGAGAGGCATGACCCATGACAGTCCCATTCTCATTCTTGCCATATGCACTAATACATATATATATATAGGAACCATTCTCCAAATGGCTGCCACTTGTGAGTTACCGTGAAGGCCTCGCCAGCTTGCAAGGAAATCCACCAATCTGAGAGGCATGACCCATGACAGTCCCATTCTCACAATGTAACAGTGATGTACTGATTTCCTGTTTTCCTTGCACATACAGCACTAGTCTAGCACCATCAGCCAGTGTTTCCTTAGGTTATCTGTGGTGAAAATCTCGTCCAAAGATGCTGTCCATACAAAAAAGGCTGCTTTTGAGGGAGCTTTCGTCTGCCAAATACACTTCCATGGGAACTTGGCCATACCATGGCTCGATAGGACTTGGTAAAAAGATCGAATAGCGAATTTACCTTTCTGGGATGGGCTCCAATCCATCCTATCGGCTGTACCCTCAGTCATGGTCACAGAATTTAAAGTTGCATAGAACTCTATAATAGTCTCCAATTCTTAATCATGGGCTGCCCTAGTGAACTCAATATTCCATTGAGAAGCGCCATTGGAAATGAGTAAATGATCAATAAATCTGAGAGCTCTGCTTCCTTTCCACATGCAATCTCAAAAATAGCCAGGAATGTGTCCTAGAGGCTTCTTTCTCCACACCATTTGTCATACCAAAATCTAACATGTGAAGTCCATTTGTACTAAGGCCTTGAGAGCGACTTTCATTGTTTGGATGGCTGCACATGGAAGATCCTAGCTTTGAACAATTTGGGGAAGAGACGTGATGATGGTCGATTGGTGCTGCATGTCGTAGAAGTATGGAGAATTTGTGGATCATCTTTTACTAAGCTGTGAGGTAGCTAGTGGATCATGGCAAGTTGTGTCTAGCTAATACAGATTTAGTTGGGCGGTAGAGCTGTTGGCATGCTGTAGGGGTGCACTGATAACCATCATAGTGGGACATTGTGGAAATTGATCTAGATTTGCTTGATGTGTTATGTATGGAAGTAAATAAATGATCAGGGTTTTGGAGACAATACAAGGACCATCAAGAATCTCAAGCCTTTTTTTTTTAAATGAATTGTTCCATGAAATGATGATAATCTGTGTCTCTCTAGTTTTAGTCTCCAGGATTTTCTTGCTCTTATGTTTTTCTCTATCTAGATATAGTTGTTGTATACCCTAATGTACTTCCTTTTTGTTGATAGTCAATCAGAATTATATGAACACTATTGCCCTAAGGATTTATATTATGTTCTTGAAATTTCTCCCCTTAAAACAGGAAAAATAAAACCACTACTACAAAAGCTTCTTGGCTAGGTGGGCATGGTAGTCTAGTTTCAGTCTAATAAGATGATTGGTCTTCCATCTGAGCCTTTGGCATCATTAGAATGATTTTTACATTAAAAAAAAAAACTCAGTGTAAAAAAAAACTCATTCTTACGAATGACCTACTGTATCTCTTTTAGTGCATATTCTTTGCAAAACATAACTCGTGAAAGCTTGTTTAAGAAGACTATGAGAGAGAAGGGGGGGGGGGGGGGCGAGAAGCAATTCTATTTATTTTTCAACCGAGTACCATTTATATTTGGTATTGCATATTTTTTTTAGCTAGTCGTTATTATTGTTTTTTTAAGTGTATCTAGGCTTTTCTGCTTCTGATTCTTATATTCTATACTGCACACCAGGATGCAGCGTAATAAGGGCCAATTTACTTCTTCCAAAAAGTCCGAAGGAGCTTATAATTGGGGTGCACTCCAGGAGTCAGGGCAAGATGATAATCCACAAGAAGCCTCGTGAGTTTAATCTCAAACATTGTTAATTACCTCCAAGATGTTGGATGTGATTTTTTCTATATTGTTTATAATGTATATTTTTTCCTGTTGTTTTAATGTATTTAATCAGATTTCTAAGGCTTATTTACATCTTAATATTTTATTTTTCATCTTTTTATGTTTTATTTTTTTTTCATGCTTGGCTAGATGTACACATTGTGGCATAAGTTCAAAGTCCACACCAATGATGCGGCGGGGGCCAGCTGGTCCAAGGTCTCTTTGCAATGCCTGTGGACTTTTTTGGGCAAACAGGGTTAGTATTATCTAGAATTATTTGCTTGTTTATTATAAGTGTTCTATGGTAGACATGAAAAAATTTGCATTTTTAATGCTTAACTGTTTGGAAAATGTTGTCTATCTTCGATTCATTGATTCAATATTTGCATGCCACATATCAATGCTCATGCTTTTGATTCACTTGTCCGCTAATGTTTTGTGCATTTTAGATTCAAGGTTGATGTATCATTTGTAGATTCGAGATTGATAGATATGATATGTGGATTGTGGAGTCAAATATAGGGTTTGATAAAGAATAGCAAGAATTTCAAGACAAGGGGCCAATAGTTGTAATAAGTACGTGAGAACTTCTATTTTCTTTTCTCATTCTATATATTTGGGAAGGTAGTTCATATCGGTAGATTTTGAGATCTTTCCTGTACCAGCCCACCTCAGTTCCGAACAAATTGACAAGGGCTAATTACCAACAATATATTTAAAATCATCTTAACTAAGATGATTTTATAATGAAAATGATTTTATTACTAAGTGAATCCAAGTACACAGGTTTATACAATAGGTACACCTGATTAGAAAGAGGTAAACTTATTAGAAAATCTTGAAGCCTGAAGTTGGTTTGTCATTCTGTAGATGATGCAAGATATATCAGGTTATACTGCGATCTGGCAATATCTTTGTTTGCATTAAGAGTTTAATCACGACATCATGGTGACATTCTAAAAAAATTTAACTGAATTTAACTACAGTTAATACACATTCTGTTTCTCCACAAGGACATCTTCCGCATCTTATGCGGATAATTCCTCGAGTCTTAGACTTTTTCATCTTGGTGATATTTGAAAGAACTTATCATGAATTGCTGGATGGGTATGCCAGAAACCTTTATTGTTGTTTCCGACTTTTCTTCACCTTGCACAATTTATGATTATTCGATTTCTGGTTACTCTTGTTTATTATACTCTGCCATTGATGGTTTCGTCTGCCAAATTTTCTACCATAATATGTTCAGCCCATCCTTCAATTGAAACCCTTAACTTTAGATATTCTTTGTGGGCATTACTTTTAATATAAGCTTGGCTCTTGATGTCTTACCAAAGAAAAAAAAAAAAAAACCTATAAATCTGCTTTGTGCTCAGCACCTTCTCGCTGCTTTCAATATCTTCAGACTTTTTGACAATGGAACTCTGCAGGGGGCTTTGAGGGATCTTTCGAAGAAAAGCCATGATCATTCTCTGACTCTGCCTGAGCAGGTATGCTTCTCATGAAGTGTATGGGTAACATGCTCCCAATATTTGTTTTAGCGACATTTGATGTATTTTGGGTAGTTTTTCACGGGTTTTTTGGGGTCAGTAGGAGCACTATAGCATGGGATGGGTGTTTTCTTATATACATCAGTTTACTTGGTTACTCCTTGATATATATATATATAATATTTTTTCTTATAAAAAAAAAAATATTTGTTTTATCGACATTACTCTTACATTGTCACTACAATTTTAATGATGCATATCTCTATTTATTGGGGGGGCATTTTCAACCATGATCAGGGTGAAGGTGTAGCTAATGACTCGGACTGCGGAACTGGCATCCATACAAACAACAATCTCGTTACTTACTCAAATGGTGATAACTCGGCTTTAATAGCTGAGCAGTGAGTTGCAGTTATCTTTACAAAAAAAGACTAATAGCAGTTGCCTCCGGCATTTATTCAAGTAGGTTTTTAGTACTTTCATTTGGCTTGCCCATCCACTCACTGTACAGATGTAATAGTGCCATCATCATCATCATCATCTATCAAATGCAAGAGGATGTCTCTTTTATTAATTATGGGCACAATGCAAAAGATTGTTGCCAGTGGATCATCTTCTGATGTATCAGCATGAGGCCTCAACTATCTTTTATCAATATTGGTAATCATGTATACCATATAAAACTTTTGATGCTACAAACACCCATGCCGTGTCACGGTTCAGTCAAAGTCTATAGCATTTCTTTCTTCTTAATCTTTTCAATAAAATAGTCAAGAGATATTAATTGTTCATTTTCAGTCCTTGGAATTAACAAAATAGTTTATTTGGGCTCCAGCAATTTATTTGTAAGTTACATAAATGCTCAAATCCATTATTCCATTTCATAGATGGACTGAAGTTTTGGAACTATTGTCTTGCATCATTATGTTCAGAATAATTCTATTCCAAATCGGTTACACCTCACACTATTTGCATTGTATAATTTGAATTTGATTTGGAAAATAAATTTTAAAATTAGACTTTTATAAACTAAATTATGTTATCTACATAATGTGTGGTGAAATGATGGAGATGAGATGTGATTTGGAAGATAAATTTTAAAATCATCAAATATCCCAGCCGTCAGATCATTAACAAATCTTATGGTTCCAGTGGGATCCACCTGAACCATCACCCTTTGCGGGCCACGCCAACATAAAACATAGTGGCCAATAAACCACCACCGGCTGCTGCAGCACCCCTCAAACCCCCACAGGCCACAAACAATCCGACTTTGTGCACACCCGAAAAACACGGGAATATTTACTCAATTTATATATATATATATATATATATAATTTTGAAATAAATGATATTTGCAATGTAAATATAATATAATTCTTTTAAAAATAATAAATATAATAATTAAAATTTTGATAAAAAATTATTATTATCTTTTATTTTTAAATAATTGTCTAGGATAGTAGAATCTGGTTTGTTTTTTGAGTTGTGTTTAATTGAGTTGAGATAAAAATTGAAAATTGAAAAAATATTATTATAATATTTTTTTTAATATATATATTTTTATTTTAAGATTTTAAAAAAATGAATTGTTTATTTTATTGTGTAAAAATTTAAGAAAATTATAATAATTAGATGAGATAAGATGAGTTCCATTGAGTTGAGATAAACTCAAAAAACAAATTGAAAAAGAGAGAAGAAAAAGTGATGGATGAAGGGTGCTACTTTAATCTGGAAAGTTGAGTTTGCTCATTTTCATTTCGAATAACTTGGAATTGATCATGAATGGTGGCGTTGCCTTGGTGTGAAGCGTATTCCTTATGTCTTTCATGACACACGATATATTTGCTCATAATGAATTCCAATTTGATATTTGGTTGGATATTGTCATGTACATCTGTTAAGAGGGAGAGTGCCAATTTAAAAGTTAAAAAAGTGAAATCGACGCAAGTTAAACAAGTAGAGTAAACTTGGGAAGTTTATTCTGTTACATTATAGTTGTTTTGTTGTTGCATGAATCATGATCTGCTTGGTTTGTTCATCATTCATTCTCTCATTATATGTTTTAAGACATAACTGTTTATTTTTGCCCCCACTATTACTGAAAAATAAAAAATAGAAGTACTCTTCTAGGAAGTTTGAGACACAATTATTTTCAAATAGGATCATCTATTGATAAACTATTTCATTATTATTTACGGATCATCTGAAATACCATTCTTCAAGTCGAAGCATTTTTCACTACTAGCACGCAATTTTATATTATTATCATAACCAGGATAATGGTGTTTTCTGAAGGAGGATAAATAGTATTTTTGGATAGGTCAATTGATTAAGAAATTTTCTGGAGGATAAAATAGTACTGCAGCAGTGTTGTTTACTCCTTTTATTTCCGTTTTTAATAGTTTGCGTCACACGAGATTACCAGAGAGAGAGAGAGAGAGAGAGAGAGATGTTGCACAAGTGAATGTTAAAAACTTAAAAAAAGATTATGGGTAATCACTTGTAAATAAATAAATAAATAAAGAAAATGATGGGTAAATCAAAAACTGCCAGAGGCATTTCCAATAGAAAATATACGACTATACAATATATCAACCTGCATTACCCCCCAAAAAGTCCCACAAATTACAATTAACACCCAATTTTACCCTTTTTCATGGTAGCATTAGACATAATCTATATTATCTACACAAGGTTCTCTTCATGCCTCTACCATTATGATTCTCAACCGAATCCAAACCCTTCATTGCCTTCATGAATTGCAAGTAATAGCCTTTCCTCCAAGTTTTGTTTAGAAGGATATTCCGGTAGATCCAACTGGTTGAAACTGCATGAATCAGCAATTTTGAACCAATTTTTAATCCCATTAAACAAGTAAAATAAATTACATCAAGACAATTAAGAATATTAAAAAAAAAAAAATACCAAGTATGAGCAGAAGGCAAGTGATCAGGGCTGCCATAAGCCTTGTGTATCTGAAACTTTTGTGAGCCTGAAATTCCTTGAAGTTCCCGGAACCCTTCCAAAGGCACCTGGTAAATTGGAAAAAGAGGATTGGAGTGCTCAAACCATTACCATATTAACTTAAAGACAGTGTGCCAAACAAGTAAAGCTCAAACGTATACATTTTACCTAAATGTATCCACACAGAAATGACGAGCATACATAAAACGCATCATTCAGTATAATCAAGGTACAAACAAGCGAAGTCTGTCCCTTAAACTGTGGATCAATAAGATATGCATTGCATGCATGTGATCGCTGAGAAGAGAGCTTTATAAGACCAGAAAGTTTTTTTTTTTTTTTAATCAGTAAACAATTTTTATTGATAAAAAATTTTTAAGACCAGAAGGATTAGATATAGAGAGAAATTTAAACCACCTCGGTCATGGGAATAAACGAAATTAAGAATAAATTATGACAGTTTCTCAATGTGTATTAGGGACTTCAGATTTAATCCCACTGATACAGGGATGGGAGAGAGATTTAAGGGATAAAAAGGGGAGCCCATACCCAGTACCCTCCACCCGGTTGGGTAGCTCAGTCAATCAACCCAAAAAACAGCGTGGGGGGAATTCTTTTTATTACCCTTAAATGCTTCATCACGACAATTGTAAGTAGTGCAATCAAAGTACACTGCAATCAGTCCAACTTGATGCATAACATTTCTAAATAAGAAAGTACATTGTGACAAAGCTGATACTGTCGTGGACCCAACATTCAAGCTTATAAATAGGATCACTTGATGATTAAACACGAATATGAAGTAACTTGCAGATTTTTATGTAGTTATATGATAACATGTATGGGACCAACTGCTGAATAAAACACCAACACACAAACAGGCTTATCCATATGTATATTATGGTGTTTTCTGACAAAGAGTTATGTTATTTAGAAATCTCCCAGAAACTAAGCTCAATGGAAAAATACCTTAGAGGTGCCAGTCACAAACTGCAAGAGACGAGCCTTATCCTCCTTGCTGAAACCCTGAACAACTTCCCAAAACCACTGAATAACAGGAGATGCAGGACTGTACCCAGAATACTCAGTATTCGCCCTCATATCATCCACTGAAAGACAGGTACAAAAACATTCTGTCAGAGGTGAATTATTTTGTACTTTTTGAGTCTTACGGGGGAGGATGCCAGAATGCCTCTCTATAAGGAGACAAAGTGAATAAACTATTTTGAAGGTAACTTACAATCAATATCAGGAAGCCCACTAATCAGTAATTCAAGTTCCTTGTCATTGAAGATAGAAATCAATTCCTTGGAAATTAATTCATTGAATCCTTCCAAGAAGGCATTTATTTGAGGGCGAATAGCAGTTGTCAACCGGTGTTCAGCCACTAGATCAACATACTGGTGTTTATTCTCCCCGGTAACCTTCATATTCCGTCCACCAGGAATGAGTTCATAGTCGGTCACCTGCATTAGATCCACGGCATGTAAATATAAACACTACCATCTTTGCCCAGAGTAATGAAGTTCTTAAAGGAGTACAGAAAAATCATTACTTCTGTCTTCTCATACAATATCAGCTTCTCCTCATCGGCATCAATGCTAAACGTAAGATCCAGAACATCACTTATATCATTCTGCAAAGGCCAGCAAAAAACAAAGTTAAACAAATTGTTACTTACCAAACATGGAGGAAAACTCTGCACAGGTGCACTCACACACACACACACACACACACACAAAAGGTCGCATGTAGCCTACCTCAAGCATCCATTTAAGGTTTTTAAAGTAATCTGGATCGATGGCTTCAATGTCATGATAAGTAACTTTTACCCCCAATATATGCTTGTAGAATGATCGAGTGAAATGGACATCCAAGAGTTGCCCATCAAGAAGTGCTTTCCCAACCTGAAAAGACGAGGAATAAGTAGGAAACATACATAGGAAACATACAAACATTTCTCAATGGGATAAGAGCAACCTTAAAACATTCTATTTTTAAAGTAATAGATAAACTTTAAAACATACTCACCACTCGCCCTATAAATTTGAAATATGACAGATGTTCTGTTTGATACACAGAGTTAGGATTTGGCTGAAAAGTCGACTCATTACCCACAGTTGTAAAAAGTAGTGCCCCTTTATCAAAGATAACCCTGGATAGCAATTGATACCACTCCCTTGTAAGTCCACCTGCATCAATACCTTCCTCTCCTTGAAAGTGAACTGTCAACCTCCCTTTCAAATCTTGAGTAGATCTCAAACGCAGCTGGTTATATGAATCTTCAAGAATGTAAGCTCTTCTTACAGAAATTCTTAGAGGACTGTGATGATGGTCATGTTGATGCTTTATTTTTGATCTGAAGTGAGCACGTTTATTGTCAAATTCAATAAATCTAGGAACCTTTAGCATGAGGGAGAAGGACTTCTCAAGCAACCCAGGGTTTTGCCTGATGAAAGCATTTAGCAGCTTCCTATGCTTCTCCGAGAACTTCACAAAAGCAAGGTGTTTTTCATCAACTTTTGAAGTATGCCCTGAGGTTTTCTGCTGGCTAGCATAAGTGGTGGTATCTTCAACCTCTGAAACTACAGCAATAGTAATTTCATCATTGGACCCTGGCAGCATAGGATGTAATTTCTCACAAACCACAAAGAAAGATTCTATATATGGCAAGATGTTCTGAGAGCCTGCTGGGAGTGGAGTCACTGCACCAGAAGGTTTAGAGGCTGACATTTTAGATGAAGTCAACAAATCAGGTGCCGAGTCTGAGTAAGTCTCTATTTTGTTTATGCAAGTGCTCAGATCCAACCACAGAGGCTCCAAAGCTGCATTTATTTCTCGCAACTGAGAAAGAGTGGCTGGATATTCCTTTTCAGGAATAATTTGTAGATCATTCTCTTTCTCACTCATTGAAGCAACAAGAGAGCTTAATGCCTGCAGAACCCTTAATATTGCAGCTCCACCGGAGGATGTTGTGCTGAGGAGTGCTTCCACAGCTTCACCAAACAAGCGTAACTCATCTACAGCAGATGAAGTCAAGTTTTGAATGGCCCCGGATAGCTCAGTAGCAAACAGATGACAATGAGTTGGAGCAATTGCCACCAACTTCTTCATTACCTCCGCCACTAGAGTATATGCATTGTCTGACAGTCTGGGTGTATCATGTAATTTGTTAAGCCAAATGTACAAGGTCAAAATCACATCCACTCTCAATGAAGAATTCAAACCAAATGTCTAATGCAGGCTGTCACAGTGAATTTAATAGAAACTACAGTACGGGCAACAGAGAATTATGTGTTGACCATGCATGGATTGTTGAATGAATAAGCAAGGAACATGACCACTATAATGGATTGTTGAGACACAGAATGAGTGACGTGTGACCCAAACAAAATACATAACAGAAGCTTTCCAACAAAAATGTAATTGCCCAAATATATAGATGAATGAATGGAACTGGAAACATAATGGACAATACTAAAAATCAACAGAAATCCAGCGATCCAGCCTTTGGTATTCAAAGGTATAACAATTCATAGGATCTAATACCACAGAAAATGCAAATTAATAGGCCAAAAGCGGAATCATACCCCTCTCGTGCAAGCAATGAACATAGAAGTCGGAGTTCTGCTTGTGGTAGGTTAAGCAACACAGCTTGCGGATCAGGTTCCTTGTGCACACCAGTGGTATTGAGCTTGGAGATATCAATGTCCTTGGACAATGCTGCAACAACTGAAGAAGTTTGACCAGATTCTCTACTTATCCCAACATCTGATGTTACACTTTCTGGACCAGATGGTTGCTCAGATGGAGATGCCCGAGATTTGTCAGATACTGATTTACTTTCAGCATTATTAATGATGACCTCCAATAAGTTAAGAAGCTGAAAAAAATAAAAGCAGATAGTAAAGCCTAATGAACACATCTAATTAACAATTGTAAGAAAACAAAATAAAACTTATGCAAAGCATCACCTGTTCAAGATGGGCTATACTCCTCAAATAAAGGGGTTGATTTAAGAGGTTCAAAAGCAACGAAATGGAAATATGTCCTTTCCAATGATCACTCCTATCCATTCCATCATCTTCAATAACCATCACAGCTTTACCCCGTTCCTGATCAGTATTTTCTGTCTTCAGTACAGCAGGCCGAGGCAACCTAAACTGAAGCAAAATCTTTGCCACTGATGGGTGATTACGAGCCAAATAAGTAAGAGTTTCAATAATACGCCGAGACACCAAGGGAGGAACACCTATAAGAACAAAAAGGTTTAAGAAGCTGATGACAAGTTGCATGCTACTGCCACGTCAAAACCACTAACATAAGAAATGATATTTTTTTTAAGCATAAATCCTTGATACTACAGAAAAAGAAGTTTTTTGAACATCAAGTAAAAAAATCTCAAGCATACAAACCGAAACAAAGTGAAAATACAAAATAATTTATTTACTTTCATGTAACTTGGATAAACATCAGATATACCACCCTATTCAACACTGGGTGACCAGGGCAACCTTTGAAGCACCAGGAGCTCTTATTATCACATATATTTCCTCAACAAAAAATCCAAGACCGTGTTCAATCCATTCTTGAAAACATCTTGACTCTAGTAATTATAGGAAGGGCAACCAAAACTTGCCCATCAAAGGAGTAGATTAAATAAGGAGTCTTACCATTGAAAGACTGGGGACGTGAATACATCACATTACTCTGACAAGCATAAAGCCGATAAGAAGGCTCACCAGCACTCAAATTGTTAATATGCTTTCTTGTATCAAGCATTAACATGTCCATGAGAATCTTCACCATAGAACTTCTGGTTTCATGATGAGCACATAAATTCAGAAGCAGCCTCTGCAGCTGACCTTTGTACAGTGGCTGCAATATTTATGTCCATAAATGCATAGTTCATAAAGAATACACATGAAGGAGATCTCTCAAAAACTATTAAAAAAGGCAATCTAAATAACCAAGATTATACCTGCACTACACGATGCAACCTAATCATGGCATGCAGAGCATCTGTATCAACCAAAGGAGCTCCATCGGCTTCAACTAGCTTAGCTCCAATTGACCTACGGGCAATGCTTCCCCCGGCTCTTTCCAGGCTGGACCCTATACCTTCACCTCTTCTTGGAGTTTCACCTCCGCGATTCCTAGAGTACCTACCAAAAAGGGTGCGACTGTACTGGGGTGCAACTCTTTCACGCAACATGTTTGCCTCAGCAACAAGAGCTGGTGTCAGATTTGCTAGGATAGCATCAGATGAAGTTAATAGAACCTGAAGATAAAACACAAGCAACAAATTGAAGAGGCTCATTTCAATTCTACATTTGGTTTTACGAGTACTGAGTAAAGGACACTCCAAAAGCCAATGTACCTCTTCTCGCAAATCAGAAGGAAAAGTTGCAATTATTGAGACCGTGTCCATTTCAACAGGTTGACCTTCCAGTTCCTGAGATTGATGTACCCTTTGTGCTTGCTGCTGTGCCAGAACTTCTGCTCGTATGTCAGGGGGAAGGGCTGCAAGAAATTCTGGATCAATATCTCCTGAATTCTGTGGTTCAGCATTTGAGGGTGGAGCCGCTTGTCCCTGTTGAGCTGAAAGAACCTCAGCACGCAGCTCCTCTGGAAGAGCATCCAGGAATGCAGGATCAATTGCTCCAGGAGCAGCATCACTGTTGAGTTGCTGCTCTGCTGCCGGACCATCCTGATCCGCTTCTCGGCTGGAACCTTCTGAAACTTCAGTCACACTATGAAGGGACGCATCTTTTCCATCAACAGGTGTAGAATTCACAAAAGAGACATTTGTCCTTCTAGAGCGAGCTGCCTGTGGATCACCCAATGGCAGTCTATCTGCAGAAGCTTGCCTTTCTCCACCATCATCATGGCCATCAGCACTTCCAATTTCGACATCAAGGCTTCGAAGGCTCTCACCCAAGGTTGCCCCACTTCCACTGCTTGCTTGGCTCACAGCTTCAACATCCCGTACAGCTGCATCATTGTGTTCAAACTGCATTTCAACAGATTGCAATTGTGAGCTGGATGCATCAGTTCCATGTAGAAGTTCACTTGCGGCAGGACTCAGATCAGCATTGCCAGAGCTATCAATTTCAACAGTTGAAGGTGGCCTGCTACTACTTTCATTGTTTTCAAAAGAAATGCCGGTCCTTGCACCTGCTTCTGTTTCCTGCAACTGGCTAACTTCTTTGCTTTTAGGATCCTGTATTGCGTTCTGGTCAGAAGGCTGCTCAAGGGCTGGTCTTCTCAATTGGGAAACTAGCAGCTCTTCAAGGCCATGTGGCACTAAACCTGCATTTGATCCACCACTTTGCTGGTTATCATCCACCCACAAGTTCAAACGGTGTCCATGGCGGCCATTCCTCAGGGAACGGAACATAGAATCCAAGCGTGATGAGGTGCTCTCCAAATTCCCATCTGGAGAGACCGTGTCACGTGCATTCTCTGCAGCAGTGTGTTCCAGCATTAGAGACCAAAAATGCCAAATATTAAACCTAGAGGAAATAATTAAGCTAAAGTACAACAGAAATTGCAGTAAGAATTCAATTATTTCAAGGTCTCAAAACCATCCCTAGAAGAAGCTAACCAGATTGCCGAAGAGAAGCTGAGTGCACAGATGACAAAGGTGCCAGTAGAAGAGGATGCCTCGACGGGGTAACACTGTCACCACTTCTGCCCAAAAGACTGTATATGGATGTAGTACGCACTTCACGTCTAGACCCAAAAACTTCAACTGGCATCACATGCAGAGCTTCATTGGAAAAAATATTGTCTCTACCAAAAGCCTCAATATGGTCTAAAACATTTATCCCATTTATGCCCTCTTCCAGCCTCAGTATTACGCCATCCTCATCATCCTCGTCATCCTCTTCTTCCTCCATTATTTCTTCATCAAAATCATCATCATCAATTTCATGATCATCTTGATCCGTGTCAGGATGGGGAAGATGGTGGACTTCATCTTCTTCCAGATCATTATGTTCCTCCTCATCCTCGTCTTCATCTTCATCCACTTCATCCCCAGACATCTCCTCATCATCATCTTCATCAATATTGTCTTGTCCACTACGGATTTCAAATTGTATTCCCACCGTATCAATTCCATTTTCAAGACCCCTCACATCATCAGAGGTTTCATGCATGTAGTCATCCCCATTAGCAGGACCAAAACCTCCATCTAGATCTTGATCGTGTTCCATGTCATCTGTAACAGCCTCAGAGCCACCATAAGGTTGGACAGCATTAAATGACCCAGTGTTGTCAGCTGGCACAGAATCAGGATTGAACTGAGATGCTGCTTGCACAGACTGAGATACATCACCACTACTATCCATTCTTGCAGATTCTATAGGATCGGGAGTTTTTGTTGAATTATCATCCTTCTCTATGTTAGAATCAGCAGCATGGATATATTCCTTTGTTACCAACTCCAGAGCTTTAACTATACCAGTAACAACTTTAGGTGAGTCAGCGTGGTCCAGATCCAAAACTTGAAGAGTTTGAGTCAATGACCTAACCAGACCAACATCTATAAAAGTGGCAGAAGCTTCTGCTAAAATGTGTGAACCAGTAGGCGAACGAGCACCCAGTACATCATTAAGCAGATCAACAAAAGCTGGTATATTGTTTCCCGCTGGTCTAAAACCATTGCACGAATTAACGAAGTCACTGAATATATAATTGCTCTCTGTTAGAACCCTCCTCCTTACTTCAGTGGAACGGACACAAGACGCCACCAAAAACTGGCTAGCCCTGGTTGCTAGTTTATGCCTCCAGTCACCATCTATTTTCTTGTCCTTTTTTAAACTTCGAGAATATAGAAGAAACTTGTGAAGAATGTGATGGAATATTCCACCAGCATACACACCAGCAGGACCTTTTTGTTGAGGACACCGGCAACTACTAACTTCCGCATCCTTCCGAAGCAAAATGTGAACAGATGAAGCATACATCAGCATAATCTCTGTCAAAAGCTTTAATATGAATACAATCTTTGCAAGTGATGCAGAAGCTTCATCCCCATTGGCTTGATTATTCTCTTCAGATATGGTGGCAATGGCTTTTCCTTTCCCCTTAATAGCTGCAGCATCAATGTCCATGTCGGTTGACGATGGATCAAGGACATCTGAAACCACATCATCTTTCAAGGGAGGAACAAAAGTACATACATATTCTAAAAGAAGCTCAATGACGTTTATAAAGCTCTGTGGAGATTTTCTATGAGTTTTGACACTCTTTAAATTCGTATCATTAAGTTTTCCATGCCCATTCCCAGAAGCAACTGGATTCACATTACTTAAAGCAACTTTCCCATCAGTCGTTTGTTGTTTATATTTCTCCAGTGATTTCTCCTTCTCCTTCTCCTTGTCTTTGTACTTATCTTTGTCATGATCTTTCAGCAAGACAATATAGGGCCTTTCACCAACCATCTCAACTTGGCAAACAGACCGAGCAGCCTGCATAAAGACCACTGGATCCCGTGAAATGACAGAATTTAAATTTGACAGGAAGTTGCGTGCAGTGACCCTTCCATTCATATGCCTATTGGTGGCAGCCACAAAGCTGTGCCTTATCTCAGATTCCATTGCTTGCTGTAGGGTTTGCGGATCTTCAAGAATATGACGGATGATATTAGCGGCCACATTATCAAACCCAGGAAAGAGGCTAATTGTTGGCAAAGAAAGCAGTAAACTCAGTCCCCCAGCATCAAGAAAACTAATAGCAACAGAATGAGTTCTAGTGAGAGTAGAGCACAGTTGGAGAACAGCATGCATTGTCTCTGCAGGAAGCTGGTTCCTGATACAACTGCAAGAAATCTGAATAAGTCTCTTCTGCTCATTTATATCAGTATGCTTTGGAAGCAATCCCAATGCAGACCGCAACCTGGTTTGCTTATCCTCATCAATGGTGAGAGATGTTTGCTGGTTATTAGCAGTGTCCTGCTTCAACTGCTCCACAATTTCAGAGTTCAATTTTTTATCCACCTGCAACAGCTGGTCAACAGCAAGAAAAGCAGTTGTCACCCACATAGGAACCTGGCATTTCTCCATTCCAACTGATCCAGAACACCATTGCAAAAGTAGATCTGCAGCAACTGCAACCAGACCATTCATTGTGGCAAGTTCTCGAGACACTTCATCTTGATGAAAAAGTAGAGCAAGAACATGAAAAAGACTAGATACCATGGCACTGTTTTTGCTTTCAGAAATCAAAGTACAATCCTTCAGCCGATCAACAAGAAAGGAGATGACATTTGACCTATATTGTCCATCATTTTGGGAGCATATCATCACGAGCAGCTCTCGAACTGGAAAAACAATAGATTCCTTCATCTGCAGGAGCCGAGTACATGT
Source organism: Platycarya longipes (assembly GCA_036559045.1). Taxonomy (NCBI): domain Eukaryota; kingdom Viridiplantae; phylum Streptophyta; class Magnoliopsida; order Fagales; family Juglandaceae; genus Platycarya; species Platycarya longipes. The sequence continues at coordinate 26,613,925 of CM071796.1, read as the reverse complement.
AGATAACAACTCCTCAACAGGAGGAAGTTGCACCATCTCTTCTTCAAGCTGTTGAGTATCTCCATTTGTGCTCACTTCTTTTGTGTCTGATGCAGCATTTCCAAGGGACATGGCAAGGGCACGAGCAAGTTCGTCATCTTCTTCAGCATCCTCTGGATGGGAGAACAACCACTCCATTGCCAACTCCACACTATTTGATCCAACTCGCCTGAGAGCTTCCTCTGCACGAGACCTGGAAAAACCCATCTCTACAATTGTTGAAATAGCAGTTTCATTAGGAGGAGGTCCACTCAAGCGAGCACCAGTGTTGCTACTGACGTTTTTCACTTCAATCCCAGAATAGACATGCCTGATTATAGAAATAACTGAAGTAATTAAATCATTACTGCAATCAACAAAGTGGGGGTGAGTCCAAACAGGAAGCACTGCCTTCAGCACCATGGACTGGAGAACCTTCACAAAAATCTCAGCATCCCGTGGAAAGGGAACATTGCTACTTGTTAGAGGTTGGGCAAGTAAGTGTTTTGTAAACGGGGTTAATATAAAAGATGATGTCACCAAGTGGTCCATGAGTTTCCCATAGCTCGATAGAGGACCATAAATCCATGAATTATCAGTAACTCCCTTTTCATCCTGCTTTAAGATCCCATCATCAGTTTCCATGGGAGATTCGGGAGTACGGTTCACAGTAAACAGCAATTGACTGGTGGCTTCAAATGTTGTCAAAACTGATTGAATTACACCATGTCCATACAAGCAATTCAGCAAAACAGGATTACAGGAATCTGGCCTGTCCAGTAGAAAGCCATCAATGAAATCAATAACCTTTCCAAAGTATCGGCACTTTGTTGATATGGATGCCTCGGTTCCAGAAGGATTCACATGACCCCCAAAATTCATGTGATCCAGAGCAATAGATGCAACAGTAGAAGCCACTGATTTTGAAGAAGGAGAAACATTCAAAATATCATCGCGTCGACGAGAGGGAAGCAACATTACCTTCCCCAACTCTTGAAACAAATGGGTAATGTGAAAAGAAAGCGACCTCATCATGTCGCAGCAAGAAGTATGGTAGGATCTTTGCTTACTAACATCTCCAGCAGCATCTGAAGAAGCAGAATGATGGACTTGATTACCAGCTCCAAATCGCAAGTTTGAAGAACTATCAGCACGTCTTTGTTGGGAATTGGAGGCACGACCAAGATCACGGTATGCATTTAAAAGGTCAAAAAACTGGGATTCAATACTCCACCCCGATGTCCTCCTCCTCAATAATGGATCAAGGAACTGCCTGAAAGAGTTGAATCTTTGGTCTTGAGTTTCATTTGTAACCAATTCAGGCTGTTGTGATTCAGATGTAGAAGCAGCACCATCATCCTCCACTTCAGGCTTGGCATCTTCAAGAAGAGAAACTTGCCACAGAACTTCTCGATGGACGCGCCCAATATCTTCCAGAACATCCTTGCTACCATGTCCAAATTCTGTAAGCAGCGCACTTGCCCAACGGTTGTCTTTTGAGGCAGCAAGAAACAGAAGGAATTCCACAAGAAAAAGTGCAGAAAAAATTCTATCATCCTGTGGCACCTTTGGGTCTAGCAAAAAGTTCCCTGAAACGATTCCAAATCCAGTCAAAGCTTTTTTCAGATGGTCTCTGAGAGAGGAACAGAAAGCATGTGCCAGTGGAGTAGAGTAGTGATTCTGAGTAAAACCCTTGAAAACCATGGTGCTATGCAAAGCAATAGATATTCCATCAGATGACTGTGCAATACTAGGCCGTGAAAGAAGCATCATTAAGGCTTCAATTCCCAACTTCTGCACAAATAGCCGACATGTTTCAGAGTTTTCCATAGTCCTGTGAACCAGTACCATCAAATGAAAGATGCACAGTTGAATGAACTGTTCATCGTTGATCCCTTCTGAAGCCGAATCAACTGCACAAACCAAACGGCAATGGCTTTCGTTGCCTTTGTCTTCAGAATCCATTTCCATTGAAGTGCTCTCATTCAAATTCCCAGATGATCCTGAGCAGCTACTGTCCCCAAAAGAAGCAACTTTGTTAATGATTTCTATGATTGTATCAACACCAGTGCTTCTCAAAGAAGTTACATGGCGCAAAAGCTCTTCCACTGCATTTGCCAAAGGAACAATAGCATCATTCATTGGTGTCACGTATTTCTTACTGCTGAAAATGTCAACAAGGAACCGTAATGCTGAAGTTTCTTTTACTGCCTCTAAGCCTTTTTCATTCAGACAAATGGCACCAAGACCATTAGGAACACATGTAAGAGCCTTTGATGAAGGAAGTATACCAGCTGCTATCGATGATAAAAAAGCAGCTGGAAGACCCATTTCAAACAAAACAGGAAAACAAGTTGGGTCTTTGTGGATCATCTCGCTCATAACAGTCACTGCAGAGTGATAGATGTCACCTCCAAATTTATCTATATTGCCAAATATCAACGTAAGAGTAGCCGGTAAAGAACTATCATGGGAATGTTGGGATCTGGAATTGTTAGTAGGAGCATATGTAGCAGATCCAAGCGCCTTCAGCAAAACCTTAATGAGCCTCTTCTGGGAGTACAGCTGATCATCACTGTTTCCGGAGTTCTCGCCAATGATCATCGAGTTTTCAAGAGCCCCAGTCAAACCGATAACCCTATTTACTTCTATTTGTAGTCTCTGAGCCAAAAGCTCCACTCCCCCCAACTCTTTAAACAGTGAAACAGCTGAACTACTGTAATCCATGAGCTTTTGTAGAGTTTTAACAGCATAACAGACAAGATGCATGTGTGTAGGATCAGAATCTTCCAAAAATGGTAAGAATGTAGGAACCATGCCTGACCCCCTAATATTACTCCCAGAACTCGAGGATGAAACAACATGAAGCAAATAGAACTGAAGAAGTGCTTCAACAAAGGCAAGAGATGATGGATCATTGGAGGCCTTCAGCGATAAAACAGCCCTCTGGAGCACATTCAGGAGTATCATCCGGTTACCCCCAGCAAAACTTATACTAGATCCACTCAAAATCCGTGCCCGCTCATGAAAAGACATGTATGCAGCTAACTGAGCTCCCAGGGCAAGCATTGCAAGTGTCCTAATGGTTCCAGAAACAGCTTCCTCGGACCGAACAATCCTGATTAACTCATTCGTATACTCTGGCTCATTAGCAAAAAATGAAACAAGTTCATCATGAGCATCACTAGACTGAACAAGAACAATGAATGCAAGAAGGCAAATCCTGCTGTACAGCCTGCATATTCTGTGAGATCGGAAGGCATGAGCATATCTGATTCTTGTCAACAATGAAAACCGTAGCTCGGTAGGTACATTATATTGCTCAATGCACTGTTTCAACAGTGAGAGATCATCATCCTCCTGTAAATGAAGATCCGGTATATGTATAACTCTCAAACTTGAAGTATTTTGATTGCTATTTTCCTTGCTGCATTGAGCATTAACTCCGTGCATCTCAAAATAGAGAGTAGAGCCTATCCTGCAGTTAGATTTGTCAGAGTCATTTTCTAAATCAACTGGGAACAAACAAAGGCCTTCTTCTTGGTTTCTCTCGTTTGCCATTACACATGAATACAAACCCAAACCCTCTTCCTTGCTTCCCCATCCTTGGGCTAGAGACAAGAGAGAGCTGTTTACTGAGCCACAACCAATCAACTTTCCCCCTCCATGCAACATAGAGGGGTTTATTTTCACTAGTGCAGATAGAGTTTCAAGTGTAGTTATAAGAATCTCTGGGTCAGTTGATGAAAGCAGGAGCTTGAAATTCTGAAGAGGACAAACAGTATAACATATCAGGCAAAATCCAGTAGCAGATGCTCATATAAGCATAATACCACCTAAAGCTAACATGCCTTGAAATAAGAGATCCAGGCAATTAATTTCATAACCAAGTCTAGACATTAAACATGACCTGTGACATTAAAATCAACATACCTCTAAGCCATCAAATGAACTCTTGTTATGGCAATTCTCAAGAATTGTTTGCATTACTTGTAAAATTTGTAGAACTGCCTGCTTGGGAAATAGACTATCATCTTCTAAAATTTTATCGGACAACAGGAGGTCATTCCTAGAAGCAAGGTATGTCTTGAAGTATGTATCAAAGTGCAGAAACAGCGGTCTCCAATGGTGAAAGTTACCCTGAAAAGCAACAAAAATATAAGCAAATAAAAAAAACTATGCACAGCAGTACTAGCAGAAGTAGCATTCTATTACCTTACCATACTCCCATTGAAAACCCAAAAGAGGTATCGCTATATCTTGCAATGGACACTGGATCACCTTATCGATAAACAATTTGATTTTTGGGGGCTGCAAGCAATGATCAAGAGGAAAGTTTTTAGCGTGTTTTTTTGTATACATATTATTTTTTTTAGCATGTTACAGGTAAAAATAAAATAGACGCAAAGGGACTATGCAACTTGGTTCAACCCTCAAAAGGAACCAATCCAATCATACATCCATACACAAATATAATATATATATATATAGTGGATAAATGATCCCATCTAATACAACCAAAGATAATCTAGCAGTAGTCACTAGAGTGAAGGACACAAATCTTCCAATTCCTGACACCATGCAAGGGATGCGGAGTCCAAGTATAGATAAAAGAGCTGCATACATCACTGCAATGGCATTATCGGTAAATTCAAAATTACAGTAATGCCAGTTTCCAGACGTTGTTTTGGTCATATCTAATAGTATGTGCAACAATTTATTTTTTTTTCTTTTTAAATTAAACACAGCCACCCATGCCAGATCTAAATCACAAACACTAGTGGAGTACAAGAGACCATTTGACCTGACAACCATTAGCAAAGACTCAAAGGGAAAAGACCACTATCAATATGAACTATTCCAGACAACAATGTGCCAGGTATACAATTTAACCCCTACGGTTTGACTTAAGTGGTAAAGGCCTTGGGTTTGGGGGTATGCTCCCCACAGGTCTAAGGTTCAAATCCCCTTGGTACAAGCAATCTCTAGGGGCCATCGGATAGGAGGATTTTTCCCTTGAATTACCCGAGGTGCACTTGCGGGAAACTCCTTGCCAATTGCCTATGCATCCATGGGATTAGTTGGGATGATGTTCCTGGACACCCCATCCCAAAAAAGAAACGTGTTATCGTTATGTAAAAATGACACCGGTTAAGTATGAACTTACCACATTCCAAAGCTGCACAATCATGAATGGTTCAGAGGTTCATAAAATAAGATTCACTCTGTAAACACACAAACATTAAAAAATAATATGTATACCCTTAGCTTTAAAGATATCGTCCTTACCTATGAAGTACCTTGGCCTTCCCTTGGGGGCTCCCCATAAATCCAAGGTTATGTGGGATGGGATTGTTGAGAAAATTGAAGGCAAACTGGCGGGTTGGAAGATAATTTACTTGTCAAAAGGCAGTAGAATCACTCTTATTAAAAGCACTTTATCTAATCTCCCTACATACTTTCTATTCTTGTTCCCCTTGCCTACAGGGGTGGCAAATTGACTGGAGAAGATTTTTCGTGATTTCTTGTGGGAAGGTGTTCATGAGGAGAAAAAATTCAACTTGATTAAATGGGAGAAAGTTTGCACTCCTTTGTCCTCTGATGGCCTGGGGGTTAGAAAATTGAGATCTTTTAACAAGGCTCTTCTTGGTAAGTAGCTTTGGTGTTATCAGAGGAGGAGGATGCTCTCTGGTCCTGGTCCAGGGATTTCTCCCCCTAGACCGGACCAAACCCCTTAAGTTTTATATATATATATATATATATATATATGTATATATAAATAATAGTATATAAATTTTAATACTAATATTAATATAGATTAATATAATAACATATTAATATATAATATAGACTTATAATAGTGATATATTATAATTTATAATAGTTGACTAGTTGTAGTATAAAAATATAAATTATAGTATATCTATATAGACTATTAGTAATAACTTATAAATAATAAGTATATTATGTTATTTAATATATTATTACTAATTTATCACTATTTACTAATATATAAATATATAATATACTAATGTAATTGTACTATTAATTATAATTTATTAAAATACTTAATATATATATAATAATGTAATAGTGTTATTAGTTATAGTTTACTAACATACTTAATATATAATATATACTAACATATTAAAATATACTAACTTATTATTATTTAATATATTATTACTAATTTATCACTATTTACTAACATATAAATATATAATATATTAATGTATGTAATAGTGTTATTAGTTATAGTTTATTAACATACTTAATATATATATACTAAGTGTAATAGAGTATATTAACTTAGTATATACTAACTTAGTATATACTACCCCATCCCTCAATCTCTTTTAACTTAATTTAATTTAATTCATTCCTCAATCTCTTATTGCAGAATGTTTGATTGTCGATTGGGACTTGGAAGCATAAAAAAGAAGAGGGCCATATAGATGCAAATTGCAATGCTGAGAGATGTTTTAATTTGAATGGTTTTGGAATGCCATTTTATTTTTGGATAATTTTAATTTCTTTTTTATTTTATTGGGACTCTTGAGGAAATTTAGAATCTACTGTGTAGACTCTTAAGGAGTCGGGACTCTTAAGAACTGATTATTATTTTTTGTTTATTTGGACTCTTAACTCTTAAGGACTCAACTCTTAAGAGTTGATTTCTTTTTTATTTTATTTGGGTATTTAAGGATTGATTTTTTTCTATTTTTTATTTAGATTATTTTTCTTTTGCCATTTTGTTTAAGAGTAAGTTTTTTAAATATTTTTTAGCTTAAATATGTGATAAATACGTAAATTAGACTAAAAATAATTAAATTTTGGCCAAAAAATAATTTGATCATTGCATAATTTTATATTAAATTTAGCCCATTAAATCATATGGAGTACCCTTGGACCGGACCGGACCGGACCGCCCTTGAACCGAATTGGACCGGACCGATATGGACAAAATAGGAGTTCGGTCCGGTCCAAGGGATGAGAATTATTGGACCGAATGGAATCGGTCCACAAATTTCCCAGACCGGACCATATACACTCCTAGTAGCACATAGCTTGTAACTAGGTTCTTTCTTGTATACTTCCTGTGTACTTGGCATTACCTATTTACGTGGATCAATAAAACTTCTTACTTGTCAATTTTTTTTTCCCAATCTTGCTAAAAAGTTTTCAACTTGCTTGCCAACACAAAACTCAGGGGAACCATTGTAGTTTTATAACAGCAAACGCTGATCCACTTTTTCCACAAAGCCCTTAGCTTTGAGCCATATGTTCTCAAATTTGAAATGCACTCCTACCTAGCTAACACCATCACCGTCAAGTATCAAGGGAAAATGATCTAACTATAATCTGGGAAGCCTCCTCTAAGTATTCTTAACAGGTTTGGTTGGCCTGTTGTGGGACCACATATAGCTACTGCTTTCTAATGGAATACCCATAAGGTCTAGATCAAGTAAAAAATGAACTCATAAAATTCCGTTTGAACTTGAATATAATGGTACCATTAAACCTCACGCTTGAGAACCAAGTAATACTATTCAATTCCTATAAACCTTGTGATTGACCACTTCAAAAGAAAAGAAAAAAAAACCACAGGATTGTCCAAGTAATCAATCCAACCAATTCCTTCCAAAGTCATCTCCTCCCACTACCAATATTCGGCCCATAAACATCCTTCCATAGTTATCTTCAAACATTTTTCAATGTTCATACAATTGGGAGCTAAGAGTAAAATTAAAAAAAAAAAAAAACATTAGAAATGGTTGGGGGGTCTTTCATCAGCACGTCAGACTTCAATGTGGTGTAAGCTCAAGAATTAGATTTTGGAAGGATCTTTAGTTTGGTGATAGGACCTTATCTAACCTGCTTCCTTCTCTTTTTCAGATTGCTAGTGATAAAAACATCACTGTGGCAGAGGCATTGGAGTCAGCTAGAGGACGTCTACATTGGAACATCAATTTCAATCGGGCAACGCAGGATTGGGAATTAAGCAGTCTTGTGGACTTTTATGGTTTCATCTATTCCCAAAGACTGAACATCCAGAATGAAGATCGTCTTTGGTGGACTCCTGCTATGAGAGGAATCTTTACAGTCCGATCCTTCTACAAGGTTCTCAACCAAGGAACTGAGTCACAATTTCCATGGAGGAAAATTTTGCACCATAAAGCACCTCCGAAAGCGGCCTTCTTCGTTTGGACAATCTCGTTAGGAAAAATCCTCACAACGGATAATTTGAGGAAAATGAGAGTAATTGTAGTAGATTGGTGTTGCATGTGCCGCATGGGGGGGAAGTCAGTTAATTACCTCCTCTTACATTGCGAGATAGCTAAAGCTCTTTGGAATGAGGTCTTTAGAAGATTGGATTTAGCTTGGGTCATGCCTGAGACTGTTGCGGCAACAATGGCTTGTTGGACTTCCATAAGGGGTGAGCAACATATCATAGTTGTATGGAAGATGATTCCCATTTGTATCATGTGGTGTCTCTGGCAAGAGTGAAAAGAACGAATCTTTGAAGACAAGGAACGATCTCAAAGGGAGCTGTTGGTTTTTTTCTATAGAACTTTATGTACATGGACCATCGCCGTAGACTTCAACGGCATGGAATTACATGATTTTATTGTATCTAATATGCCTAGTTAATAGGCCCTTGGAATTTTGTAACGGGCTTTTGCCCATTGATTTATATTAATATATTTTACTTACCAAAAAAAAAAATCAAAAAAAAAAAAAATCCATTGTATGGGAAATGCTTGCATATCCACTTACATATTCCTCATTCTTCTCCACTACTACATAAGCTACGCATTATGACCCTTCTCACAACTGGCAATTTAGATCTTGGAAGCTCACGACATCTGCCTTCCATTCCTCAAGTTTCAAACCTTCAATCTCTTCCCCCTATCATTTAACCCTCTCACATTCCATGGAAGATCTTGGCTTCATTTCAAATTCCTCAAGCCCCTTACCTTTTGATTTGCCCTTGTATAAGCTACCTCTTTTGAGATCAGAATTTTGAAAGCAAATCAAATTATTGGTTTCCTGATTCCTTTGTCAATGAGATGATATTATTGAAAAAATGGAAAGGTGAATAGTTGGCTGCATAATGCGTCTATATTTATCAAAAGAGGCCAGATCGTTCTGATCAAGAACACTCTCTTAACTCAATTTTTTCCCCTCATTCCTGTCTCAATAGGTGTGGCAAATCATACTGAGAAGCTCCAAAGGGAGTTCCTACAAAGTGGTATGGAGGGTGAGCATAAATATCAGCTATTCAAATGATCAGCAAATTGTGCTCCAATCTCTTCCAATGGTTTGGGGCCATCAAAGACGTGTTTCTATTTACTCGGTCATTATATGGCAAGCGGTTGTTGGGCCATGCAATGAAGGAAATCTACTCTGAACTGTTTAGCATCTCTTCCTACAAGGAGGCATCAGTTGCTGAACTTCTCTAAGTTACGAATGGTAATCCACATTGGAACATCTCCAATATCAGATTTGCACAAGTTGGGAATTCAATTGGTTAGTTTGCACCTCAATATTCTATATTCACTAAGAATGTGGGGAAGTCATGAGGATGAAATGGGGTGGATCCAGTCCAAAACAAGGAAGTTTGAGATCATATCATTCTATCAAGAATGTTGATGAAATGGGCCAGATCCATTCCAAAAGAAGGAAGCTTGAGATCTTTTTTTTTTTTTATAATTTTATGTCCTACACTCCCCGCCTGTACATTCCTTTCCCCAAAAAGTATATGGCAGAACAAGGCATCCTAAAGAGTGGCATTATTTTGATAAGAATGGGAAAATATCCTAATTATTGAGATGAAATGGGGTTTAGCAATGCAGCTGATTTTGTTAGTACCGTCCAATCAAATCCAATCTAATGAATTGTGAGTCCAATACATCATGTTTAGTAGAAAAACGGATATTCCTTGTTCATTACCAGATAATGTATAAGTTGAGGAGGCCCATAATGGTGATGGATCGGTGTGGTAGAAGTTTTTTTTTTTTTTTTTGGGGGGGGGGAATAGACCACTTGTGTTGAGTCAATGTGAAGTGTGTAGGGCTAATAGGCACCAAGCTTCCAACTTCTTGGGATAGAATAGGTGATGCCACTCCAAGTGGTGGAGTTCATGGTTGCTTTTGGGTAGGTAAACAAACATATTTGTACATAAATCACGAACTAAATTAAACCATCTTTGACAATTGAAAAGAAAAAAATTTGTGTTTCAAAACCATATATTTGTACATAGAAAAGCTTTCTGAATTTAAAAATTAAAAAAAAAAATTAAAAGTCACATGGTATTAGAGAGAGAAGAAGAAGAAAGCCTTCCGATAATTGCATCGTAGAAAACAAAGGCCATATGGCAGTAACTTTTATCCATATTTGAAAATTCATAGTACAAAAATAGCCCAATTAGATAAATATTCAGCAGAACCACCGGCCAAACACTTGGATTACTCAATGAAAGGCATACAAAAATAAAATAAAATAAAATCCATGAAAAATGATCTAGATAGAAGTTACATGACAGCATAAGACCCCCTTGTCCATTACTTATCAAAAAAAAAAGATCACCTTGTATCAAATAGGAACGATTCAGAATACATAGGTTAACGAAAACCCTGACAACTCTCATAAAACCCTAATCAGAAGACACGAGCAGATGGATACACACGCACAAAAACACAATTTTCAGAATAGGAGGGATGAAAACTCACGGTCTCGGAGTCCAGTTTGACAGAGGGAACGAGGGAGCCCTCTCCGGACAAAAGTTGCCGCAGCCGCGACGGCAGGCTCGATCTTATGGTCGTCATCCCGCCCCGGCCTTGACTACTTTCTAATAACTACTTCTCTGAGAAAGAAGCCAAAACAAATACACAAAACATTAATAACAGAATCAAAATCTAAGATGGAACTAAACCCTACAAAAATAAAACTTGAAGATGAAAAACCCAATAATACTATTCTAAAATTTACGGATAGATCAGATACTGAAAACGATAGATATAAGCACACGAGCATAAACAGACAGATGTATATACAGAGAGTAAAACGGTACCTGAAAGAGGAGAGAGAGGGGCGATTGCTGAATACACATCCGAGAAGAAGAAAGAGATGGGATTTGAGAATTGAGAGTAAGAGAGGGAGACAGAGAGAGAAGCCAAACCCAAGATGGCGGAAGGAGTGTGGAGCGTTGGGGTCAGAAGGTCGCTGCCTTTTCAATAAAAAATGTTGCTTTCTTCGTTTGTTTTTCAAGTCCTTGGAGAAGAAGAAAAGGCGAGTATATAGTGAGAGCTGAGACACCGTCCTCTCGACCACAGGGTCGGTCCCTTATGACTATGAATAATGTGGTGTTGCATTCAAAATTTCAAAGGCCCTTTCTAGAGTATTTTTAATAGAATAGTTAAAAAAAAAATTTAAATATATTTTTTATATAATTTTTTAAAAAATTTAGTCATATTTGATTAAAAGTATTTAAAGGAAAATTTAGCTTTATTATTTATTTTTAAGAATAAAGTATACTTTTTGACATTTTCTAACAATTATTCTAATAACTTTTGATCAGATATAATCAAATTTTTTAGGAAGTAATGCAAAAAAAAAAATTTAAAAGAAAATTTTAGTTACTCTATTGAGAGTGCTCAACTATTCTTTTCGACCCTTCAATTAAAAAATAACCATTCTATTCTTTTTCTATTTATCCTTTTCTGTATTTTTTATTCCTTTCAAAAAATGTTACTTTCAAATTATATTCAATTAACATTGATAACATAGTTAATAAGTCAAAGTTTAGATTGATTTTATTTTAATCAACAAATTAAGATGCCATTTAAAATATATTTAAATCACCCGATATAACTGAAAACAATAAATCTAAAAGAAATAATACAATTGCTCCAGTTTTTCACTCTTTATATGTGCTTGAATTCAAATAAGAATCTCATCTCATGATTATAACTTTTTAAATATCAATACAAAATATAATAAATAATTTAATTTTTTCAAATCTCGTAACAATATTAATATTAAATATAAATATTTTAATAATATTTTATTCAACGTTCAATTTTCATCTAAACAGAAATACTATTTCTATCGAAATTCATCCCAAAAAAATTATTAAGTGATTAAGAAATCATTTTTTAATAATGTTGTGAATTTTTTTTATTTTTAAAAACACCAAAAAATGAATGAAAATAAATCCGAAAATATTAAAAAAAAAAAAACCTACTTTGTCTATTCAGGACAAATTCGTTACATGTCCTTCGAAATATATAGCAGTATTCTTCTTCTAAAATTATTTCATCTCATCATACTATTAAGATTTAAACGGGCCATAAATGTCATCTAGAGGAGACAAGCTTTTCCTTTAGACCCAATGGGCCCGTTATGCAGCCCAAGGGACGAGCCTAGATAACTGACTTCCGAATAAACATATCGCACGGGCCATAAATCATAACCACGACCTTCGACCGATGACTTGAGAATCTGAGATCCTAGCAAACTCCTAACAGCTGTCAGCCAGAATCTTGATAACTCTCCATGGATTAGATGAACTGAAAGTAACAAGCGATAAATTTAAAAATGAAGCCCCGATCCCCGAAAAGGAATCACCCATTGCCACTCTATATATATCCATGGAAAAAATTAGTTTGTCTACTAATTTTGATACTTCATTTTAATATTTCATATATTTTAAATTTTTATAAATTTTTTTATTTAATAATTAAGAAAGTAATTATTAATGTATTGATATTTTTTTATTTTTTAAAAATATTTTAAAATGATAAAATTATAAAATTATAAAATTGAGAAAAAAAAAGGAAAATTTAAACTAGTGGTATGAAATAGCCATAAAGGGCAGGCCGCATTCTAGCACTGCCCTACGCGTTGGAGCCTCTTCAATCGTTCTCATTATAGGTTAATTTTGTGAAGTAGAACTACCATATTGATTACTCGTAAAAAGTTGTAGACATATAATTATTTAAGTGTAAATGTAATGAAATGGAACGAAAGAATTGGTGGGATGGTTGTCGTTCCTTATTCCACCACTAAAATTATGTGAATGACCCAACCACTATTATTTTAAATCTTGCATAATAACTTGCATAGTAATTTCAAGGCCTATAAATATGGGTTTCAGTTGTAATGAAATTTATAAGAAAATATAGAAAGATAAAAAAATTTCAGTTCTTAAGAGTTCTAAAAAGTTTCCTATATATTTCTCTCTTACAATAGTAGTTTCTTTCTTTAGTTTTATAACACATTATCAGCACGACGGTTCTACCAATTCTGAAGCTAGTGGCCTTATTCCTCTGTAAGTTTTTCAAGATATTATTTATAGTTTTTGATATATTTTATTGATGATTATCTGTGTGAATTTATAAATATATTTTCTGAGATACATATATTTATTTCATTATTTATATGTGTAGAAAATGACAAATCTTACAAAATTGAAATTTGTTGCTCTTGACATATTTGAAAAAAATTATTTATCCTGGATACTTGATGCTGAAATTCATCTTGATGCGATGAACCTGGGTGAAACGATTAAAGAAAGAAATCAAACGTCTCTGCAGGACCGTGCTAAAGCAATAATTTTCTTTTGCCACAATCTTCACAAAGAATTGAAAACTAAATATCTTACAATAAAATATCCATATATTTTGTGGAACAGTTTAAGAGAGAGGTATGAACATCAGAAGACCGTCATTCTCCCAAGAGTTCGTTTTGATTGGTTGCACCTGAGGTTGCAAGATTATAAAAGTATTAGTGAGTATAATTCCGCACTTTTTAAAATAAGTTCAATACTAAAATTATGCAGTGAGAAAATCACCGATGATGATATGTTAGAAAAGATTTATATTACATTTCATGCCTCGAATGTGCTCCTACAGCAGCAGTATCGAGAGAGAAAGTTCAATAAATATTCTAAACTTATATCATGTCTTCTAGTAGCTGAGCAGAATAATGAGCTCTTATTAGCAAACCACCAGTTACGCCCTACTGGCTCAATATCATCCCCTGAAGTGAATGGTAATAGGTTTGCATCATTCTCAGAAGTGAATGGTGTATCCTTTAAAAGAAATCGGGGGCGTGGACGTGGTAGGAGAAATTATAGACATGTTGGTCCTAGAAGTGACAACATTAAAAATGATAATAATATACCGTGTTACCAAAAGTGGTACAATTCAGAAAGGGGTAAAAATCCCCAGAATAATTCTTCAAAAAAAAATGAAGAGGTGTGCCATCGATGTGGAATGACTGGACATTGGTCACGTACCTGTCGTACGGCCAGACACTTAGCTAATTTATATCAAACATCTATTAAAGGAAATAATAAAATGCATGAAACAAATTTAGTAGAACCATCAGATAATTTATTAGATTCAGTAGATGTAGATGTTACTCGTCTTAATGTCTCTGATTTATTTAATCATCCTGAAGGTAGTATTGATCACTTAATTGGAGATGGAAGTGTTCCACTCAATTAATGTATTTTCTTTCTATTATTTGTAATCAAAGTTTTATATATTTTGTAGAATCATGGATCACATTGATGAGTTTTTTATCTCTGAGTTGAATGATAAAGATAGATGTCTGGCTGACAGTGCTACAACTCACACAATTCTTAAAGAAAATAAATATTTTCAAAATCTAACACTAAGTAAAACTTATGTCCATACCATATCAGATTCATCAGATTTAATTGAAAGCTCCGGAAGAACTTATATTATGTTGCCTAATGGCAACAAATTTTGTATTGATGATGCTCTATTCTCTTCACAATCCAGAAGAAATTTATTAAGTTTCAAAGATATACGTCGTAATGATTACCATATTGAAACGACCAATTAAGGCAGTAAAGAGCATATTCTTATTACTAAAACGATATCGGGCCAGAAGTTCGTATTAGAAAAATTGTCTGCTCTATATTTTGGATTGTATTGTATAAAGATGAGAACAATTGAATCATATGTGGTAATGCACCAGAAGTGTATTGACCCCAAAGTATTTATGACTTTGTATGATTGCCTTGGACATCCGGGATCTATAATGATGAGACTAATTATTGAAAATTCGCATGGGTATCCCTTAAAGAATCAAAAGATATTTCTACCTAATAAATTTTCGTGCTCTGCATGTTCTCAAGGTAAGTTGATTATCAGACTATCTTCCTCAAAATTCATTGTTGAATCTCCATCATTTTTACAAAGGATTCACAGAGATATATGTGGGCCTATTCATCCATCAAGTGGACCATTTAGATACTTTATGGTTTTGATTGATGCATCTAGTCGATAGTCACATGTTTGTCTGCTTTTCATTAAAAATGTTGCATTTGTTAGACTTCTTACTCAGATAATCAAACTACGAGCACAATTTTCTGAGTATCCAATTAAGACCATTTGATTGGATAATGCAAGTGAATTTTCATCTCAAACTTTTGATGATTATTGCATGTCAATAGGAATAGATGTTGAACATCCTGTTGCCCATACACACACACAAAACGGTTTAGCTGAATCCTTGATCAAAAAGCTTCAGTTAATCGCTAGACCTTTACTTATGAAATCAAGACTACCTGTTTTTGCTTGGAGACATGCTATACTTCATGCAGCATCTCTAATTCGCATTAGACCATCTGCATATCATAAATATTCTCCATTACAGCTTGCATTTGGTCAACAACCAAATATTTCTCATTTTCGTACTTTTGGATGTGCTGTATATGTTCCAATTGCACCTCCACAACGTACAAAAATGGGCCCTCAACGTAGATTTGGGATATATGTTGGTTTTGATTCTCCATCTATTATTAAATACCTTAAATCCCTTACAAGGGATATGTTTAAAACACGTTTTGAGAATTGTCATTTTGACAAATCTAATTTTCTATTAATGGGTAAAAAAAAGTTAGTGCCTGAAGTACGACAAGATATTACTTGAGATAATAAGACCTTGTCTCAATTTAATTCTCCTACAAATGAATGTAAACTGGAAGTTCAGAGGATTATTCATTTACAAAATGTTGCAAATCAATTACCGAATGTATTTACTGACACTAAAGATGTAGTAAAATCTTATATTCCTGCTGTTAATACTCCAGCAATGATTGAAGTCCCTGAAGGACAAATTGTCAAAACAGCAATAGGTGAGTCTAAAGCACGCCTAAAGCGTGGAAGACCTATTGGTGCAAAAGACAAAATTCCCATAAGGAAAAGAATACAAAATGAATTTGGTGTTCCTAAAGAACACGTACCCATAATACAGGCTACAAATATAATTGGTGCTCCTAAAGAGCTCAAACCTTTTATTCCAGAACCTCCTAAAGAGGAAACTCTTGAAGAGTATAAATCTCTTGAAAATGGACCTCTTGAAGATGTGTGTCATGAAATATTTTCCCCTGAAAAGGAACAGGTATATGAAAATAATGAAATCTCAATACATTTCATGAATACTGGAGAAATTCTGGATAGAAATAAAACTGTTGTCGACAACATATTTTCATATAAAATGGCCATTGACATTATCAGAAGTAATGAAGAAAGTGAGTAAAAAACCGTCGAAGAATGTCGGTGTAGAAATGATTGGTCAAAATGGAAAACAGCTATTGAAACTGAATTAAATTCGCTAGCAAAGCGAGAAGTATTTGGACCTGTTGTCCAAATACCAAAGGGTGTAATGCCTGTTGGATATAAGTGGATATTTGTACAAAAACGTAATTAGAAAAATGAAATTGTGCGGTACAAAGCACGGCTTGTCGCACAAGGTTTCCTGCAGAAATTCGAGATTGATTAAGAAGAAACATATGCTCCCGTTATGGATGCAATCACATTTAGATTTTTGATCAGTCTGGTTGTTACAAAACGATTAGAAATGCAGTTAATGGATGTGGTCACTGCATATTTATATGAATCCTTAGATCATAACATATATATGAAAATCACTGAAGGATATAAAATACCTGAAATATCTACAAGTACATCTAGAAATATGTACTCAATCAGACTACAAAGATATTTATATGGATTGAAGCAATCCGGACGCATGTGGTACAATTGCTTAAGCGAATATCTATTGAAAGAAGGATTTAAGAATAATCCTATATGCCCATATGTTTTTATTAAGAAATCAGAATCTGGATTTGTCATTATTGCGGTTTATGTTGATGATTTAAATATTGTGGGAACTCCTGAAGAGATCTCAAAAACCGCTATATATTTAAAGAATGAATTTGAAATGAAAGATCTTGGCAAAACAAAATTTTATCTCAGCCTGCAGCTCGAACACTTGCCAAATGGAATTTGTATTCATCAGTCCATGTATACTGAGAAAGTCCTAAAACATTTTTATATGGATAAATCTTATCGCTTGAGTACTCCAATGATTGTTCAAATACTTGATGTGAAGAATGATCTATTCCGTCCTTGTGATGACGATAAAGAAATTCTTGGTCCTGAAATACCATATCTCAGTGTAATTGGAGTTTTGATGTATCTTGCAAATTACACTCGACCAGATATTACATTTTCAGTTAATCTGCTTGCAAGATATAGTTCTGCACCAACTTGAAGGCATTGGAATGGTATTAAACATGTCCTTCGTTACTTTCATGATATGGTTGATATGAGATTATTTTATCAACGTGGATCAAATCCACAATTGATTGGGTATGCAGGTGCATGTTATCTTTCAGACCCACACAGAGGTATATCTCAAACTGGATATTTATTTACTTATAGAGATATTGCCATATCATGGAGATCTGTTAAGCAGACACTATCTGCTACTTCTTCAAATCACTCAGAGATCATTGCTATTCATGAAGCAAGTCGAGAGTGTATTTGGCTGAGATCAGTTATTCAACATATCTAAGAAAAGTGTGGACTTCCCATGATCAATAATAGCCCAACAATTTTATATGAAGATAATAATATTTGTATCACTCAAATCAGAAGATGATATATTAAAGGTGACAGAGCCAAACATATTTCACATAAATTCTTTTATACTCATGAACTTCAAGAGAAATGTGAAATTGATGTCAAGCAGATACGATTTAGTGATAGTATGGCAGATTTATTCACAAAGGCGTTACCAACTTCGACATTCAAGAAGATTGTGCATAACATTGGAATGCGAAAACTCAAAGATCTATTGTCATGCACTTTTCAGGAGGAGTAAATGTCCTGAAGACTTATGCTGATTGTACTTTTTTTCTTTCGCTAAGGTTTTATCCCACTGGGTTTTCCTTTACAAGGTTTTAATAAGGCAATCTTAAAGTACTAGTGGATACATAAGAAGACTGTACTCTTTTTCCTTCGTCATTGGTTTTTCTTCCCACTGGGTTTTTCTTTGACAAGGTTTTAATGAGGCAGATTCTTTATGGGTGGTCATTAAATGGGGAGTGTAATGAAATGGGACGAAAGAATTGATGGGACGGCTGTTGCCCCCTGTCCTACTACTAAAATTATGTAAATGACCCCACCACTATTATTTTAAATATTGCATAGTGACTTGCATAGTAATTTCAAGGCCTATAAATAGGGGTTTCAGTTGTAATGAAATTCATAAGAAAATATAAAGAGAGAAGAAAGTTTTAGTTCTTAATAGTTCCAAAGAGTTTCTTATATATTTCTTTCTTACAATAGTAGTTTCTTTCTTTAGTTTTAT
This sequence comes from Platycarya longipes, assembly GCA_036559045.1. NCBI lineage: Eukaryota > Viridiplantae > Streptophyta > Magnoliopsida > Fagales > Juglandaceae > Platycarya > Platycarya longipes. The sequence goes on along the minus strand of CM071796.1, from coordinate 26,595,211 downwards.
AACAGTAAAATAATATTGCATTAGTCTCAATGGTTAGTTTAGTATATTTTTTTGGTATTTTCAAGTTATAGCGAACTCAATGCAAAGTCATTCATTATAGTTAGGTATGTTCATCTGAATTTTAGATCCGGAAATCCAGAATCAGAATGATTAATTTTCTTAAACTTTTTAAAAAAACTACTAAAAATATTAGAAAGTTGGACATTATACCCAATCAGGATGAACTTGTCTAATTCTAGTGAGTTTTTATTTATTTATTTTTGGTTAGGATTTAACCTCTATTCATTATGCTAATGTTTATTTTAAAACTCATTAAGCAATTAAACCCACTTAACACGTATTTACTTTAATATTGTGTATTATTATTGAATATCTATGCTTCTCTATTTTGCATTGCCGTCTAGTGTGTGTCATATGCAATTCCTTTATTTATGATTTAAATCCTTCCACGTAAATTTATTCAATAATTTATGAAATCTTGCCTAAGATACAATAAATCTTTAAAAAAAAGCGTCAAAATATCACCCAACGTGTTCCGAAGGGATATCAATTTAATTATAATGGATGAAAAAAAAATATCTTAGAAACGGTTGGGCTTCTAATAGCTTAAGAGCAACCTACTACTAAATAACTGATACCTAGACTTTTCACCACAGCTATCACGGGGTTGCACTACATCTTATTATTGTGTGTTTAAGAAACAAGTAAGCACTTTGACACAAAGGCTCTCACACCCTTCGCTCTCCTCTCTAACACTATAAGAAAAATAGATTTTTATGATTATTTAATTGTGATCAAATAACTATTTGCAATCAATCTTAGTTATAAATAATTATTTGATCGTAATTAAATAATTACAAATAAACAGTTTTTTTGTAGTAGATCTTTTCCCCATTGCTGTCTTCACATTTGCCAACTCCAATTGTATTGCGTGAAGCACTGGTCTAAAATCCTCACCGCTTGACCCTATTAAGGTACCCCAAACTATAAGCAAACCTTTTCTAATTATAATTAATAGAACTCATTAATTGCAAAGTCTTTGCAAGAAGCAAAGAATAAAGTTTATCATCTAAATCGAAAGCGTTCAAAACAGTATTTGCAAAAGATAGAAGCTTTTCAGGATTGGTTCATGAGTGTTTACTCTGATTCCTTGAAAGCATTTATTGTAAGTATCTCAACAGATCTCGCATTTTTAGCGCCTAGTCTCTCCAACTTAACCTTAACAAATCTTGTACATGAAATCAAAGGGCCTTCAAGTTGCAAAAAACTAGAGCCAAAAAAGATTTGATCTTTCTGAGGGGTTTCCATTTTTTCATGCACTGCTGGCTCACTGCTATCGCAAAAACATCCTGAAAGAAACCATTTGTGGGCTGAAAATTTCTAATAAATATTGGAAGCTGTCGTTTTTCTCTATTAATGTGGGTGTTTTAGTGATCATATTGTTTATTTTTATTTCTTACAGTTTTATTGCTTAAGCTGTTTTTGGACGTTGTGGTCACTACAACAAATAGTAGCTTTTGCCACGAATTCTTTTTCTATGATAAAATATCGTGACAAATTTTTATTGACACCAAAAATTTTTGTGGAAACAAATCATGCTTTTTACCACGAAATCATATTGGTGAAAATAATGTAGTGGTAAAAGAAATTTTTACCACGAAGAAATGTATTTTTGCCACCACTTTGTATTGATGGTAAAAAGGAATTCACAATAACACTTAGTCTTCATGAATTAAAACTTTTAACGTCACCAAAAAAATATTTGCCATGAAATTGACATCATCGCAAAAAATATGTTGGATTACAAGATTATTCTTTGTGGGTATTTAATTATTTGCCACGAAATTAATTATCTTTTGCCACGAATTTAAGTGGCCACAAAAGAAAATAAATTTAATTTTAAAAACTCCCTTCATCGATCCCTGCCATAACCCTCGCCTCTCTCTCTCTTTTCCCCCCAGTGCCGTTCTGCTTCTCTCCCTTGATCTCTACTCTTTAGGCCTTCACGCAGTTGCCACTGCACACCGCCGTCGACCCACCTTCACCGTCCACCTCTACCGTCGCCGGCCAACCCAACCAAGACCCTTTCTCGCGGCTTCTCTCTGTCTCGCAGATCTCCCTCCCTCTTCACCCTCGAAATCCTTTCTCTCTTGGGTTCCCAGTGCCGCCACGTCCTCAGCCGCTGGCGTAGCTACCCCCCAAAGGTCCCTAGTGCCGCCACAAGCTCTCCCTCTTTCTCACATTCGATCTGCTCTCCCCCGCACAGATTTCGCTCAAGTGCCTCATACAAGCCCTGCGCTGCCTTCCTCCATGGCGCATCACCACCGCAAGTCAGCCCGCCACACGGCCGCAATGCCATTCTCAGGCTCCACCACCTCCCCTTCAACGCCGTGAGCCAACCCAGAACAGAGTAACCCTCGAGTTTATAACTAAAAAATACTTGTTTTTATAGGTAATAAGATATTTTATTCAATGTGATGTTGTAGTTAGTCAAGCATGATAATGATTTCTTTGTTTAATTTTCTAATTGCTGCTATATGAATTGTTTGAAAATTGCAAACTAACACCCTAATTTTGCGTTTATAGAGTAATGAGGCTTATAGGGATTTCAATTTGACTTTCGGTACATGATTGGGTGTTCGACTTTGTATCTTCTTTCTATTATTTCGTGTGACCAACATTAAGATATGAGTACTTGTTACTGCCTTTTGTAGTCTGTTGCATTGAAATGTGACAAAAATGATGGATTTTTTTTTTTGGTGCTTCATACGTAGTATTTTGCTGATGATTCAATGAAGGAAGCTTATTTATCATATTTAAGTCATTGCCTTAATGTTTCCTTCATGCCTGACATGTTCTAAGTTTCTTACTATCTTTGTTCACATAAAGTCTCATGTTTATTGATTATTGGAAAAAAATTAGTGATCCAGATTTTGCTTACAATATAACACATCATGGCAATGTTAGTATAAATGCCTGGGGAACAATATGTGGCTATGGATGTCGACTTATAATTTCAATTTTCTGAAGCTGTAAAATAAAGTTGGCTATAGATGTTACTTATATATATATATAGATATAGATATATATATATATATATAAGTGGCTATGTATGTTTATAGATATTTCTTCATAATTGAGATTGTTTATAAATGTGTAAAAATAAAAAGATTAGTCTACCAAACATGGTTTAAAGTAGCCTGGACATTATTTTGTGGTTGCAATGTTCTAATAAATTTTTTGCTTTTACCTTTTTACTGTTACAGTACAAGAATAGGAGTCTTTAATTCTGCAATGAAAACAATGGCAAGGATATTAGGAAATAATGAATCTGTTTTTTATAGTGCTTGGAGTCAATTCTGGGTAATTGATGCCAAGGTCAGTAATTATACTCCCATACTCTATTATCTGCTACTTTGCTATGAGGTGTTGAATCCAATCTTCTTGTTGTTTTTGTTGTTTTGCTTATCATTATATATATGATTTTTTTTTTTTTAATATTCATGCCAATTTGGTCAAAGTTTATGTTGTCTTTACATACCAATAGTGCATACATAGTTTTATTCTGCTAGTTACAATCTATATGTATGTGTTTCATGAATTAATTTTTTACTTGGGATCCAACCTAGAGGAATTCATTAGGTTCTGGTTTAAGCTAAGAATCATTAAGCAAGTCCATTTTTGTTTATTGGAAAGAAAATCATACTAAAGCAGTAAGGCCATTTTTATCTTGTTCTTAACTTTCTTTTTATGCTAAAGCTGTACTATTCAAGCAACAATGATGTTACCATGACTTGGGAATAGAGGCCACATATTTATATTTGAGATTAATGGCAGTTATACAATATAACTAATTAAACTTCTAAAAATGTGTTGCATGATGAGTTTGGCAGTTTTCAAATTGAGAATCACTGAAAAATATGTTATTTCTTCTGAACTAGTTAGTAGGGGAGAAAAGTACAAGATATACATATATTTCTTCTACAAGCAGTTATAAGTGTTTTGAATGAACTTTACTTAAATTTGGGGTAAAGAAATCTGATCTGTGCATCTTTAATGATGAATATCTATATCAAGGTTTCAAAGCATATTTTACTTTCTTTCGTATAGATAAGCATTAAGCTATTGTTGGATGTGGCTATGATCCAAGGACTCACTGGGATCTGCATGCTCATTTTTTAATCTAATAAACTTAATGTTGGTCTATTTTTCCCTATGATAATTCTGTTATCTGTTGGTTTTTTGGTTTTTTGAGTATTTGAGCTTTTTTAATGCTGGTTAATTATATTCTGCTTTGTTGATTATATATTTAGGATGTCTAAGTTGTTTTCCATGCACACAGAGTTTCTACCCCACTATATTAACCTTGCTGCTATAGCTGTTACCTCTAAGTTGCTACTATAGCTGCATTTTCCTTTATCATAATGGGGGAAACTCAAAGTTAGATGGAAGGAAGCAATACTTTTGGTAAGTTTCAGCTTTAAGTAATTTTTTATACTTGATCACAAGTCCTATTTGCACTCATCAATATTTGCATATTGTCGTGATTGTGATAAGACATTAGTATTGATTTAAATCAGTATTTCATTGTGATAAGACATATCTGTTAGAGTGGAATTATCTTACTCCATTTATTTTAATGTCATTTAATTAAGTCATATAATTGACTCATTCAGATCCTTGTAACTGGCTCTTTACATCTTGTGGGTGATGTGTTGAAGTTTGTGCTAAAGTGAGTATTCAAGACGCGAGGTCCAAGTCCACCATATTTGATATAAGTGTCTTGGCTTTGTATTAGTGTATTTGATTCTAGTTCAGATATACTCTGTTTATTGAAATAGTTTAATAACCTAAATTAGGTGGCTGGATTACAAATATTTATAGCTCAAGTGAATTAAAGTCGAGGGAGTCCCCGGCTCCAGAGAGAGAGAGAGGGTTTTTAGATTGATTGGGAAGTGGAAACTTATGTAATGGAATTTCGTGATTATGTTTAATTGCAAATATATATATTTTAATTTTGTATGGGCTATTTTTGGCTTTTTATTTGTCGAGTATATCTTTTTTAAATTCTGACACTATTTTGTAGTAAAAAGTCTTTGATTTTGATTTTTTCTGTGAAACGTCCAAATAGCATCAAATAGTACCTAATATTTGCGGAGGAACAATTATGATGAGAAATTAGACTTATGTTACGCTCAAATTCCTGCGGTTAATCCGCAATCCTCAAATCACGGCAAATAATTTTTTGTCGCGATTTAGAGGCTGTTTGCGACGCATTTCAGTTGCTGCAAAAAATCTTATATGATCAATATGCTATATTGCTAAAAACTTTTTTCCACCAGATTGCCCATGAAAATGTTCATGGAAAAAAAGTATTTCCGGCCATAACATCTAGTGGATAAATAAGTAAAAACACAACAAAAACTTGGTTGACAAAAACAATTGCTACAAATAAAATTATTTTTTACTACAAACAAATTTCATGGAAAGAAGTCATTATTTTCCACGAAAATATTTTTTGGTGGCTATAGTATTATTTGCCACTCATTATATGCTATGAAACTCTCACGATAACATTTGGTGGGAAAAAAGTTTTTTGCCACCTAATTCTAACTTTTTGTGACCACTATCCTTCGTGGAAAAAGCCATTATTTCTTGTATTGGGTTAACAAGATTAAAAAGAAAGTATATCCGTTTAGTTGTTAAAGTTGGTGTAATAAACTTTCTTTTAACGGGAATAGCTGTTTATTTTTTCAAATTGATTGACATTGGCTTTTAGTATCTTTAAAAAATGCTTATTAGCTTCGTTTAGATTCAGATATGAGATGAGATGAGATGAGATGAAATTAGTTCTGAAAGTTGGATAAAATATTATTGAAATATTATTTTTTAATATTATTTTTGTTTTAGAATTTGAAAAAATCGAATTGAGATTTGAAAGTTGAATTGTTTATTATATTTTATATGAAATTTTGAAAAAGTGTAATGATGTCTTTGAAATAAGATGAACTTATTTTGCAATCCAAACCAGCCCAAAGTTAGTTATTAATGTGTTATTGATCTCTTCACGTTAAGACTTTTACACATCTAGGTTTATCTTATAAATGTGTGTTCAATCTCTAGTTTGGTTTGGGAGAATCAACAAAATTTTAGAGAAAATAAGAGAAATTAATATAGTATATATTTTTTGAGAGTATTTCCAAATAAAATAAATGTATATTTTTAGTAGATATTTGAGTTCATTCACTTGTGTTGAGTTGGTTTGACCCATACGACAATAAGTTAGGCTGTATATCCTGGAAGAGTCAAGTTAAGAGATGTTTTGTTACACCGATTAATATGAGAGATTACAAACCGCAGAGAATTTGAATTTCCTTAAAGAAAGTAAGATTTCTATGCCTCAACCAAACTGATGCCTTTTGAATATTATTTATGTTGTAATTCTTATTATATTATTGTATATATCACTACCAATTTTAAGGAGAATTCAGATGGAGCCTACAATCAAAAAGTGCACGAAAAGCTGTGGACATTTCAATAAGCTCTTTCAATTTGTTGAAGGTGGTAAGCATATTCCGGTGCCAATAGGCATAGCTGCTATGATAAATGTTTGATCATAAACTATACTCCCTATGAAGTAGAGAAAAAAGTTATATTTAGTGATTTGAGAAAAATAAAGATTGTTGGGAGTGGTGAGGTTGAATTGAAATTTACCGTTAAGTGTATATTGACTCTTAGAGATGTGCTTTATACACCGCATATGAGAATAAATTTGATCATGTCAAGTTTTTTATTCAACAAAGTGGGTTTCAAACAAAATATCGAATCTGATAAATTTGTTATAATGAAAAATGAAATTTGTGTGGGCGATGGCTATGTTTACGTTTATATGCTTGTTCTTTAAATTTTTGGCATGCACGTTTTTGTCATGTCGATAGTAGATATGTTGCTATTATGAGTAGTTTAGGATTAATTCCCAAACTGATAAAGGATTTTTAAAAAAACGTGAAGCTTGTTGTGATCAAGTTTATAAAAGTGTTGACGAGAAAAATATCAAATTGTTAGATTGAATTCAGACCGATTCTTGTGAAATTGATTTTTAAAAAAAAAAAAAAAAAACTTGTGGAGAAGAGGGATATTTGATCTTTTTATTTTTTTATTTCCAAAATAAACGTGTGTTTATTTAAATACTAAAGTTGATGTTGTTGAAAAAATAAAAAATTCCTCCATGCAGTTAAAAATCAATTTGATATGGATGAGTTCAATTAATTTGTTCAGTTATTGGGAATTATCCATAAAACTACAACTTGTATTTTTACTTAATATAAAAGGGTTCATTTTTTTTTTCTTTCATATTGAAAAAAGTGCTTTATTTTTTTAGTAAGATGCAATTTTTTATGAAAAGATAATCTATTTCTTTATCGAAAAATTGGCGGGGGTTAAGGTTTTAAAAAATAATATATTTTTTTTCAAAAGATTTTCCCCAACGGTTTGGTTTATTTTCTTTGAGTTCTGTGAGTAAAGTCACAAGTGGTTGATTTTTGGCGTTTGGTTTTTGAAGTTGTTGTAATAAATTTCTTTTAACGGGATAACCGTTTGCTTTTTTGAATTTATTAATGTTGACTTTTAGTATTTTTGAAAAAAAATTATTAAGTTAGTTATTAATGTGTTATTGATCTCTTCCAGTTCCTTTAACACGTCCCGCTTGATCCTATATATATGTGTTTAGTCTTTCGTTGCATTTGGGAGAAGCAACAAAATCTTTTGAGAAAATAAAAGAATTTAATATAGTATATATATTTTGAGAGTATTTCCAGTTAAAAAAAATGTGTTTTTTTATTAGAGCTTTAGACTTATTCACTTGTGCAAAATTGGTTTGAGCCATAAAACGACTGTTGTATATGAGACGAGGCAAGTCAAGAGATGTTTTATTACACCGATTAATTTGAGATATTGCAAACCGTAAAAAAATTGAATCCCCTTAAAGAGAACGAGATTTTCATACTTCAACCCAACTCCAACTGATGTCGTTTGAATGTTATTTATATTATAATTCTTATTATGTTATTGTGTATTTATTATAATTCTTATTATATTATTGTGTACATCACTAACAGCTTACAACATAATTTTTTTTTTTCATAAGTGAACATGGAGATCTAAAATAAATTGGGCCTTATATATTTGAACAAAAATAAATTGAACCTTATATATATATATATAAATATATATATTTAAATAAAGATAAGTGTGTAAGTATAAATACTTCCTACAATGCTCATATTTGAAATGTTTACGTTTACCTTCCTTTGGCATCTTACCGAATTCTTCATTCGATGTTTGAGCGAAATAGTCTTGTCGCTTGAATCGAGATAAAGAAATTTGCAGGGTAGAGCCAGCTAGTTCTGTTGTATAGCATCCTGCCCAATCTTTGAAACCAATAGTATCTCCCAACTTTTGCCGTAGCCTTTATGCCTTTTCTGATTTAGCAAGTTATTTAACCAAGGAAAAAAGGGAATGAAGAAAGAAGAATCGTCCCATAGACTTACACCATAATCCATGTGACATCAAATAACTACAATCATCAAGGGTGGTAGGCAACCAATTCATGATTAATCTCTAAAATTCACTGAGTTCCTACATGTAACAAACAAAGATCCACTTTCTTGCCACCATTTCCCTCAACTACTACCAACAAAGGACTGTATAATTATCCTTATTAAACAGACAACTGACCATGGGTATCTCATTGCGTGAGCAGCTTCGAATCACACGCCACAATTTTCACCCGGCCAACATTCTCCTGGCATTCCTCATGCTTGAACAAAGCATTTTGCAATATGAAGGTCCAAACGTTGTCGCAAAATCTGTAGGTGTGCAGATGTCCCTGTAGTGGATATAAGGAAACAACAATGAGACTTGTTTTAACACATCCACTAGGGATAAAAATGAAAGGAGGTTTGCTAGGCTGAGATTGATGGTCTCATGTCAGCTGATGAAGCAAATACAACACATTCTTAAGAAAAATTAATGGATCTGTGAGGTAGCATGGAGTGATTACTTATTCGAGTAGTTGAATGAAATGAATACTTGAGATGAAAGCAATATGTGAGTGCTGTTTAATATAAAAACGATCCATAACCGATTAACCGGCATTCCTTCACCATGACAGCAGAAATTTTCAAAACTTATGATACCCACATCAAGATGCATTTCATAAAGTAACATGTTTAACATTTTAAGTACCAGTCTCCCAATTCCAAGCAGTGGGTGGGCGCCAACAGACTGTGTTCTATTCCAACATTCAGATAATCACTTTCATATTTAGCACAACAGACAATATCTCAGATTCCTCTACTCTTGGGAACAACTCTTGAAGTGCTTTACACTTCAACTGTGTACCAATTTACTCATAAAAGAACAACTGTGTAATTGTAACCTCAAAGAAAATACACAAAGGAGCTATTAACTTTTAACAAGTTTTGTTTTCAGATGCTATACCAAACTCAAAGTATAATATAGATTTATAGATATTAATGAAACAATAATGAGATTTTGTAATAGATTTTAAGGAATTTAACTGCATCATGCCATCAACTCCTTTTTTGTTAAATGGAGCAACTGTGTCACGTGGATGCATCTAGAATGGATTCTAATAAGTACCAAATCCCACCAGCTACCGCTACTTCTCAGATATTCTTAAATGACAAAACAGAATGTACCAGATCTGTCATAAAATTGCGATTCTTTCATTTCCTTCCTTATCAGAGAGCTAAGGGAGCGGGGCTTATTTATTGACAAAGGAGGAGTGAGAGGGGAAGGAAGAATGGAAAGGGGGTGAGGAAGGTCCGGAAAGCCCTCACTTTATTGATGGGACATTTTGATCCCCTTTTCCTCTCACCCCCCGCGGTTCTGGTTCAGGAAAGGGTCAACAGAAGGATCTTACTTCGAAGCAATCTCTGGAGTTTTCCCTTATCCGAACGGGTCTTGCAAGAAAATAGGATTTCATATTGAGCTCCAAATATATGCATGTTCTAGTCCATAAAACCTATCAGATACTTCTTACTAGACCCCTCCCACAGGGCATACTTGAGCATTAGGGTACTACAATTTAAGCCTGAAATATGAACACGTCTATTTAAAATTCAGAATATGGGTTTACGAGGATCTAGGGATGAGAACTTCCATCAAGAATGGGTCCTAACTCTATTACTTTAGGGATGAACGGATGATCAAATTATTTCAATTGGCAACTAAAAAAAAAAAAACTTAACCACCATTTGCCGACTAGATGAAAGAAATGGAAGCAAAGCAATGTGAATAATATAGATACCATATAAGACCACAATGAAGTTGTATTCTTTCACAACTAATTATTCTGCAATAAATATTGCCTTCATAATCTCACATCAACAACATGATGTGCCATCAATTAGTATGAACAACGGCAAACAAGCAAAAAATAATTAAAAAAAATTGCATGAACGGCAGTTTTCCACTCTAACAATAACAAAAAGCCTTGAAAGGCTACGACTGCAAAATGCTAATCAGGTGGAAATTTAGCAGCTTTCCCGGTGTGTGTTTTGCAGTAAGCTCAACGCATAAATAATTACAAGCACCAAACCACGCATTAACTAGACGAACATCCAAATCAGACACTGGCTTTAATGCAATAAAAGAAGAATAGGAACCGAAAAAACAATACCAATAAAAAGAATTACCTATGAAAAAGTAAGAAATAAAAAATCTGTTGGTCCCCGTTGCAATTGACAAACCCAAAGTCGACAATAATATTAACTTCATTTGAAACCAGAGGGAGGGAGAAAAGCTCACCTTAATAGTGACCTTGCTTTTCACTTGAGTTTCCAAAGCTTCAGTCATAGACTGAAATGATAATACGTTAACAAAAGGGGCGATAAAGATTAAACGCCTCTCCCAAACACTCATCCAAATTCGAAACGGTTAGTAAAGAGAACCAGGCCTAGCTGTACCTTGTCGAACTGGACAAGAACTTGTATGGCCAGGTTTGGATTGAGAGCACCACTCTGGACCATCTCGTCCAAAGTCTCGGTCAGGCACATCCCGATAGTCGACCTCCGGTACAGTTCGAACGTAGCCATTCTCCGTCACTGCACACGATCTGAACAGTCACACACTCCAAAAATTGAGAATCTAAATACATACAGAAATCGAAGCATTTTGAATCGAAAAAAGAAAACACAACTATGAATAATGGAGAAAACCTAGTCGACTGTAGAGGTCAGAAAGAGAGAGAGAGATTGGCAATCAAAGAAATGACAAACGTAACAAATGGGAAAATTAATGGAGGAATCGAAGGTTACGAGAGGTTCGGGTGGCGAGGATTTGGAGGAGCTTTTCGTCTGAAGTTCTCCCTCGTTAAACGTTTGCTCCCGCAGGAATTTGGGGGGAGTGATTTGGGGCTTTTTATACCCTAGCTTTTGTAGCTTGGGGTATATATAGCCGCGACGGATCTGGAAAGACGAAATGACGAATATACCCACCAAATTTATTTTTTCGCATTTAAGTTCTTATGAAAAACTTGTAAATAATAATAGGATAATTTATAAATAATAAAAAAAATTGTTTGAGTTGTTATTTTTATGGAATCTTAAAAAATAAAATAAAGAATTTTATAAAATTAAAAGAGAGCTATAAATCCTTTAATATTATTTTTATAGAGCAAATCCGTATCAAAGAAAACGAAATAAGATGGTTTTGAAAAGTTAAATTATTTTAGGCATTTTATTTAAAATCTTCGAAAAATTTGTAATAATTAAATAATGATTAAATTATAAAAATTAAAAAGTTAATTATTTAAAATAAAAATATTTATGTTTGAATGATATTTAGATATTAAGATGAGATGAAATAATTTAAAATGTTTGTGAAACCAAACCAGACCTTAATGATACAATCGGCCCAAGACTGCCCTTGAACCTTTTACTCCTGAATAATGTTAGGGATAAATGTTAACTGATATGGCATCATAAATAAAACGTATAATTTTTATTTTTTTCAGTTTCGAATCTATTTCTTCATTTTTCAACTCATATATATTGTGTAGCACACAACAGACATCAAATACTACAAATTATCAGTTGACATTTATCTTCCGTTTGTCTTCAACATTTGTACCTAACATTTTTATTTACACCCACGGTACCTCACAAGTGTTATGTTTAATTAAGACTCATTTTAACATTGAGATAATATAAGAAATTTATAAATAATAATAAAATAGTGTATAAATAATAATAAAATACGTTGAATGAAGATGTTTTATGGAGTTTTGAAAAATGAGAAGAAAAGGTTAAAAAAAGTTATAAATTAAAATGTTGTTTAAATAAAACTTTTTAATATTATTTTTGTTATGAGATTTTAAAATATTGAGTTATTTTTTGTATTCTATTTTAAAGTATAGAAAATTTATAATGATTAGATGAAAAATTTGAATATTTACCTTAGAATGAATGTTATTTTAATTTTGATAAAAAAAGAATGTTACTTTTATATGTAGTTTTATTTTAATATTTAATCTATAAAAATATTCAAAGTGCGATATATCAATGGTATTATGGTATGATTGAATTTACGAATACGGGTGATATTGTTTCAAATTAAATAGTCAAATTCAAAACAAAGAAAGAACTTAAAGTACATATTTATGAGTTTCCCTATCCAATATTTTAGAATTGGGATTGTGGAGAAGAAAGAAAGCAAAAAATTGTTTCCCATATTATTACATTTTCAACCTTGTCGATATGATCAACATTTTTCAACAATATCATTATATTTTTTTAATAAAATTGCTTCTAAACCCATGAGAGTAGTTGGATTTTTGTTTGAGAAATTCTTTAAACAAGTGACACTTATAAATGAAATTTATCAAAAACTCATGACCATCTGCCACATAAAGAATTCTATTATGTGACAGATGATCACATAATGGAATCCACATTATGGATTCCATTATCTGCCACATAATAAAATCCACAAATTGTAAGAAAATACATATTTTTAGTAAATTTTGAGAGTGAGAGAAAGAGAGAGGTCAAAGAATTGCAGTAGAAACTAGAGACTCTACATAGCGAGAAAAGCAAGTTGGAAGCACATTTTAGAAAAAAATTAAAGAAAATTCAAAATATCATTCATGTAGAAAATCTGAAAGAGGAGAAAGTAAGCAAAATTCTGACCCAACATGGAGTTTCACGAAAGAAAAAGTTTAGTAGTATAAGTAAAAAATCTTTAATCTATAGTGTACATTATTCGTAGATAGAAAAGTGAGCTTGAAGAGGAGTTCGGCACTAAAGAACTCAAGAACTCAAGAACATTCAATGGACAAAGGAGAAGCGGGGGCTACAGGACAAGATTTTTGAATTAGAGAAAATAGTGACAAAAAAAATAAAAATGAGATGGAGTTATAATTTAAAAGAAAGAAACAATAACTTTCAAAAAATCTTGGTTAAAATAATTAAAAAGTTGAATTTACGAGTCATACCACCGTTCATCAAAAGAATATGAAACTTCCTACTTCTCAACTCATGTTAGCCTTCTCATTAATCCTAAGTGGCATCCTTTTATTAGCTTCTCATAACGAGGATTTAAAAATATCACCTATTATAAAATTTACTTTTTTATTTTATATTTGGGAGCATGACTGGACATGAAAAGTGGCTAGGTGGGTCTGATTAGGGTTGGTCCAACCCAAACCACTGGGCTAGACCCGCTAGATTATTTGCAGTGAGGCCCACGGATTTTCATTCCGCTGGCTCGAGAATGAGTACGTGGTGGGGTCTAAAGCTGACACGTAGAGGAAGAAGCTGCAAACGTGTATCCCTTGTGAAGAAAGCAGTCGAATCGATACACCGTTAGGGAGAAAGCGAAAAAGCGATGGAAGAGATCAGGTCATCGCCACCGACGGCGGCAGCCTCGGCTAAGGCTAAGAGAAAAGCAGGATCGTCAGCAGCAATGTCAAGAATGAAGAAGGACTGCTTGTGGTTCGCAACTTCGATGCAAGAGGGTTTTAGCTATGTCAAAGCCTCCTTCGCAGGCCTGGTACTCATTTCCCTCTCCCCCCCGCCTCTTTATTGTTTCTTCTGCTCTTGATCTGCTCCCTTACCAGTTTCCTACATCTTTATATTGTTTGAAGTTGTGAATCGTGATGATAGGCAGGGAAAATTGATACACACGAATATTAATTTTTATTGGCAACAATTATAATATTAATATTATTAGAAAGACCTTATAATTATATATACCCAAATTAGTACTAAAACAGATCAAAACAAAAAAGATATCAGATAATTAAGATCAGCTGCTGTATGCATATTCATCCGTTGTTTTGATATATATGTACATGGAAATGGGAAAAAGGCGAAGAAGATGACTGCAAGGAACGAGAGAGAAGCGAGCGAAGCAGACCTAAAGGCTGCGAAGATGCAGGTCGAAGCTGCTGATGCTGCCGAGGAAACAAAGAAGAGACTTGAAAAAACTATGTGATATATTTTGCATAACTCTTTGTATCCAAATGCTAAGTTAAATGTACTTTAATGGAGGCTTAATATACTCTTATGTATAGCCACCGAGGGAGGGCTGTAAGATTTTAATACTGAAGATAACGTAGAAAACAACGGAAATAATAAAAAATATTACATATTTCCTGTCATGGTGATTCAAGAATGAACATAAAATTCACTTGAAGAGAAAAATGTATTTTTGTCATGGTGATTCAAGAATGAACATAAAATCTTCTTGAAGAGAAAAATATTTTTTTTTGACACGAGTAGTGCAACACAGGTTTTATAGGTTTGAGATTGCGGTTGGAAAAAATATTTTAGTGCATATTTGAGATTGCGATAAGAAATATTTATAGTTTTAGGACTTATAACTTAAATAATAAGTTCTATTTATTTGATAAATATGTATTTAAAATACTTTTAAAATTAGTTATAATTTTTTTAAAAAATATACAGTTATTTGTATGAACTTTTTAATAAAAAATCTAAATTTGTATTTTTTTTAAAAAAGTAGATTTTTAATTTTTTTAAATGATTAAATTATTTTTTTATAAATTTATTAAATATGTTATTTTTTCTTTCAAATTGTTTTTAAGTAATTAAAAGTAGTTTTTAAAGTTTCAAATGTAACCCCTAATAGGCTCTTGAACTACAATTCCTCTCATCAAGCAAGTAGGACTTATCTAGTTGTTTATTAAAAATAAAACTCTTTAACACTCAAGTACTAGTTTAATTGAATTAAACTCCTTAACAGAAAAAACTCTTAACAAACTTATAGCATGTGGGTCACTAGGCCCCATCTATATATATGTATATATATAGTACTCAATATTTGCGTGCATCTAATGTACAGTACGAATAAACATATGATACAAATCCAGGTTCTTTAATTTGCTGGACTAGTACTAATATTAATATTTAAGATGGTGTGTGTAGCGTGGAAGGTGGGCCTTCAAAACGAATGTAGTCATACATGATCCCCTGAAGTGGGCCATCGACCGATGTTAGTGTAAGGAAAATGGTATTGTCTCCAAGGAGGAGCAAACCTCCTGGCACTTCAACGTTGTACAGCCGGTACAGTCCATGGATTCCATGTCTAGCAATTGTGTTGTCGTGCCCAATTACTCCAGTTGTAAACATGGCAGGATTTGCTTCTGGATCGTTTACCCGAACCTTTTTCAAGGGAAAAGGGATTAAAAGTAAAATAGAACACATGATTGGATTTAATTATGACTACAATCAATCAATTATGCATTCATATGCCCATGATCAATGCTGCTAATTAATTAAGGTTTAAACCTGTAATTCGGAGGCATTCACTGTTGCAAGTGCCAATCGCAGTTTATAGACTCCGGTTTTATCTACTTGGTGAAGTTGGAACTTGATTTTCCATGTGGTTCCTTGGTATGTGTCGTCATCTACTTTCCTAATTAACATACAACAAAATCATAATATATTGATTATATTAGTGTGTATAGATATATATAACCCCTGTTTGGGGGGATAAGAAAGCATCTATTTGCTATTATGTCAAACATAACTATATGCGAGCATTGATATTAGACTCACTATTGAACTCATCAAATATAAGTTTGATGATTTTATTTAAAATAATTTCACATTAGACTCATCAAAATCTATCAACTCAAATTTTGAACTATATACAGTACTTGAGTATCATCTTTTATATTTGAAAAGTTACTATTCATCTATCAAAATTTGTTCTTATTGTTTTTTAATTATATGTTTATTAGATGAATAAATTATAAATGTGTTTGTTGATTTTATAAATTATATATTATATTATTTTGATGAATCTAATTTAGAGGTGTTGACTTTTTATCAAAATATTTTCTATCAAATTCTGATTTTTTTTTTTTTTTTGATGTAACCATAATGCCAATGCTCTAAATAAAGACAAATGATATTTGGAATCATAATGTGTATAACATTTGAGCACTCTATTTGAAAATAAGTAGATAAAACTAGATTTAGAAAAAATTAATTTTTAATAATAGACTCAATTTTTAAAAAAAAAAATATAATGCGTGAGATTTATATCTAACATTAATATTGATAAGGTAAATTAAGCCTATATACGTGGTTTGGAAGAACTGTTCATACCTGGTAACCTGAGCAAAAAACCAGTCTTTCCTATAATCATCAACGCCCACGGTGTAAACCAAATCACCCTTGGGATATAGATCTGCATATCTTTCCCACAACCCGTACTGCCTAAACCTATAAAGACCATGAAATTCAGTATGAAAAACAATATATATATATATATATATATATATATTTCTTTCATTGAAAGATAAGTATATATAAGAAAATTAAAAAGAGTAATGCTATGTATAATTATAGAGTAAATATCGTATAATTATTAATTTAAAATTGAAATAAAGTCTATTAAAAAAAATTAATTTTTTTCTTATGAGTTCTTATTTATTTATTTTTTTAAAAATAATTAAGCGACGCTTACACACTAACGAATGCAACTATTATATATTTCTCAACGAAGAATAATATATCATATATGTAATGAAAACAGCTAGAATGTTGATCATTTTGAACCACCCATGCACTTATATTTGAAGTAATTAAGACATAGAGAGCCGCATATATAATTAATATACCTGTCGGGATGATTCACATAAAGCTTGTTGATATACTTCGGATTAGGATCGGGGATGTAGAATTCAGCAGCAGAGCGATTTGGAATCCCTATTTCCCACATCGTAGGACCATCTCTTGGTGGCTCAAATATTAGTTCTCCCAACTTAATATCACAACCTATAATTACATATATTTCCCATTTATTTATTTTATATAAATGTTCTAAAAAAAATAAGTATCCATGACGAATTATTTATAACAAAGATGATTATTTACTGTAAAAATAGATTTATTTTAATAAAAAATAATTATTTTGATAAAGAAATAACTGTATTCAAATAAGTGATTAGCGATTTTCTTGTAGTATTTATAAATACCCTTGCATGCATGCAATGCTACGTTAAACAAATTTGTAACGTCTCTTAATTAGAAAAGACTTTCAAAATAAGAATCGGACCTGCAGTTATGGTAACGACAACATCACACCTATAATCACCAATAATTCCAGGAATCCATGCATAAAGATTGTAATCGCCTCTTCGTATGTGATTTATGGAGAAATAGCCACCTGCATCTGCTACGGTCCAAAATTGGTAACCCTAGTGCATGAGACAGTACAGGGGTATTTTAGAATTGTTACCGTATTTCAAATAATGTTAGATAAAATCAGCTTAGCATATACAAATGTTTTATTTGAATAAAGATTAGGTCCGTCATTTAAAAATGAATGTATACACTCTCTAAGGCTAGTAGTACTACAAAAAAAAAAAAAACAAGAAGATTTTTATGACTTTTTAATTGCGACGAAAAGATTATTTAGGACTAATTTTAACTGTAAATATATATTTCGTTAAAATTAACTAACTGCAAATAAACAGTTTTTTTGTAGTGACTGTATAATATTAATTGTATAAGTCATTGTACTTATAAATTTTATTATCTTTAATAATACCAATTGGTATAATACATTTATAATGCCTTAAAATTTATCACATAATTATGTGTAATTGAAGAATCATGGTTTGGAGAGTTGGCGATAGGGAAAGAATACTGGTTTGGAAGATAAATGACTGCCTAACCGGAGCTTAGGAACAATCCAATCTCCTATTAAGATACTACCAGAGAATGCAAGGGTGACTGATTTGATGGATAAGCACACTGGGTGGTGGAACCTGCCTTTAATCCGAGAGGTGTTCTGCCTTTAATCCGAGAGGCCTTCTAACTGAGAGTGTGAGGAGATCTTAAAGCTCTTTGTTACACAAACTAATGTCCCGGATAAGGTGGTATGGAAGCACACCAGAAATGGCAACATTTCAGTTAGAAGTGCATACCATCTATGTAATGAAATGAATGATAAGGAAAAAGGGAAAGCATCAAACAAGAAAAAGCAACAGGACCTATGGAAGCAAATTTGGAATTTGAAGACAACAAATCAGTTAAGGTATTTATGTGGAGAGCATGTAATGATGCTCTTCCAACCAAAGTTAACCTATGCGCCACAAGAACAATAATAACTGATCCTCTGTGTTCAATATGCAAGCAAACAGGAGAAACTACCACTCACATCTTGTGGAGTTGTTCATCCTCTAGAGGTCTAGTCAGTAGTGGAATTAGAAATTTGCGTTAGGGAGGTAGATAAAATTAAAATAAAATATATAAAATATTTTTTTATTCTATTTATATATAATTTTTTATGCGATATAAAAAAAATTTGATAGTAAGATCTACAATAAAAATAAAATATATTTAATACAATTTATGTATTAAAAAATTATATAATATGATAAGAATATGTTATCATAATAAAAAAAATTAAAAATACATTAGAAATCATCAAACTTCTTTTTTATTTTTATTTTTATTTATAATAAAAACATATCATCATGTTATTATATCATTTTATTTTATATGAGATATATTTTATTTTTAAATTAGATTAATTTTGTAGAGAGAGACCAAAATAATTTTCAGAGAGGGAGAAAACACAAAATAAAATTAATATTATCCTACAAAATTATAAAAAAATAAACATATTTTTTAATTTTTCTTTTGAAAAAAACATATATTAGATTTTTTTTTCAATTCTTGTTTTAAATAGGGGTGGGGCCTGTGGGATGGATGCCCCCCTCCCCCCTCCCTCAACGTGGCTCAGCCACTGGGTCTAGTGTCAGCAACAAAATTCAGTACAAATTTTGATATGCAAAAGGTCATTTTCGAGGGTGACTCTAGACAGGTTGTTAAAGCAATGGAAGATCACATGCAAGATCAAGGGGTGCGGAGCAATCTAATAGAACATGTTAGAGCTATTTTGGCAGACACAAATTGGGAGATCTCCTGTGTCAAAGAAAGGCTAACTAAGTGGCTCATACACTAGCACAACAGGCTGTTAATTTGACTCATGAAGTCATAGATGTTGTGGCTGTAAATCCATGTATTGGGTCTCAGGTTCTAAACGATTGTAACACTAGATGGCAAGAGACTAATGTAACGGCCGAAGGCCAAAGCAATAGATAAATGAAAGGCAGTAGCCACATTTTCAAAAAAAAGAAAAAGAAAAAAAGAACAACATTCTTCTTGAAATAAATGATGTTATATCTGTTGTTATACATAATAATAATAATGGTTATAATATGATGAGTTAAAATACCATGCATTCTGTTTGCCAGGATCCAAGCTCTCCAGGTGGGGCCAAGCCAACGTAAGCGAAGTTTGCGGGAAAGCACTTGTCAATTGAATACCTGCGCAAAGCACCCAACTATACTCTTTGGTCCTTTATTTTGAGGTGTCTTTTTTTTTTTTTTTTTTCAGTCATTCTATGTGAATATAAATAATTTATATTTAAAAATCGATTTTAAAAATCAGATATTTTATATTATTGATATAATAGATTTTTTTATAAAAGAATTTAATTCTAAAATTTCTATAAATTAAATAAAAAAAGAATAATTATAGACATACATTTTGACAATTATGTTCTAATATAAAAATATTTTTTTATAACTATTTTATTAATTATTGAATATCTAGAGGTTTTGGTCTTGAATACCAATTTTGAATAATAAAACTTTTAACAAAAGAAAAATTTTAAATACAAACAATATTGGGCATCTATATGTACACCATTATTAAGATAAAAACATGAACTTAATAAAAAAGTTAGATTTAATATGAAAAACATGAAAGTAATCACTCAGAATACACATGTGTACATATAGGTGCACAATATTATTTATATGTAACATTATTTCTAACAAAATAATTATTACTATAATCTTTTCTAATTTTTCTAATTCAAAATTAGAGATCATTAAATATGCAGATTATATAAAGATGAGTCTGAAAAAAGATTGTGGGATTATGAGAGAGAAATAGTACTCTAATTATAAATAATTATGCAAAAATAATAAAATAAATTAAAATGATTTAATATAATATATTAAATTATAAAATTATTTTTATTATAAAATAAATCTATCGAATTTAATAAAATTATATCAATTTATAAAATTCTTATTAACTAACTCATTTGTTGTGGTGTAGGACTCGACACAATCATTAATATTGATACAAAAGTTAACGGAAAAGATTCTTAAAGTACGGGACACGATAAGTTAATTCTTGAAGGTGATTAAAGGGACGTACCTGTCTCGAATATGCAATCTACCACTAACACTGCCCCTTTGATCTGATGATGGAAAATCCTCAGAAGCCGGAAAATGGTAAGGCCAGCTTTCAACTTCAATCTTCATCTGAATAAAATGATCCCACCTTAAATTATTAATTAGTGCTGTCCCACCTAGAGTATATATTTGTTGGCAGAGGGACCAGGATTTTGACCTACATTTTTAAATCTCTTATAATTATTTTAAAAATATCTTAAAAAAAAAACCATTTTACTTCAATTCTTCTAAAAAAAATAATAATCTTTGACTCAAAAGAATTGAAATAACTCCTCTCACCCCCTAAAAACCCATCATGATAACAAAATCTTTCTTTTTCTAAAAAAAAAAAAAAAATGTAATGGAGTTCTTGCTAAAACTCAAAATTTAAATAATTTTTCTTAAAAATTAATATTTCGGCTCCAAAAAACTACAAAAGGCAAATACATATATATATATATCTTTGTTAATTCATAAGATTATGTATCACTAGGTTAATACACATATCACTATAAAAAAATTATTTATTTGTCATCAGTTATTTCTTATCTAAATGACTATTTCTTGTTAAAATGAGTCTGTTTTTACCACAAATAGTCATATTTATTTCAAATAATTCGTCACAAATACTCATTTTTCTTATAGTATATGTTGATAACTTCTTTTATATTTTTGATTCACATTTACAATTTATTTTTGAATTGCTATCATATCTAACAATCTGGTCTATACTCATTTTATGAATTACTCACTTGTTTTTTGGCATCTTCCCAAAGGGAAAATGGGTCAGTTGCATGATCTGTAGACAGAGAATTAAGGTACATAAAAATGGGGCCAAAAACTTTCTTCCATGGCTCGTTGGGGTTCAGTTTGAGCACAAGATCCTCTCCTGCATAATGAGCGCTGAGAAACATCTGTTTGTAGCATCTTTATTAGGTTTAACATTATCACATTAAATATCCCAGCAATTGAAAAATAATACACATACACGAATAATTCTCACAATCCTTTACATAACTATATTTTAAATTATGAATATTTTGGTGTAATTAGTTCTAACTAAGGTTCGACCATATATAATATATATATATATATATATGAGTATTGTAACTATTGTTAATAGTTATACTTCCTACTTTGTTCCATGTATTAACGACGACGTGATACTACCACGTGATTCTATGTGACCTATAAAAAAAATAAAATAACATATTCAAATAAAATAGCGTTTCAAAACATAAAAGGAGATATTAAGTTTCCCTCTACCCCTTTTACAATAGTATTTATAATTTTTTAATAAATCACGTATCAATGAACAAAATAACCAGTATATATAAATTGGGATTTCCACATAGTACTAATAGCGTTTCATATATATTTAGATATTTGCACGTGCATTAGTAGTACTCCCCGTGACTACTCCCAGAATTAAGACTTCATTATTGTTACAACCATTTTTTATTTCATCTCATTTTATATTATATAATTATTATAACTTTTTTAAAATTTTATTTAAAATAATATAAAAAATTCAATATTTTCAAATTTTAAAATAAAATTAATATTAAAAAATATATTCTAATAATATTTTATTCAATTTTAAAATTTTATTTTATCTTATTTTATCTCATATGTGGAGTCTGGAGAACAAATAAGAGTAAAGCCTAGTCTAAATTGAGAGTTGAGATAATTAAGTTGAAATGAAATTTGAAAATTGAATAAAATATTATTTTTTTAATATTCTTATTATTTTAAAATTTTAAAAAAATAATATTTTATATAAAAATTAAAAAATATAATAATAAATTTAAAATAGGTTGGCATCTCATCCTATCTCAAACCGCACCTAAGTTTTTTGAACGTGGAATATATATGCAACAGTATTACTTACAGCAAGGTTGACGGGCCCCACATGGGAAGTCAAGTTCTGTTTGATGGGTCCACCCGATCGAAACTCGCTGCTAGGTGTGATTTGCCAGAACCCCACGGGCGGGTCGGTGCAGATCCATCCATGGACCTGAAGATCTTTGTTCTCACACGAATACTGGTACTTGTCATCCACCTACAACCATAATACTTAACAAAGGGTGGTGGTACAAGCCTACAATACCCACCAAAATTTATCGCTCCAGCTTATCTCTAGATCAATTTTTTTATTCTTTTTTTTTTTTAAAATTTAAAAATGTTTTTTAAAAAATAAAAAAATCAATATACACATAATTACTTTCTTAATTATTAAATAAAAAAAATTAGAAAAAATAAAAGAAAATACATGAGCAAAACAGGTAGACAAACTAGTATTTTCCTTTAACAAAATTATTACTACATGCTATAACCTAAACAATTTCAATACTTTGCGTTTCTCAATTTTAAAAAAATAAAATTGTATCCCTATTATATATATACAGTACTGTAATTGAATCACCCTTGGTAAGAAAAAAAAAAAGGAAAGTTCAACTAAAAATGAATAGTTTTTTTTTTAAAATATATTTTTACATGATGAAATTAACCACTTTTTTTTTTTTTATAAAGAAATTGTGCAAATTAAACTTATCTATACTAGATTTGTACAAATCATTAATCTCTAAAGAATTGTACGTGTACCTCTCCCTGGAACTCGGGCTCCACAGGATTAACGAGCAAGACTGCTTCTGGTGTAGCTAGAGGTTCACCTCTTTCTGGTAACCGATCGTCCGGGAGAGGCATGTATCTTTGTCTGTTGTCTGCTACTGCCATGTAGTGAAACCTATAATATTAATTATATAATTAATTTTAATTAGAAATCAATATATCATGATGATCAACATGATCAGGTGTATATGTTCATAATATTATTAATTAATGAACCCATATTTATTACATGGGGACGCACTTACTTGTCTTTTCTGAGCTTGAAGACAATCCTGGTCTGTGGGAGGTTGAAAGGAGGCCATTCCTTTAAGTGATCGTAGATGGCGTAGGTATAGAAGCCCGGTGAATTACTTAGCATTATAAACCTGCACATGATCAAACACCATATATATCATGTAGAAAATTAATTACATGCTAGCTAGCCGTGGCATATCGGTGGCATGTGCATGGAGTACTAAGTTACCTTTTGTCTATATTTAAGGGGACGAGCTTTCCCTGAAGCGAGGGATCCCATAACCTTGTGAATGAGATCTCTACCTGTTCTTCCTTTTCTACTACAACCCTAAAACTTGTTCCTTTGATCCTGCATGCATGCATTGTTAATGATCATTTCTTAACAATGATATTTAATATTTCTACTTGATGAACAGTTAATGAGAAAAGAACAAGTTGGAGTCCTTCAACTGCATTTATCTGCATACATAATTAAGAAATAATTATACCCATAGGACAAATTGATGACAGGAAAAAACAAAAAAGGATATGTAGGATGATGATGAACCAAAATAAATGAATATTATAAAGGCAACAGGTGGTGCATGTTTTTGAAAAAAATATTAAAGGTTTTTTCATCGTTGCAGTTGGTACATACACATCGGATGTACCCGTTGTTCCTGTACTTCCAGTTTCACTCCAGACAAGGTCCCAGTACCTACATATTTCATCCAAATTAATTATGTAACATATATATCTAGCTATGTATGTAAAACATGATTAACAAGCCCTCCTTTTCCTTAAAACAATGAAGAAAAAACTGTAAGAGTTTTATTTAAACTCTGTGACCCACACACCCATCTTATCAGTTTGAAATAGTTCAAAATCTTATTGGATAATATTTGAGTTATGAAGGGATAAAAATTACTCCTAAGAGATAGGATTAAACTCTATATCTCTAGTTATAGTCAAATACAAACTCATAGATTTCTTGATGGTCGGAAGTCTATAAATAGCACTGGGAGGCTCAAGGGTTCTCACCTACAACATTAGAGTGCCTCTAGCCATCGGGAGACACTTGTGAGGCAAACGTTGTTAGGGCGATCCTTCTCTCATAGTCAGATTAATTGTTCATCAATCAGATGGAGAAAGGTACGTTTGTTGTATTATTAATTTATTATTGTAGATCATAGAAAATCAAAGATCCGTTTTATTAATGTCATGTTAAAATATTTAACATGTGGTATCAGAGCTACAGGTTATAGATTTTTTTTTATGATCTCAATAAAATATGTTTTTCGTATACTATAAAGTCAATACACTGCGAAAACATGAGATTAGATTTGATAATATATTTCGATTTCGCCGTAATATGTTTGTGCCTTGCTTTATGTTATTTCTCTGTCGTTCTTCATTCACTGTATTGAGCAACAAAGTTGAGGTATCTCTGTGGAGAAAAAACTATGTGAGATGAGACTTGCCGTGAGCCACTGTGTGTTGGTAGCTCGTGTTTTGTAGTCGCCGGTTTGAACATCGTGTGAGGTGGCCCGTAAAGATGAACGGTTTTAAAGGGCGGTACAATGGGACTGTGGAGTCCCGAATGGGTGCTGTCCCTGCTTATGAAGGTCAATGCTGGAAGGATGACCTCTTATCCTCGTTAATGGCGTCTCTGTAAATCGCGACACAGTGATCTAAGCCCATTCCAGCAACGTTTTCCCGGATAGAATAAAAACAAATAGGTGAGATGAAGGTCACCGGTGGGAGGAGATCGGCATCTCCTCATCGCCGGCGACGTCTGTGGTCGCAGTTATAGGCTGCGGCATCTAATGAAGGAGACGGTAGATGTATACGGCTTGCAGGTGTTGAAGGAGGTTGAAGATGAACTTAGGGTTCTCATTAACGGGCCGGGCCGGGCCGTGGGCTTTGGCCCAGTATAAGATAGAAAAGACATAAAGAAGTAAAGGGGTTGTGGGCTTTGACCAGGCCCGATACCAAAAAAAAAAAAAAAAAAAAAAAAAAAAAAAAAAAAAAAAAGGAAAAGGAAAGAAGGGGTCGGGCCAGCACAGTAAGGCCCGACCCAGATCAACCCAAAACGGGTTGACCAATTATGATCCGGTCTTGACCCGGTTTTACTGACCCGACCCGTTTCCGATCCAACCCAAAATCAAATAATATTATTTTAATATTATAATATTATTTCCAAAAAAAAAAAAAAAAAAATCAAGTAATTAATTAAAATTTTATTTTATGCATACTTTAATGTTACCTGTATGCATTTAAATTATGTACATGTTATTCTAATTATTTACATGTATGTATAAAATATTTATTTAATTTATATACATGTTATTATTGTTAATTGTTATGTACATGTATATATGAAAAGTTTATTAAATTCTATAATATTATTATTGTGATTTTCCTGTAAAATCAATTAAGGTTTAAACATGAAAATTCTTTTTAATGAATTTTGCTGTGGGAGTGTGAATGTGTACAAATTGAGGCGGTTCTGTCTAGGAGATTGGAAATTCCAAGTGTGTCCGTTGTGACCCTCCAATCTTTCCTGGGAACCTTGAAGTTCTGTCTAGGAAAGAATATTCTTTCCTGGGAACTTACTTAGTGAGTATTATTCACATCCGTTGTAAAATTCATCAAAGTTCCTATTTCATGCATATTATTGCTATCCACATTATATGCATATTATTATTGTGCAGTGTCTATTTTGGCTTTTGTTATTATGCCATGTGTATCCGATATGGGATAAATGATTTACGTCAAAATCAAGAGAAAATTGGTCGCCCAAAGGTACAAGATTTTCTTGATTTTGGTGACAAGTCGTTAAACCCATAGTAAGGTGGATATGATGGAGGGAACACCTTGTGTGTCAAGATCTACTCCCAAAGGAGGGTTTTGATGACACTACTAGTTTATCCATCAAAGTAAGGTTGGAGGGAACACTTTGTGTGTCAGAGTTTACTCCCAAAGGAGAATTCTGATGATACAGCTAGTTCATCCACAGAATTTAATACTGGATGGAACACCTTGTGTGTCAAGATCTACTCCCAAAGGAGGGTTTTGATGACATTATTAGTTCTTCCATAATTGTTTAAATTCTGATTATTGTTTATAAGTGTCTAACTCAAAGCAATTTATTATAAAATTTTCTTGCAGTAAGCGTACCCACATCACTACACTCACAGACTTCATCTGTTCCTGTTTTGAATGGCTCCAATTTTTCTGAATGGGTTGAGAGAGTTAGGTTCACCCTAGGAGTCATTGATTTAGACTCATCCCTTATGAATTCAAAACCATCACCTATTACTGAAACCAGTACCAATGATCAGAAAGAATCTTTTAAACAGTGGGAGAGATCGAATAGGCTAAGTTTAATGTTTATGAAAATGACCATAGCCGAAAATATCAAAAATTCACTCCCTAGTACTGAGGAAGCCCAAACCTTTTTGAAAAATGCTGAAGAGAGGTTTAAATCTGCTGATAAGTCTTTAGCAGGAACACTGATGGCTAGACTCACCACCATGAAATATGATGGTGCTAAAGGAATGCAGGAGCATATCCTTGAAATGACCAATATTGCTGCCAGATTGCAAACCCTAGGAATGAAGGTAGATGAGTCTTTCGTTGTTCAGTTTATTCTGAACTCATTGCCACCTCAGTATGGTCCATTCCAGATGCATTACAATGCTATAAAAGATAAATGGAATGTGAATGAGTTGGCAAGTATGGTAGTTCAGGAGGAAGCAAGACTGAAACAACAAGGATATCACTCTGTCAATTTCGTGAATAAAGAAGCTGGAAAGAAAAAGCACCATTACAGTAAAAAGAAGCGAACTGGACCACTGAAAGGAAAGCAACCTGTGAAAGCTAATCAGGTTCAGAACAACAGTAGCAAATGCTACTTTTGTAGGGAACATGGACACATGAAAGCTGAGTGTCCAAAACGTAAGGCTTGGTTCGAAAAGAAGGGTAAGCCTCTTACCTTTGTATGTCTTGAATCAAACCTTGTAAATGTTCCTACTAATTCTTGGTGGCTAGATTCAGGTGCTAATGTTCATGTTTCCATAACCATGCAGGGATACCTTACAAGCCAAACACCAAGCCCCAATGAGCGATTCATTTTTATGGGAAATGAGAATAAGGCTGAAGTTTTAGCCATAGGGACCTTTCGTTTAGTTTTGAGTACCGGTCATTGTTTAGACCTTCATAACACAGTATTTGTGCCTTCTGTGAGGCGTAATTTAATTTCCCTTTCCAGACTTGATACTGATGGTTATTCATTTTCATTCCATAATGGTAGTTTCAATTTGTTTAAAAACAGTTTATCTATTGGTTCTGGGTTTCTTTCCGATGGTCTTTATCAATTTTGCCTTGATAATACATTCATTAAAAATACCTATACCCAACGCCATGAAACATGTATTGGAATGAAAAGAAACATGATGAATGAAAATTCATATGACTTGTGGCATAAAAGGTTGGGGCATATCTCCAAAGAAAGGTTACAGAGATTAGTAAAAGAAGGGATTCTTCCGCACCTTGACTTTACTAATCCTGAAGTGTGTGTGGATTGCATAAAAGGAAAGCAAACCAAACATACTAAGAAAGGCGCCACAAGAAGTAAAGAGCTTCTTGAAATAATTCACACAGATATATGTGGACCATTCTCCATAGAATGTTTTGGTGGAGAAAAGTATTTCATCACCTTTATTGATGACTTTTCACGATTTGGATATATCTATCTGTTGCATGAGAAATCTCAAGCTGTATCGGTACTTGAGGTATTTCTCATGGAGGTGGAAAGACAGTTAGATAGAAAAGTGAAAATCATCAGGTCGGATAGAGGTGGAGAATACTATGGAAAGTATGATGAATCGGGCCGTAATCCGGGCCCATTCGCCAAACTTCTTGAACAGCGTGGTATTGTTGCACAGTATACGATGCCCGGGACGCCACAGCAGAACGGAGTTGCTGAAAGGCGTAATCGGACCTTATTGGATATGGTCAGAAGTATGATAAGTAATTCTACCTTACCCAAATCATTGTGGGGTGAAGCCATTAAGACGGCAATGTATATCTTAAACCGAGTTCCCAGTAAGGCAGTTCCAAAAACTCCTTTCGAGTTATGGACTGGTAGGAAACCAAGTTTGAGACATATGCATGTTTGGGGTTGCCCAGCCGAAGCCAGACTTTACAACCCACATGAAAAGAAGTTGGATCCTAGAACAGTAAGTGGGTATTTTATTGGTTACCCAGAGAGATCCAAAGGGTACAGATTTTACTGTCCTAATCATAGTCCGAGAATGGTGGAAACAGGAAATGCCAAATTCATTGAACTTGGCGAGATCAGTGGAAAAATTGAACCTAGAGATGTGATCATTGAGGAAATGCGGGTAGATGTCCCTATACCTACATCCTCAGAAAAGATAATAGTTCCTCTAATTGATCATCACGATGATACCATGGAACAAGTAAATGATCACCCATCTCAGAATGAAAATACCATTGATGACCCAAGTTCGGAGTCACCAGAACAGATTGTCTTGCGCAGATCTCAGAGAGATCGGAGACCTGCCATTTCGACAGATTATGTGGTGTATCTCTAAGAATCTGAATTTGACATTGGGACAAGAAAAGATCCATTAACGTTTTCACAAGCCATAGAGGGAAGTGATTCTAGTAAATGGATTGATGCTATGAAAGAAGAGTTGAAATCCATGGATCAGAATCAAGTCTGGGACCTCGTTGAATTGCCTGAAGGTAGTAAAAGAGTTGGGTGTAAATGGGTCTTTAAGACCAAACGCGACTCAAAAGGCAACATCGAACGACATAAAGCCAGACTTGTTGCTAAGGGTTTCACTCAGAAAGAAGGCATTGATTACAAAGAGACATTTTCTCCAGTATCCAAAAAGGACTCATTTAGAATCATTATGGCATTGGTGGCTCATTATGATTTAGAGTTGCATCAGATGGATATGAAAACAGCATTTTTAAATGGAAGTTTGGATGAAGTGGTCTACATGGAGCAGCCAGAGGGCTTCTCAGAAAAGGGCAAAGATCACCTAGTGTGTAGACTTAAGAAATCAATATACGGGCTTAAGCAAGCTTCCCGACAATGGTACTTAAAGTTCAACGATACCATTACTGCCTTTGGTTTTAAAGAGAACATCGTTGATCGATGTATATACCTAAAGGTCAGTGGGAGTAAATTCATAATTTTGATCTTGTATGTTGATGATATCTTGTTGGCTAGTAGTGATCTTGGCTTACTTTATGAAACCAAGGGTTTTCTCTCTAAGAACTTTGAAATGAAAGATATGGGTGAGGCATCATTTGTGATCGGAATCGAAATCTTTCGAGATCGAAAACAAGGACTGTTGGGATTGTCTCAGAAAAGTTACCTGGAAAGAGTTCTTGAGAAATTTGGTATGAAAAGTTGTTCATCACTAGATACTCCGATATCAAAAGGTGATAAGTTTAGCCAATCACAGTGTCCTAAAACTGAGTGGGAGCGCAAAGAGATGACAAAGATTCCCTATGCTTCGGTTGTGGGAAGTTTGATATATGCACAGATTTGCACGAGACCGGATATTAGCTTTGCAGTTGGCATGCTTGGGCGCTACCAGAGTAACCCAGGGATGTCTCATTGGAAAGCAGCAAAGAGGGTATTGCGATACTTGCAAGGAACTAAGGATTACCAGCTTACTTTCAAAAGAACTGACAGTTTGGAGGTAACTGGATACTCAGACTCTGATTTTGCCGGTTGTCCTGATAGCAGGAAATCCACTTCGGGTTATGTTTTCCTGTTGGCCGGTGGAGCAATCTCATGGAGAAGTATGAAGCAAACAATCACTGCTTCATCAACAATGGAGGCTGAGTTTGTGGCGTGCTTTGAGGCCACAGTGCATGGTTTATGGCTGAGGAACTTTATCTCAGGGCTTGGGGTTGTTGACTCTATAGCCAGGCCGCTGAGAATTTATTGTGACAATTCCTCTGCAGTCTTTTTCTCCAAGAATGATAGGTATTCTAAAGGTGCTAAGCACATGGAGCTCAAATACCTAAGCGTCAAGGAGGAAGTACAGAAACAAACAGTGTCCATAGAACATATTAGGACTTCGCTTATGATAGCAGACCCATTAACAAAGGGTCTGATAGCGAAACAGTTTAAAGAACATGTTAACAGTATGGGTCTTATGATGTAAACATGTTATTGAGCTCATGGATGATATGATTCTATTTTGACACTTAATGATATCAATTATAGTTATTCTGTTTCTGTTTTCTTGTCTTTCCACTTTATATGTACATTGAATGGTGTGGATGAATGATGACAAGATAATGTCTACAATAGACATGAATTGGAACCCAAAGGCATTATTGTATTAGCCTTAATTATCCCAATTAAAGATCGTGTGTTAAATTGGTTACTGGTGTTGTGGTACATGGAAGGGAATCTGTTGATTATGTAATAGAGGACCGCCATGACTCGCATTGGTAATTGGTTTAACATTGATATTATGGAACTCATGAAATGTGTTTTGAGCTATGAAAAGTTCAGGAAATAAATTTGCGCAGTATGGTTAATTTCCTGTGATAAACCCATATTAGAAAAGTATTGTTTTATGGGCGTATGGGCCAAGTGGGAGAATGTAAGAGTTTTATTTAAACTCTGTGACCCACACACCCATCTTATCAGTTTGAAATAGTTCAAAATCTTATTGGATAATATTTGAGTTATGAAGGGATAAAAATTACTCCTAAGAGATAGGATTAAACTCTATATCTCTAGTTATAGTCAAATACAAACTCATAGATTTCTTGATGGTCGGAAGTCTATAAATAGCACTGGGAGGCTCAAGGGTTCTCACCTACAACATTAGAGTGCCTCTAGCCATCGGGAGACACTTGTGAGGCAAACGTTGTTAGGGCGATCCTTCTCTCATAGTCAGATTAATTGTTCATCAATCAGATGGAGAAAGGTACGTTTGTTGTATTATTAATTTATTATTGTAGATCATAGAAAATCAAAGATCCGTTTTATTAATGTCATGTTAAAATATTTAACAAAAACAGGAACAGATCATGATCAAATTAACCCCAAAAAGAAAAATTTAAAGAGCAATTTTAGTAAGGAGATCATAATTACCCTCTATTGACCTCCTCATTGAGAACTTCAAGCAAGTTGTCGATGCCATTATATTTAATCCCAGTCACAATTCCATCTGGATTTGATAATGTTACTTGGAGTATACCATTATCCATTGTCACCTGCACAACATGCAAGAGTCTAATTAAGATAGTTATGGTTAGAATTATTAACCCTATCTAAAAATTAAAGCTTGTTTATGCAATATTTGTGTCCACTTCTGATCTTTAATTTCCATATGTATAACTAATTATATTTATAGATCATGGATAGATTCATGATGACTTACATGGCTGTCCTCAATATGCAATTGCACACCTGCAGACATGGTGATGATCGATGCCCTTGGTTGTCTCTTTTCCTTCTTTTCGCAGAATTAAACAAGCTAGTTCTGAATTTTGGGATGCAGCTAATTCTGAATTAAGCGGGCTAGCTAGGATTGAACTCGATCTTTCCAAGGAACTAATTATAATATTATAAAGGCGAAAAAGGATGGAATGAATGTGTTGATCAGGAGAAAATCTCTAGTAGTACTCCATATATATATATATATATATCGATGATGATCTATATATATGTGTGTGTGTGTCTTAATTATTACCTCCTGATCAGTCTGAAAATATTTGAAGTTTTTAGTTTAAATTAGCTAGGCAGCCAGCTTACGTACTGAGAGAGAATTGGGTAGGGTTTGCTTGAACTAGAGAGGAAGATACTCATTCTTTAACATTTTCTTTCTTCATATGTACCTTTGTTTGGTTGCCTATGATGTCATTGACGTGGAGGAGTCGCTAGCCATGTGTACTAAAAAAGCTGATGCACTCAAAATCATGAATAGGGTGTGATCATGATCATGAGATACTAATTATATATAATATATATTTCCATTTAATTATCGAATATTAATTTGTGCCATTTTTTTTTCTAGAGCTGGTTAATTAGAGAATTGTGAATTAAATATTGCTCGTGACTAACTGAAACTGCTATATATATATATATATAGATAATATATATAGGTGCAATATATATCATGATGATGTTGGCGGGCCATGCACCATGCATACGTGGTCGTTAGGTACATATGTAATCTCAAGTCCGGTAAAGGGTCGAAAGAGCTAGGCAGAGCTAGAGACGTGCTCACTTTTATGCTAATAAAGGGTAGCACCATATTGAATTAACGCACTGGCAGAACCACGCAAGATTTAGTTTTGGAAAAATGATTTTTATAAATTCTAAATCACTACTACATTAAAACTATTTATTTACAATCAATTAATTCTAACGAAATAACTATTTACAATCAAAATTAATCGTAATTAATCTTTTCATCGCAATTAATTATCACAAAAGTCCAACTTTCTTGTAGTGAATATTAGATAAATTCTCGCATATTTTTGTAAAAAGTGAATTATACTTTAAAATTTTTTTATAAAATTATTATTATTATTATTTAATATGATCTACTTTTTAGTAAAAGATTAGAACTTGTATCTGAAAACTAGTAGGCCGACTGCATACGTGTTGTGCTCGTGATCTTCGTACTCTAGCGCCTATGGGTGTTCATCCAGATCCGATTTTCTTTTGGATCTGGTTTGAAATCCGAAATTCGTGTATCCGAGCAATTTTCCGCCTGAATTACGCACAGGCGGTTAAGAAAATTCCGGATCCAGTTGCGGATCACCTGGATCCGATTTTATAACCTCGATTATCCGTAACAAGGTCTTTTTTTGGGCCTTTTTTTTAACTGTTGTCTTGCCGAAAACGACACAGTTTCCTTTCTTACATTTGCTTTCCTCTCGAATCGTCTTCATTCCTAAATCTCCTCTCAACTCTCATCTCTATGTCACAGAGTCTCAACTCTCAAGTTTCTCGAATCCTCCAGTCTTCTCTCAACTCTCGTCTTCCAAGTCTTAGCATCATCTTCCTGCTCCCTCTCGCGGTGGTTCCGTTGCTCAGAATCATGCATCCGTTCAATGTCACGATCTCGATCAACGGTCGCAGTCAAAATCGGAGGGCCACTACAAGAAAATAGCCCTTTTGAGGCGTTTTTAATTTAGCCGCAATATTTATTACCGTAAAAGGTCAACTATTGCGGCATTCTCTGTTTATGTAGTTTGATTGTTATTGGAAAGTTTTTTGCGGCGAGTTTTTGCCTATTTGTGGAGAATTTCAAGCGCCGCAAATAATCTTTTAAAAATTTAATTCATCCCCGATACTATCGTCTCCCCCAATCCCTAATTCCTCTCTCTCTCTCACGCCGTGCCGCCACCAATCCCACGCCATGCCGCCACCCTTTCCCAAGCTGTGTCACTACCGTGCCATCGCATCTCTCCGAGCAAGTGAGTGTATCCCTCTCTTTCTCTCTCTTTGCTCGTTTCTGTCTCTCGAAATCGCAATCACAACCTAGGGTTGCTCTGTCTCTTGAAACCGAAATCGCAACCTAAGGTTGCTCTCCATTCCTCCTGCCTCTCTCTCCATTCCACTGTCTCTGGAAATCACAACCTAGGGTTGCTCTCTCCATCCCTTATTTTGATGCTTAAATCTGCATCATGTGAAGAAGAAGAATTAGTTTATACACCTCTAGATGTTCTTCCCTAATTTTTTCGGCATCATAATCTCTTAAGAATGATTGCAGTGTTGTTGAGTATCTGCGAAAGCAGTTCTAATTTTTTCGGCATCATAATCTCATAATCTCCGGCATCATAATCTCATAATCGTAATCTCTAGATGTTCTTCCCTAATTGTTGCATGTACTCTATGTTGTGTGTGTGTGTGTGTGTGTGTTGACTGTTTTAGGTAATGCAACAGGTTTAGGTAATGCAAAGAAAGTTGTTTTACTGCTGGATTATAAAGATTTATGGTATAAATTCATAATTTGGGAATTTCAGGTCATTAACTAATAATCATGATTTATGAACGCTAGGTAAGCCATGGCCATTTTGAATGGGGATTAGTTCTTAGCCTAGCACTTGAAAAATGCTGGAGGACTTGGTAATGTAACTTCTCTCATTGCCACTACTAGTAATTTCTTAACACTCTTGTAAAATTAGCTTATTCATATTGTTAAGCTATATAAAATTTTCAAAGCTGGAAATATGATTACTCTGTCATCATAGTGGCTGGATAAAAAGTATAGATCAAAGGAAGATAAAAAGTATAGATCAAAGGAAGAATGTTTCCACCTTATTTGTTTACTATGTTTACTGTGTCATCATAATGGCTGGATAAAAAGTATGGATAAAAGTATATATTTACTCTGTCATCATAGTGGCTGGATAAAAAGTATAGATAAAAAGTATATGTTTACTGTGTTTACTCTATCATCAGTTAATATGACAGAGTGGCTGGAAATATGATTACTCTTTCATCAGTTATATAATACTATTTCATTTTTTCCCCTGGAATTGAAACAAAACCATCATTTTTGTATGAGTGCAAGTTATTAGATGGTTTGAAGATTCATCTTTCTAGCTAACAACATTTGTGTATTATTATTATTATTGCTTATATCTTAATTTGGTGTAGAAACTGGCAGGTTATTAGATGGTTTCATACTTTTTTGACGTTGAGAGAGTCCAAGACATTACTGATGAGTTTATCAAGGTTTGGTTTTTAGTCGTCTTCATAAGCCCTTTATAATTATATTCTGCCCTATTAGCCAAGCTGGTGAACTATATATTGGTTTTTAGGTTCACATCCCTGTATTTTCCTTTTTGTTTGGTCAATTATATGTTGGTGTCCTTCCTTTCATTCTCCCATTTTTTTTTATTATTAGTTGTTCTTTCTATGTCCCCTTGAACAAAAATCATAGCAATATTTAGTTTGTATACAGTCCAATCAGGTATTTAACATATCTAACTTAATATATATGTTTCTCTTTCTAATTGCATATATAATTTATGTTTCTAAATAAATACATGATACATGATTATATAGAGTTTAATCTCTTACATGATACATGAACATATCTACTTCTTTCCTATTAATAATATTCATCTCTTACTTATATATAAAAAAAAGATTATATAGCAATTAATCTCTATTTTTTTTTTAAAATTTGGATGTAGAGAAAGCAGGGTGAACTAGCTAACAATGGATGCTGACCTTATTATGCTGCCCTATTATTTATGCCGTCATTGTAAATTTTGAATAACACATAGGTTTTCACACGTGTTTATTTAAATACACTAGGGTGCAATGAGGTAATCAAAGAATTTTTTTTTGCTTCTCTATCCATCAATGTCCTCTGATAATGTTCCTGGCAGAATAACTTAGCTAGATAGGGTTGCTGCTCTGTTATATATATACTTTAAAATTGTATAATGGAGGGAAACTCACTAAATTTGGTCATCCATTTACAGTTTCTACCACAGCCTCCTAGTTTATGATTGTAATATTTGTTACAAAGAATATTTACATAGATGACAGGAGGATGGGGAAAGAGGCTACAAATTTATATCACTTGTTACACAATTGGAGTCTTTTTACAAGGAATAAAAAAAAAATTGAACAACTGCATGCAGTTTCTAGCATCACTATTGAAATTACCTAATGTACTTGAAACACTTGGTTGTAGTGCACGTTTAGAGACTATGGTGGAACCAACAATTAGAGTAATGGGTACGTTGTAGTAAAACTTAAATTAGGTTGACTGGGGAATATATTGGAAAGCACATAGTAATTTAGTTGGATGTTTTAATTGTTAGTTCTATTTTTGATAGGTAATCAAAGAAACTTTATTAATAGAATTGCATCTAGATATAGGTGGGGGGAGCTCTGATTATCACTTCTGCTTT
This sequence comes from Platycarya longipes, assembly GCA_036559045.1. NCBI lineage: Eukaryota > Viridiplantae > Streptophyta > Magnoliopsida > Fagales > Juglandaceae > Platycarya > Platycarya longipes. The sequence goes on along the minus strand of CM071796.1, from coordinate 26,558,598 downwards.
TTTTTAAGGGGTTGGGGGGAGCTCTAATGTTGATCTTTGGGATGTATTGAATTTTTATTTTCTTAATTGCCTTGTAGCTTACAATTTTAACTTTTAAGTTGGAATAATTTCAGTACTGCCCTGCCTTTCTATATAACTTCTAAGTGTTCAGTTTGTTTAATCTAGATAATTTAATATTCTTGCTTGGAAACTCGTTTTAAAACCTTCATAACCTGGTCAAGGCAGTTCTAAGAGAAGAAATCAGGACATGTTATCATATATAGATTGTTGGTATGCTAGAGAACTCTACTGACTATTGGTATGTTAGATTGTTTGTGTTTGTTTTCTTTAAAGATTCATGATTTTCTTCCTCATACTCATCTGGATTTGCTTCAGCAGTTAAAGAATAGTTTACAAGTTCTTATTCTGGGTATAGGTGGTATTGGTTTAGTCTCTACTTATGTTTCATATTCCCCATTTTTTTTTTGTTTATCAGGATTGCTTCGATATGATTTGCAGCGGGAGATACATGATTAAAACTCCAGAGTAGGTATGACTAATGTTTGGATTATTATTAGTTTTTGTGTTGTAGGTATGACTAATGTTTGGATTATTATTAGTTTTTGTGTTGTGTTTATTTTATACATACAAAGATTAAATGGCCCTCAAACATGGTAATTTCATTGTTAGCTCATTGCCACCATTAGTGCTAAACATTAATAATGTTCCAATAACCATGTGTTGGTACTGAGAACTGGTTAAATTTGTCAACAGTCGTGAGATTATTTTTGCAAAGCAATGGACCACCTTAAAAAAATATTCTAACAATCAGACCCTGTTAGGTAATCAGACCATGTTACGGGACCACCTTTAATTCATGCATGTCCTACATATGTCATCATGTACTTGGGTTTATGGAAAACTGAAGTTAGCATTTCTGACTTTTGTCCAAGAACCTGGGTTTATGTAAAACAAAATTTTTTGTTCTTTTTTTCTTACTGAATTTTCTCATGCAGTTTAATTGCCGTTTATTGGATGAACGGATTTGATTGGGCTGACTTAGTTATTGTACACTACATGATGAGTTACTTCTTGTTTAATTTTTTATAACTTTTTTGTATATCTAGGATCCAGAGTTCAATTTATTTTAGTACTAGAAAAAAAAGTATCAGCTTGAAATAAATTTTGAGATATTTATGTGATAATTTACAATTTTTTTAGATGTTGTTTTGGTAGTCATTATTTAGAATAATGATCAGCTATCACAGAAGAGCTTATTATAATATATTTTAACAAAATACTAGTGAAATTGGTTCACTAGTATTTTTTTTTTGGGAAAGATTATTTGCGGCAAATAATATTTCCCTGTATAAAATCGTTTAATAGCGGCGACCATTTGTAACGCAGTAAGCTTTTTGTAGCGAATTACACTCGCCGCAAAAAGTCTTATCCCATTGGTAGTAACTAGGGTTAAGACCATTTGCGGTGGTATAAATTCGCCACAAAAACTCTCCCAAGATCGGCGTTCTCGCCATTTTGCAGCTAAAGAAGTGTAGCCACCCGACTGTTGTGACGAAACTTCGATGCCACAAAAACGCTGCAAAAAGGTTATTTGTCGCGATTTTAAGACTTTTTGGGTGAATTATTGTCGCTGCAAAAAACATTATTCCTTATAGTGGGCCTGAGGTCGTTGGAGGCGGAGATGGATGGGTATCCTCTCTTCGGACGTTCTTAGACTCGTGCGAGGAATTAGCCCTCACGAAAGCGCAGTGCAAGGAATACTGGTTTGTTTGTTTGTTTTTTTTTTTCATGGAAGGAATACTGATTTCTTGGGGAAGATGCTAATGGCAGATACGTCTTGAATCCTCTTCAGACTCGTGCTAGAAATTAGTTGAGCGAGAGCGTCAGAAAGAGCTCGATTCGATCAAAGAGCAATACCTTGAGGATTGGTCTAAGAACACGGATTAAATCCGGGAAATAACCCAGATTAAAGCATGTCATCAAACCCAGGGAGCCCAGCGAAAAACTTCGATTCTCTTTTGATTGGGAAGAACATGGATTAAATCCGGTTATAAGTTGGATATCCAAGGTTTTCAACCGGGTTTCAATAAACAATTTGGATATTCAGTTACAATCTGGATATCCGGATTAAATTTGGTTATCCATCCGGATTAAATCCGGATAAATCCAGGTGAATAACTGCCCTGTTTTTGGCATCCAGATCCGGCTCTGGATATGGCTGAATATCCGAATCCATATCCAGATGCATACCCCTACTAGCGCCTATTTATTAAATTAAGTGACATGCATGCTTGTTCACATTGGAATTATTTTGGTTTACAGGCTTGCTAGCTCTGCAGAGGAAGGAGATGGATTGATCTTTGGGATTCATTTCATTCACCTTTGGGATGGTGAATGTTTGATCCGGAGATATTATTGCTCCAAGTACTTTAGATACTTGTCCATTCCCCAAGATGATGTTCAACCTTTTCAAAATTTTGCTGCTTTGGCAATGGACAATATCTGATTCTTCCGAAATAAAGCTGTTCATATAGGCTCAAAATTCTTTTTAATAGACCTTATTAAAGCTGTAACAGCCCAATTCTCTGAGCATCAAAATACATGGAAACAAAAGTTCAATTCTCCCAACAACCAGGTTCATCCATTTTTTCTTCAGTGCGATATGGTAACTAGAAGCAAAGAAAGCACACAACAGCAGCCATATGCTACTCAAAAACTGGCGCAATTATTTTTGCCCATACAAATCATCAGATCAAAAGCGCTAATCCTTCGGTGGGAGAAGCTACTGCTGTACTGATCAATGGTATTAAGTAAGCCTCTAACCGAAACTTGCTGGACATTTCAATTAAGAAATGAGTGTTTCATGAAGATCATAGAGAATAGCCCCCCGGTCGTTTGTCAGAGTACTACTACTGCATCATAGCATCTTCGCAGGCCTGATACTCATTTCCGGCCTTTCCCCCCAGCCTCTTCAATATTGTTTCTTCTGCTCTCCTGCTCCCTCCCTTACCAGTTTCCTACATCTTTATATACACGCATGATCGATGGTATTCCAAATATATAGCTTGAAGTTGTGAATCGTTGCTAAAAAAAATTGTTTATTTGCGACTAATTAATTTTAACAAAATATTTATTTATAATCAAAATAATCACAAATAATTAATCACAAAAATTATTTTTCATGTACCGTGATGATAGGCAGGGAAAATTGATACACACGAATATTAATTTTTATTGGCAACAATTATAATATTAATATTATTAGAAAGACCTTATAATTATATATACCCAAATTAGTACTAAAACAGATCAAAACAAAAAAGATTTCAGATAATTAAGATCAGCTGCTGTATGCATATTCATCCGTTGTTTTGATATATATGTACATGGAAATGGGAAAAAGGCGAAGAAGATGACTGCAAGGAACGAGAGAGAAGCGAGCGAGGCAGACCTAAAGGCTGCGAAGATGCAGGTCGAAGCTGCTGATGCTGCCGAGGAAACAAAGAAGAGACTCGAAAAAACTATGTGATATATTTTGCATAACTCTTTGTATCCAAATGCTAAGTTAAATGTACTTTAATGCAGGAGACTTAATGTACTCTTATGTATAGCCACCGAGGGAGGGCTGTAAGATTTTAATGTAAGAGTTTTATTTAAACTCTGTGACCCACACACCCATCTTATCAGTTTGAAATAGTTCAAAATCTTATTGGATAATATTTGAGTTATGAAGGGATAAAAATTACTCCTAAGAGATAGGATTAAACTCTATATCTCTAGTTATAGTCAAACACAAACTCATAGATTTCTTGATGGTCGGAAGTCTATAAATAGCACTGGGAGGCTCAAGGGTTCTCACCTACAACATTAGAGTGCCTCTAGCCATCGGGAGACACTTGTGAGGCAAACGTTGTTAGGGCGATCCTTCTCTCATAGTCAGATTAATTGTCCATCAATCAGATGGAGAAAGGTACGTTTGTTATATTATTAATTTATTATTGTAGATCATAGAAAATCAAAGATCCGTTTTATTAATATCATGTTAAAATATTTAACATGTGGTATCAGAGCGTTAGGTTATAGATTTTTTATGATCTCAATGTGATATTTAATGTATATATGTTTACGTACATTTACAATTTTATCTAACACTTAAAACCATAATGATGTTTTAAACATCGACTTTGTTATTCCGAGAACGCATAATTGAAATATTTCAATTTAATGTATATCGACTTCAGTTTTGCCGTATTATGCATATGGGTATTGGTTTTTTCATGCTTGCTGTGTTATGCGATCATCATAAACAAAGAAAGTTATGGACTGGTTTAACATTGAAGAAAGGAGAAAGAAAATTGAGGTGTGGCTGTAGAGAGGACCATGTGGGTCACCGCTTCGGATTTGTGCACCGAGAAGGTGTTGGACGGCGGCCTAACATGCGGCGGTGTAAGGAGGCTGATAACTGCCTCGCCGGCGTCTCTGTAATGGCAGCAGAGGGCTCTAAAGCCCACTGCCGCGCTGACCTCTAGAACCAAAAAAAAAAAAAAAAAAAAAAAGTAGATCGGAAAGGTGACTTGAAGATCGCCGGCGGAAGGAGATCGGCATCTCCTCATCTCCGGCAAAGCTCATAGCCGCGACAGCTCAAAGTCTGGAGCAAACGTGTTCGACGGCTGCATATCGTACAGAGGTTGAAGAAGAAGAATGGTGTTCTGTTTTGTTATGGGCCGGGTCATGGGCTCCAGCTCAGTAAAACATATTAAGGGCTGATTGGGCTGTGGCCTAAATTAAAAAAAAAAAAAAAAAAAAAAAAGAAAGAAGGGGTCGGGCCAGCACAGTAAAGGCCCGACCCAGGTCAACCCAAAACGGGTTGACCAATTATGATCCGGTCTTGACCCGGTTTTACTGACCCGACCCGTTTCCGATCCAACCCAAAATCAAATAATATTATTTTAATATTATAATATTATTTCCAAAAAAAAAAAAAAAATCAAGTAATTAATTAAAATTTTATTTTATGCATACTTTAATGTTACGTGTATGCATTTAAATTATGTACATGTTATTCTAATTATTTACATGTATGTATAAAATATTTATTTAATTTATATACATGTTATTATTGTTAATTGTTATGTACATGTATATATGAAAAGTTTATTAAATTCTATAATATTATTATTGTGATTTTCCTGTAAAATCAATTAAGGTTTAAACATGAAAATTCTTTTTAATGAATTTTGCTGTGGGAGTGTGAATGTGTACAAACTGAGGCGGTTCTGTCTAGGAGATTGGAAATTCTAAGTGTGTCCGTTGTGACCCTCCAATCTTTCCTGGGAACCTTGAAGTTCTGTCTAGGAAAGAATATTCTTTCCTGGGAACTTACTTAGTGAGTATTATTCACATCCGTTGTAAAATTCATCAAAGTTCCTATTTCATGCATATTATTGCTATCCACATTATATGCATATTATTATTGTGCAGTGTCTATTTTGGCTTTTGTTATTATGCCATGTATATCCGATATGGGATAAATGATTTACGTCAAAATCAAGAGAAAATTGGTCGCCCAAAGGTACAAGATTTTCTTGATTTTGGTGACAAGTCGTTAAACCCATAGTAAGGTGGATATGATGGAGGGAACACCTTGTGTGTAAAGATCTACTCCCAAAGGAGGGTTTTGATGACACTACTAGTTTATCCATCAAAGTAAGGTTGGAGGGAATACTTTGTGTGTCAGAGTTTACTCCCAAAGGAGAATTCTGATGATACAGCTAGTTCATCCACAGAATTTAATACTGGATGGAACACCTTGTGTGTCAAGATCTACTCCCAAAGGAGGGTTTTGATGACACTATTAGTTCTTCCATAATTGTTTAAATTCTGATTATTGTTTATAAGTGTCTAACTCAAAGCAATTTATTATAAAATTTTCTTGCAGTAAGCGTACCCACATCACTACACTCACAGACTTCATCTGTTCCTGTTTTGAATGGCTCCAATTTTTCTGAATGGGTTGAGAGAGTTAGGTTCACCCTAGGAGTCCTTGATTTAGACTCATCCCTTATGAATTCAAAACCATCACCTATTACTGAAACCAGTACCAATGATCAGAAAGAATCTTTTAAACAGTGGGAGAGATCGAATAGGCTAAGTTTAATGTTTATGAAAATGACCATAGCCGAAAATATCAAAAATTCACTCCCTAGTACTGAGGAAGCCCAAACCTTTTTGAAAAATGCTGAAGAGAGGTTTAAATCTGCTGATAAGTCTTTAGCAGGAACACTGATGGCTAGACTCACCACCATGAAATATGATGGTGCTAAAGGAATGCAGGAGCATATCCTTGAAATGACCAATATTGCTGCCAGATTGCAAACCCTAGGAATGAAGGTAGATGAGTCTTTCGTTGTTCAGTTTATTCTGAACTCATTGCCACCTCAGTATGGTCCATTCCAGATGCATTACAATGCTATAAAAGATAAATGGAATGTGAATGAGTTGGCAAGTATGGTAGTTCAGGAGGAAGCAAGACTGAAACAACAAGGATATCACTCTGTCAATTTCGTGAATAAAGAAGCTGGAAAGAAAAAGCACCATTACAGTAAAAAGAAGCGAACTGGACCACTGAAAGGAAAGCAACCTGTGAAAGCTAATCAGGTTCAGAACAACAGTAGCAAATGCTACTTTTGTAGGGAACATGGACACATGAAAGCTGAGTGTCCAAAACGTAAGGCTTGGTTCGAAAAGAAGGGTAAGCCTCTTACCTTTGTATGTCTTGAATCAAACCTTGTAAATGTTCCTACTAATTCTTGGTGGCTAGATTCAGGTGCTAATGTTCATGTTTCCATAACCATGCAGGGATACCTTACAAGCCAAACACCAAGCCCCAATGAGCGATTCATTTTTATGGGAAATGAGAATAAGGCTGAAGTTTTAGCCATAGGGACCTTTCGTTTAGTTTTGAGTACCGGTCATTGTTTAGACCTTCATAACACAGTATTTGTGCCTTCTGTGAGGCGTAATTTAATTTCCCTTTCCAGACTTGATACTGATGGTTATTCATTTTCATTCCATAATGGTAGTTTCAATTTGTTTAAAAACAGTTTATCTATTGGTTCTGGGTTTCTTTCCGATGGTCTTTATCAATTTTGCCTTGATAATACATTCATTAAAAATACCTATACCCAACGCCATGAAACATGTATTGGAATGAAAAGAAACATGATGAATGAAAATTCATATGACTTGTGGCATAAAAGGTTGGGGCATATCTCCAAAGAAAGGTTACAGAGATTAGTAAAAGAAGGGATTCTTCCGCACCTTGACTTTACTAATCCTGAAGTGTGTGTGGATTGCATAAAAGGAAAGCAAACCAAACATACTAAGAAAGGCGCCACAAGAAGTAAAGAGCTTCTTGAAATAATTCACACAGATATATGTGGACCATTCTCCATAGAATGTTTTGGTGGAGAAAAGTATTTCATCACCTTTATTGATGACTTTTCACGATTTGGATATATCTATCTGTTGCATGAGAAATCTCAAGCTGTATCGGTACTTGAGGTATTTCTCATGGAGGTGGAAAGACAGTTAGATAGAAAAGTGAAAATCATCAGGTCGGATAGAGGTGGAGAATACTATGGAAAGTATGATGAATCGGGCCGTAATCCGGGCCCATTCGCCAAACTTCTTGAACAGCGTGGTATTGTTGCACAGTATACGATGCCCGGGACGCCACAGCAGAACGGAGTTGCTGAAAGGCGTAATCGGACCTTATTGGATATGGTCAGAAGTATGATAAGTAATTCTACCTTACCCAAATCATTGTGGGGTGAAGCCATTAAGACGGCAATGTATATCTTAAACCGAGTTCCCAGTAAGGCAGTTCCAAAAACTCCTTTCGAGTTATGGACTGGTAGGAAACCAAGTTTGAGACATATGCATGTTTGGGGTTGCCCAGCCGAAGCCAGACTTTACAACCCACATGAAAAGAAGTTGGATCCTAGAACAGTAAGTGGGTATTTTATTGGTTACCCAGTGAGATCCAAAGGGTACAGATTTTACTGTCCTAATCATAGTCCGAGAATGGTGGAAACAGGAAATGCCAAATTCATTGAACTTGGCGAGATCAGTGGAAAAATTGAACCTAGAGATGTGATCATTGAGGAAATGCGGGTAGATGTCCCTATACCTACATCCTCAGAAAAGATAATAGTTCCTCTAATTGATCATCACGATGATACCATGGAACAAGTAAATGATCACCCATCTCAGAATGAAAATACCATTGATGACCCAAGTTCGGAGTCACCAGAACAGATTGTCTTGCGCAGATCTCAGAGAGATCGGAGACCTGCCATTTCGACAGATTATGTGGTGTATCTCTAAGAATCTGAATTTGACATTGGGACAAGGAAAGATCCATTAACGTTTTCACAAGCCATAGAGGGAAGTGATTCTAGTAAATGGATTGATGCTATGAAAGAAGAGTTGAAATCCATGGATCAGAATCAAGTCTGGGACCTCGTTGAATTGCCTGAAGGTAGTAAAAGAGTTGGGTGTAAATGGGTCTTTAAGACCAAACGCGACTCAAAAGGCAACATCGAACGACATAAAGCCAGACTTGTTGCTAAGGGTTTCACTCAGAAAGAAGGCATTGATTACAAAGAGACATTTTCTCCAGTATCCAAAAAGGACTCATTTAGAATCATTATGGCATTGGTGGCTCATTATGATTTAGAGTTGCATCAGATGGATGTGAAAACAGCATTTTTAAATGGAAGTTTGGATGAAGTGGTCTACATGGAGCAGCCAGAGGGCTTCTCAGAAAAGGGCAAAGATCACCTAGTGTGTAGACTTAAGAAATCAATATACGGGCTTAAGCAAGCTTCCCGACAATGGTACTTAAAGTTCAACGATACCATTACTGCCTTTGGTTTTAAAGAGAACATCGTTGATCGATGTATATACCTAAAGGTCAGTGGGAGTAAATTCATAATTTTGATCTTGTATGTTGATGATATCTTGTTGGCTAGTAGTGATCTTGGCTTACTTTATGAAACCAAGGGTTTTCTCTCTAAGAACTTTGAAATGAAAGATATGGGTGAGGCATCATTTGTGATCGGAATCGAAATCTTTCGAGATCGAAAACAAGGACTGTTGGGATTGTCTCAGAAAAGTTACCTGGAAAGAGTTCTTGAGAAATTTGGTATGAAAAGTTGTTCATCACTAGATACTCCGATATCAAAAGGTGATAAGTTTAGCCAATCACAGTGTCCTAAAACTGAGTGGGAGCGCAAAGAGATGACAAAGATTCCCTATGCTTCGGTTGTGGGAAGTTTGATATATGCACAGATTTGCACGAGACCGGATATTAGCTTTGCAGTTGGCATGCTTGGGCGCTACCAGAGTAACCCAGGGATGTCTCATTGGAAAGCAGCAAAGAGGGTATTGCGATACTTGCAAGGAACTAAGGATTACCAGCTTACTTTCAAAAGAACTGACAGTTTGGAGGTAACTGGATACTCAGACTCTGATTTTGCCGGTTGTCCTGATAGCAGGAAATCCACTTCGGGTTATGTTTTCCTGTTGGCCGGTGGAGCAATCTCATGGAGAAGTATGAAGCAAACAATCACTGCTTCATCAACAATGGAGGCTGAGTTTGTGGCGTGCTTTGAGGCCACAGTGCATGGTTTATGGCTGAGGAACTTTATCTCAGGGCTTGGGGTTGTTGACTCTATAGCCAGGCCGCTGAGAATTTATTGTGACAATTCCTCTGCAGTCTTTTTCTCCAAGAATGATAGGTATTCTAAAGGTGCTAAGCACATGGAGCTCAAATACCTAAGCGTCAAGGAGGAAGTACAGAAACAAACAGTGTCCATAGAACATATTAGGACTTCGCTTATGATAGCAGACCCATTAACAAAGGGTCTGATAGCGAAACAGTTTAAAGAACATGTTAACAGTATGGGTCTTATGATGTAAACATGTTATTGAGCTCATGGATGATATGATTCTATTTTGACACTTAATGATATCAATTATAGTTATTCTGTTTCTGTTTTCTTGTCTTTCCACTTTATATGTACATTGAATGGTGTGGATGAATGATGACAAGATAATGTCTACAATAGACATGAATTGGAACCCAAAGGCATTATTGTATTAGCCTTAATTATCCCAATTAAAGATCGTGTGTTAAATTGGTTACTGGTGTTGTGGTACATGGAAGGGAATCTGTTGATTATGTAATAGAGGACCGCCATGACTCGCATTGGTAATTGGTTTAACATTGATATTATGGAACTCATGAAATGTGTTTTGAGCTATGAAAAGTTCAGGAAATAAATTTGCGCAGTATGGTTAATTTCCTGTGATAAACCCATATTAGAAAAGTATTGTTTTATGGGCGTATGGGCCAAGTGGGAGAATGTAAGAGTTTTATTTAAACTCTGTGACCCACACACCCATCTTATCAGTTTGAAATAGTTCAAAATCTTATTGGATAATATTTGAGTTATGAAGGGATAAAAATTACTCCTAAGAGATAGGATTAAACTCTATATCTCTAGTTATAGTCAAATACAAACTCATAGATTTCTTGATGGTCGGAAGTCTATAAATAGCACTGGGAGGCTCAAGGGTTCTCACCTACAACATTAGAGTGCCTCTAGCCATCGGGAGACACTTGTGAGGCAAACGTTGTTAGGGCGATCCTTCTCTCATAGTCAGATTAATTGTTCATCAATCAGATGGAGAAAGGTACGTTTGTTGTATTATTAATTTATTATTGTAGATCATAGAAAATCAAAGATCCGTTTTATTAATGTCATGTTAAAATATTTAACAAAAACAGGAACAGATCATGATCAAATTAACCCCAAAAAGAAAAATTTAAAGAGCAATTTTAGTAAGGAGATCATAATTACCCTCTATTGACCTCCTCATTGAGAACTTCAAGCAAGTTGTCGATGCCATTATATTTAATCCCAGTCACAATTCCATCTGGATTTGATAATGTTACTTGGAGTATACCATTATCCATTGTCACCTGCACAACATGCAAGAGTCTAATTAAGATAGTTATGGTTAGAATTATTAACCCTATCTAAAAATTAAAGCTTGTTTATGCAATATTTGTGTCCACTTCTGATCTTTAATTTCCATATGTATAACTAATTATATTTATAGATCATGGATAGATTCATGATGACTTACATGGCTGTCCTCAATATGCAATTGCACACCTGCAGACATGGTGATGATCGATGCCCTTGGTTGTCTCTTTTCCTTCTTTTCGCAGAATTAAACAAGCTAGTTCTGAATTTTGGGATGCAGCTAATTCTGAATTAAGCGGGCTAGCTAGGATTGAACTCGATCTTTCCAAGGAACTAATTATAATATTATAAAGGCGAAAAAGGATGGAATGAATGTGTTGATCAGGAGAAAATCTCTAGTAGTACTCCATATATATATATATATATATATCGATGATGATCTATATATATGTGTGTGTGTGTGTCTTAATTATTACCTCCTGATCAGTCTGAAAATATTTGAAGTTTTTAGTTTAAATTAGCTAGGCAGCCAGCTTACGTACTGAGAGAGAATTGGGTAGGGTTTGCTTGAACTAGAGAGGAAGATACTCATTCTTTAACATTTTCTTTCTTCATATGTACCTTTGTTTGGTTGCCTATGATGTCATTGACGTGGAGGAGTCGCTAGCCATGTGTACTAAAAAAGCTGATGCACTCAAAATCATGAATAGGGTGTGATCATGATCATGAGATACTAATTATATATAATATATATTTCCATTTAATTATCGAATATTAATTTGTGCCATTTTTTTTTCTAGAGCTGGTTAATTAGAGAATTGTGAATTAAATATTGCTCGTGACTAACTGAAACTGCTATATATATATATATATAGATAATATATATAGGTGCAATATATATCATGATGATGTTGGCGGGCCATGCACCATGCATACGTGGTCGTTAGGTACATATGTAATCTCAAGTCCGGTAAAGGGTCGAAAGAGCTAGGCAGAGCTAGAGACGTGCTCACTTTTATGCTAATAAAGGGTAGCACCATATTGAATTAACGCACTGGCAGAACCACGCAAGATTTAGTTTTGGAAAAATGATTTTTATAAATTCTAAATCACTACTACATTAAAACTATTTATTTACAATCAATTAATTCTAACGAAATAACTATTTACAATCAAAATTAATCGTAATTAATCTTTTCATCGCAATTAATTATCACAAAAGTCCAACTTTCTTGTAGTGAATATTAGATAAATTCTCGCATATTTTTGTAAAAAGTGAATTATACTTTAAAATTTTTTTATAAAATTATTATTATTATTATTTAATATGATCTACTTTTTAGTAAAAGATTAGAACTTGTATCTGAAAACTAGTAGGCCGACTGCATACGTGTTGTGCTCGTGATCTTCGTACTCTAGCGCCTATGGGTGTTCATCCAGATCCGATTTTCTTTTGGATCTGGTTTGAAATCCGAAATTCGTGTATCCGAGCAATTTTCCGCCTGAATTACGCACAGGCGGTTAAGAAAATTCCGGATCCAGTTGCGGATCACCTGGATCCGATTTTATAACCTCGATTATCCGTAACAAGGTCTTTTTTTGGGCCTTTTTTTTAACTGTTGTCTTGCCGAAAACGACACAGTTTCCTTTCTTACATTTGCTTTCCTCTCGAATCGTCTTCATTCCTAAATCTCCTCTCAACTCTCATCTCTATGTCACAGAGTCTCAACTCTCAAGTTTCTCGAATCCTCCAGTCTTCTCTCAACTCTCGTCTTCCAAGTCTTAGCATCATCTTCCTGCTCCCTCTCGCGGTGGTTCCGTTGCTCAGAATCATGCATCCGTTCAATGTCACGATCTCGATCAACGGTCGCAGTCAAAATCGGAGGGCCACTACAAGAAAATAGCCCTTTTGAGGCGTTTTTAATTTAGCCGCAATATTTATTACCGTAAAAGGTCAACTATTGCGGCATTCTCTGTTTATGTAGTTTGATTGTTATTGGAAAGTTTTTTGCGGCGAGTTTTTGCCTATTTGTGGAGAATTTCAAGCGCCGCAAATAATCTTTTAAAAATTTAATTCATCCCCGATACTATCGTCTCCCCCAATCCCTAATTCCTCTCTCTCTCTCACGCCGTGCCGCCACCAATCCCACGCCATGCCGCCACCCTTTCCCAAGCTGTGTCACTACCGTGCCATCGCATCTCTCCGAGCAAGTGAGTGTATCCCTCTCTTTCTCTCTCTTTGCTCGTTTCTGTCTCTCGAAATCGCAATCACAACCTAGGGTTGCTCTGTCTCTTGAAACCGAAATCGCAACCTAAGGTTGCTCTCCATTCCTCCTGCCTCTCTCTCCATTCCACTGTCTCTGGAAATCACAACCTAGGGTTGCTCTCTCCATCCCTTATTTTGATGCTTAAATCTGCATCATGTGAAGAAGAAGAATTAGTTTATACACCTCTAGATGTTCTTCCCTAATTTTTTCGGCATCATAATCTCTTAAGAATGATTGCAGTGTTGTTGAGTATCTGCGAAAGCAGTTCTAATTTTTTCGGCATCATAATCTCATAATCTCCGGCATCATAATCTCATAATCGTAATCTCTAGATGTTCTTCCCTAATTGTTGCATGTACTCTATGTTGTGTGTGTGTGTGTGTGTGTGTGTTGACTGTTTTAGGTAATGCAACAGGTTTAGGTAATGCAAAGAAAGTTGTTTTACTGCTGGATTATAAAGATTTATGGTATAAATTCATAATTTGGGAATTTCAGGTCATTAACTAATAATCATGATTTATGAACGCTAGGTAAGCCATGGCCATTTTGAATGGGGATTAGTTCTTAGCCTAGCACTTGAAAAATGCTGGAGGACTTGGTAATGTAACTTCTCTCATTGCCACTACTAGTAATTTCTTAACACTCTTGTAAAATTAGCTTATTCATATTGTTAAGCTATATAAAATTTTCAAAGCTGGAAATATGATTACTCTGTCATCATAGTGGCTGGATAAAAAGTATAGATCAAAGGAAGATAAAAAGTATAGATCAAAGGAAGAATGTTTCCACCTTATTTGTTTACTATGTTTACTGTGTCATCATAATGGCTGGATAAAAAGTATGGATAAAAGTATATATTTACTCTGTCATCATAGTGGCTGGATAAAAAGTATAGATAAAAAGTATATGTTTACTGTGTTTACTCTATCATCAGTTAATATGACAGAGTGGCTGGAAATATGATTACTCTTTCATCAGTTATATAATACTATTTCATTTTTTCCCCTGGAATTGAAACAAAACCATCATTTTTGTATGAGTGCAAGTTATTAGATGGTTTGAAGATTCATCTTTCTAGCTAACAACATTTGTGTATTATTATTATTATTGCTTATATCTTAATTTGGTGTAGAAACTGGCAGGTTATTAGATGGTTTCATACTTTTTTGACGTTGAGAGAGTCCAAGACATTACTGATGAGTTTATCAAGGTTTGGTTTTTAGTCGTCTTCATAAGCCCTTTATAATTATATTCTGCCCTATTAGCCAAGCTGGTGAACTATATATTGGTTTTTAGGTTCACATCCCTGTATTTTCCTTTTTGTTTGGTCAATTATATGTTGGTGTCCTTCCTTTCATTCTCCCATTTTTTTTTATTATTAGTTGTTCTTTCTATGTCCCCTTGAACAAAAATCATAGCAATATTTAGTTTGTATACAGTCCAATCAGGTATTTAACATATCTAACTTAATATATATGTTTCTCTTTCTAATTGCATATATAATTTATGTTTCTAAATAAATACATGATACATGATTATATAGAGTTTAATCTCTTACATGATACATGAACATATCTACTTCTTTCCTATTAATAATATTCATCTCTTACTTATATATAAAAAAAAGATTATATAGCAATTAATCTCTATTTTTTTTTTAAAATTTGGATGTAGAGAAAGCAGGGTGAACTAGCTAACAATGGATGCTGACCTTATTATGCTGCCCTATTATTTATGCCGTCATTGTAAATTTTGAATAACACATAGGTTTTCACACGTGTTTATTTAAATACACTAGGGTGCAATGAGGTAATCAAAGAATTTTTTTTTGCTTCTCTATCCATCAATGTCCTCTGATAATGTTCCTGGCAGAATAACTTAGCTAGATAGGGTTGCTGCTCTGTTATATATATACTTTAAAATTGTATAATGGAGGGAAACTCACTAAATTTGGTCATCCATTTACAGTTTCTACCACAGCCTCCTAGTTTATGATTGTAATATTTGTTACAAAGAATATTTACATAGATGACAGGAGGATGGGGAAAGAGGCTACAAATTTATATCACTTGTTACACAATTGGAGTCTTTTTACAAGGAATAAAAAAAAAATTGAACAACTGCATGCAGTTTCTAGCATCACTATTGAAATTACCTAATGTACTTGAAACACTTGGTTGTAGTGCACGTTTAGAGACTATGGTGGAACCAACAATTAGAGTAATGGGTACGTTGTAGTAAAACTTAAATTAGGTTGACTGGGGAATATATTGGAAAGCACATAGTAATTTAGTTGGATGTTTTAATTGTTAGTTCTATTTTTGATAGGTAATCAAAGAAACTTTATTAATAGAATTGCATCTAGATATAGGTGGGGGGAGCTCTGATTATCACTTCTGCTTTTTTTTAAGGGGTTGGGGGGAGCTCTAATGTTGATCTTTGGGATGTATTGAATTTTTATTTTCTTAATTGCCTTGTAGCTTACAATTTTAACTTTTAAGTTGGAATAATTTCAGTACTGCCCTGCCTTTCTATATAACTTCTAAGTGTTCAGTTTGTTTAATCTAGATAATTTAATATTCTTGCTTGGAAACTCGTTTTAAAACCTTCATAACCTGGTCAAGGCAGTTCTAAGAGAAGAAATCAGGACATGTTATCATATATAGATTGTTGGTATGCTAGAGAACTCTACTGACTATTGGTATGTTAGATTGTTTGTGTTTGTTTTCTTTAAAGATTCATGATTTTCTTCCTCATACTCATCTGGATTTGCTTCAGCAGTTAAAGAATAGTTTACAAGTTCTTATTCTGGGTATAGGTGGTATTGGTTTAGTCTCTACTTATGTTTCATATTCCCCATTTTTTTTTTGTTTATCAGGATTGCTTCGATATGATTTGCAGCGGGAGATACATGATTAAAACTCCAGAGTAGGTATGACTAATGTTTGGATTATTATTAGTTTTTGTGTTGTAGGTATGACTAATGTTTGGATTATTATTAGTTTTTGTGTTGTGTTTATTTTATACATACAAAGATTAAATGGCCCTCAAACATGGTAATTTCATTGTTAGCTCATTGCCACCATTAGTGCTAAACATTAATAATGTTCCAATAACCATGTGTTGGTACTGAGAACTGGTTAAATTTGTCAACAGTCGTGAGATTATTTTTGCAAAGCAATGGACCACCTTAAAAAAATATTCTAACAATCAGACCCTGTTAGGTAATCAGACCATGTTACGGGACCACCTTTAATTCATGCATGTCCTACATATGTCATCATGTACTTGGGTTTATGGAAAACTGAAGTTAGCATTTCTGACTTTTGTCCAAGAACCTGGGTTTATGTAAAACAAAATTTTTTGTTCTTTTTTTCTTACTGAATTTTCTCATGCAGTTTAATTGCCGTTTATTGGATGAACGGATTTGATTGGGCTGACTTAGTTATTGTACACTACATGATGAGTTACTTCTTGTTTAATTTTTTATAACTTTTTTGTATATCTAGGATCCAGAGTTCAATTTATTTTAGTACTAGAAAAAAAAGTATCAGCTTGAAATAAATTTTGAGATATTTATGTGATAATTTACAATTTTTTTAGATGTTGTTTTGGTAGTCATTATTTAGAATAATGATCAGCTATCACAGAAGAGCTTATTATAATATATTTTAACAAAATACTAGTGAAATTGGTTCACTAGTATTTTTTTTTTGGGAAAGATTATTTGCGGCAAATAATATTTCCCTGTATAAAATCGTTTAATAGCGGCGACCATTTGTAACGCAGTAAGCTTTTTGTAGCGAATTACACTCGCCGCAAAAAGTCTTATCCCATTGGTAGTAACTAGGGTTAAGACCATTTGCGGTGGTATAAATTCGCCACAAAAACTCTCCCAAGATCGGCGTTCTCGCCATTTTGCAGCTAAAGAAGTGTAGCCACCCGACTGTTGTGACGAAACTTCGATGCCACAAAAACGCTGCAAAAAGGTTATTTGTCGCGATTTTAAGACTTTTTGGGTGAATTATTGTCGCTGCAAAAAACATTATTCCTTATAGTGGGCCTGAGGTCGTTGGAGGCGGAGATGGATGGGTATCCTCTCTCTTCGGACGTTCTTAGACTCGTGCGAGGAATTAGCCCTCACGAAAGCGCAGTGCAAGGAATACTGGTTTGTTTGTTTGTTTTTTTTTTTCATGGAAGGAATACTGATTTCTTGGGGAAGATGCTAATGGCAGATACGTCTTGAATCCTCTTCAGACTCGTGCTAGAAATTAGTTGAGCGAGAGCGTCAGAAAGAGCTCGATTCGATCAAAGAGCAATACCTTGAGGATTGGTCTAAGAACACGGATTAAATCCGGGAAATAACCCAGATTAAAGCATGTCATCAAACCCAGGGAGCCCAGCGAAAAACTTCGATTCTCTTTTGATTGGGAAGAACATGGATTAAATCCGGTTATAAGTTGGATATCCAAGGTTTTCAACCGGGTTTCAATAAACAATTTGGATATTCAGTTACAATCTGGATATCCGGATTAAATTTGGTTATCCATCCGGATTAAATCCGGATAAATCCAGGTGAATAACTGCCCTGTTTTTGGCATCCAGATCCGGCTCTGGATATGGCTGAATATCCGAATCCATATCCAGATGCATACCCCTACTAGCGCCTATTTATTAAATTAAGTGACATGCATGCTTGTTCACATTGGAATTATTTTGGTTTACAGGCTTGCTAGCTCTGCAGAGGAAGGAGATGGATTGATCTTTGGGATTCATTTCATTCACCTTTGGGATGGTGAATGTTTGATCCGGAGATATTATTGCTCCAAGTACTTTAGATACTTGTCCATTCCCCAAGATGATGTTCAACCTTTTCAAAATTTTGCTGCTTTGGCAATGGACAATATCTGATTCTTCCGAAATAAAGCTGTTCATATAGGCTCAAAATTCTTTTTAATAGACCTTATTAAAGCTGTAACAGCCCAATTCTCTGAGCATCAAAATACATGGAAACAAAAGTTCAATTCTCCCAACAACCAGGTTCATCCATTTTTTCTTCAGTGCGATATGGTAACTAGAAGCAAAGAAAGCACACAACAGCAGCCATATGCTACTCAAAAACTGGCGCAATTATTTTTGCCCATACAAATCATCAGATCAAAAGCGCTAATCCTTCGGTGGGAGAAGCTACTGCTGTACTGATCAATGGTATTAAGTAAGCCTCTAACCGAAACTTGCTGGACATTTCAATTAAGAAATGAGTGTTTCATGAAGATCATAGAGAATAGCCCCCCGGTCGTTTGTCAGAGTACTACTACTGCATCATAGCATCTTCGCAGGCCTGATACTCATTTCCGGCCTTTCCCCCCAGCCTCTTCAATATTGTTTCTTCTGCTCTCCTGCTCCCTCCCTTACCAGTTTCCTACATCTTTATATACACGCATGATCGATGGTATTCCAAATATATAGCTTGAAGTTGTGAATCGTTGCTAAAAAAAATTGTTTATTTGCGACTAATTAATTTTAACAAAATATTTATTTATAATCAAAATAATCACAAATAATTAATCACAAAAATTATTTTTCATGTACCGTGATGATAGGCAGGGAAAATTGATACACACGAATATTAATTTTTATTGGCAACAATTATAATATTAATATTATTAGAAAGACCTTATAATTATATATACCCAAATTAGTACTAAAACAGATCAAAACAAAAAAGATTTCAGATAATTAAGATCAGCTGCTGTATGCATATTCATCCGTTGTTTTGATATATATGTACATGGAAATGGGAAAAAGGCGAAGAAGATGACTGCAAGGAACGAGAGAGAAGCGAGCGAGGCAGACCTAAAGGCTGCGAAGATGCAGGTCGAAGCTGCTGATGCTGCCGAGGAAACAAAGAAGAGACTCGAAAAAACTATGTGATATATTTTGCATAACTCTTTGTATCCAAATGCTAAGTTAAATGTACTTTAATGCAGGAGACTTAATGTACTCTTATGTATAGCCACCGAGGGAGGGCTGTAAGATTTTAATGTAAGAGTTTTATTTAAACTCTGTGACCCACACACCCATCTTATCAGTTTGAAATAGTTCAAAATCTTATTGGATAATATTTGAGTTATGAAGGGATAAAAATTACTCCTAAGAGATAGGATTAAACTCTATATCTCTAGTTATAGTCAAACACAAACTCATAGATTTCTTGATGGTCGGAAGTCTATAAATAGCACTGGGAGGCTCAAGGGTTCTCACCTACAACATTAGAGTGCCTCTAGCCATCGGGAGACACTTGTGAGGCAAACGTTGTTAGGGCGATCCTTCTCTCATAGTCAGATTAATTGTCCATCAATCAGATGGAGAAAGGTACGTTTGTTATATTATTAATTTATTATTGTAGATCATAGAAAATCAAAGATCCGTTTTATTAATATCATGTTAAAATATTTAACATGTGGTATCAGAGCGTTAGGTTATAGATTTTTTATGATCTCAATGTGATATTTAATGTATATATGTTTACGTACATTTACAATTTTATCTAACACTTAAAACCATAATGATGTTTTAAACATCGACTTTGTTATTCCGAGAACGCATAATTGAAATATTTCAATTTAATGTATATCGACTTCAGTTTTGCCGTATTATGCATATGGGTATTGGTTTTTTCATGCTTGCTGTGTTATGCGATCATCATAAACAAAGAAAGTTATGGACTGGTTTAACATTGAAGAAAGGAGAAAGAAAATTGAGGTGTGGCTGTAGAGAGGACCATGTGGGTCACCGCTTCGGATTTGTGCACCGAGAAGGTGTTGGACGGCGGCCTAACATGCGGCGGTGTAAGGAGGCTGATAACTGCCTCGCCGGCGTCTCTGTAATGGCAGCAGAGGGCTCTAAAGCCCACTGCCGCGAAAAGTAGATCGGAAAGGTGACTTGAAGATCGCCGGCGGAAGGAGATCGGCATCTCCTCATCTCCGGCAAAGCTCATAGCCGCGACAGCTCAAAGTCTGGAGCAAACGTGTCCGACGGCTGCATATCGTACAGAGGTTGAAGAAGAAGAATGGTGTTCTGTTTTGTTATGGGCCGGGTCATGGGCTCCAGCTCAGTAAAACATATTAAGGGCTGATTGGGCTGTGGCCTAAATTAAAAAAAAAAAAAAAAAAAAAAAAAGAAAGAAGGGGTCGGGCCAGCACAGTAAAGGCCCGACCCAGGTCAACCCAAAACGGGTTGACCAATTATGATCCGGTCTTGACCCGGTTTTACTGACCCGACCCGTTTCCGATCCAACCCAAAATCAAATAATATTATTTTAATATTATAATATTATTTCCAAAAAAAAAAAAAAAATCAAGTAATTAATTAAAATTTTATTTTATGCATACTTTAATGTTACGTGTATGCATTTAAATTATGTACATGTTATTCTAATTATTTACATGTATGTATAAAATATTTATTTAATTTATATACATGTTATTATTGTTAATTGTTATGTACATGTATATATGAAAAGTTTATTAAATTCTATAATATTATTATTGTGATTTTCCTGTAAAATCAATTAAGGTTTAAACATGAAAATTCTTTTTAATGAATTTTGCTGTGGGAGTGTGAATGTGTACAAACTGAGGCGGTTCTGTCTAGGAGATTGGAAATTCTAAGTGTGTCCGTTGTGACCCTCCAATCTTTCCTGGGAACCTTGAAGTTCTGTCTAGGAAAGAATATTCTTTCCTGGGAACTTACTTAGTGAGTATTATTCACATCCGTTGTAAAATTCATCAAAGTTCCTATTTCATGCATATTATTGCTATCCACATTATATGCATATTATTATTGTGCAGTGTCTATTTTGGCTTTTGTTATTATGCCATGTATATCCGATATGGGATAAATGATTTACGTCAAAATCAAGAGAAAATTGGTCGCCCAAAGGTACAAGATTTTCTTGATTTTGGTGACAAGTCGTTAAACCCATAGTAAGGTGGATATGATGGAGGGAACACCTTGTGTGTAAAGATCTACTCCCAAAGGAGGGTTTTGATGACACTACTAGTTTATCCATCAAAGTAAGGTTGGAGGGAACACTTTGTGTGTCAGAGTTTACTCCCAAAGGAGAATTCTGATGATACAGCTAGTTCATCCACAGAATTTAATACTGGATGGAACACCTTGTGTGTCAAGATCTACTCCCAAAGGAGGGTTTTGATGACACTATTAGTTCTTCCATAATTGTTTAAATTCTGATTATTGTTTATAAGTGTCTAACTCAAAGCAATTTATTATAAAATTTTCTTGCAGTAAGCGTACCCACATCACTACACTCACAGACTTCATCTGTTCCTGTTTTGAATGGCTCCAATTTTTCTGAATGGGTTGAGAGAGTTAGGTTCACCCTAGGAGTCCTTGATTTAGACTCATCCCTTATGAATTCAAAACCATCACCTATTACTGAAACCAGTACCAATGATCAGAAAGAATCTTTTAAACAGTGGGAGAGATCGAATAGGCTAAGTTTAATGTTTATGAAAATGACCATAGCCGAAAATATCAAAAATTCACTCCCTAGTACTGAGGAAGCCCAAACCTTTTTGAAAAATGCTGAAGAGAGGTTTAAATCTGCTGATAAGTCTTTAGCAGGAACACTGATGGCTAGACTCACCACCATGAAATATGATGGTGCTAAAGGAATGCAGGAGCATATCCTTGAAATGACCAATATTGCTGCCAGATTGCAAACCCTAGGAATGAAGGTAGATGAGTCTTTCGTTGTTCAGTTTATTCTGAACTCATTGCCACCTCAGTATGGTCCATTCCAGATGCATTACAATGCTATAAAAGATAAATGGAATGTGAATGAGTTGGCAAGTATGGTAGTTCAGGAGGAAGCAAGACTGAAACAACAAGGATATCACTCTGTCAATTTCGTGAATAAAGAAGCTGGAAAGAAAAAGCACCATTACAGTAAAAAGAAGCGAACTGGACCACTGAAAGGAAAGCAACCTGTGAAAGCTAATCAGGTTCAGAACAACAGTAGCAAATGCTACTTTTGTAGGGAACATGGACACATGAAAGCTGAGTGTCCAAAACGTAAGGCTTGGTTCGAAAAGAAGGGTAAGCCTCTTACCTTTGTATGTCTTGAATCAAACCTTGTAAATGTTCCTACTAATTCTTGGTGGCTAGATTCAGGTGCTAATGTTCATGTTTCCATAACCATGCAGGGATACCTTACAAGCCAAACACCAAGCCCCAATGAGCGATTCATTTTTATGGGAAATGAGAATAAGGCTGAAGTTTTAGCCATAGGGACCTTTCGTTTAGTTTTGAGTACCGGTCATTGTTTAGACCTTCATAACACAGTATTTGTGCCTTCTGTGAGGCGTAATTTAATTTCCCTTTCCAGACTTGATACTGATGGTTATTCATTTTCATTCCATAATGGTAGTTTCAATTTGTTTAAAAACAGTTTATCTATTGGTTCTGGGTTTCTTTCCGATGGTCTTTATCAATTTTGCCTTGATAATACATTCATTAAAAATACCTATACCCAACGCCATGAAACATGTATTGGAATGAAAAGAAACATGATGAATGAAAATTCATATGACTTGTGGCATAAAAGGTTGGGGCATATCTCCAAAGAAAGGTTACAGAGATTAGTAAAAGAAGGGATTCTTCCGCACCTTGACTTTACTAATCCTGAAGTGTGTGTGGATTGCATAAAAGGAAAGCAAACCAAACATACTAAGAAAGGCGCCACAAGAAGTAAAGAGCTTCTTGAAATAATTCACACAGATATATGTGGACCATTCTCCATAGAATGTTTTGGTGGAGAAAAGTATTTCATCACCTTTATTGATGACTTTTCACGATTTGGATATATCTATCTGTTGCATGAGAAATCTCAAGCTGTATCGGTACTTGAGGTATTTCTCATGGAGGTGGAAAGACAGTTAGATAGAAAAGTGAAAATCATCAGGTCGGATAGAGGTGGAGAATACTATGGAAAGTATGATGAATCGGGCCGTAATCCGGGCCCATTCGCCAAACTTCTTGAACAGCGTGGTATTGTTGCACAGTATACGATGCCCGGGACGCCACAGCAGAACGAAGTTGCTGAAAGGCGTAATCGGACCTTATTGGATATGGTCAGAAGTATGATAAGTAATTCTACCTTACCCAAATCATTGTGGGGTGAAGCCATTAAGACGGCAATGTATATCTTAAACCGAGTTCCCAGTAAGGCAGTTCCAAAAACTCCTTTCGAGTTATGGACTGGTAGGAAACCAAGTTTGAGACATATGCATGTTTGGGGTTGCCCAGCCGAAGCCAGACTTTACAACCCACATGAAAAGAAGTTGGATCCTAGAACAGTAAGTGGGTATTTTATTGGTTACCCAGTGAGATCCAAAGGGTACAGATTTTACTGTCCTAATCATAGTCCGAGAATGGTGGAAACAGGAAATGCCAAATTCATTGAACTTGGCGAGATCAGTGGAAAAATTGAACCTAGAGATGTGATCATTGAGGAAATGCGGGTAGATGTCCTTATACCTACATCCTCAGAAAAGATAATAGTTCCTCTAATTGATCATCACGATGATACCATGGAACAAGTAAATGATCACCCATCTCAGAATGAAAATACCATTGATGACCCAAGTTCGGAATCACCAGAACAGATTGTCTTGCGCAGATCTCAGAGAGATCGGAGACCTGCTATTTCGACAGATTATGTGGTGTATCTCCAAGAATCTGAATTTGACATTGGGACAAGAAAAGATCCACTAACGTTTTCACAAGCCATAGAGGGAAGTGATTCTAGTAAATGGATTGATGCTATGAAAGAAGAGTTGAAATCCATGGATCAGAATCAAGTCTGGGACCTCGTTGAATTGCCTGAAGGTAGTAAAAGAGTTGGGTGTAAATGGGTCTTTAAGACCAAACGCGACTCAAAAGGCAACATCGAACGACATAAAGCCAGACTTGTTGCTAAGGGTTTCACTCAGAAAGAAGGCATTGATTACAAAGAGACCTTTTCTCCAGTATCTAAAAAGGACTCATTTAGAATCATTATGGCATTGGTAGCTTATTATGATTTAGAGTTACATCAGATGGATGTGAAAACGGCATTTTTAAATGGAAGTTTGGATGAAGTGGTCTACATGGAGCAGCTAGAGGGCTTCTCAGAAAAGGGCAAAGATCACCTAGTGTGTAGACTTAAGAAATCAATATACGGGCTTAAGCAAGCTTCCCGACAATGGTACTTAAAGTTCAACGATACCATTACTGCCTTTGGTTTTAAAGAGAACATCGTTGATCGATGTATATACCTAAAGGTCAGTGGGAGTAAATTCATAATTTTGATCTTGTATGTTGATGATATCTTGTTGGCTAGTAGTGATCTTGGCTTACTTTATGAAACCAAGGGTTTTCTCTCTAAGAACTTTGAAATGAAAGATATGGGTGAGGCATCATTTGTGATCGGAATCGAAATCTTTCGAGATCGAAAACAAGGACTGTTGGGATTGTCTCAGAAAAGTTACCTGGAAAGAGTTCTTGAGAAATTTGGTATGAAAAGTTGTTCATCACTAGATACTCCGATATCAAAAGGTGATAAGTTTAGCCAATCACAGTGTCCTAAAACTGAGTGGGAGCGCAAAGAGATGACAAAGATTCCCTATGCTTCGGTTGTGGGAAGTTTGATATATGCACAGATTTGCACGAGACCGGATATTAGCTTTGCAGTTGGCATGCTTGGGCGCTACCAGAGTAACCCAGGGATGTCTCATTGGAAAGCAGCAAAGAGGGTATTGCGATACTTGCAAGGAACTAAGGATTACCAGCTTACTTTCAAAAGAACTGACAGTTTGGAGGTAACTGGATACTCAGACTCTGATTTTGCCGGTTGTCCTAATAGCAGGAAATCCACTTCGGGTTATGTTTTCCTGTTGGCCGGTGGAGCAATCTCATGGAGAAGTATGAAGCAAACAATCACTGCTTCATCAACAATGGAGGCTGAGTTTGTGGCGTGCTTTGAGGCCACAGTGCATGGTTTATGGCTGAGGAACTTTATCTCAGGGCTTGGGGTTGTTGACTCTATAGCCAGGCCGCTGAGAATTTATTGTGACAATTCCTCTGCAGTCTTTTTCTCCAAGAATGATAGGTATTCTAAAGGTGCTAAGCACATGGAGCTCAAATACCTAAGCGTCAAGGAGGAAGTACAGAAACAAACAGTGTCCATAGAACATATTAGGACTTCGCTTATGATAGCAGACCCATTAACAAAGGGTCTGATAGCGAAACAGTTTAAAGAACATGTTAATAGTATGGGTCTTATGATGTAAACATGTTATTGAGCTCATGGATGTTATGATTCTATTTTGACACTTAATGATATCAATTATGGTTATTCTGTTTCTGTTTTCTTGTCTTTCCACTTTATATGTACATTGAATGGTGTGGATGAATGATGACAAGATAATGTCTACAATAGACATGAATTGGAACCCAAAGGCATTATTGTATTAGCCTTAATTATCCCAATTAAAGATCGTGTGTTAAATTGGTTACTGGTGTTGTGGTACATGGAAGGGAATCTGTTGATTATGTAATAGAGGACCGCCATGACTCGCATTGGTAATTGGTTTAACATTGATATTATGGAACTCATGAAATGTGTTTTGAGCTATGAAAAGTTCAGGAAATAAATTTGCGCAGTATGGTTAATTTCCTGTGATAAACCCATATTAGAAAAGTATTGTTTTATGGGCGTATGGGCCAAGTGGGAGAATGTAAGAGTTTTATTTAAACTCTGTGACCCACACACCCATCTTATCAGTTTGAAATAGTTCAAAATCTTATTGGATAATATTTGAGTTATGAAGGGATAAAAATTACTCCTAAGAGATAGGATTAAACTCTATATCTCTAGTTATAGTCAAACACAAACTCATAGATTTCTTGATGGTCGGAAGTCTATAAATAGCACTGGGAGGCTCAAGGGTTCTCACCTACAACATTAGAGTGCCTCTAGCCATCGGGAGACACTTGTGAGGCAAACGTTGTTAGGGCGATCCTTCTCTCATAGTCAGATTAATTGTCCATCAATCAGATGGAGAAAGGTACGTTTGTTATATTATTAATTTATTATTGTAGATCATAGAAAATCAAAGATCCGTTTTATTAATATCATGTTAAAATATTTAACATTTAATACTGAAGATAACGTAGAAAACAACGGAAATAATAAAATATTACATATCTACTGTACTCTTGGTGATTCAAGAATAAACAAGAGCTTAAAATAAAATTTACTTGGAAGAGAAAAATATTTTCCCGACATAAGTAGAAAGAGAATCTTTTAGCTTATGTCATTTGATCGTCGTCTTGATGGTATACAAACGTCTTTTTTTATAGAGTTGTGCTGGACAACAACCGCTATTCCGGAACATCCGAAACAACCCACTCACATAAAAAGTGAGTGGGCTGTTTCGGAACAGTGGTTACTGATCCCCAAACTTATTCATTTTTATAAGCTAGATTAAGGACCTTCTAATAGAGTTAGGACTTGTTTGAGGTTATGTTTCAAAGTTTAAAAAATGTTTCTAAATAATTAAAAGTATTTTATTTTTTAAAAAATGATATGCTTAGTAATTTTATAAAAAGCATTTTAATAAGTAAAAAGTTTATTTTTCCAAAAAATACTAAATTGAATTTTTTTTAACTTTTTTTTTGGAAATAATTGTATATTTTGAAAAAATTACAATAATTCATTTTAAACGTTTTAGATACATATTTACTAAACAATAAACAACCTTTAAAATATAAAATTTATTATTTAAGTTATAAATTATAAGCCTTAAAATTATAAATTATATTTTTTCCTCTAATCTCAAATATGCACTTACACTAGAACTAGTTTTCTTATATAAAAAAAAGGACTTATGATCTGTACTAGTTGCTCATTTAAAATAAAACACTTAAATTTAATTGAATTAAACTTCTTTAACAGAAAAAACTCTTAACAAACTTGTGGCATGTGGGTCACTGGACCCCATCTAATGTACAGTACGAATAAACATGTGACACGTACAAATCCAGATTCTTTAATTTGCTGGACTACTACTAATATTAATATTTAGAAAAATGATTGAGATAAACCACACTCAGCACACTCTATCTCACATGTTACTGTTCATGTAAATAGTAACATGTGAGATAGAGTATGCTGAGTGTGGTTTATCCTAGCATCATTCTAATATTTAAGATGGTGTTTGTAGCATGGAAGGTGGGCCTTCAAAACGAATGTAGTCGTACATGATCCCCTGAAGTGGGCCGTCGACCGATGTTAGTGTAAGGAAAATGGTATTGTCTCCAAGGAGGAGCAAACCTCCTGGCACTTCAACGTTGTACAGCCGGTACAGTCCATGGATTCCATGTCTGGCAATTGTGTTGTCGTGCCCAATTACTCCAGTTGTAAACATGGCAGGATTTGCTTCTGGATCGTTTACCCGAACCTTTTTCAAGGGAAAAGGGATAAAATTAAAAGTAAAATAGAATACATTAGACACTACAAAAAAAAAATATTTATAATAAAAAAGATTATTTACGACAAAAACAGATTTATTTTAACTAAAAATTAGAGTTATCTAGTTGAAAATAACTTATTGCAAATAAATAATTTTTCTATAGTGTGATTTAATGACTATAATCAATCAATTATGCATGCATATGCTCATGCTTAAGGTCCAAATTACCTGCAATTCAGAGGCATTCACTGTTGCAAGTGCCAATCGCAGCTTATAGGCTCCGATTGTATTTGTATCTACTTGGTGAAGTTGGAACTTGATTTTCCATGTGGTTCCTTGGTATGTGTTGTCATCTACTTTCCTGATTAACATACTCAAAACAAAATCATAATATATTGATTATATTGGTGTGTATAGATATAACCCCTGTTTGGGGGATTAGAAAGCATCTATCAGCTTTTAACTCAGATATTGATATAACTATAAAAGCAAAGATAAATGATACATAACGTGTATAAGATTCGTGTAGTCTACTTGAAAAAAGTATATAAAATTAGATCATAAAAATTAATTTTTAATAATAGACTCAATTGTTTTTCAAAAATAATGCGCGATTTATATCTAACATTAATTATTAATAAGGTAAATAATTATTCCTATATGTGTGGCGCTTGGAAGAACTGTTCGTAACCGTACCTGGTAACCTGAGCAAAAAACCAGTCTTTCCTATAATCACTAACGCCCACAGTGTAAACCAAATCACCCTCGGGATATAAATCTGCATATCTTTCCCACAATCCGTACTGCCTAAACCTGTAAAAACGATGAAATTCAGTATGAAAAACAATATATATTTTTTTCCTAATTGAAAGATAATTAGTATATAATACAAGAAAACGAAAAAAAGTAATGCTAAATAAATTAATTGTATAATATGCAAATATCGTGTAGTCATTTTAAAAAGCATAAAATTTATTATTAAAAAAAATAAAAATTTTTATAATGTGAGTATCGTATTTATTTATTTTTTTAAAATAATTATGTAGTGTTTGTATAATAACCATGCAATATTTATTATTTCTCAAAGAAAAATAATGATTATGCAACGAAAACAACTATAGAATGTTGATCATTTTGAGCCACCCATGCGCTTATATTTGAAGTAATTAAGACTAGAGAGATGCATATATATATATATATATATATATATAATATACCTGTCGGGATGATTCACATAAAGCTTGTTGATATACTTTGGATTAGGATCGGGGATGTAGAATTCAGCAGCAGAGCGATTTGGAATCCCTATTTCCCAGATCGTAGGACCATCTCTTGGTGGCTCAAATATTAGGTCTCCCAACTTAATATCACAACCTATAATTATATATATTTCTCATTTATTTTTTTTATATAAATATTCTAAAAAAAATAAGTATTTGTGACGAATTATTTATAACAAAGATGATTATTTATTGCAAAAATAGATTTATTTTAATAAAAAAATAATTATTTTGATATTAATAAATAACTATATTCGAATAAATGATAAACGATTTTTTTGTAGTGTTTATAAATACCCATGCATGCATGCAATGCTAATTAGTTAAACAAATTTGTAACGTCTCTTAATTAGAAAAAAATTTCAAAATAAGAATCGGACCTGCAGTTATGGTAATGACAACATCACACCTATAATCACCAATAATTCCAGGAATCCATGCATAAAGATTGTAATCGCCTCTTCGTATGTGATTTATGGAGAAATAGCCAACTGCATCTGCTACGGTCCAAAACTGGTAACCCTAGTGTGTGAGACAGTACAAGAGTACTTTAGATACAATTTTAGGGTATACATGTATTCCATTTGAATAAAAATTGAGTCCGTCATTTAAAAATGAAATTTATGCGCGAGTATATATTTGTCTAACTTTTTAAAATTTTAAGACTATAAATATTTTTAATATATACATTTTATTATCTTTAAGGATATTATCAATTGGTATAATACATTTATAATGCCTTGAAACTTATCACAGGATTTCAAGTGTAATTGAAGAAGACAATCGTAAATAAAGAGGAACCTTTTTATTAAAATAAATGATGTTATATTTATTGTTATACATAATAATAATAATGGTTATAATATGATGAATTAAAATACCTTGCATTCTGTTTGCCAGGATCCAAGCTCTCCAGGTGGGGCCAAGCCAACGTGAGCGAAGTTTGCAGGAATGCGCTCGTCACTTGAATACCTGCGCAAAGCAAGTATATCTATTATTCGATTTTTTAAATATAAATTTTGAATTACAGTCCTTTAACATTATCTTTTATATTTAAAAGATTATTATTCACCATCAAAAAAAAAAAAAAAAAAATTATTTTTTAATAGATTTGTAGATAAATAAATTATAAATGTATTTATTAGTTTTATAAATTATATATTTTTATTATTATTTTGATAAATCTAATGATAAATTTAATATAGAGTTATAAATATAGAGGTACTCAAGTATTAATTTTCTATTAAAGTTATACTTTCTATTAAATTTTTTTTTAAAAATTGATGTAACTAATGTCAATACTCTAACATTTGATCCTTCCTTTTTAAGGTGTTTTCTTTCCAGTCATTCTATGTAAATATAAAAAAATTATATTTACAAATCGATTTAAAAAGTTGATATTTTATATTATTGATATGATGGATATTAGTTTTGTAAGAGAATTTAATTTTAAACTTTTTTATAAATTAAATAAAAAAATAATTATAGACAAACATTTTGACAATTATGTTCTGATATGAAAGTATTTTTTATAACTATTTTATTAATTATTGTACATCTAGAGATTTTGGTTTTGAATACCAATTTTGAATGATAGAAACATGCATGATGTTTAAATTTTTTAACAAAATAATCATTACCATGATCTTTTCTAATTTTACTAATCCAAAATTAGAGGCCATTAAATGTGCAGATTATGTAAAGATGAGTATTAAAAAAAAATTGTGTAATTATGATAGAGAAATAGTACTCTAATTATGCAAAAACAATATAATAAATTAAAATTATTTAATATAATTTATTATTTTCTAAAATTATTTTTATTATAAAATTATTTTATATAACTCATTTGTTGTGGTGTAGGACTCGATAAAATCATTAAAATTGATACCAAAGTTAACGTAAAAGAATCTTAAAAGTATGGGACATGACGAGATAATTCTTGAAGGTTAAAGGACGTACCTGTCTCGAATATGCAATCTACCACTAACACTGCCCCTTTGATCAGATGATGGAAAATCCTCAGAAGCTGGAAAATGGTATGGCCAGCTTTCAACTTCAATCTTCATCTGAATAAAATGATTCCACCTTAAATTATTAATTAGTGCTGTCCCATCTAAAGGTTATATATATTTTTTCTAAGCAAGCATGTAAATTTCATTAGAATTAAAAAAAATATATCATATAAGGAAGGTTTGAGATTTCTTAACGATAGTCTCAAAACAATAATAACAATATAAAGAGGTAACAAAAAAAAGAATAACAATGACCCAATTTCTTAATCTTCATCCAAGTTTTACAAATAGGACACTATCTTAAAATATGAGAATAAAATATTCGCAAAAAATTGCGAACGACAGTTATACTGTCGGAAGTGATGGAAACTTTGCCAAGAGTGGAGAAAGAGGCGAGTATATTGTAGTTTGTTGTGTTGAGATGATTTTTGGAGAGATTTGTTGTCTTTCATCAAGACCACCGAATTTTTGATCAGTTATTTTTTATTAAATAATTATTTCTTGTCAAAATAAGTCTGTTTTCATCACAAATAGTTATCTTTGTCTTAAATAATCTATTACAAATACTCATTTTTCTTATAATGCATGTTGATAACTTCTTTTTTATTATTGATTCACATTTACAATTTCTTTTTGTATTGCTATCATATCTAACAATCTGATCTATACTCATTTTATGAATTACTCACTTGTTTTTTGGCATCTTCCCAAAGGAAAAATGGGTCAGTTGCATGATCTGTAGACAGAGAATTGAGGTACATAAAAATGGGGCCAAAAACTTTCTTCCATGGCTCGTTGGGGTTCAGTTTGAGCACAAGATCCTCTCCTGCATAATGAGCGCTGAGAAACATCTGTTTGTAACATCTTTATTAGGTTTAACATTATAACAAAATCACATTCCCAGCAATTGAAAAAATAATACACATACAAGAATTATTTTCACAATCCTTTACATAACTATATTTTAAATTATAAATATTTTAGTGTAATTAGTTCTAACTAAGGTTGCATATATATAACTATTGTTATATGTTGTTACAGTTATACTGCTCACTTTGTCCCTTGCATTAACGTGACACTATCACGTGGTTCCATGTGACTAATAAAATATATATATATATATATATATATCTATATTCAAGATAAAATAGCGTTTCAAAACATAAAATTAAGAGATATAAGGATCCATCTACCTCTTTTATAATTGTATTTTTATTTTATTTTTAATAAATCACTTATCAATGGACAAAATAAACAGTATAATTGGGACCACATGGTACTAATAATAACATTTCTTATATATATTTACACGTGCATTAGTAGTACTCCTCCTCCCGAGTACTCTATAAATTAGGTCTCATTTGTTTTCATAATCATTTCTCATTTTATATTATTTAGTTATTATAATTTTTTAAAATTTTTATACAAAATAAATAAATAATTTAATTTTTTGCATTATCTAAAATAAAATTAATATTTTAAAATATATTCTAATAATAATTTATTTTCTCATTTTATCTCATATGCGAGAACATAAAAGTAAGTTTTTTGAACATGGAATAAATATGCAACATCATTATCATTACTTACAGCAAGGTTGAAGGGCCCCACATGGGAAGTCAAGTTCTGTTTGATGGGTCCACCCGATCGAAACTCGCTGCTAGGTGTGATTTGCCAGAACCCCACGGGCGGGTCGGTGCAGATCCATCCATGGACCTGAAGGTCTTTGTTCTCACACGAATACTGGTACTTGTCATCCACCTACAACCATAATACTTAACAAAGGGTGGTGGTACAAGCCTACAATACCCACCAAAATCTACCGCTCCAGCTTATCTCTAGATCAATTTTTTTATTCTTTTTTTTTTAAAAATTTAAAAATGTTTTTTAAAAAATAAAAAAATCAATATACAAATAATTACTTTCTTAATTATTAAATAAAAAAAAAAGAATTAGAAAAAAATTAAAATACATGAGAAAATAGTAGACAAACTAGCATTTTCCTTTAACAAAATTATTCCTACATACTATAATCTAAACAATTTCAATACTTTGCGTTTCTCAATTTAAAAATAAAATAAAATTGTATCCCTATTATATATATACAGTACTGTAATTGTATCACCCTTGGCCTTGGTAAAAAAAGAAAAGAAAAGAAAAGGAAAGTTCAACTAAAAATGAGTAGTTTTATTTTAAAATATATTTTTACATGATGAAATTAACCACTTTTTTTTATATTAAAGAAATTGTGCAAATTAAACTTATCTATACTAGATTTGTACAAATCATTAATCTCTAAAGAATTGTACGTGTACCTCTCCCTTGAACTCGGGCTCCACAGGATTAACGAGCAAGACTGCTTCTGGTGTAGCTAGAGGTTCACCTCTTTCTGGTAACCGATCGTCCGGGAGAGGCATGTATCTTTGTCTGTTGTCTGCTACTGCCATGTAGTGAAACCTATAATATTAATTATATAATTAATTTTAATTAGAAATCAATATATCATGATGATCAACATGATCAGGTGATCAACATGATCGGGTGTATATGTTCATAATATTATTAATTAATGAACCCATATTTATTACATGGGGACGCACTTACTTGTCTTTTCTGAGCTTGAAGACAATCCTGGTCTGTGGGAGGTTGAAAGGAGGCCATTCCTTTAAGTGATCGTAGATGGCGTAGGTATAGAAGCCCGGTGAATTACTTAGCATTATAAACCTGCACATGATCAAACACCATATATATCATGTAGAAAATTAATTACATGCTAGCTAGCCGTGGCATATCGGTGGCATATGCATGGAGTACTAAGTTACCTTTTGTCTATATTTAAGGGGACGAGCTTTCCCTGAAGTGAGGGATCCCATAACCTTGTGAATGAGATCTCTACCTGTTCTTCCTTTTCTACTACAACCCTAAAACTTGTTCCTTTGATCCTGCATGCATGCATGTTAATGATCATTTCTTGATGAACAGTTAATGAGAAAAGAACAATTTGGACTAGTACTTCAACTAAGGCATTTATCTGCATACATTAGGAAATAATTATACCCATATGACAAATTGATGACAGGAAAAAAAAAAGGATCGGACGATGATGAACCAAAAGAAATGATCAATATTATAAAAGGCAAGGTGGTGCCTATTTTTGAAAAAAAAATAAATATATAAAGGCTTTTTTCATCGTTGCAGGTACATACACATCGAATGTACCCGTTGTTCCTGTACTTCCAGTTTCACTCCAGACAAGGTCCCAGTACCTACATGTTTCATCCAAAATATGTAACATATGTTGATATATATGTAAAACATTAACAACCCCTCCTTTTCCTTAAAAGAAGGAAGCAAAAGAGAGAGATCAAATTAAGAAGATCACCCCAATTAAAAGAAAAACTAAAAGAGCAATTTTAATAATTAAGGAGATTACCCTCTATTGACCTCCTCATCGAGAACGTCAAGCAAATTGTCGATGCCATTATATTTAATCCCAGTCACAATTCCATCTGGATTTGATAACGTTACTTGGAGTATACCATTATCCATTGTCACCTGCACAACATGCAAGAGTCTGATTAATTAAGATAGCTGTTAGGAAGTTAATTAAGATAGTTATGGTAGAATTATTAACACTATCTAATAATTAAAGCTTGTTTATGCATAATTGTGTCCAGTTCTGATCTCTAATTTCCATATGTATAACTTAAAAGAGAGTGCGTGTGCATGTATATATAATAGATCATGGATGGATTCATGATGACTTACATGGCTGTCCTTAATCTGCAATTGCACCCCTGCAGACATGGTGATGGTGCCCTTGGTTTCCTCTCTTCCTTCTTTTCGCAGAACAAAAAATTAAAGTTCTGAATTTTGGGTACGAATGTGTTGATCTCTAGTACTCAATATCAATGATCATCTATATATATGTGTGTGTCTTAATTATTTATTGCCTCCTGATCAGTCTGGAAATTATTTGAATTTTTTATTTTAAAGCTAGGTTGCCAGCTTACGTACTGAGAGAGAATTGGGCAGGGTTTGCTTGAACTAGAGAGGAAGATATTTATTCTTTAACATTTTCTTTCTTGATACCTTTGTTTGGTTGCCAATGATGTCATAGACGTGGAGGAGTCGCTAGCCATGTGTACTAAAAAAGCTGATGCACTCAAAATCATGAATAGGGCGTGATCATGATGAGATACTAATTATATATAATATATATTTCCATTTAATTATCGAATATTAATTTGTATTAGTTGTAAATATAATATTTTTTTATTTTTCTATCGCATGTAATGCACATGCATAGGGCCGCAAACGATTCGATCAAAAACGAGTTCGAGTCGAGCTCGACTCAAATAATTCGAGTTCGAGTTCGAGTCGAACTGAGAGTTTGCTGAGTCGAGTCGAATTCGAGCCGATCAAAGACGAGTTCGAGTCGAATCGAGTTTTTTATCGATCTTTGTTTTTACTCTCTAACGAACCGAGCCGAACTTAATCAAGTAATTACTTGAGTTTATTACTCTTTATAAATATTTGACTCAATAATTTTTTTGTGAACTTAATACATTATTATTGTAAAGAAACAAAATGTTACTTCTACATAAAGTAACAAAATATATTACTTATACAAAATATTAAAAATAATCTATATAAAACAGAAAATATATATAATAAAAGAATATATTTAAGAATATATGCAAGATTATATATATGTATATAGAAATATTACGAGTATTGTTACGAGCTTAAAACGAGTCGAATCGAGTTTATATGAATCTTGTTCACGAATACAAACCGAGTTGAGTCGAGATTATACGAGTTTAGCTCGTTTAATATTCGAACTAATATTAGTGCTCACGAACAACTCATTTATTAAACGAATCGAGTTCGAATCGAGTTTATATGAGTCAAGCTCAAATTATTCACGAGCAGCTCTGTTCGTTTGCAGCCCTACACGTGCACATGTTTATTTATTTTCAGATATATATTTTTCATTTTAGTGAATAAACAAGTAAGTCATTTTTATTTTCTTATCTCGAAACTTCGATCCCTCTCTCTCTCATCATGGTATCAGAGCAAACCCTAACCCCTTTTGCTTTGCTTCGCTTCGCAACCCTAGCCTTGATTCGTGATTTTCTTTGTTTTCAATCGCGATTCTCCCTTCTGATTCGAGTAATTCCTCTATGGCTTCTTTTGCTTCGAGTAATTCTGAATCTTCTGCCCCTCGTTCCATCGTTTCTGAGGATGATTACAATCCTCTATTTCTTCAGCACGGTGATCATCCCTATGTTGTGCTTGTTTTTCAGCCGCTTACTGGCGATAATTACCTCACTTGGACTCGATCTATGTCCATAGCTCTCTTGTCTAAGAACAAGATGTGCTTCGTCGATGGTACTCTGCCATCGCCTTCTCAATCTGATCCTAAGTACAACGTATGGTTTCGTTGTAACACAGTTGTTCTTTCATGGATTTTAAACGCCGTGTCCAAGGAGATTGATGCCTTTGTCATCTACATTGATTCCGCTGCAGAGATGTGGACTGACCTCAAGGAAATGTTTGCTCAGAGTAACCATCCTCGAACCTTTCATATTCGTAAGACGATTGCTTCTTTAACTCAAGAAGCATCATTTGTAAGTGCCTATTTTACTCGCTTAAAATGTTTTTGGGAGGAAATGATACATCTCCGTCCTTTTCCTACATGCTCTTGTGGAGCTCTCAAGAAAATAGTTGAACATTAGAAAGAAGACTATGTTCTTCAATTTTTGATGGGGCTTAATGGGTCATACTCTTTCCTACGGAGTCAGATTCCACTTTTTGATCCGTTTCCCCCAATTAACAAGGCTTTTTTCTCTTGTTCTACAAGAAGAAAAACAGAGAGCGATTATTTATGATTCAGTAATTTCTGTTGAGCCTGCTATGATGCTTTCTAATCGTGATTCCACTTCTGATGTTAATTGTGGATTTAGTGGATTGACTGGATCCAAATATGGAAAACCTAATGGATCTCGTAAGGAGTGTCCTGTTTGTACACACTGTGGTTTATTGGGACATACTATTGATAAGTGTTATAAGATCCACGAGTATCCTCCAGGATACAAACAAAAATTGCGGAATTCCATTGCTAACCAAGCCATTGCTTGTCAATCAATTTCTGACTCAGTTTCCTTTTTCTCAAGAGTAATGTAATCAACTCCTTGCATTACTCCAAAATAATACTAATTTTTTAGGTATTCTTGTTATCATTTCTTTTACTAATGGTCACCATACCAGTCCAATAGAGTCTTGGATTCTGGATTCAGGTGCCACTGATCATATGATTGACTCTATGTCCTGTTTTTCTTCCATTAGTACTTGTGTGAATTTTTCTGTCAAGCTTCCCAATGGTTCACATACTAACGACACACATATAGGCACATTTAGGCATTCTGTTTCTCTTGTTCTAACTGATGTTCTATATGCTCCTACATTTCCTTTCAACCTTATCTTTGTTAGTAAATTGATCTCACATCTATCATGTTTTCTTTTGTTCTTACATGATTTTTGCTATATTCAAGACCTCTCAAATTGGAGAATAATTGGAGTAGTTAAACAAATACAAGGCTTATATAATTTGCTGCAAGTACCAGGCATCTCTTCTATTTATTGTAATCCTGTTGATCATACTACTTTTCTTTCTTGTAATTCTGTTAGCAATAATTCACATATATGGCATTGTCGTCTTGGACATTTGTCTGACTCTAGACTCTGTGATATTGCTTCTGATCTTTATAGCTTTACATATAAACACAATAAATATTGTACTGCTTGTCCCTTTACCAAACAAAAAAGACTTCCTTTCTTATTGAGCACATCTACTTCTGATTCTGCATTTGACCTTATTCATTGTGATGTATGGGATGCTTTTTCTATACCTTATTATAATAGCTTCAAATATTTTGTTGTGGATGATTTCAGTAAGTGTACTTGGATATACTTGCTTAAATCAAAATCTGAAACTCGACATTATATTCATTCGTTTTTTGCTTTGGTTGAAACTCAATTTAACTCCAAAATTAAAACTTTTCATTCTGATAATGTCTTAGAATTTGATATGAAGTAATTTTTTGCCGCCAAAGGTGTTATACATCAACGTAGTTGTGTATATACACCTCAGCAAAATGCTATTGTTGAAAGAAAATATCAACATATTTTAAATGTTGCTCAGGCAATTAGATATCAATTTAATATTTCTTTAAATTTTTGGAGTGATTGTGTTTTAACTACTGTTTATCTTATAAATAGAATATCAACTTCAATTCTTTTAAATAAATCACCATATGAGGTTTTGTTTTCTGTCAAACCTTAATATAAACATCTCAATATTTTTGGATGCCTTTGTTATGCATCTATTATTGGTGGATCTTCACATAAATTTTCTGCCCGAGCTTAAACATGTATTTTTCTTGACTATCTAGCCGGCATAAAATGGTATAAGCTCTATAACATCCATACTCATAAAATCATAGTTTCTAGGGATGTTATTTTTCATGAAAATATATTTCCTTTTAAATCTGATTCTTTATCTTTGAATAATATGGAATCACCCTTAATATCCGATCCTGTTTTACCAAACTCTATACCAGAAAATGTGCTCAATCATTCTTCTCCAATTTCTTCACTTGAATCTATAGAACCTGATCCTGTTCTACCTGATCTCGATCCCATTCCTACCCGCAAATCTACCAGAAATAGGAGACGACTTGTACACTTGCAGCACTATCATTGTTCCTTGATCTCTAACAACAAATCTCTTTCTTCTCGTCCAGTTGATGGTTCTCCAAGTTCAGGTACATTTTATCCTATTTCTTCATTTCTGTCATATTCTAAATGTTCTGATTCCTTCAAGCATTTTTGCTCTTCTGTTGATTCTCTTTATGAACCACAATTTCTCCACCAAGCTATTAAACATCCTCATTGGAAGGATGTAATGGTAGCTAAAATCAATGCTCTTGAATCTAATAATACTTGGGTTTTAACTTAATTACCTCCTAGTAAGCAGCCAATTGTTGCAAGTGAGTCTATAAGTGTAAGTTAAAATTTGATGGCACTTTAGAGCGTTATAAGGCTTGTTTGGTTGTAAAAGGATATACTCAACGTGAAGGCATTGACTACTTTGATACATTCACCAGTTACCAAGCACAATACAGTGCACTATTTTCTTGCTTTGGCTGCCATACATAATTGAGATTTATATTAATTAGATGTAAATAATGAGTTTCTTCATGGTGAATTAGTGAAGAAGTCTATATGAAATTACTCCCTAATTTTTCTGAAACTAGTGAGACTCGGGTATGTAAGTTGCTTAAGTCCTTATATGGACTTAAACAAGCTTCTCGTCAATGGTTCTCCAAGTTCTCTTCCACTTTAATCACTTATGGCTTTTATTCAGTCAAAAGTTGATTATTCTTTGTTTACAAAATATTCGGGTGATTATGTTCTTATGTTGTTGGTGTACATTGATGACATTGTTATTGCATCCAACAATCAAAAGTTGTTGATGACCTTAAGGCTTTTCTTCATCTACATTTTAAGATGAAAGATCTTGGGAATTTGAGGTATTTCTTGGGTCTTGAGGTGGCAAGATCTTCCAAAGGTATATCTCTTTCTCAACAAAAGTATGCCCTTGAAGTTGTAACCGATTCTGGACTTGTAGCTAGAAAACCTATTAATTTTCCTATGAATCAAAATTTGAGGTTATCTAAAACTGACTCTTTTGGTCCTTTAATTGATGATCCGACTTCTTATAGAAGGTTGATTGATAAACTTCTATATTTGACATTGACTAGGCCTGATATATCTTTTTTCTATGAATACTTTGATTCAAATTTTGGCTCAGTCATGGCAATTTCATCTTGATGTCGCTCTCAGAATTGTTAGATATATCAAGGCTACTGCTGGTCAAGGCATTTTCTTTCCCACTTCATCTTTGTTGCAGTTGAAAGAATTTTGTGATTTTGATTGGGCCACCTGTCCTAATTCCCGTCGATCTTTTACTGCTTTTGCTTTTATATTGGAGATTCCTTGATTTCATGGAAGTCTAAGAAGCAAGTTACAGTTTCCAGATCTTCAATTGAAGTTGAGTACCGTTCCATGACATCTGCTTGTTGTAAACTTAAATGGCTTATTTCTTTACTTGCTGATTTCAGGATTAATTTTCCTGCTCCATCTGTTTTGTATTGTGATAATCAATCAATTTTACATATTGTTGTTAATCCTATCTTTCATGAAAGAACTAAGCATATTGAGATAGATTGTCATTTAATTAAAGACATGATCCAAGTTGACACTATAATTTCATTACATGCATCTTCTGAACATCAATTAGGATATTTCTTTATTAAGCCTCTCGGCACATATAAATTTAATAGTCTTTTCGACAAGGTGGGTATAATTAATTTACATAGTCCAACTTGGGGGGCCTATTAGTTATAAATATTTTATATTTTTCTATCACATGTAATGCACGTGTACAAGTTTGTTTATTTTCATATATGTATATATACTGTTCATTTCGGTGGATAAAAAAGTAAGTCATTTTCATTTTCTCATTTCAAAACTTCGATCCCTCTCTCTCTCTCTCTCTCTTGTCAATTTGTGCCATTTTTTTTTCTAGAGCTTTAGACAATTAACAATTAAATATTAATGCTTGTGACTAACTGAAACTGCATATTATAATTTGTTGGTTGATCACGGGATGCAATATCACGATGGGCACCAATATGCATGCATGGTCGTTAGGTACATATGTAATCTCAAGTCCGGTAAAGGGTCGAAAGAGGCCGCTGAGCTAGAGAAGGTGCCAAGTCATGATAAGCGTGCTCACTTTTAAGCTAATGACGCGTATAACACCATATATAGTGAAATACACTGCAGATAGGTCTTTTCATCTGAATTTTAAAATCAGAAATTTGAATTCAAAAAATAATAATTTTCTTAAATTTTTTAAGTAAAATTGTTAATATTATTGTAAAAAAAAATTCAGAGTAAAAACAGAGTACAGAACCAATCTGAATGAACAGGCGACAGAACCATGCAAGATTACTTTTAGAGAAATAATTTCTTTAAATTCTAAATATTTGATAAATTCTGCGCATGTCTTTGTAAAAAGTGAATTACACTTTAAAAAAGTATAAAAAATTATGATTATTTTTTTAATGGAATCTACCCTTTTATGAAAGATGTGCACAAAGTTTATCTATTTATTATTAAGAAATGTTAGAGAGTATTCACACTTAGGATATTTTTTTTTATATAAATAGTGCATGATACTATTTATGTACTATTCATGTAAGGAGAGTATCTCGAGTGTTGGATACTCCCATCACTTTTCTTTATTATTAGAGCTTGTACTTAAAAATTAGCTAGGCTGACCGCACACTTGTTGTACGTGTTCGTGATCTTCGTATACTGTTTAATTACCATTTCCACACACTAGAGTACACTATATTTATTTTAATTTTTTAAAATTCTAATTTATTAAAAAATAATAAAAAATAATATTAAAATATGTAAAATGTGTGATGTGCAATAATGAATAGCATTTCTCTTATTAAATTAAGTGACATGCTTGTTCATATTGCAATAATTTTGGTTTACGGGCTTTCTCTGCAGGGAATGGAGATGGATTCTTGACATTCATTTCATTCGCCTTTGGGATGGTGAATGATTCCGGAGATATTATTGGGCCAAGGGATCACTATTGGCTAAAATGCAGAGCCTAGAAGAATAAGTGCATGCTTGAAATTGTAGTAAAAAATATAATTTATAATTTTAAAATTTATAATTTAAAATTGAAATAATAAGTTTTATACTTCAAAAATTATTTACTGTTTAATAAACTTGTATTTAAATCACTTTTAAATTAGTTACAGTAATTTTTTCAAAATATAAAATCATCCGCAAGAATTTTTCGATAAAAATTCTAATTTAATGCTTTTTGAAAAAATTGATATTT
Source organism: Platycarya longipes (assembly GCA_036559045.1). Classification (NCBI taxonomy): domain Eukaryota; kingdom Viridiplantae; phylum Streptophyta; class Magnoliopsida; order Fagales; family Juglandaceae; genus Platycarya; species Platycarya longipes. The sequence goes on along the minus strand of CM071796.1, from coordinate 26,516,443 downwards.
CAATTTTTTTAATCAATCTAAAACACTTTTTATAAAGTTAATAAACATGTTATTTAAAAAAAATAAATACATACTTTGAATTGCTTAAAAATATATTTTAAATTTCGAAACACAACTCCAAACATACTCTAATACATGAGTCTTATGATCGATATATTTTTAGATCGTTTAAGGTACATTTTTTAACATTCATATTCAAGAACATTTTTTAAGGTACATGAGCCATTGATAGTTTAAGGATCATGTATTCTCTTAATAAAGGGAGACATGAAATTTTTTAACTTGGCCATTTAAAAAACACGTGCTTGTCATATGCTCAATAACATTGATGCTTTTAGGCCGCATAATTGTTAAATTCTGGCCGAATAAGAAACCGGGCTGGTTTCTTAAGTTGAATATCGGGGCTATCTTCTTTGATCAACAAAAGCTGGTATTGGTTTGATTTTCAGAAATGATCAAATTGAGGTTGCGGTGGCTTATAGCAAAGTGGAGAATGAAGTGTTTGCTTTAGAATTCATTGGATCTAATGCTATATTAAGAGGCCTACAGATGTGTGCTTAAGGATGGCTCAGTTTTTCTTATTGCCTTCGAGTTTCTAGTGCAGGATATTCGAAGACTAATGGCTGGTTTTGAAGATGTTCAGATTTCACATGTTAATAGATTGGACAACTCAGCGGCTCATCCATTGGCAAGACATGCTTGGAGGTTAATGATGTTGATCAAATGTGGTGGAATGGATATCTTTTTGTTTCTCAAGCTGTTTGGCTTGATAATCACAATATTTTGTAAGGACAGTTTAATTTTTTTTAGGGTTTTCTCCTTACACTTGTAAAATAAGGGAAATATTTTTTGTCCCTTTTACTTTGCCCCTTTAAATTGTTTCCTTTTTTTTTTAATTTATTTTTTTTACATAATGATTAAAGAAATATTATTTAATAATATTATGATTTTTTTTAAAAAAAATATTTAAATATATTAAAAAAAATATATAAAATAAAATACAAAAATACAAAAATATTAAATTACACTAACGGGCAATGCAGCGGGTGACCCTAACGGGCCCCGTAGCATTGCCCGTAAAATAAATACTACTCAGTATACTTAGTATTGGAGAATTGATCTTGGGCTTCTAGATTTGGGCTTTTGAATTGTCATTATGCTTAGGCCTGCCCATCTGACCCAATTCCCACCTCTCCAAGTCCAGGCTCTCCCAGACAGCTACAGTCTACACTTATCACCCGCTCACCTTGCAGAAACCGATAAAACATTCACACAAAAATCGGATAAGCAACCCGGCGGCTGTCCCTCGGACTCCCTCCTCCTCACAGTCGGCCATCCTCTCAGTAAGAATTCCCTACCTCTCTCTCTCTCTATCTGTCTCTCTCAAAGCCTTTTTTGAGTAGCTGCTCGGATTGTTTCACAGTTATCACTCTATACCAAAACCCTCCCACCAGGCAAAAAGTTCTCAATCTCCATTTTATCTATTAAAGTATGCTTTTTTATTGTTGAGCTTTGGTTATACACAAGAAGGTGAAAACTATGGATTTCATGGTGCCCACAAAGCACACCCCTGAAGGGTTTTGCTCATTTCCAGACTTTCATCGAGAGGGCACTAGAACTAGAAGTATTTGTAGTAATTTTGAAGCTAGGGTTAGTAGTAAAGTGGTTTCAGCGTTTCGTTCGAGGAGAGTCCATTTGGGCTGCAAAGCTCGCCATGTCTTCCTGTCCGCTGATTGTATTCAGCGTAAAAAACCCGACGGTCCCCGGAAACTGCAACGACTTAATGTTTCTGCTGTTTCCAAGGTCGAAAATCTTGGCTCAAATGGGAGATTGCAGCATGTTGAGATGAATCCACATGGGCATTTGAATGGAACAGAAAATGGTATGGGGTCTTCGTCGACCGCGGCTCAGTCTTCTCGGAGTTTGGAGGAATATGAGAGTAACAATCACCTAAGAAAGTTGGTCAGAAATGGGGAATTGGAAGAGGGGTTTAAGTTTCTCCAAAACATGGTTTATCAAGGTGATATTCCAGATATTATCGCTTGCACGAGTTTAATCCGTGGGTTTTGTAAGATTGGTAGAACCAGGAAGGCTACTCGGGTCATGGATATCTTGGAAGACTCTGGAGCTGTTCCGGATGTCATAACGTACAATGTTTTGATCAGTGGTTATTGTAAGTCCGGTGAGATTGATAATGCCTTACGGGTCTTGGACCGAATGAGTATTGCTCCCGATGTTGTCACATATAATACGATTTTGCGTACTTTGTGTGATGGTGGGAAATTGAAGCAAGCGATGGAAGTTCTTGACCGGCAGTTGCAAAGGGAGTGTTATCCGGATGTGATTACTTATACTATACTGATTGAGGCAACTTGCAAGGAAAGTGGAGTTGAGCAAGCAATGAAGCTCTTGGATGAGATGAGGATCAAAGGATGCAAACCTGATGTTGTTACTTACAATGTTCTTATCAATGGGATTTGCAAAGAAGGAAGGTTGGATGAAGCAATCAAGTTCTTGAACGACATGCCATCATATGGTTGCCACCCCAATGTAATTACCCATAATATTATTTTACGGAGCATGTGTAGTACTGGGAGGTGGACGGATGCTGAAAGACTATTAGCTGAAATGCTTCGCAAAGGGTGTTCTCCTAGTGTTGTTACTTTCAATATCTTGATAAATTTTTTGTGCCGAAGGGGTCTATTGGGTCGAGCTATTGACATCTTGGAGAAGATGCCTAAGCATGGTTGTACTCCAAATTCCTTGAGTTACAATCCATTGCTTCACGGATTTTGTAAAGAAAAGAAGATGGATAGAGCAATTGAGTATCTGGATGTAATGGCGTCCAGGGGCTGTTACCCTGATATTGTGACCTACAATACTTTGCTCACTGCATTATGCAGAGATGGGAAGGTTGATGTGGCAGTTGAGGTTCTTGATCAGCTAAGTAGCAAGGGTTGCTCTCCTGTTTTGATCACATATAATACAGTGATTGATGGACTTTCAAAGGTGGGGCAAACTGAACGTGCAATAGAACTTTTGGATGAGATGCAAGGAAAGGGTCTTAAACCAGATATAATCACCTACTCCTCACTTGTCGGAGGGCTTAGTAGAGAAGGAAAGGTTGATGAAGCAATCAAGTATTTTCACAACTTGGAGGTATTGGGTCTCAAGCCCAATGCTATTACCTACAACGCAGTCATCTGGGGACTTTGCAAGGCTCATAAAACCGGCCGTGCAATTGATTTCTTGGCTTATATGGTATCTAGAGGATGCAAACCTACTGAAGCTACCTACACCATTCTCATCGAAGGCATAGCTAATGAAGGTTTAGCGAATGAAGCTTTGGAGCTACTGCATGAATTGTGCTCCAGAGGGGTTGTGAAGAAAAGCTCGGCAGAACGGGTAGCAGTCAGGATGTAGTCTGTAATGCATTTCATATTTTTCTCTTGGATGGCTGGTCGCCGGTGGCTTATGCCCCTGGATTTTGTTGGCCTCAATAGTAATGACTCCTTAAGATTCTGAAGTCTATTGGTTTCTTATTTGCTTTGCTGGAAGGAGAGAAATCGTAGATCAATTTTGGTGGATAGTCATGTAATCTTGTTATCACTCTGTTTTGTTTGATCTTTGGGTTATGCATCCTGTACCTCTCATTAACATATATGCACTTGTTTATCTCTTTTTTATATGAGTTATGTATACTTCTGAAAGTTGCATCAATCTCTTAGTTCTCGTGTGTACTTGGATATGGTATTTACATGGAATAAAATTTCTCATTACTTATAAAAAAATATTGATACTATAATCATCTCAGACACTGCAGGAGTTTCTTATGATGACTTTTGCTAAAGTATATAGTTGTTTCCCACAATATCGCGATTCTATTTTATATAAGGTATCTTCAGACTTATCATTTAATTTTTACTTACAAAAAAAAGATCTATCATTCTATATCCATGAGCAGACCATTTGCTTGGATTAGCTCAAGATAATCTATATTGGAAACAATCTCACAAATTGACGTGATTTGATATAGTTTGTCAGAGACTCACATTATAAAATTATTTTTATTGTAAAGTAGATATGACAGATCAGATGAAGTTAAGTCAATTTGTAAGATTGTTTTGTGTAATTATTTTGGAGTTGTAGCAACTCTACATGTATATATTGCCAAAACAGTTCCTAGACGCATTGTGCTGCGATCATGTTGGTTTTGTTTGTGTGTTGTATTTTTATGGTATGATAATATTACAGATTTTAGGTGATTATATCTTGGCATGCTGATTTTTTATTGCGCTTGCCAACTTCTTGGTGTGCTTGTCAATTTTTCTTCTTTTTTATTTTCTGATGTCTCAGAGTAGGTAAAAATTATTGCTGGTCGACATCGTTTATGGAAGGTAAAAGTGCTTGTTTTTTTGCTTGACTTTATACTGCTGATCCCTCTGCTGGCACTGGCTGGATGGTTGGAAATTCAATTAATCAACGCATATGGCCAACATTTAAATATTCACTATTCCTAAGATCTTATGATTATTATTTGCAACACATCGTTATTCATGATACGTTCCCAAATATTACACAGAAGTATGCACGTTGAGAATAACGAGAGAATGATTAACTAAAGAAATTTTAGGGGTGGAAATTGATAGTTAGGTTCGAAATTCGATAAAAGATACTTATTTTAATCTCATCATTATAATTTTTTTTAAATCTTCACATAAAAATAGTAAATAATTTAAAATTTTCAAATTTTAATTTAACATTTTCAAATTTTAAAATAATAATAATATTAAAAAAAAAATATTTCAAAAATATTTTATTCAACTTTAAGAATTTATCTTAACTCATATCATCTCATATATGAATTTAAATGAAATTAAGATTTGGTTTGTTTTCATAAATGAGATTAGATGAAATAAAAGTTTAAAAAAAGAATAAAATATTGTTGTAATATATTTTTTTAATATTAATTTTATTTTAATGTTTGAAAAGGTTATTTTAAAATTTTAAAAATTTGAATTATTTATTTTATTTTCTATAAAAATTTAAAAAAGAATTTATATTTAAAAAAATATAAAAAATAAGAATTAAAAAAAAATAAACCAGGCGTAAACATTTTTTTTTTTTACAGTAAAATTTTTGTACAGAATATGTTTTTTTCTAGCATTTGATTCTCTGATCAGTCTGGGGTAGGCTCATGATCAGTCATGACGAGCCTTCTCGACCAGACACGGCTTGTCACAATAATCCACGTGATCACGTGCGAGTTGAGAGTTGTAGGAGGATGCTACAGGATTTTCTTTCCTTTGTGAACAAACTCCAATATCCACCACCCGTGTGTAATATCATACCAAGACATAATATCTGAATACTATGTAGTATTCATGTATAATATGTTTACCGAAAACAACTAATCTATGTTCTTACGTCGGATCAATCCATATTAAATTATTCTTTGACATGAATTGTACATGAATACAACACAATACGTCTATTTTTAGTAGGTTGACTAGGATTGATATCAATTATCAACCCTAACTTTAAGTTTGGAATGTGATTGTTGGAGCCTGTTCAAACTTGATTTACATAAGGGTGGTTCTACATCCACACATGGAAACGAGATCCTTCTCAATATTTTTCAATTTTTTTTTTTACTTTTTATGCATTTTTTAACACTTATTTTTAAAAAAAATTCACATAATTTAAAAATACTTATTTAATCATTAAATTAAAAAAAAAAACACTAGGCAAGATCTCCATTGGATCTCTCGTGTATAAGATTACGTTTAGATAGTAAAAAGTATTGTTGAAAAGTATTGTAAATAATAGTAAAATAGTAATAAAAAAGTAATAATAGAATATTGAATAATAATAATAAATAATAAATAGTAATAAAAAATAATAATAAAATATTCTTTTTCGTTACCAAACATAGCCTTGGAGTAGTATTTCTCCTGCTAACAAAGTTTGGAATTAGGTTTCAAATTAGTTAAATTCATTTCTCTAGATTGATACTCTATATCTTTCCCACATTTTGGATGACAATAGCAAGTACTACATATATATATTGATTATTTGTCTTGTATTCCTAGTTGGTCTGATCCTTTAGATTTATTGTTAAAAGAGGTCCAATGGTGCGAAGACAAGCATGCAAAAGAGATTCTCTTGTCAAACCAAAATCAACCAAAAACGACAAATAATCATGGCCTTCTCTCCCAAGTTTACTGGCCATGATTAGGCCTCCTATTTTTCTCTTCCACCTTGGGCTTGGGGTCATTTTCCTAGAAACAAAAAAAGGAACATATTCCCTTTTGCCTTATATCATCCAACTTCTCTACCACACACTATAAATCCTCAACAAAAACAAGAAAATGGAAGATACAGAGAAAATCCCCACTACCCTTTGATTTTATGATCATTATCCAAACTTGGAAGTTAATTCTCGAAAATTATGGAGAAAATTAGTACGTATCCCAGAAGTAGTGCAGATAATGATGAAGGGTTACTTTCATGCTGGCCGGGCTGTCTCAAGCTTAAGCTTCCATGGCGGACACGACAAAGATCAGCTATAAGAAGTAGCACTACTTATACAAGAAAGAGAGGTACTGGGGATAAACTTGGTGGCAAATTTAGGTACGACCCTTTTAGTTATGCTCTGAACTTCGATGAAGGTTGGGACGATGAGAATGAGGAAGTTTTCCAACGTGGATTCTCTGCAAGATATGCTAAACCTTCCTCAAAAACGCCTGGAGATTAGTACAAAGTTTCCTCGAGAGCAGATCAATGAGGCTGAACGAAACATGATCAAATTGTATTGGGTTTCGATGGTTTGTAATTTTCTTTTCGCTCAGAGATCTTTATTATAGATTACAGATTACAGATTACAGAAATGATCAGAAATCTTTATGGTGGTACCTTAATTTGCATTAGTCAAGCAGTTTCATGAAATTTTGTTATGATCAGTTGTAGCATTAATTTATCATCTGCCTGCAGATTGATTATTTTTCCTTGATTCTCTTGTGTCTATTTATGATCTAGCTTTTTATGTAGTCGGCCGGTTTTGTGAGATCCATTAATTTTTCTTTTGAGACTGATAAATTTGTTGGATGTGAGCAATTATGTTCATGTGCTTCGATCCTGTGCTTGCTGGGGAGTAGTCTCTGCCATGAATGGACGTTTTACCATTATGTTAGTGTTACCGGGTATGCACATGTGCGTTGAGTAATCATTGAAGTAGAACAAATTTGAAAAGTTATTATTATTTTTGAAGATAAAAAATATTTTTATTCTCTTATTCTATTTTATTTTTTTTATTTTTAATTAAATATAACAATTTTTTTTAATATATATGCAAATTTGTATTTTTAAAAAAAATATTTGATCATTCTAATAATCGTGCTCTAATCAACTGGAGCGGATATTTGACTTGTCAAGTTTAGTTTGAATCAAAATGTTCAAGCCCGACCTTGAATTATTATTTTTGTTTTTGAGTTTGATTTGATAAATTAAAATTTTAATTCGAGCTTCAATTGAAATTTGAATTATTTATGTTTTTAATAATATTTAATAATTGATAAATTAGATATAAAAAAAAAAAGATAAAAAATATAAAAAATATAATATTGAACTTATAAAGCTAACAAGTATAGTCTCTATTAATTATAAAATTTTAAAAAATTATATATAATTAATATCTAACTAGTTGATATTTATTCATAATAACAATATATATATATACTTACATATATTATTAATATATATCTATAATATAATAACATATATCTCTTTCATATACGATTCTTACATATTATTATCTGAAATTATTAAATTTTATTAAATTGTATAAATTATAAAATATACTTATGAAATATATTTAATTATAAAAGTAATATGCTTATATTATTAGCTAGCTAACATATATATATATATATATATATAGGTGTATGTATATGTTTATCAATATATGAATGGTTTTTAATCGAGTCGAGCTAACGAGTCAACAATAGTATAAACGAACGGACTTTAACGACTCTTAGCGAAGTTGAGTTGAGTTTTGCATTGAGTATGTATCATTTACTAATCAATCAGGTATCTATTTTTACGGATAAGTTTTTTTTTTTCACGAATCAAGTTCGATTTAAGTTTAATCAAACAAATACCGATCGAGCAATCGAATAGACTGATTCATTTAATCTATGTTGTTTGCAACAATTTTGCAATATTATAGGTTGTATTAAATGTGTAGGAAAAATTAAATTATTTTCTCACATCAAACTAATTTTTAATATATATAGTATGTTTTTTCAGCGTGCCGATAAGACATGCATGGACAACTTTTACAAATCTTTGTAAAAAAAATATAAAATAACTATTTTTTATTAATGAGATCTTTTTTTATTTATAAAATTTCATATAAAACTTATCTATTAAAAGCTTGTACCTAATATTACTCAACTCATATATAGAAAACAAGGCTATGTTAAAAAGGGTCGGTTGGCTGATTATGCCACGCTCGTCCTTGACTGATGAGTGTTGTATGCTTATCAATAGGAGTGTAATTGATCTAGTTTGGTTTGGTTTTGATCAAAATATAAAATCGAATCGGTATCACTGATTTTGTAAAATGCAAAACTAATTACGTTTCGATTATCTCTCAAAATTGATAATACCAATTTTACCAATTTCGATCTGATTTTTCAGTTTTAATAAATTGTAAATTTTAAAAAACAAATCTGTTTTTAAAAAAATTGGTTTGGAAATCTGTTTTGTTAAAAAATTGTAGTTTATTATAAAAATTTATTAAACTATAAAATTGTTATATAAATCAAATCTATAACAAAAAAAATTGTTATAAAATAAAAATTGTTATATAAAAAAGCTGTTAAACTCACAACAACTTACACAACATATTACACAACATATATTGTAAAATAAGGATATTTTTGTAAAATGATGTTAATTTTATAAGATAATTTACTAAAATAACCTTACTTTATAACTTATATTGTGTAAGTATTGTGAAATATATTGTGTGTGTATCACTTTTTAATTTCAAAATAATTGAAACCGGAACTGAACCGGAACCAAACCGAACCTTACCAATTTTGTATTTCTAAAAACCGGTTACAAATCAGATTTGTTCAAACTTGATTTAACCGGTTCGGACTGGATTATTGATTTTTCAAATTTTTTTGACACTACTAGCTATCAAAACATATGGCCGACATAATTTCTGGATCATTATAGGGTTGGCTCGCTTTGGCCGGCCCTCAAAAAGGTCAAAAAAAAAAAAACAAGGCTATGTTATTTCCTATATATTAAGAAAGAAAAACATGCAGCGTTACCCAGGGGCGGAACCAGAATTTTGTGTTTGGGGGGGCGATCGATAAAATGTGCAATAAATATAAATTTTATAAGAATAATTATTAGTGATAAAAGTGTCATGTTTTGTTATAACTAAACTCTCTAAATGTATATTAATTTTTGAATTGTTCACGTCTTTTTAAAAAAAAATTAATTATTTTTAAGTACTTGCTTATATTTTTTTATGATTTAATAAAAATTTATAGATTAAAAATAAATTTGAGAATTTTCTAATAAGTAATGATGTAACACTGTTATTTTAACAAATTATTTCTCATAATCATACAAATTAGACTGAAACTAAATAAGTGAGTATAATCAGTCAATTTTATAATCATATAAATTTACAATTAATTTTTTTATTAGAGTTAGACTGTTAATTGAGTAACTGTGAGCTTATATGAATTAAAATTTGAGTTTCAGTAAAAATTAAAAATTAGAATATAAATTGATATATATTAAGATTTAGATGAATAATTTTAATAAAAAAATTTGAGGGGGGCAATATTTATTTATTTTTAATTTAAGGGAAAATTTTAATTTTATATATATATAAAACTATATATATTTATATTATAAATTAAAATTTTAAAAACTTTGGGGGGGCGGTAGCCCCCCCCCAATGAACAAGCTGGGTCCGCCCCTGGCGTTACCTATTCTCTATTCAAGAAATGATTTACTTATGGAGAGATTTTATAAAAATGAATTTATAAATTGAAGAGATTTCTTATATATATATATATAGATATAGATATATATTAGGTTAGATTTAGGCCCTTTTTTTATACAAAAATAATTTTATCTCATCTTATTATTATATATTTTTTTAAAATTTACGTATAAAATATAATAAATAATTTTTAATTTTAAAATAATAATAATATTAAAAAATAATATTTTGATAATATTGTATTTAATTTTTAACTTTTATCTAAAATTATTTTATCTTTTATCTAAAATTATTTTATCTTATTTCACTATTCAAGCAGAACCTTACTTCCCTATTTGATTTACGTTGACGGATATTATCTTGATAAACGGGGAAAATTATCATTTTAATAAACTTAACTAAAGGCCGTAAAAAAAAAAATTATAGTTTGAGAGATGTTTTATGGCTGTAAACTTAAGCCTATATTATTTTTCCAATTTCCTACATAAAGTTGGTTTAAGGTTAACAATATAGCCTAATTAATGTTATGGTTTCAACATTCTAATTGTTTTTCTGCATCAATTGTAATTAAAAGGATTGACTGTCCAATTAGTTTAGATTCTAAAGTTTGTTGATTATGTCCGAGGCCAATGATGAAGTACCTTTCCCTAACATTTAAACCTACCCCACACCATGATGAGCATATACAATAAAAGTGACCTTCAGAGCATTAATATTGAATTAGTCCAAAATTTCTTTAAAAAAAAAAAGTATAACTTTATACAAATACTAAAAAAAAACACATTTAATTAAAAATGACACTTTTGAATATAAAAAAAAGGTAAAAAGTTATTTTTTGTTTTAAAAAGTAAATAGTAAAACATTAAAACTTTATAAATTTAAAATTTTTTGATGTTTTACTATTTACTTTTTAAAATAAAAAGTAATTTTTTACTTTTTTTCACACTTAAAAGTATCATTTTTTTTTTTTATCAAATATTGTATTAATTTTTAACATTTATATAAAATTATATTTTTTAAAAAAAAAATTAATTCAATATCAATACTCTTGATAAAACTTAATCCCAAAGATTCAAAAAGTAAACAGAAATAAATAAATAAAAAAAATTTCCTTTTAATTGATAGGTGCTAGCTGGCCCTTGTAGCGCAAGAGTTACAACTTACCTCATTGTACTTTAAGAAGAGACTCCAGGGGATCCCTAATGTCGGGCTCCCGCTCGGGTAAAAAAAAAGAAATATATATATATATATATATATATATATATATATGGAGCTGCTACTTACTCCGCTCCTGTTGCTCCCGATCCTATCCTGTTAAATTCTTTTTTGTTTTTTGGTTCAGTTTTTTTTACATGAATTTTAAATAAATATTTTTAAATAATATTATGCTTTTTTTATATTTTTTAAAAATATTTTAAGATGTTTAAAAATACTTATTTAAAAATAATATAAAAAAACTAACAAAAAATAAAAATAAAAACTTAAACGGGATAAGGAAATAAAAATTTAAACGGAATAAGAAACGGCATCAATAGAAGGGAGAGAAATAGCATTTTCCATATATATATAATTGATTTTTTCTTCTTTCAACTTTTTAGACAGTTTTTATTTTTTAAAAATAAATTTATAATATTATTTAAAAACATTTAATTAATTATTAAGTAAAAATAAAATAATAATTATTTTAATAAAATGTGACTTTTATTTGTGACTTTAACATCTTTTTATTTAAGAAAGTCTTTAATTTGTTTAATTTTTTAAAAAAACTATTGAGATATTTTAAGAGGAGTAATCACAAATTTTTTTTTAGAAAAATAAATCAATAAGCTGGCATGACTTCCTACAATATATTAAATCTATTTTAATGTATTGACGTCAAGTCACGATATGCATTTACTTTTAGAGTGATGTTGGGGATCGGTCAGACCGTCTCCTGTGTCAAAAACAGCCTAATTATTTTGAACTGCTTTTTGACAATAAATACAATAAAAAAATAATAAAATAAAATAAAAATATAATAAAAAATATAATAAAAAAATAAAATGAAGAAAATACAATAAAAAAAAATAAAAGCATAATAAATATATAATAAAATAATAAAATGAAGATGAATTTTAGGGAGATTTGGCCCTCAGTCAAACGGAGTTGCCGGAGGCGGCGGTGGCCGACACCGCCTCATCGGGTTTAAGGCTACCAGGGCTTCGTCGGAGGTTGCCGTGAGTCGCCGTCGTAGGGTGAATTCGTCGGAGCCCGCTAATCTCGATGGGATGGGCGGTGTTGGCCACCATCGCCTCCAGTGGCAGGCTGTTTTTCTCAAAGGGGTCGGTGGACCGACCCCCAGCTTTCCTCTTACTTTTATAAGATCTCTATACAGATAAAACATTTTTATATTTTAATGGATAGCTTTAATTCGAAACAAAAATTAAACAAGATCTTGTTAGGTTCCTATTTTAAATTGAGTTTTGAGTGTTTTTTATTTTAAAGTTTAGTTGAGTTGAATTTAAATAAAAGTTAAATAAAATATTATTAGAATATATGTATTTTTTTTAGAAATTAAAAAAATTGAATTGCTTATTTTATTTTATATGAAAATTTATAAAATTTATAATAATTAGATTAGATGCGATAAATTAAGTTGAGATAAACTTAAAAAACAAACCTAACCTTAAGAAGCTATCATGAGATGATGATTGCGAGTGACTGAACACGTGAGACGGTTGTTGATTTTTCAAATTTTGGATTGTACTCTAAGCCTTTTTTTTTTCAAACCATCTCATCTTATCTCAAATGCCTTATTTCACTTTTTAAATCTCTATATAAAATAAAATAAACAATTCAACTTTTTCAAATCCTAAAATATATTTTTTAAATCCTAAAATAAAACTAATATTAAAAAAATATATCATAACAATGTTGTTATTTTATTATTTTACTTTTTAATTATTATCTCATCTCATTTCATCTATGAAAACAATCCAAGCCTAAATCTCTAAGCCACTGGTAGTTGATGTTATAAGAAGAAAAAGCTCAAATTCAAATTCAAAATAAGAACACAAAAATGGATTTTTAATAGGAATAATAATAATAATATATGTACAATCATCCATGTTTTAAATTGAGAGTATTTTGTAAAATAACTCATATAAGTAACATCATTTTATAGAAATATTTCTAATTTATTTTTAGTTGTGAAAAAAGATTGTGAAAAGAGTTGTACTTTGTTAGAGAATGTGACTCATATTTGATGAGGATATAGTAGCAAGTGGCAAGTGGCAAATGGCGGAACGAGCGGGCGAGTGACAGGGGTGTTTTTGTAATTTTTTCTAAATACGTCCGTACACCTAGAGTTAGTATAAATACATATATTGTAACCCTAATTCAAATAATAGTAAAATTTAGCCGCTCGCTCCTATGGATATAGGCATATCGTCAAACCACATAAATATCCATATTATTTTTCTCTTATTTTCTTTTTAAATATTCTGTATTATTTATCATAATTGTTGCACGATCACAACAACTGCTACGAAGAGCTCAAATTACGATATCTGGGGTTTTATTTGTGAAATTCGATATGATCAAGTTTGATAGAGCTAGTAATTTCGGATTATGATAGAGGAGGATTAAGGATCTATTAGTGCAACGGGGCATGGTGAAGGCATTATGCGAAAAGAAATCGGAAGGCATGGAGAAGACAGAATGGAACAAATTGGAAGCAAAGGCTGTGGCGACTATCAGGCTTTGTCTGGCTGATGATGTGATACATCACATCATGGATAAGAAATCACCGACGGCAGTTTGGCTGAAACTGGAAAGTCGGTATATGTCCAAGTTGTTGATGAACAAACTTTATCTTAAACAGAAGCTGTTTGGCCTTAAGATGTCAAAGGGCTCGAATTTGAGCGAGCACATCAACGTGTTCAATCAGATCATTAGCGATCTGAAGCGAGTTGATGCGACGTTTGAAGACGAAGACAAGGCGATGATGTTGCTGAATTCCCTACCGGCGTCTCCTATGTACGAGAATTTGATTACGACTCTAATGTGGGGGAAAAAAACCCTCAAGTTGGAGGATGTCATAGGTGCTGTGTTAAGCTTTTATCAGCGGCGGAAGAAAGTCAGTGATGAGATTTCACAAGGTGAAGGGCTTGTGGTGAGAGGTAACCAATAATGTGGAAGAAGCAAGTCTCGAAATGGATTGAATAACAATAAAACCCGGTCTAAATCGAGAAAGAAGAAGGACATCACGTGTTACAAGTGTAGGAAAAATGGGCAGATGAAACAGGAGTCTCCAGAGAAAAAGAAAGCGTTGGGTCCATCAAAGTCTGCAAACGTAGTGGAAGAAGAAGATTCAGAGAGCGGTGATGGTGATATGCTTTCTATTTCATCCAGTTCAGATCATCTGGTATATTCATGGATTATAGATTTAGCATGCTCCTATCACATGACACCTAACAAAAATTAGTTTGACACCTATAGGTTAGTAAATTTTGGTTCTGTTATGATGGGTAATGATGCATCCTGCAACGTCGTTGGAATAAAGAATATTAGAATTAAAATATTTGATAATGTGGTTAGAACGACGTGTGATGTTAGACATATACTGGATCTAAGGAAGAATCTGATTTCATTGTGCACTTTAGATTGTAATGGTTGTAGTTACAAATCTGTAAGTGGAGTAATGAAAATGAGTAAATATGTGATGACAGTGATGAAGGGACATAAACTAGCAAGAAATATTTATAGACTGCTAGGTACCACAATTGTAGGTAGAGTTGCTGCTGCAGAGTTTGAGTCAGATAGTACTTCATAACTTCATAAGAGAAATCTATTGAAGGGTGTCAAGACATGTAAGCTCGATTTCTGCAAGTATTGTGTTATTGGAAAACAAAACAAGGTGTAATTCAGGACAGCCACACACAAGTTAGGGGGGATTTTTGACTATGTTCATACTGATCTTTGGGGACCAGTCAACGTAGCATCACGGGGAGAACATATGTATTTCGTGAGTTGTATTGATGACTACTCGCGAAAGGTCTGGGTGTACTTCATGCGGCACAAGTCAGAAATATTTGCCAAATTCAAGTTGTGGAAAAGAGAAGTAGAGAACCAGGCAGAGAGGAAAATTAAATGCCTCAGATCAGACAATGGTACTGAGTACACAGATTTGAAATTCTAGGAGTTGTGTGAGCATCATGGGATTAAGAGACACTTCATAGTTTGCAAGACACCACAACAAAATGGTATAGCAAAAATAATGAACAGAACGATAACTGAGAGAGCTCGGTGTCTCAGGCTGAATGCAGGGCTTGCAAATAACTTCTGGGCAGAGGCAGTGAATATGACATGTTTTTTGATTAACAAATCACCGAGGGCAGTGCTAGATGGGAGAGTATCAAAGGAGGTGTGGACAGGTAGTGCAGTAGACTACTCCGGCTTGAGAGTATTTGGATGTCCAACCTACATGCATGTTTCTAGTGAGGACAGATTGAAGCTTGATGCAAAGTCTAGATAGTATATTTTTTTTGGGTTATCAGAAATGGGTGAAAGGCTTCAAGCTGTGGTATCTGAAAGCAAACAATATGGTTATCAGTATAGATATGGTTTTTGATGCAAAAGCCAAGTTATAGCGTACTCAGGGAGAAGAGAAGCATATACTAGGAAGTTGCAACATCGATGAATGTGTGGTACAGGTGGAGTTAGAGACCCATGATAGAGATGACAATACACATGATTCAGAGGCTTCTAACTTAGAGAGTCAGGAGCATCACATTATAGCCACAGACAGGCCCAGACACACTATCAGGCCACCCACCAGATACGATTTTGAGGATTTGATTTCTTATGTACTTATCACTAGTAGCGAAGATCCTACTACTTTTTAGGAGGCAACACTCAGCCAAGAGAAAAATAGATAGATGGATGCTATGGTAGAGGAGATGGAGTCACTGCATAAGAACTAGACATGAGATTTGGCGGAGATTCCAGAAGAGAAGAGAGCAATAAGATGCAAATAAGTATATAAGAAGAAAGAAACAGTATCAGAAAAAGATGTAGAAAAGTTCAAGGCTCGCCTAGTAGCAAAAGGTTACTCACAGAGGAAAGAAGTTGACTATGATGAGATCTTTTCCCTTGTGGTCAAACACACTTTCATCATGGTAGTACTGGCTTTAGTAGCATATTCAGACATGCAGTTTGAGCAGATGGATGTAAAGACAACTTTCCTTTATGGTGATTTGGAGGAGCATATTTACATGGTCCAGTCATCCTGGATAGGAGCACTTAGTCTGTAAATTGAAAAAATCACTTTATGGGCTTAAATAGTCTCCAAGGTAGTGATACAAGCAATTTGAATCCTACCTGATCCGGATTGGTTACAAGCGATGTGAGTATGATTGATGTGTTTATGTGAAAAATCTTGATGATAGTTAATTTGTTTTTTAGTTACTCTATGTGAATGATATGTTGATTGTTGCAAAGAGTATGAGTGAGGTCAACAAGTTGAAAACTTTGTTAAGTAAAGAATTTGACATGAAAGATTTAGGTGCTACCAAGAAGATTTTTGGGATGGAGATTCGTAGGGACAGTGCCTCCAAGAAATTATGGCTATCTCAGCATAGCTATGTTGAAAAGGTGTTGGACAAGTTCAGCATGGGTAATACAAAATCAATGGGAACACCATTGGTGCATCACTTCAAAATGTCTACTGTGCAGTGCCTGAAGACAGATGATGAGATTCAAGACATGTCAAAGGTTCCATATGCAGGTGCAGTGGGGTGTTTCATATATGCTATAGTTTGCACAAGACAAGATTTGGCACAGGTTGTTAGTGTGGTGAGCAAGTTTCTATCAAATACAGGTCGACAACATTGAGATGCAGTCAAATGGATTTTTAGATACTTGAAAGGTACTACAGACTATGGCATCATATTCAGCAGACAGCAGAGTGACCCTTCAGTTGTGAGATATGTGGATGCAAACTATGCAAGAGACTTGGATGATAGGAAATCTACCACAGGATATGTATTTACTCTTATGGGAGGGTTTATTTGCTGGAGGTTCATGGTACAGCCTCTAGTTGCACTATCTATTACTAAGTCAGAATATATGGCAGTGGCTGAGGCTGCCAAAGAAGTTCTGTGGCTTACAGGGTTAGTCAAGGAGCTGGGTGTCCAGCAAGATGGAGTTTAGTTGCATTGTGATTGTTAGAGTGCCATCTATTTTGTGAAGAACCAGGTGTATCATGCGAAAACCATGCACATAGATGTGAGGTTTCACAAGATCAGGGAGTTGGCTTCTTTTGACGAATTACTACTTGAGAATGCAGCAGACATGTTGACAAAACTTGTTACTACAGATAAGTTCAAACACTGCTTGGACTTGATTAATGTCTCCAGTTGCTAAATGAGAGACGCCCCAAGGTAGAGATTGTTGGAGTTCCCAGTTGTATTTTTTTTTTCTCCTAAGGGTGGATATTCGCCAAGGTAGAGATTGTTGGAGTATGTGGCTCATATTTGATGAAGATATCCCTGTGGTACGGTACGAGAGTATTTTTATAATTTTTTTTAAATACGTCAGTACACCTAGGGTTAGTATAAATACATATGTTGTAATCCTAATTCAGATGATAGCAAAAATTTAGCCGCTCGCTCCTGTAGATGTAGGCACATCGCCAAATCACGTAAATCTCTGTGTTATTTATCTCTTATTTTCTTTTCGATTATTTCGTATTATTCATCATAATTGCCACACAATCACAACATACTTATATAATTTTATTTTTGATATTATCTTATTAATATAAAAGAAATCTAGTTATAAGCCTTATTTTTTATACATCCAACACATATTGTTGATATGGACATCAATTGTGCTAAAAACTAATTGGTGCTTTGATTATTTTAAAGTTACAATATCCCACTATAAATAATGTGTTAACACACTAAGGGTAGCAAAACTCTTAACATAAACATGCCTGCTTTATTTAAAAAGAAAAATATTATTCTTCATCATTTATATATAATACTAGTCAAGATTGCAACTTGCTATACATGTTTGTATAGTCGTAAAGAAAATTATGGAAAAAATATCATATGTTAGACAATAAAAAAGTTATGTCTATTTATATAATAAAAAAGACCCATGTTTTATAAACCAAAGAAGTATTTCAATTCTAATCTTTGACAGTTAGGTTTGGATGTTGAGAAATGTTGAGAAGAGTTGTGAATAGTAGTAAAAAGTATATAAAAAATAATAATAAAATATTGAATAATAATATAACAGTAATAAATAGTAATAAAAATATGTGAAAAGTAATAATAAAGTAATGAATAATAATGAAGTATTTTGAAAATATTTGAAAATATCTTACATGCCAAACATAACAAGTAGACAACATCAATTTGTAATAAGACCAGTGTTTTCAATGATTTTCTCACAAAATTTTTAGAACATATTTTAGTCAAATAAAGCAGCGATTAGCCAATTTCAAACTACAAAATCATCTAAAAAATAAAAACAAAACAAACTAACACTACAAGTGACTAACTCACAGTGAAATTCTCATACCCTTGCATAATCAATATTCACTAATATTTTATGGATAGTTAAAATGGCTTATATAGCTAGCTTATTCACATATAGAATCTATAGTCTAGTAATTAAGTATAAAGTCTAGATTCATAACCTAGAAACATTTAATTAGAAATGAGGGAAAAAAAAAACAAATTGATGAAAGTTATAACAAACAAGTATATATGATTATGGATTGCATTTCTATGGTCTTCAAACTCAACAAAAGCATACCCAGGTGACCTACGTGCAATCCAAACACTACATAGAAAAGTGCATCTTAAAAGTAAAATAAAAAATATGATCAATAATTCTGAGAATAACTTTTAAAAAAGGCCACGAAATTATAGGATTTTAAGTATTTCCATAAAAGAAAATAAAGAAGAATTTAAAATTATAACACTTTGAGGTAACATGAATATGAAAAAAAGATATCTTGAAAAAAAATCTATCTTGAATTTTTGACTTATAATAATAAAAAAAATTAACTTTGCTAATCCATGTGTTGGGAGATGCCATGAAAAAAGTTTGTATTTTCTAATAATCGGATTAGAGTTCTTAATACTATTAAAATTGGATACATATTCATGAATATAATGATTAAATATATTCAAAATTTAGCTATTTATATCTTCAAACAATCTACAACTTCTATATTTTATAATTCTTCAAGAGATAGTGAGAATTATAGAATCTGTATAAAAAATTTCTAATTTTATCAATTTACACAATAATGCATTATAGTAAATTTGTCTGCACAATTACTGAATTGCATTAAACTATTTAGTAAGCTTTGCTGAGTAGTATTTTGACAGCAACAGAAAGCATGATTGGAAATATCTATCATAATGATGAATAAAATTCACATTTAAAATATTTATCATTAGCTATGCTACATATAGACTATAAAATTGTCCAAAATACTAAATTGTCTAAGTTTTCTAAAATACTAAATATGCAAATTATGACAAAGAAATGAAATGTCTAGAAGAAGAAAGAAAGAGATTACTAATTTGTTTAGATTAAAAAGAAACTTATTGAAAGAAAGTTACCTGTAATTGAAAGAAAAGAAGTTATAAAAGATATTTTTCAAGCGTAGTCAGTTACACGAAAGATGTAAACTTTAAGCACAACAGCCTTTCTCTTGATAAGTTCAAAGACAAAAGCATCTTCTTCCTCCAAATTGTTTGCTCTTCAAATAGACTCCATCCCTTTATCATTTTTATTGATGAACAATCTTTACTATTGTAAGAGCAAACAACATCCCATTGTCTTCTATTATCATATGTCTGAAATTTGACAGTTTGGTTGTCTGATAAATATTTTCCAACAAATTCAGCGGGCGCATATTGTACAACAAAAAAGAACTTTAAATTATAAACATATTTTTGCAAAGTAATTGAATTTGACCAATAAGTTTCATTGACTACGAGTTTAGACTCACTATATAACTTTTTTTGTATATTATAGGAGTGTAATCGGTCTGGTTCGATTCGATTTTGACCAAAATATAGAACCGAACCGGTATCGCCTGTTTTGCAAAATGTAAAACCGGTTACGCTCCAATTATCCCTCAAAACCGGTAGTACCAGTTTTACCGATTTCGGTTTGGTTCGGGTCTGGTTTTCCAGTTTTAATTAATGGCAAATTTCTAAAAACAAAATTTATTTTCTAAAAAAAAAAAAAAAAAACTGGTTTAAAAATCTATTATTTAAAAAAAATGTAGTTTATTGTAAAAATCTGTTTTACTAAAAAAAATCTGGAAAACAAAATATACTTACCTGTTTTGTATTTCTAGAAACGGGTCCCGAACCAGATCGATTCAAAACCGGTCTAACCGATCCGGGCCGATTTTCTGATTTTTCGATTTTTTTTTACACCCCTAGTATATTATAGAGCCATAAGGAATGCACAAATGAAGGATTTGTAGGCTCTAATGTGTTTGCTACTTGAATTGCTCTTTCCTTTGCATTATTACGCCTAAGTTTTTGTTGCTCAAACGTTTCAAAAGTTGATGGATTATCTTCGTTTGATTTTTCTTCATCATCTGATAGACAAACAAGTCTTGCCATTTGTTCAATAATATTGTTTGCTGGATATGCGATCTCAGTAGTAGACTTGTCAAATATAAGAACATGGAAGTTAGAGTTTCCTTCATATCTAAAGACCGAAAAATACTCAATGTTTATGGCCAATGTTGTGCAAAATCATACCAACCTTCAGAAAATTATATCTTCCTATCAGCTCTTTCTAATACTACTTGCCAATTATGACCATTTGGAAGAGTAAGTGTAATAGCAGCTACAAGCTCAGAACCAAACAGCTTAACAAATTTTGCAGCAATGTCCTGCAAATATAAATTAAAGTTATGATTTCATAAACACATTATAAATAGACACTTTTACAAAAAAAATGATAATAATTGGAATAAGATTGACTTCATTCATATCAATAAAACTTATTTTGTTTAAATATTACAGAAGTATTTAAATACAATGAAAGTTATAGAATTAATTAATCAAAAATATTTAAAGGATATATGCATCACTTACCAATTTTTGTTCGACTAAAGTAGAATGAAGTATTATTTTAAAAAAGTGCAGCGGTGGTGGCAAGCTATTACTCCCAGTCACCATAGCCTACTTGGTTAAGGTTGTGAGAACAGGTATACTAAAATCACAGTTGCATAGTTGGGTTGAGATGGTATAATTGTCTATTGAAAATTAAAAGTTTATTTTAAGTGTTCGTTATTTTAATGTCTCTTTTAAAATCAATTTGATTTATTTTATTTTATTTTAGTTTAGTTTGGTTTGATTTATTTGATTTGATTTT
This sequence comes from Platycarya longipes, assembly GCA_036559045.1. NCBI lineage: Eukaryota > Viridiplantae > Streptophyta > Magnoliopsida > Fagales > Juglandaceae > Platycarya > Platycarya longipes. The sequence continues at coordinate 26,495,007 of CM071796.1, read as the reverse complement.
ATTTTATTTTAAGATCACAAAAATATAGAAAACTCTAACTTGTCTATTATTTTATTTTTTCTGATTTCATTAATTTAGTCTGCCTTTTAGAAGCTTATTGTCATTTAACGCTAACTTTTGTCTAATTTTTATTTTATTTTATTTTACACAATGCAAAACTCTTAAGTATTTATTATTTTGATGTGCCTTTTAAAATATTTTCCATTTATTTTATTTTATTTAGTTTACCTTATTTTATTTAGTTTTTTATTTTATTTTATCTTAAAGTCATTAAAATATATGCATAGAAATAACTTGTGTATTATTTTAATGTGCCTTTAAAATAATATTTTCATATAATGCCTAGTTCATGTTTTTTTTTTTAATTTTTAGTTCGACTAATTTATTTTATTTTTATTTTATTATATTTTATGAATATTTTATGAATATTTTTCATTTAATGCTAAGTTCTTTCCTTTTTCATTTCGATTATTGTTTTATTCTATTCTATTTTAATTTTAATATAATTTAATTTTAATTTTTTATTATATTTAATTTGATTTAAAATAATTTATTTTATTTTATTTTAATTATAGAGTTGGTGAAGCTATCTATCTAATTATTTTTTAGTTAGTTGCTAAGTTTTTCTGTTTATGTTACTTCAATTTCTTATAATTATTAATTTGGTTGGTAAATATTGTTATTATTTTATTTTACTTTCTTATTTTATTTTAACAATATTTATTTTATTTTAATTAAATATTTTAATTTAGTTATAAATAAGCTTATAAATTTAGTTAATTTAATTTAATTTAATATATTATTTTATTTCATTATTTTTAATTTATTATTTTATTTAATTATATTTAATTTATATTTAATTTAATTAGAAATATTTAATTTAATTAAAATACTTATAATTTAAAAATAGATTAAGTATTTCATTAAAAAGACTTATAAATATATATAATTTAATTTGTTTTATTATAATTTATTATTTTGTTTAATTAATTATTATTTTATTTTAATTTATAATTATATTTGTTTTAATTTATTATTTTGATTTATCATTATATTTATTTTATTTTATTTTTAATAACATAATCGGTAAAGCCCAATAAGCCTGTGAACTCAACAAACTGGACCAAAATAATCTCGTGAAGTCCAGCCCGCTGTGAAATCAAAATAGCCCAACCCATAACTTCCAAAACGCACCGTTTTGCCACTAAACCCTTGACCCCATATCGAAACACACCATTTTGCCACACCTCCAAAACGCACCGTTTTGTCACTCTATCCCCACCAAAACGCGTCATTTATCTTCAACCTTGACCTCTCCTCTTCTCGATTGCAAACCCTAGATTTTCTTCCCACCGCATGCCTCATTGCCATCACGTTGCCACTATGCACTCTCATTCTAGCCTCTTTCCTCTTCCATCCCCCAAATAAACACACATGTACTCTTCCAAATAGCTTTACCCCCATCGACATAGGCGAAATACCAGTCAACAAGAATCGAACACAACCAACAATAATAGAGCAACTAGTCCAACACGTAACAAGAAAATTGCAAAGAAAAAAACCCAACCAAAATCAAAAACAAAACACAACCAAATAAATTCAAAAACCAAAATCCAGTCAAACAAACCACAAAACCAACGAAAATAGAGAACAAGCAAATCGGAAAGAAAGCCAAACACAGAGAAAACAAATTACCCAGCGAGTTTTTCACCTTTCTCTCCTTTACCCCGCGGGTCTTCTCCTTCATCAATTTTCTTCTCAAGGTCTTTCCACTTTTAGACGCTTTCTTCTTCTCGCACAAATGAAATACATAGGCCTTCAACCCACTCGGCCACTCATAACCATTTTCATCTACTTTTCTGACAACGAACAAAAATATCACACCAAAATACTGTATATAGAAACCAGAAATACCAAACAAGAATAAAAGTCAACCCAATTAGTTGAGATACAACTGTCCGAAACCCAAGAAGAAGCAAATGACAACAACAATGTAACAATGTAAATAAACAAGCAACTAAGGGGCAATAAGGGAAATAAAATAATGTTGAAAGTGACACTATTTATTGGCGATTGCCACTTATATTATAGAGGTTAGATATGATTTTCAAGTACACATGTTGATAGAATATATTTGAAGTAATTACCTATATATTTAATTGATTAATATACATATATATAATCACTTAAAATTTGTTACATCAATCAATATGATTAAAGATGACAAAATTTAAGATCAATAATATTGATCATAATTAATAAATGTCTAATAATTAGCAGATTCTATACATAACATACCACTGCCAACAATCTCATTAACACGAGAGGATGAAAACAATTTTTGCCACAATAAAAGTCAAATGGAATATGATTTTTTTGTTTTGTTTTTGTTTTGAACCATAAACGGATATCAAATAAGATGATCGAAGTCTCCACATGAACACTGTGCATTAACAAATTTATTGAAACCATTTTTTTTTAGCAAGATAATAAAATTATTGAAATAAAAATCGTAGGTTCGGGTGCATAATTAAACATATAAGGTGAATTTTTTCCACTATAAAGATTCAGGAGGGAGGGAGGAATTTGGATCAAGAGGATGTTTCTAAAAACTTGTGTCGCTGCTGTCGATAAGAAGATTGACGGATTTTCCTTGCCTTCCAGTCCAGGAAGGATTGGAGATGATGTTTGATGTTGTTGATGATAGGACTCATGCTCCAATCTTGTGTTTCAGTTGTGTTGGTAAGAGCTTGGATGGTAACACTTGAGTCTCCATTTAGGATAATTCTCCCCATGTTCCTGCTTTTTGCTTCTTTTATGGCCATCAAAGGCTGCCGCTACTTCTCTTATGTTTGGGTTGATGCAGTGATAAGGTCAATTTTTACAAAAAGAATTTCTCTCAAATTATTCCAACAGAGAGAAACTAGGATGCTCCACTTGTTTCTGTCTTTTACATTTGATTTGATAATGAAGAAGCTTCCTAGATATGTGTCCTTGTTGGTGTCATGTGTATTAGTTTTCTTGCCCCAAGCTCTGGAATGTTGGTTGAAGATTTTTTTGACAGACTCCACAAAGGTCATGGGATTAGGGATGGGTCAGTTATGAATTTTTTATTTCTCAAATACTAAAGATTATCCAAGGCCAGAGTGGTGAAGAGTTGGAAGTTGTGGAGGTCATCCTCTGGTATCTTTAGAGGACTAGAAGGATTTATTATGTGGCTGATCCAGTTTGAAAGGGGTCGAGTAGCAAAGGAAGAGATGCCAATAGGACATTTGGAATGTTTCCACAGGATTTTGGAATAGAAATAGTTAAGGAACAAGTGGTTAAGAGACTTAGGTTCAAATGACACATAGGACACGAGATTCCTCATAAAAATGGATAACATGGTTGATGAGGGACTTGGTCGTGAGAGTGTTGTGGTTGATCTTCCATAAAAGAAGTTTGAGTCAGTCCTAGAGTTTTAGTTTCCATAACTTCTTCCAATAAGTATGGTCATTATTGGTGGAGGGTTGGTTTCTGATAAGAGCTGTATAAACAGATTTGACAAAAGAGTTCCTTGAGGAGTGGTGAATCCATTTGATCTTATCAAAAAAGAGTGATGGTTATGTTTGGCTAGGAGAATTTTGAGAATTTCCTTTGTGGTTTCCTTTGTGAAGAGAGTGCTAAGAAGAAGGTTATTCAAATGACAGGATTCCTCAAGAATGAATTTAGAGACAGTAAGGTTCTGATCAAGGGGCAGGTTGGACAGATTGGGAAGGGGGATGAAATGAGGGGTGGAGGGAATCCAAGAGTCAGACCAAACTTTTATAAAAGGCTCTCCGTTGTTTATCTCGAACGATGATTTCCTTAGCCTTCAATAATGAAATGTACATAACAAAATTATGGCAGTCCTTGCACATAAAGACACTCTTTTTGGCACATATTGGCGCAACATTTGGTGTGCTCAATAGTTTAAATGCAACGGCTAACTTTTCACTGTGGTTAAGCCGTAGAGGAGAATGTCTTTTCCCCAGCCTTATTAGTTACCTCCAAAGTTTGTGGTAATTCATATCCAAGAGTACTATTTGCTTGTTGAAGCAAACTCTACAATGATCTGTAAATGTCTGCACTATGAAAATGAATAAACCTTGTACTTGATGTTAATTCAGATCCAATCCTGTAGTTTTCCTACTTTATCTTCTTCATCTCATCATTTTTTCCACCTTAGAAACATCATTCCATCTACATGCAAGTAGGTACATACTTGACAACAAGAGATAAGTTTCAGTATCTTTTGGTTTGAGCTCGAGTAATTATTCAACAGCATAAAATCCCAATTCTATAGTCCCATGACTTTGACGCCCAACGATCAAGCGTGGCCAAATAAACTCGACAGGTTCAAAATGCATTTTCTTGACAAAATCAAAAGCTTCTTTCTTACGATCTAACCTAACAAACATATCAATTAAACATGCAAAATGGTCCATTATAAGCTTAGAGCCTGTTTGGATACAGAGGTGAGATGAAACCATCTTATCTCATCTCATTTATCTCATCTCATTTCAATTAACAATTTTACAATTTCACTACTATTTATAAACCATCTCAATTCATTTTATCTCATTTTACTATCCAAACTGGCCCTTAGTCTTTATTCCTTTTGCATCATCTCGAAGTAAGTGCTTCATTGACAATATGGTTTTGGCTTGACTCTAGCTAGTCTCATATCCTCGAAGAGGTACAAACCTTTGTGTTTGAAGTCACAATGTCACACAATATGGGGATGATTTCATTACCAATAAAAAAGAGCTAACTAATTCTAAAAATAAAGTCATAGCACAATTGGAATGCAGTCTACAAAGTGGATTGAGAAGTCATCCCTATAAAAGAAAAAAAGATTAACCCCAAAGGGTGGTAGAGTGCTTTTGGAATGAACCATATAAACCAGACGCCTTGAGTTCATAATTCCACGTTCATGCTATCATACAAGCTTCAAACTTAAAAGAAGCATGAGTTGTGAACTTAATACTATGATTTTGCATTTAAAGATTGTAAGATATATTCTTTTAGTTTCATCAACAATCTAATATGTAAATCCATAGATTGGCCAGTGAATCAATAAACTAAGATAAGTACACTTTTACCCCTTCTTGCTTCCTTTTTCTTTGTAATTCTTCTCTCTACTCTCTCAACAAAGGGAGGAGTGGTCACTGGAATGAATGATTGAAGTGCAGTTAGATCAGCTGCAATCCTAACCTCAATGTTGTAATATCTTGAGTGTCCTTTTGGGTCAATCCCAGATTACTCTCTACAGCATCATCTTTGTCACATGAAACAAAATCAATGTTTTTAACTCTTTGGATTGGTGATCTTTGATATGCTTGATTCATCAGTTGGTTTCCAAATGATTTCCTCGAGATTGCAACAAAAATTCTTGTAAAACTGCAACAGGAGAAAACTTGCCTTATCATGATCCGGGAGCCAAGAAACAGTAGAGGCGAAGAGACTGGTCGGTGTGGGAACCTGATGTGTAAATTAGATTTAACTGACCTTGAGATATTCACTAGCATCTCCAGCTACTTTCTGAATATCCACCATTAGAAATGTCGGTGCAACCTCAAAAATCTTCAGCCAAAATAATGGAGTTTAAATTTAATAAAGCAAGAAAAAAGTAGAAAAGATCTAGAAGGTCATCAAGATAGAAAGCTTACTTCTAGAATAACTGAGAATTGACTAATCTTATTTGCCGAAAGACCTTCCACTCTCATCTGAAATTTAGCACAATTTTAGCATACAAAGATTGGAAAGTACAATAGGCATGATTATTATCCTCTCGTAATGGGCTATAATCTATAGGGCACGATTATTACCACGTGAATTATAAATCCATAGAGCATAAAAGAAAGGACAATATGACACTCATCAGTAGACTGATATCAGTAAAACAAAAAAAAAATTAAAAAGACGAGCGATCAAAGCAAAAAAAAACCAAAAAAGTGAGTATCATGACAATAAATTACTAACTGAGAGATATACCTTACAGGTGCATTTGACAGTTTTAAAACCCATTGATTGAGCAACAACTTCCATACTCGATAAAATGACCTCTGCGGGCTTCTGCGAAACGAAGCGTGTATGATGCTTCATAAAGTCCTGTCAGTGTGTGTGTGAGAGAGAGAGAGCAAAAAATTCAAATAGATCTAAACGAAATAGAAATCATTTATTAGCATATTTCACAAAATAGATACCCATTTGAGTGATGGAAGGTGAATTTGATGCAAACAAACATAATAAGCATAGAAAGTATTAGCCGGTCCAATTTGCATGTGGTTCCTTGTCCGTCATATATGGGATACTTGTTCCCAAGGTCGATGGGCAACATTATAGTAAAGAGTGCATGTTAGACACCTATTTAGAACCGATAGTAATGTCCAGTTTAATTTACTATTTACCTAAGAAACACATAGGTGTAAAGGTTGTTTACCTTTAATAATGAAGTTACCACCAAGTATAATTATCATCATTGTCTCACTTCCATGGTTCTCTAACATGCTAAGAAGCACTAATACTATGATGAAAACATCTGTTAATTTGAATTTACAGTTAGAAATTGATATCCATGTCCATGGTAGAGGTTTTAAGAAGTTGGCTACAGGACACTTGTGTGTGTCTTCAAATCACAGTTCAACATATAAAACGATGGTGTACATAATCTTAGATTTTATTCACCCTAAGAAGGAACTGCTCAAGTAGGTGTCAGATAAAACTGAATCATAGCAATAAAAATTTCTTAATCCATACCTGGCCACGATCAAACAACGATGCAAGGTCTAGTCCTTGAGATAAAATTATCAAGTCAAAGGCATTAAGAATCAAAGGACCCACACCATCCTTCCCACATGGCTCACATGGCTTCTTAGCTCTTTGTTCCTACAGTCATCATGATTTCAATAGTTAAAAGAATAAAGCATATGATTACCAAGTCAGTGCACGTAAGCAAAGAGCTCCGAGTTGGACAATCACATGCACTCATGTGTGTGTATTGGTAACTTGAATGCGTATATTATCTATCAATGAATTAATTAATTTGATACTGTAGATGAGGATAAAATTTAATAGCATAAGCAATTGTATCTTGACTAATGGTCATTTAAGTAATCATATGGTCATTGGTGATTTAATAATGTTCCCAACACATACAACTTCAACTAAGTGTATATAGAAGGTATATACATACACTCTCTCAGAGCAGAAATTGATATCCTGAGGGTGAAATCAGTAACACTATAGACTCCATAAATGACAAATTGAATTCTCAACATTCTCATAAGTTTTAGGGGCAACTAATAGACAACATATCAGCATGGGTCCTACATACACACCTACATACCAACACACACCAGATCAACCTCATCACAACACACTAAGAGGACAAAATTTCTTTTGAAAACACAAGGTAGCTTGACTGTATGAATTTGACCCAAGAACGAGTATTCGAAAACAAACTAAAATGAAGAAATTGATCGCCCATCTCTTCATATAAATTAACCACAAACCAGTGCTCTCAAACAGTCATCTAAGATGGCATCAAATTACACATGATGTAGAACTAATTCATATCACGTCTACACCTTCAAGAAATCAAGAAGTTTGTTAAAGTACATAATTGTAATTTGTGTATGTTATAAGGGTATAATGGTCATTTGCAAGTATATGTATATTTAGTTGGAAATCAATAAATAAAAACAAGAAGTATTTTCTCTCTCTATTTAGCTACATAGTACCAAAGTGTTGAGTAGTTAGTTCGTGGCGGTTGGCCAGCAATTTCCCTGTTTCAAGGTGTTTTTGGTGACATAAGGTGTCATTAATGGTAATGGGCACCATAATCGAGCTTGCCGGCGTAGTCTGTGCACTCTGATGAGTTTCCTATCTCCATCGGTTGCTAGAAGGTAGTTTATCGTCGGCTACGAGGAAGTCTCAGGGTGTTTGTTTGCCAATCTCCACTATCCTATCCTCACAACCTTGTTTGGTAACAGGAGTACTGTAACCCAGCTTCTCTTATCCTCATTTAGGATAGCTTATTCTCGTTTACGACTTTTCTTTGAAGCCTATATCGGCATACCTGAAACAATCCCATACTGATTCAATAATGGTTTAGACTCGAAAAGTGTTTGTTTCGACAAGTACAGTCTATTTCTAACTAATACATATCTAAAATTTAGGTTTTTAAGCTAGGTTTCTAATTTCTCAACTTGTATTTCTTAGTTTTTCATCCATATTTTCATATTATGTGTGGATTCTATTTCCAAGTTCAATTGTTGTGAATCTTGTGATACTTTTCTCCATGGCAGCTAAGTTTGAGTCACTATCTCTTGCACCAAACATTAATATGCCTATGACTACGATGAAGTTGAATGGAAAAAATTATATGCTATGGTCAAAATCTGTTGAAATGGTTTTGAAAGGTTAGAATCTTCTTCATACTCATTTGATTGAACCAATGTCTGACTCAACTAGTTTTACATTTGCTCAATAGGAGCAAGAAAATGCTCAAATCTGCTCCTTTATGTTGGCTAATATTGAGCCTAATATTTGTACTAGCTTAGTACATTTTGACGTCGCTCAAGAGATATGGAGACATCTCAAACAGATGTATTCAGGTGCTGGGAACATAACTCGTGTTTATGAGTTGTGTCAACAATTTTTTGGGTTGGAACGAGGTGCTTTGGGCCTGGAAGAATATTATTCTCAAGTGATGAGCATGTGAAGAACTCAAAATTTATCAACCTATCACTTTTGATGTTTTAAGTATACTAAAATATTGTGAAGAGTTCAATGTTGTTTGGTTTCTTGTTAGCTTAAAACCTGAGTATGAGTCGATGCGCTCTAAAATTTTGGCAAGTCCACAATTGGTTCACTTTGATACATAGGGAGTAATTAACATTATATCAAAGAAGTTTTAATATTTTGTTACATTTGTTTATGACTATTCTCGTATGACATGGTTGTTTATGATGAAAGCACGATCTAAACTTCTTTCTATATTCTCAATCTTTTGAAAAGAAATTAAAACTCAATTTAGACAAAAAGTCCAACTTTTGCATTCTGACAATGCTAAAGAATATCAATCTAGTGCCTTTGACTATTACTTAATTAATAAAGGAATTTTTCATCAAACTTTATGCTTTTATACACCCCAATAGAATGGGGTGATTGAATGCAAAAATCTCCATTTGTTAGATGTAACTCGAGCACTTTTACTGCATATGTGTGTTCCTAAATATTTTTAGAGTGATGGTGTTCTTGCTACATGTTACCTTATCAACTGTATGCCTTCATCAATCATCGATAATTTCTCTTCCTTCTCCATCTTGTTCCATTCCTTGTCATCTTTTTTTCTTCCTCCCAAAATCTTTGGATGAGTTTGCTATGTTCATAACCTTGGCCCAAGCTTTGATAAGCTTGATCTGCGTGCTACCAAATGTTTCTTTGTTGGTTATTCTTAGACTTAAAATGGATATCGTTGCTATAGTCCTGCTTTTAGACGTTACTTCACAAGTGTTGGTGTCACCTTATTTGAGTCCATACTTTATTTCTTGGACACACCTTTGGTTGTTGAGTGTGACCCTTTACCATTACCTACTTCTATCTTTTATCCTACAGAATTACCCACTATTACCCAACCCTCCTCAGTGCTCTTCCCTTGCCCTTTTATAGGTGTAGTCTTGTCGCTTGCGGCCCCTAGCTCCCATGCCTCTGCCAACTTTGTCACCATCTTCAAATCTTAATATCAAGCCTAATACGCCTTTCACTATTATACGTAGTGCTTCAGACTCTCCACCTATTGCTCTCTGAAAAGACACATATTCTTGCATTACTCAACATTCGATTAGTCAATATGTCTCTTGTTATCCCTTATCTCCATTATTTTCATGTTTTACTTCTCAATTTTCAAAACTTTCTGTTCTTATTTCGGGATGTTGTAATCCATATTCTTCGTCATCTTAAGCGAGCTTTTGGCCTTGAATTGTTGTATAGACCAAAGGGATATCTTAGAATTGAAGTTTTTTCAAATGTTGATTAGGCAGGTTCTCCTTCAAATAGAAGATCGACTACTAGATATCAGGCCTGTTCACTTGACCCGTTAAGCACAGTTTCGACCCGACCCAATAACAATTCAGTATCGATTATCCAATAACCGATTTTTCGATTACTAGAACACCTACAACCCTAGCTCACTAGCGCAAAATCGTAGCAACACACAAAAATTCAAAATATAGCAAGAAGTATTGAACACAATTTGGTTGCCAAACAAGATAAAATGCAAATCCAAAATACTCTTCATCCACTTTCTCGACAGCCGAACAGGACATGCAAACATATAAATGTTAAACAAGTTGAAAAAAGAATGAAATAGTAGCATACACATAAGAAGAGTCTTAAGAGTTAGAAGGCAACGGGAGGGGAAGACATTCTCTGCGCCTTTGGACCTAGGTGCGATAGAGCTGCTTGGCAACAGAAAGATGAGATTTTCCCGAGAAAATTAGAGGCTGAAGTGGGCAAGAAACCAACCACTCGGTTACATCAAATTTTCCCATAGAAAGAGGAGAAGTACCTTCGCCTTCCTACTAGCAGGAGCAAGGCCTTCAATTGAACAAACCCTATAGATCCAAACCAAATCGAGCAAAGGGTGGTCGTTCATGGGGTTGAGTCCAAACTCGAAGACTTTCAAATTGTCGTTCCGTTGACCAGGAGATTGAGCCAACGCCGATGGTAGTTTTGATTCGTGGTGGAAGTCTTGGTGTGGAGTGAACCCATGGCAAGGAATGCAACAAAGTAGGTGCTCAACTAGGATTAGAGTTGATCTATGAAACTGAATCTCTAGCATCGCCAGTAGGTAAACAGGAGGAAAGATAACATAAGATTGGAGATCAAGTATAGAGAGAGAGAGAGAGGAGAAGGGATCCGAACAAGGGTGGGTTTTCTGAGAAAGATGTTATGAAATAGGTTTATTTTGGCTAAGTGGAATAATGGGTTGGCAAGTAGCGAATAATGTGTTGGAACATATCGGGATAGCGGGTCGGGTTAGGTTACGGGTTACTTGTTCAGCCCTACTAGATATTTTACATTTGTGGAAGACAACTTGGTTACATGGAAGAGTAAAAAGCAAATTGTAGTAGCTCAATCTAGTGTAAAAGTTGAATTCAGAGGAATGACTCACACTGCTAGTGAGCTGACATGGTTGCAACACTTTCTTCAAGAAATTGGATTTCCAATTCCTATCCCTCTTCAATTATCTTATAATAATCAAGTTGCAGTGCATATTGTGTCTAATCCTAGGCTCCATGAGATGACTAAATACATTGAGATTGATTGTCACTTCATTCGGAATAAGATATTCAGTGGTGATATTTCTCAATCCTTTGTGAAGTCTGCTAATCAACTTGCAAATGTGTTTACCAAACAAGTGTGTTATAGTAGATTAAAGCTTATTTGTTTCAAGCTAGGCTTATATGATATATATGCTCCAATTTGAGGGGGAGTGGTAGAGAACATAGTTGTAATTAGTGGATGTATGTATGGATAACAACAAGAAGTATTTTATCTCTAATTGACTACAAAGTCAAACCTTACCAAGTCTACTGTTCACTTCTCAAACTTATACCCCAAAACTTGCATTGATGGGATGTCATTAAGTATTGGATCTAAAGATTCATATTTCTTAATGTTTCAAAACAGCATGAATACCCCACTACTTTTGAGCACTTACTGGATATGATAGCTCCTATAAAAAATCAACTTGAGATTCGGTAAACTTGATAGGAATAGCAGTGTTCATATTCCAAATGGGCTTGAATATAAATTGAGAAAAGTAGTGTGCAGGAAAAACTAGTCTGTTAAAATCTGATTTCTGTATATGTATATTACTCTAGAAAGTAACGGGAGGAATATAAATCAGGAGAGGAGGATGCCATCCAGAAAAATATAACTGCAGCAGATATTGGATTGAATGGGTGGATGATAGAGATCAGGAATGATCTGTGCTCATCCTACCCTTTGCGTTTCATGAGTAGGAGCAACACCTATTGTAAGAGAATTTGGCAAAAAACTTCTCCAGTTATGACACAATAAAAAAAAATGCGAATCTTCATGACAACAGTAATGAAAAGCATAATAAATCCTAATCAGAGCAGACATCATAAAAGGGGAGAATATGTAGCTTTTGAAATCCTTACCAACCTTTCCATCATAAAAAATGGCATCTAGCTCATCAAGGTTTACATCTTCATACTCAAGAAGTTTGACAGGAACATAACCCTTCTCAAACCATTCATTCTTCCTGATCTGTTCAATAGTTATGCGCTGCACAGGAGAGAAGGAAGTTTTCAGAAACAGACCAGAGCCAAAAGTAACTAGATCAAAGAAATCAGCTTCACTGTGACACTTTTACTGGTATTACAAAGATCAGATAGAGGGAACTTACTAGTAGGGAACCAATACACTAACAAATGTATAAAAAATGACCCTATGCCCAGCATTAGTTATCCAGTGTGATAAGGCAATGCGAATAGGAAACAGATCATTCAAGTAACATAAATGATTAAGCCATTAGGTGGGAGATAATTGTCATGGTTCACTGGGTAATATCATCAATCATGATAGTTACCCTTTGATAGGGGAGAACAAAATTGATGTTAGATCAAACTGCAGCTAAATCAAAATAGCTAGGGTCAATTATGGCCCTCCTAGACCATAAAAAGGGGGGATGCTTTATGGTGATTCTGTTGTTATTCTACCATTCTCGCTGTTGCAGTTAGACAAGGTATGAAACAGATGATTTTTAATGATGCCAATCAGTCCAATTAGTGATGCCAATTTGGCTCCAACTGTCACCTAATATGACTAATAAATAATGTTTCAAGCCTTCCATTAAGGAAAAGGAAGTCAATCTGTCACTGAAGAGCTATGGATGCTACAGCCAGTCAATATTTCTAAGCACTGTTCCACCCTTGATTGAACAGTAATCCATTTCCCTCGAGTATTTTTCTAATAAATTGGTTTTTCAAAGGAAAAGCATAAAAAAGTGATGGGAAGAGTAGAGAATAATGGAATGGAAAAGTGATTGGGTTTTTCTCAATGCAGGCTTAGAGTACGGATCAATCACCATATAGAAGAAGTCAGATTTCTAATTACCAAAAGCATTGGTGCTCTTGGGTATGCGAGGAGAACAGTAACAATAACGGTCCCTTTTTGCCTTTACGTTGCCCTAGCAACTCATACTATCATGCTTTTTACAACATTTCATTGACTTGATTCCAAACCATATATCGACAATCGCATCTGAACTTGTCCTAATTATCAGACGCAGCCAAGAGAAAGTGCAAATGGTACATATAAAAGGCAATGTCTTGTCAAAGAGCCAATACTTACAGTTTGAGGATTTGGGTCTAAAATTCTATAAATCAAGGATTTTGCTTCAACTGGAAACCAAGATGGACATGAAAATTCTGCTTTCTCAATCTGCAGAAAACAATAAAAAAGAGATACCAATATGAAAGTCTAATAGCTTTGAGGAAATGCACACAAGAGGAAGCAGGATATCTTCAGATATGGACTGACAAATGAGATGAACACCAGCACTCACAAGGAAGTGCACTTATAACAACATTTAGGGACAAACTAAATTATTGACCAGGGAAAAACTTTTACCTTCCTCGCCAGCAAATATAGCAGTCCACAGGACTGCTTGATCGCTATTTCCACTATACAAAATAACCTTTGGCAAGTGGACTATTATTCACTCCATATTGTCAAAGTACACAGTTTTCATGATCAAAGGAAATATTGTTTGAAGACTTTTACACTTACTATGAGAAAAACTTGCTGATTAAAACTTGCAAATACGCTTATCTACATGGATAATCATTAAATGGTATTCATGGTAATAGTCCATGCCTTACTATATAGCGTGGTGAGATCAAGCTCATCAAATGGAAGAAATCCTGCCATCAGAACGTAAAGGATGACGCCACAAGACCAAACATCCGCCGCACCACCATCATAACCCTTGTCACCAAGAACCTAGAGCAACAAATGAAGATAATCGATAGACAAGCATTCATTTAGAAATATATATATATATATATATATGGACTTTTTAACTCAGATTATCTTAAACCCAATTTAGAAGCAAGCTACCCTTATAATTATTACCTCAGGTGCTACGTAGTTGGGAGTCCCACATGTTGTTCGAAGGAGGCTAATTCCCTATGTGCAAACATTACCAAGTATCAACCCGTTTCATATCAACTCTGATAGATAGGGGTGTTCATCCGGGTTCCGGATTCCCAAATCTGGAACCCGGATTCAAAATTTCCTTAAACATTTTTAAAAAAAAAATTCAAAAGTGTTAAGAAATAAATAAAATTTTAAACCGGGCCGGGTCGTTGAACAGGCCTACTGACATCTTATAGTTGAAAGGGAAAAAAACAGAGATACTGATAACTTCAACAATAATCTTACTTGTTCCGGAAATGCACTCAAACCAAAATCTGAAATCTTGATGTTTTCTTGAGAATCCAGTAAAAGATTTTCAGGCTGTAAGATAAAAGAAAAAATTGTAAGATTTTTTAAACTAAAAAACTACAAGTGCTTTCCAAATGCCAGCCAAGAAAAACCTTCAAGTCTCTGTGGAAGACTCCCTTGCTGTGGAAAAAATCCACACCATCAATGAGCTGCTGAAAATATCTCCGGGATTCGGCTTCACTAAGTCGTCGATGACGTTCCTGCATAATCATTACAACGCCACCACTTAATACAAAAGTGAAAGAAAGACAATAAATTATTTTTAAAAAAAAGAAAGAAAAAGAAAAAAGAAAAGAGATCAGTTCATCTATGGCCGTTGATCTAATATTAGGCTACTCACTATTTTATCGAACAATTCACCACCTGTAATGAACTCTAAGATTATATAAATCTTAGTACGGCTTGCTAGAACCTACATAAAGAAGACCATAAGTCAGAGAATGCATAAGACACTTACGAGAAAAAATAATAAACCTCGTGGAGCATTAAAATAACTGTAACGTTAATGCCTACAAAAAGAACTTCATAAAACAAATAACATGCTTACCTCATGAAGACGAACAACATAAGGATGTCTGACAAGCTTCATTATAGATATCTCCCTTTTAAGCTGAAAGAATATAATAAAAAAAATATCTCCCTCATAAACAAAATTTTATTGATCATAAGAACTTATAGGCAAGAGCCCAAGTATCCGGGAGATATGCAACACCAAAGGAAATGCAAGTTTGAAGCAGGCTCTTTCTTATTCCATTTATGTGTTATTTCGTAACTGTTGCTCAGGAATAAAAACTCAGATCGAATGGAAGTATAGATCTTAAAATTACACTTTTATGTGTAATCAGGAAAACTCAGTACTCGAGCTCTTGTTAAAAAAACTTGAGTGCTGGTCACTGAGCTGGAGAAATTAATCTGATACTTTACAATATTAAGCACACAAAATCTCTAACAGACCGGCTCCCAGTGTTTATTAGGGTCCTGCTAACTTATTATGTCTCTGCAAGCAAATTTAAAGAAGATTATCTAGAACGTCCGATTTCGTATGATTTTTCACAGAGAGAGAGAGAGAGAGGCATAGTTCGTCAGAGAATTTATTTAGGTTGGTTTGAAAAGAAGATTAGCAACCTGGTCAATCATCTTGCGCTTGATAATGGTATTACGATCGATAACTTTCATGGCTACGCTCTCACCAGTCTCCGTGTTCTGAGCGAACTTTACCTTGGCAAAGGTTCCTTCGCCAATCGTCCTCCCCACCACGTACTTCCCTATTTTCCTCACCGCCATCTTTCTATCTCTCTATCCCACTCCCAATGTTATATTTCTTCCCCCTCGAACTCGATCTCAGTATTCGCAACAGAAGAATCAGATCTTTCGTTAAGAAAAAGCAGACGAAACGAAGATTTTCTCAGCTTTTGCTAACATTTAATCTGAAGGACTTATCCTATACCGGAAGGTTCGGATTGGGAAATGTGATTGTTAGGTCAGAAAACGAGAGAAAGGAAAAGTGAGCCGTAGAGAATTGGAATCCAGGTGAGTCTAGCCGAAGTTAGTCCGAACAACGGAATAACGAGAGGAGAAAGGAGCCAGTTAGGCGGGGGTGTTAAGTATTCCGTGTTGGGGCCTCCTGTCCTATCTTTGAATTTATTTAAACAATAAATAGTAAATCGTACGTTGTTATTCCGTTTTAGAAGATAATTATATGGATAATATAATAGAGTTATTATCTTATTGTTATTAATTTATTAATTTATTGTATATTTAAAATTTTATTCTTTTAATATTTTCTTGAGTATTTTTTAATATCTTTACTTATTAAGAAATATAAAATCTTATTAATAATCATTTTTTAATTATTAAATAAAATAATAAAATAATAAAAAATAAGTTATAAAAAGATAATAAACCTATAATCATTCATACTATATTACTATTTTTTTATTTTAGCAATTTTGCGTTGGCGTGACATCCATGTCAATAATCACGATATGACAAAGAAGAAAAATGATATTTATAATTATAAATTATAGAATGTTTGTATATATTTTTAAAAAATGAATAAATATAAAATTTATATAAAGAATTTATTTATTTTTATTAAATCTCATTTTTTTTTAAATAAAATATGTAGTATTTATAGATTTTATGACTTTATCTAATACTCTTCTATGACCAAATCTAATTATTCTTAAATAATTAATTTTTTTATTCTATATTTATTTACTCTGTTAAATCCGAATGTATAGTATTTATATATTCTAAACCTTACAAGAGAAAATAATTTTTTTAATTATGGAGTGTGCAATCACTGCATAATTTAAAAAAAATTAAATATAAATTAGATTTTTATGAAAAAAATTAATTTTTTAATAATGATCTCCTACTCTTTTTTAAAATAATTGTATAATATTTATACAATTATATATAATATTATTCTACTTTTATATATATATATATAATTTCTCATTAAACGGACATATAATAAATAGAGAATAAATTCCTTGGAGTATGAAAGAAATAAAATGCTAATTATATTTTCTAATGAATAATTAGTGCGTTAGATATATGAGGCGTAATATATATATATATATATATATATATATATATATATTGGTTAAAGAAAAACTATTTAATGTCATGTTTGGATATTGAAGTGATTCAAATAATTTGAACTAATCTGTAAATAGTAAATTTTTGTGAATTCTATTAAAATGTGTTTGGATGTAAATATGTTTATATGTGTTTTTGAGATGAAATGGAAATTAAATAAAATATTATTATAATATTATTTTATAATATTATTTTTAAATTTAAATTTAAAAAAATTTCATTGTTTATTTTTTTTATTTGAGAGTTTGAACATATTATAATAATTAAAAGATCATATGAGATGAATTGAAATAATTTTTTTTTATTCAAATCAATATTTTTATTTAATCTGTACTTGGATCCTCAATTTTTTTATTAAAACATAATTTAGATAGGGAGATAATACGAGATAATTTAAGAATGATAATAAAATGATTTGTAAAATAATTTGAACTAAAACATTTTATGAGATTTTGAGAAGAAGAAAAAAATTAAAATTAAAATTAAAATTAAAAATCAAAAATCAAAATATTATCAAAATATAATTTTTCATTATTCAGTATTTTCGTATTATATTGTATGCAGTCGGATAGAGCGGAGCTAGATTGTACATGACATATGTCTCACCTACATCGAACTTGCAAGTTTCTGCTCTTCAAGTCAAACGAGAGTCGCCGAAATTTAACAACTACGATCTTGAGCAAAGCCATCGCAGAAACTTGGTTCCCAAACTTCCAAGGGCAGTGTAAGCAAGTTTCAGCGGCTGCCCAATGCTCCAAATATGGCAATGGAAGTGGAAAGCAATCATTTTTACACTCCTACTCATCAAGCTCCTCACCATCTTTTACCCAATCTCTATCTTCCCAATAACATCCACGACCCTCCCACAATCCTCAAATCCCAAGTTTTCCTGTGCCCCACCGCACCACTCTTACCCCTTCTGCAACACCTCCCTCCCCATCGAAATCAGAGTTCAATCCCTCATAGCCCTCTTGACTCTACAAGAAAAGGTCCAACTCCTATCCAATAACGCCTCTGCCATACCTAGGCTCGGCCTAGCTGCTTATGAATGGTGGTCTGAGTCCCTCCATGGCATAGCTTCAAACGGCCCTGGTGTCTCTTTCAGTGGCCCAGTTAGAGCCGCGACTGCATTTCCTCAGGTTTTGCTTTCGGAATCTTCTTTTTATAGAAGTTTGTGGTTTTTGGTTGGGCTGGCTGCTGGGGTTGAAGGGAGGGCCATGCACAATGAGGGTCAGTCTGGGTTGACTTTTTGGGCGCCGAACATTAATATATTCAGGGAGCCCAGATGGGGAACAGAGCAAGAGACGCCGGGCGAGGATCCGATGGTGGCGAGTGCTTATGCCGTTGAATATGTGAAGGGATCGCAGGGGGAGGATCTGGGTGGTGTGGATGGTGGGTTCAAGGCATCTGCTTGTTGCAAGCATTATACTGCTTATGATTTGGAGAATTGAGGGAATTTCAGTAGTTTTAGCTTCAATGCCATGGTAAGGAAGAGGTTCCAATTTTTTTTATGTCACCTGGATTGCTGTTGGAAAAACTCAAAAACCTATGCGAGTTTCGGCTTCCTGCCCAAAATCATGGGTTCTTTGTAGGTAACTATTGAGTTATTGTTCAAAATAGCATACTGGGTTTTCTATTGTAGCCTTTTATGGTCTTCCTGTAGTAAGAATCAGGATATAATTAGTGTTTTCGATATCGATCTCATTCTATTAAAGTTCTTTTAATTGAAGCCAATTTTGATGATATGCAGCCACATCTGGCAGCGTGAACACACAGTTCTTCTTGGTGTTGAATTTAGTAAAAACAGAAAGTCCTGAATATGTAAATACACTGAAAGCCTTTTTGTGGTAATGAAGCAAAGAATGTGATTTGGTTTCCTTTTCTTTGTCCTGTGGTGGCTTTTGCTATTTTCCAGGTCTCTAAGCAGGATATGGAGGATGCATACCAGCTGCCATTTCAGAGCTGCATTGAAGAAGGTAGAACCACTTGTTTGATGTGTTCATATAATGAAGTCAATGGAATGCCTTCGTGTGCACATAGTGATCTCCTACAGAGAGCTTGAAAGGAATGGGGCTTCAAAGGGTATGCACTAACATCACGAGCTTGTGTTTCAAAGTTGCCATCTTAATGAATTGGTGATGTGAGCGTTGTGTGTAACAAACTTTTTATGGAAATTTCAGATACATCACCTCAGACTGTGATGCTGTTGCTGTAATTTATGAAGATCATAAATATGCGAAATCTCCTGAAGATGCAGTTGCTAATGTCATTAAAGCAGGTCAGGTTTTCGTGTAAATGGTGTGATTAGATTATAGGAAAAACAAATGCGCAATGGGTATGCATTTGAAATTTGATGCTTGTTAATGATCAATGTGCCATTACCAGATTCTAGAGGCATGATCATGACTTACAGCCACAAATATTAGGGCTGTAAAAAGACCAAACCGGACCGGCGGACCGGACCGGACCGGTTGTCCCAGACCGGGACCGGACCGGTTGGAGTCCGGTCCGGTCCGGTCCAAAAAATATATGGACCGGAAAATTCCGGTCCGGTCCCAGTCCAGGGAGTTCATCCCCCTGGACCGGACCGGACCGGACCGAATCCCTAGAGTTTTTTTTTTTAATTTTTATTTTTAAATATATGTATATATAAATAATAATATATAAATTTTAATATAAATATTAATATATATTAATATATAATATATACTCTTATAATATTAACATATAAATAATAAGTGTATTATTATTATTTAATATATTATTAATTTATCACTATTTACTAACATATAAATATATAATATACTAATGTAAATTGTAATAGTGTTATTACTTATTAGTTATAGTTTGTTAACATATACTAATGTAATAGTATTATTAGACTATTAGATTATTAGTTATAGTTTACTAACATACTTAATATTTAATATTAACTAACATATTAATATATAATATATACTCTTATATATTAACATATAAATAATAAGTGTATTATTATTATTTAATATATTATTACTAATTTATCACTATTTACTAACATATAAATATAATATACTAATGTAAATTGTAATAGTGTTATTACTTATTAGTTATAGTTTATTAATATATACTAATGTGAAAGTGTTATTAGACTATTAGACTATTAGTTATAATTTACTAACATACTTAATATATAATATATACTAACATATTAATATATAATATATACTTTTATAATATTAACATATTATAATTTATAGTAGTTAAATTTGGGCCAAAAAAATATTTGATCATTGTAGAATTTTATATTAAATTTAGCCCATTAAATCATATGGGGCACTCCTAGACCGGACCGGACCGCCCCTGGACCGAATTGGACCGGACCGGTATAGACCGAACTCCTCTTCGGTCCAGTCCAGGGTGAAAGAATTTTTGGACCGAATGAAATCGGTCCACAAATTTTTCGAACCGGACCGGACCATTTACACCCCTACCAAATATCTTCATTTTCAAGAATTGACTCTGGTAAAATTAGTGGTTGCTGACAATTTATATAGTTTACACGCATTCGTATTTGTTTGTATATAAACGCAAAAACTATTTTGCTTTTGCACTTGAGAAGGTTAAGATATATATTTTGCTTTATATATCTTTCTTTCTCTAGGGGTTGGGAAATTGAAAAAAGAAAAGGTTTAAAAATAAGTTCTACTTGGTCATAATCTAACGGTTTGAAGTAACTGGGTTGGCCAATGTAAGAGATGATGATGTTTTGAGGCTAGCCTTGATGTTAGAGGCAAGCACCTCTTGTAAGCCTTCATCATGAAAAATTAGCCATTGAATATTTGCTTCTGAAATCAATAAAAGGCACATATTCCTTGAGGAAACTAGTCTTTAAGTTTATCACTGAATGTGGAAGGAGGCCCGTAGGTAGACAGAAGCTTTTTTGTGACCCTATCAAGATGTTTAATCTAAGGCATGTTCATTGGTGTCAAGCATCCCCATATTTTTTATTCACAAGCAAGGAACGTTTTGTCTCTCTGATACTTTAGTCTTCGCACCAATAGTTTTTGAAGAAGCTTTTGAAACCAGGAATGGATATAAATTGTGGCACAAAATTGTCACGATATACCCAGTTGGCACTTGAGCAAGGGAAGATTCAGGAGGAGTACATAAACCGAGCTGTTTCAAATTTGTTTTTAGTTCAACTTCTTCTTGGCCTTTTCAATGGAGACCCTGCTAAGGGTAACTATGGGAATTTGGGAAGAGAAGATGTATGCACTCTGGAACACCGGAACTTGGCACTAGATGCTGCGAGGCAGGGAATTGTGCTTTTAAAGAATGAGAAAAATTTATTGCCATTAAATCAAATGGTTGTCACCTCCTTGGCCATTACTGGGCCTTCAACAAATAGTTTCAGCCAATTGGGTGGTGACTGCACAGGTTTCTCTGAAAAAGATATCTTGTCTCTTAGGTTTTTTTTTCCCCCTTCAAGTTTAAAATCAAATTTTTAATGGGTTTCTTAATGCATAGGTGTGCCGTGTAATCCAACAAGCCTTTTCGAGGGACTACAACACTACATCAAAACTAATTATGCTAGTGGTTGTGGTGACACGTGATACAATTCCAGTAAGGGGTTTACAGAAGCTGTTTGAATTTCCAGAGAAGCTGATGCAGTAGTTGTGGTTGCTGGGCTGGATCTGTCCCAAGAAGATGAAGGGCGTGACAGGATGAGCCTTCTCCTTCCTGGTAGACAGATGGATCTCATCTCTGCAGTTTCTACTGCAAGCAGGAAGCCTATTATTTTTATTCTACTTGGTGGTGGAACAATTGATACATCATTTGCCAAAGTAAACCCACGAATTGGAAGCATTCTCTGGATAGGATACCCCGGTGAGGCTGGTGGGCAAGCGGTTGCAGATACCATCTTTGGAGAGTTCAATCCAGGTTTATCCCTTGAATGGTGTCTTAAAGTTAATATTCACTTATTTTTTCCATAAAGAGATTTATTGACCGATGTTAGCAAAAAAAAAATAGGTGGACGTCTTCCGATCACTTGGTATCCTGAATCATTTATCAGTGTGCCAATGAATGACATGAGCTTGCGACCTGACCCTTTACGCGGCTATCCAGGACGAACTTTTCGATTTTATACTGGAGAGGTGGTATATGAATTTGGATATGGATTGAGTTATTCCAATTACAGCCATAAATTCATGCTGGTGCCAGACAGAGTTGTTTTATCAATTGATACCAACAAGGCCGGTCCTAGTAAAAGAATGACCAGCCAGACATTAGATGGGATCGATTATATGCCAGTTGATGAGATAACATCCTGCAATCATGTAAAATTTGAAGTGCAGATCTCAGTCTTCAACCACGTGGATATGGATGGCAGCCACATGATAATGTTATTTGGTCGAGCATCCGCTCCAATTAGGGGAGCCCCACAGAAAACTTTTATAGGATTTATTCGTGTGCACACAAAATCTTCAAGTGCTGTTCAAGTGAGGATGGGAATTGACCCTTGTAAGCATTTTAGTATTGTAAATGATCATGGACTAAAGATATTACCTTTGGGAACTTACCTTAAGTTGGAAGGGTTGGAGCATTCGATATCTATTGAATTGTAACAAGGGACTCAAAACTCTTTTTCAGCCGGTCAGGCGACTTGTGGTCACCTATTGGGATGATCCTTAACAAGGCTTATGATCAGGACATGCTTTTCTGTGGAACTGGAATTGCTTTCAATTCAGAGTAAATGAATCTTTATTGGTTTCTTCTATTGAATGTTCCTTGTACATCCTCTTTAGCTGCTGAAAAGAAGATGGAGAAAGATTATTGTAATCATTAGAGCTGTTCAAGCAGAATCCTTACATATTTTTTCCCAAATTGAGCTTGGTTGTTATGCTTGTGTTGTGAATTGTGATCAATTTGCTTTGTTCTAGGAAATATAAGAAAGTTGGAGGGTTAAATTCTAACTTCTTGTTGTAACCGGCATTATTTCGTTGGATGATTCAACTTCTTTCTAACAACGATGTTTTTCAAAAGATTTTGTCATCTCCAATTATATTTAGTGATGTTTCTATCTAAAATATGTCATCTCAACGAGTATTATAAAAAATAATTTTCATTTCTTTAGTACTAAAAAAAAGTTTGTAACTTTAATTTAGTTCACTGAGAATACCTATAAAAAAAATTAGTTCACTGAGACTGAAATGACTAGAATTTAAAAAAAAAATAAAAAATCAAATTGGCTGATTATTTTCCGGGGCGCTTCCAAGTTTCCAACTTTCCAAGCCCATGAATTTCATCTTTATGTTAAAAATCAACCGCCAAGAGTTTCGGTCCGGTCTTCACTAGAGTGAGAATTATAACGGCTTTTTCTCCAGAGCCCATTGAGCCTACGAACAGAAACTCAGTCTGTCAACATGGTGAAAGCTGTGGTTGGAGAAGAAACCCAGCTCAAATCGATCGAGGATCGTCTCAGCCAATCTCGTTTCCCCGTTCAGGCACTCTCTCTACTCTCTCTGTAAATGCATATATATGAATGTTTGTATGGATGTATCGGATTGTTGGAATAGATGAGTCTGAGAATTAGGGTTTTGTTTATATCAGGTGGGGCTGATAATAGGCAAGTTCAGCTCGCCTTTAGAACGAGGTTTCGTATTCGATTTGGTCCCAACCCCACCGAACGACGCCGGAGAGCCCGCGTGTTCTCTTCTCGAGACCGTCAAGGACGAGAAGAAAAAGGGCTCCAAACCCAAGTCCCAGGCCGCCGATTCTCCCTCCTTAGTCATTGATGACGATTGGGTCGCCGAACATGCTCGTCAGGTTCAACATTTGTATCATTTGTCTAGTCTTATTTAAATCTGAACCATGTAACGTTGCTTTAAAGGTTTGAATTTATTTTTTACCGTTTTGTTAATCGATAGGATTTTTGTGAGCTTTGCTTTAGCTCTTCTATCGTTTCTTAGGTGGCTAGAATGCTAGTAGGTGGAATGAAGGTGGTTGGCATCTATATATGGGTCACCAACGATGTTTTTAAAAATTCAACCATAATGCTTTCTCAGGTAATTTCTTTTATTTTTCTTTTCTCCTTCGAATTCATCAAGATTTAGTTATAACGTGTTGATTTGTCGATCTATCTTTATTAGTGTAGCTGTGGCCTTGTTATACTGATGATCGTGGCATAGCATGCCTGCAAAGGTGTACAATCAAAATCGGGTCATCATATAAACTAGATAATTATCATGCTGTTGCCTTAATATTTGGAAGCCTTGTTTTTTTCTTAGCTCTAGATACTTGTTGAACTTTGGTTTAATTCTTGCTACTGGTCTTGGAAGTAGAAGATTTATAATAGGTGTGTACATATAATGTATGTAACATTGTAATTAATAAATATTTGGTTCTGATCATATGGTATTCTAGTTTTTCACAGATTGTCTCATCTCCATCTCTATATCTATCATGTTTGTGTCCTGTGTACATATTGATGCTTCCTAGCTAAATAATACTTAATTAAAGAGCTCGTGCAGAGTATAAAGGGAGTTGCAGAAGCAACACCCCTACTGCAGACTGATCGGGAGGAAAGACTTCTCATTCATATTTCTTACAGTCCAATCAGGTATTTAACAGAGCTAACTTAATATAGCTGTTTCTCTTTCTAATTGCACATAAATTCATTTCTTAAGTGGCTTTCTTGCTGACAAAATGATTGATTTTTGTAGGTGGACGTGTCGAAGTTGCACATGGACTTCAAATAGTACATCAAGCAGCCTACAACCCTGTGATTTCAAAATGGGAAGGGTCTTATCTTCCCTACAGACTTTCAAGTGCACCTATAATTTTAACCTGAGGTAACATTTGCATTGTCTTTAATCTTATATATTTAGGTTATTAGTGAATGATCTTTCTTATTTGATTGTCAATATGGTCTTTCATTACTCTTGGCGATCAATATTTGGTTTTTGTATATTAATGTATCATTATGGTATGTCTAGTTAAAATCTTCTCTTCCACTGTAATTTAATTTGCAGACAGTTTCTTTTTCTTATATCCTTGATGTGAACTGGTCATGTACTCTGAAACGAGATGTAATATCATCTTTGCAAAGACAATAATTAGGAAAGAACATGTCAATATTGAAGTCAGTCATGAACTGATAAATGGACCCAAATTAAGCCAATATCTATCCAAGGTGCAATTATAACGCTCCTTGGACATTTTATGATCTACTCTACAAATTTTCAAAACATTTTAATCAGATCCAGTGTATATAAGTTGTGGTTGACGTCACTGTTGAAGTTGGACCAAGTTCTTTCTGCGTGTAAGCTATGCTGACTGCATCAGCTGGTCATATAAGCATCTCTTGTTCTACAATATCAGGCAATCATAGTTTCATACCATAGTTCAGTCCTAAATTTTCAATAGTATTTGGTGCTCAGTAATTATCCTGAAAACTTGTGATCTGATTCGTAGTAGGACCCATATATCTTATTTATCTCTCATGAGTAAAGCTCTCTTTTCCCAGATTGCTTGTGTGTCATGAAAGTGCATCAAATTTACAAACATTGAGTGATATTCTACGTCAAGGAATTTCTCATCATGCTAAAGAGCTGAAAGATGCCAAGGCAGTGATTGATGGTAATTTGGTAAGACAAACTATGATATACCATATTTTTATTAGGAATATCTGTCTTCGTTTGTTTGCCTGTCTATTTAATTTTTTGATAAGTAAAAATATATGTCTTTGTATGTTTGCCTGTCTATTTATAGACTCGCACATGCTTCAGTTTGTGGACATCTCTGTGATACAATGGATTAGCATTTCATCAGTTGCATAAGTAACACAGTTTGGAGAACTTGATCCTTCTTGTCTGGTTCATAGAATTGTGCTACTGCATGGTAATTAATATCTATAAATTTGGAATGGTATTAGGGAAAGTCATTTCTATTGAGTCAGATATATATATATATATATATTACTCAAAAATATATTAGGGTGGGTGGAGCTTCCGCTAATTGATAGATAAGATCAAGTGTATTTTTTTTTTTCTATAAAATCATTAGACCCTTTTTGCTTAAAAATCAAGCATTTGCGTTAGTAGGTGAAGTTTGCTTCACCCAATTGTCTTCGGAAGGCTTTGTCATGCTTTATTAAAAATAAGCTGTCAACAAGTTGTCCTGTCATTTAAAAGGTGAGATATATTAGATAGTTCAATGGAAGATATTAAAATTAAAACTATAATATAGCTTTTTTGTACTTTTCTATCATTTCCCAAGTTTTTCATTGAACTCATTTTATTCGTGGATTCCTTTATTATCAGTGTTTTATGTGTTTTTGTTTTGTGTGTGTGTGTGTGTGTGGTTCTTCCATAATCCCAGGTCGTTAATGACGAACCTTGCACATTAGATGGAGTACATGGAGTTGAATTGCTTTTACCATTCATGAAAGATACATACACAGAAGGTTTGCTGTTTTTTTAGTTATTGATAAGGTTATTCTTCGTGACAGTTCCATTATTGTGCATTATAACTCTTTGTATTTCATTTTTTAAAAATGTTGTAAAGCATGCAGCAGAAAAGATGCTCTGGGTGTTCTCGTTTTCAGTGGATCTGTGTGTGCTTTTGCGTACTTGAACTCAAAAGAAGCAATTTCACAAGCTGTCTCTGATATAAAGGTATTCAATAATCAAGTTTGGGTTCTATACCTTATTTTACAAGTATAATCTGTTTTTACTTTAGTCTTAAAGGGTTATACTTTTTTCCGAGAGTATCAAAAGGGTATCCTTTTGACATTTTAATTGTATTTAGAAGTATAAAATGCTTAACCTTATGACTACGGTAAATAGTGTCTGCCACTGAACGAGTGTGCCTTTTTCATATGCTTGTGATTTTAAACAGGGTTTTCTCTGGCCAATGCATCTTTTTTTTTTTTCTTATATGCTGGATTACAATTGTCCTAAAATATGGAATTTGCATCTACTTTTTATACCTGTAAAAAGAATTTGCATTTACTTTTGAACTGTAATACTTGCATATGGTGATACCGTGTGCATGTGTATGTGGTGGCTGATCACTAACAAGAAGTAGATAAGTATGTATACATTTTGGCATTTTCTTTCAACCATCTTTGCATCTCATATGGTTGCTGCAAGTTTCCCAAGGTACAACCTCGGATTTTTTTTCATCATCTGTTTTTGGTTGTTGGTTGCTGTCCTGTGCAAATTTCACTTGCTTTTTTGCGTGTAGGGGGACATCATCACAAGTCTACAAAGTCGATTAGACATCATTTGTGATGAGGCATCTGGAGATGTATCGCCAAAAGATGATATTAGCCCAGAAGCAAGTGATGGGACATCAACTGATAAACCTGTTTCCCAGCTTGTCCTGCATTTATTAAGGTGTATTACTTATATATTCATATGTATTCGTTTTGTTTATGAGGATATATTGCTAGAAAATTATGTTCATCGTTGGTGCATTAATGTTCCGTGCTTGTCATTCCCATCAGTTTTTGTGAGACATGTTGGCATTATTTGACTGATATTTTTGCTACTGCAATCAGTTTTTCACTGCAACACCCACCTTTCCCACCCCATCAGTTTGTTTTTATTGAATTAATCTATCTTTTGTGAAGCAAGAGTCTGAAAGTTGAATCATCGTATTTAAGGCATCATTCTTGATTTATAATTATTTTCATGTTCGATGGAACCTGGTCCAAACACTAACTGCAATTTTTTATTATATTGTTGAGAACAGAAAAGAATGCAGTCTTTCATTTCCTCGAAGGGTATTTGTTCCTTGGTTGGCAGGCACCTACATATGTGACTACCTACAACCATCTGAGACTCTTGAGGTGTGCACATCTGACGTGATAAGTAAAATATCTACTAATGTCATACCCTGCCGGAAAAAATAAATAAATATAAATTAGGGGGTGGGTGTGCTCTGTTGAATGATAGAAAGATTAAATGGACATGTATTTCACGAAGAGAAACACTTTAACTACAAATGGATTATACAAAAATAATCTCATAAACTGAAGTGGCTTGATATGATTTAGTTTATGAGATTACTTTTGTGTAATCTCTTTGTGACTATAGCCTCCTCTTTCATGAGTAGTGGAGTTATTTCCTTGGATCTGTTCGTGGGGTGTGCATGATCTGGACTATCCTACATAATATTTTTCAGTAACTCATCTTGGCGTATATCAAATGACTGGTATAGTTTACCTCTTAATCATGTGCATATAGCACATCAGATTTTTAGT
Organism: Platycarya longipes; assembly: GCA_036559045.1. Lineage (NCBI taxonomy): Eukaryota > Viridiplantae > Streptophyta > Magnoliopsida > Fagales > Juglandaceae > Platycarya > Platycarya longipes. The sequence goes on along the minus strand of CM071796.1, from coordinate 26,466,584 downwards.
ATTGATCAACAAAATTGACGAATTTTAATGATCTTGGAAACAGTATGGCCTTCTTCCAAAATGTATTTTCCATTTTCTGACAACAAAAGCTCCCTGCATCAAATAATAGAATTATCATATTTATTCTAATTACTCCTGCTATATTCTCACCTAGGTTCTAAAAGATCATTGTGTTGAGTTGATGTCCATGGAAGCGCCAGCCGATGCCTCAACGATTTTGGAACCCGAAATAGAAGCCCCATCTCTGGTCACCAAGTCCTTCTGGGATGTGGCAAACCCATTTCATTCAGCATCTAGCCTTCCATTGGAGAAAAGTGGTGGAGGTCAAGCTAGAGATCAGGAAAATAGAAAAGAATCTACAAAGTCGAATAATGTCAACGTCAGGGCTGCGATTTTCTTCCTTCTCCTCTCGATCTTGGTGGGGTTTGTGCTCTATGTTGTTAGGAGATCAAGATGAGAGTCAATCAAGTTGTAGACTTTGTAGTTTAGTTTTTGTGGCCCCAAAGATTGCAAGATCATACATTTCGTTTTCGATCTGATGGCAGAGACAAATAGCTTAATCATCCGATCATTTTAAGTGCCTTTAAGCGCACGGAATTAGGACTATTGGTATTAGATATAGCAGCTTATACAGTACCAAAAAACAAAAACAAGCAAGAATGTAATAATAGAAATTAAAAAAGAAAAAAATGAAGCAAACTTTCATTGATGTAGTTGATTTGACGATTCGATCTAGGCATTTTTTCTTCTTCAGATCTTCTGAAATGCTATAAGTACTATATGGATATTGATCATCTCTATCTGCAAGATAAATTATATTATATTATGTTATATATATCTAGGCTTCTACCGAAGTAAGGACTAATGATTTTATATTACCCTGCATGCCCTATATATAATATAATTTAAAAATAATTTGATGCTACCGGCCTACTACAAGTTAACCTCTTGTTAATTTTTCAACATATATACAGCTAATCATGATGAGTTTATCTCAACCACGATATCTGGGAATGGATGCTCTGGAACTCATAGTCATATATAAATACACGCAGCAAATTTCTGTCCACATATTATATACACCCATGTTTTGTTTTTCTTAAAGCTAGCGCCCTACCTAACTAATTGAGTGGAAACTTTTGACATTAGATTCATGCATCGATCATCGCAGTGAGACATGAACAAACACAAATTATCAGGCTGTTGCTAGCTCTAGATCATTAAATCTTGGCACATTATACAATATATATCGTTCCCAATTAGATACGGGTGCTTTTTAGTTATTATATAAAAAATAATGACTAATACTATATACAGTTGTGTGGATGCAAATTAGATTGATGGCCTCTAGTGTTTTGAGGGTGCGTGCGTGTTAGCTAGCTAGCTAGCAAATAAAAATACATGTACAGATGACCACGCACGATTAATTTAGAGATTACAAGAAAATAACAGTTATTTTTTTCAGTAAAATAATTATTTTTAATTAAAATAAACCAAGACAACCCTAAAACCTCGTACTAGATATTGTGGGCTGACAAGCTGCATGTATATATGAAACTGGTTTTGAGAAACCGTGCGCTGTTTGCATCTGATCATGTGTCGGGAGGGTAAGGGGAAGGGGGAACCCCACCCCAATTTTCTTACACCGCGCGCCAATCGTCCAACTCCAACTAAATTTTTATATATAAATAGCATTATAGCGAGATCATGTGATTCTCGATGGATCGTACGTGGCCCAGCCAGTCATGTCGTTTGTCTTTCCTAATTACCTTCATGAACATGCATGATAATTTCTGATCTTAGCTTCCCTGCTAATTATATTATATTATATTATATATATATATATATATGTATATATATGCTAATAGATCATCATGATCATATATAGATTATAGATAGAGGCTGATTATATTATATCTAGGCTATCTAATAATCTAATGATCCATCAATGCTGTGCGCATCTCTCTAATCCTCAACTTGAATAAATAAACGCAAAGAAAAAAAAAAGACTATGTACATAAATTCTAGCTAATTAGCTTAATTAATTTAAACACGAATCGAAACCAATTAGCTAACTAAATTTTTAGCCCAAAAAAAAACAAGTAGCTATATGTTAGTAGCTTTAATTAAAGATGATCTGATCTACCACATGCACATGATCATGACCTGCCAAATTAGTTATTCTCCGGCCTAATATTTTATTGTAGCAGCGACGATCGATCAGAATGCATATAAATATATATATATATTTATATATATGGATTATGAGTTGTATATACTGATATTATATACTAAAACCAACAAAAAAAAAAAAAAAAGATAGAAATAATCAATCTGATGCATCTAAAAGGGTCTATTTTAAATGTATTAATTGATTTTTTTTGTCCTTTTTCTAGTAGTAATATAGCACTCAATCGGTTTTCTCCTCCAGCTAGCTCCCATTTTTTACTTTATATATATATAAGAAAACCCTTAATTAATTTTCTATATAATTTTGGCCGATTTATGGAATAAAAGGGTGGGTGGAGAGGAGGGTTTGGGGATAACCCTTGACTCCATGCATGCACGGCGCGCGCCTACGTACGTAAAACCTTAGACCTAATTTGATCAAAGGCATCGACTCTGAAAATGGTATATATACTCAACTTGATTATGCGTTTTTTGTTCAATTATATGCATATTATATATGGGTCCAATTTAATTAGTTTGCTATATTCATATATATATATATATATATATATAAAGTGTAATTAAGAGGTCCTAATTTTATTTTATTTTTCTTCTATACATTATATGATCATATTATTTTTTTTAAATAATCACTTTACTAAATTAGATAAACATAATTTACACATTACTCTTTATTAATAAATATATATTACCTCTTAATAATTACATATTTAAGTTTAAAATTAAAGTTGAGTTTGTTTTTGTTAAACTAATTTGTTGATAATGATCATTGACTTCCTGCGTGCTTAGTGCATGCTTAATCATTACGTATGAAGAATAATTTGCAGGTGGCTATATGGCGCTTGCGGAAAAATATGAAAGCTGCTAGCTAGCTAGTAATGGAAATTTGCAGGTGACAATATCAGTACTTGGAGTACTGATCACACCCTGGACCGCCTTTATAATTCATGAAAATTGAAATACAAGCATCATCCAAGTTCATTATCAATCCATCCGGCCCTACACCATAATCGACACGTCTCTATTTTTCATTTCATTTTCTAGATCATTTTCTCAATTTCCGGACATGCAGCGCCATTCAGCTGTAAGTTTGCATCAAACAAACGATATTGGAATTTTTTTTTTTTTTTAAAAAAATTGTAGACCTAATTATTTCCCTGTTTTTGAGTGGCATAGTTTTAAAAAACCGATCGAGTTCCTTCATTTATAATCTCTCTTTTTATTTTAAGTAATAAAAAGGGGACCTTTTTCCAGCTCGACCTTGGTTCACTCAAACAGCTAGTCAGCTCCATCTAATTCTCAATTTAAATTAAAGGATCGACGAAGGTATATATAATTCAATATTCATGAGTCATGCATGATGTCATGCTCCTTTGACATTCATGCACAAGCTAGGTCATGAGTAGCTAATTACTAGCTAGCTACATTCAATCCCACGTGTAAGGAATTTTCTTTCTTATAACTTTGCTCATATATATATATATATATATATATATATATACATAATAATTCTATTTATCATCTTCTCATGTATCACATATCATATAATCTATTATTTTTTATTTTTTATAATAAGTATGTGGTGTATAGATATATAATAAGTAGAGTATAAACTCAATTAGTTTAACAAGAACAAAATAAAATTAAAAAATATAGTATAATTTAAAAAATATATATATAATTTATAATATAAGATAATGAGTAACATTTATCATATTTTCAGCTCAATTGGAGCATGCATGCAGCACATTATAATCTTCTCAGGGTTTACGAGCATTATTAATTCTTGCATCTACGACTAAATTCACAGCAGCTATAATAATGCTCTAGATAGAAATATTTAACCTATATGCATATATATATATATATATATATATATATATTTGAACTCTCATGATTCCTCATGATCATCATGTACCTATATAATATTAATATCCCTATTTTAATCCATTAATTAGGAAGGGATATAACACCTAGCACATGATGAATATCGATCAATGCTGTTGGACAACAACGACAGGGCATGCAGTGCTTAGGTTATAAATAGAATAGAATAACATGAACAGCCTAAAACAAGAAAACTTGTAATATTTCATTGAATCGGCTTAGTTTTTCTAACGTCAAAAACTTCTTTCTCTATCCATATTTATAAACATATATATATGCATGTATATGTGTGTATATATATATATATATATATATGCGTAAAGCCAAAAAACCAGTTTGATCCGCTTTGATGAGCAATTGTTTTTATTTTCATGTAACGATCGACGTAGACTTACCGGATAATATATACGTATAATATATATGTATGCATATATATATCGCATATATACAAATAATAATAGACGTACATAATTATGACAATTATGATTCATATGCTGCATGTTATATATAATTCTATCCATCCGTCCATCTGAATTCTAAAATGATATAATTTTTGAAATTTATTCTATTAATTCAAATTCTTAAATCAAACACTTCAAATTTAAATATAACCAAAGAGATTGCTTTTTGTCCTGCTGTTTGGGACAATATTTTGAATTCTGTATCGATGAACGTACCGGTCAAAATATTGGAACGAAATATTTCGATACCAATATTGTTTCGGAATAGTTTATACATAAAAAAAAATTATATATATAAATACATATATAAATTATATTTCAAAATAATAGTTAATATATGAATAAATTATATATATATATATGTAAATATTCTAGTCTAAATTAGGATAAAAAAAATAGTAAGAAATGAAAAAAAAAAAAGTAAAATCCTGAAATCTGGTACAAGCCGGTACATATGGCCAATACAAATGGTACAAACCGGTACGGCCAAAATTTGAGCCGATACGAAACAAACCCAATTTTTGTATTGGTCACTACTCTGGTCACTACTCTGATATGGTACGAAATTCAAAACTATGGTTTGCGATCCCTGGGACCCCGATTTTCCTTTTTTTTACATGATTTTTATATTTTTTTTACATGATTTTTTTAACATATTAAAATATTTCTTAAAAATATAATAAAAAATCACAACATTATTTAAAAATACTTCTTAAAAATCATGTAAAAAACTAAAAAGAAAAAAGAAATTGGGAACTCATAGGGAACCCAAAATCGGGATCCTTAGAATCACCCCTAGCCAAATTTAAAACCCTTATCCTCTTAAGAATCATTATCCGAAATTCTCTCTCAACTCGAATGATCCGTTTAGACTATCCCTCAATTATAGTTTGAATAGATTCATAGTTTGGAACCAACACTCAATTTCAAATTCAACTTAATTTCTTTATGATCAACGTTATCCTTCCTTCTGTATCATCTATAAAACTCGCCTAAGACTTAAATTAAATAGTACAAATTTGATAAACGGTATATAATTTATATAACATACGAATTATAAATAACTAATCTTTTATTACTACTATTTTAATAGTAATAAATTATATAACATGCAAACTATAATCTAACTTTAGCAAACCTACTTTACGTTACAAATTATAATATAAAATTATTTTATATAAATTATAAATTATATTAGATATAAATTTTTATATATAATTTAAATTTTCTATTCATTTTTTTAAAGAAAAAAAAGAAATGTACTATGTGTCCAAAAAATGTTGAGATTGAGCGATGGACACCCTGTTTAGTCATTAATTACAAACCACTGAATAAAAATTTAGAGTAGATTAGATACCATATTCCCAACAAAAATAACTTAATTCATAGGTTAAGTAATGCAGTTATTTTTTCTAAATTTGACCTTAAGTCTGGATTTTGGCAAATCTAAATTAGGGAATCTGACTATTATAAGACTGCTCTCACCATCCCCTTCAAGCACTATGAGTGGAATGTAATGTCTTTCTGTCTCAAAAATGCTCCTAGTGAATTTCAGAATATTATGAATGATATCTTCAATTCATTTACTCATTTCACCATCGTCTATATTGATGATGTTCTTATTTTCTCCAAATCCATCGATAATCATTGAAAACATTTATCTACATTTCTTGATATCATAAGACACAATGGTCTAGTGGTTTCTACAAAAAAAATTAAACTTTTTTAAATCAAGATTAGATTATTTGGTTACGACATTTTTTAAAGCAAAATCAGGCCAATCCAAAGGGCCATTGAATTTGCTGACAAATTTTTCGATGTCATTCTTGACAAAACACAACTTCAAAAATTTCTTGATTCACTTAATTATATTTCTGATTTCTATAAGGGTATGAGAAAACAGTGTCGTTCTCTATTTGAGAGATTTAGTCTCAATCCTCCATGGACAGGCATCCATACCAATCTAGTTAAACAAATTAAGGCATACGTCAAAACTCCTCCATGCCTTGGCATTCCCACTTTTGATTCATTTCGAAACAGATGCCTTTGACATATGTTATAGCGACATTTTGAAACAAATTATTTCATCAGATTCTATAAAACAAATTGTTCGATTCCAATCTAGAACCTAGAACCATGCACAACTTAACTATAGTACTATTAAAAAAGAAATATTATCTATAATATTGTGCATTTCAAAATTTCAAAGTGATTTGCTTAATCAAAAATTCTTATTAAGAATTGATTGCAAAAGCGCTAAATATATTTTAAAAAAAGATGTCCAAAACATTGCATCAAAACATATTTTTGCATGATGGCAAGCGTTTTAAGTGTTTTTGGTACATTTCTCTCTCTTTTTTCTTTTTCTTTTTCTTTTTTTAAACAAATTTAAACATAATTATTTTACATGTAAAATAATTATGTTTAAATTTGTTTGCCAACTACATTTATGAATAATATTATTTGAATAAGATAATAATTATTTCTCAATTTAAATTCAATATGAAATATTAAATTCAAATAATACTATTTTAAGATACTTTCCTTTCATTACCTGTCAGATATTTGTTAAAACATACTTTTTTCCTCTATGCATTACATTATTAATAAATTTTTTTTTTTTTATTAAAACCATATTATTTTTTACAAATAATCGTTTCATTTCTAAACTTGCTAGCTCCTCCCTAGTATATACATACATATATATATATACATATATATACGTACATATATATACATATACCAATACAAGAAAAATTGGCATTAGCGACCAAAAGAACTATTTGTGATTAAAACAAACTAATAGCAACTAAAATAGACTATTTACAACTAATAAATGGTAACAAATAAGTATATTTCTTGTAGTATACACACGTCCTATCATGAAGTTAGAAATGAGGATCGGAACTGAAGAAGGAACAAAAAGGTGCACCGGCCAACTCATTTGAATTTGGAGGCATTAAGGTAGATAGAGTAGTTTAAAGAAAATAAAGCTAGTTCAATTGATGTGCATCTTGTATTGATTGTCTATATAGATGATTACAAAATTTTAAATTACTATATAAATGTAGATAGCTATATGTAACTAAATATTTGAGTGAATAACGGAATATAAGATAACTTCTTGATAAGCTATGTAACAACAACAGTTTTGTATTCCTTAGGCTTATCCTCATCTGATTCATTGGATTGTTTGTTACCTAACTTCTCGTGACACACACACACATACATATATATATATATATATATATATCTTTAACATCCTCCTTCACGGTGATGGAAAGGTCCTGGACCATTAACTTGTCACGAAGGAGTAGGAAGTGTTAAGAAGAGAGACCCTTAGTGAATATATCAGAAGGTTATGTAGTATTAAAGATATATTTGACCTGGATATCCTTATTGAAAAGTTTTTCTAAAAAAAAATGATAGTCCACCTCTATGTGCCTAGTGTGAGATGGAAAACTGGATTAAAGAAAAAAGCCAAAACACCAATGTTATCAACCCATAGGTAGGGAGCATTTGTGAGTGGAATATGGAGTTCCTAGAATAACATTCTAACCTAATAAAGTTCAGCCATTGTGAAAGCTATATACCTGTATTAAGCTTCTATGCTCGACCTGGCTACAACTGGTTGCTTCTTAGTAGACTAAGATTTGAGACAGGGTCCAAGATAGATTCAGTAGCCAGAAACTTCCTATCATCAGGACATCTCGTCTAATCAGAGTCACAAAAGCCATTAAGCTGAAGTGTGCCTTTGTTGAATTGGAGACCAAAATATAAGGTACCCTTAAGGTCCCTCAACACTCTTTTGGCAGCAACAAGATGATATGTGGTGGGACGGTGTAGGAATTGACATAATTGATTCACACTAAAAAAACGGTCTGCTCATGTGAGGGTAAGATATTGTAGAGTTCCCACTAAAGTACAATAACAGTGGGGTTAGATAATAGATCACCCGAAAATTTGGAGAGTTTTGCACCTGAGATGCAAGGAGTTAGAGCTAGTTCAGCACCAACCATTTTTGTGCGATGCAATAAATTAGTAGCATATTTTCCTTGATTAAGATGTAGTCCAGCAGAGATCTTGGTGATTTGGATTCCCAAAAAATAAGAGAGTGGGCCAAGATCTTTAACAGAAAAATCACAACCAAGATTAGTAATAAGATCATCAATATAAGCGGAAGAATTGCTTGTAAAAATTGTGTCATCAATATAAATATGCATAAAGACTGAGATGTTGTTGTGATGAAAAGAAAATATGGTGGTGTCAATAGTTCAGCCAATGAACCTGAGAGCTATAGTGCTTGGGACAGTCTCAAGAAGCTTGTTAATGAAAGTCCATAGATAGACTTGTTCAACCTGCACACATAGTCACAAAGATAGGGATCCTCAAACCCTTGAGACTGCTCCATATAAACTTCTTCTTCAAGATAACCATATAGAAATGCACTAGATATATCAAGTTGGCGAATAAATCAATCATGGTGCATAGCTAGAGCCAACACTAGTATGATTGTAGCTGATTTAAAAACAGGACTAAAGGTCTTATTAAAATCAATCCCATGAATTTAATCAAAAATTTTTGCTACTAATCTAGCCTTTTACCGATCAATACTCTCATCTGATTTTTGTTTGATCTTAAGCACCCACTTCTTTCTCACAACTTGTTTATGACAAGGTCGAGGACACATAGGGTTCAAGTTTGATTAGCTAGTAGAGCATTGTATTCAGCCTGCATAGCATCAATCCATTGCTAGTCTCCCACTACCTCTTTATATGTGCGAGGTTCATAAGGTAAGATTATATATATATAGTGGAGAGAGCTTTGAGTGAATATTTGATGGAGTAGTAGAGATGATAGTCTGAAATTGTTTAGGTTGCAAGGAGTTGGTCTTGGAACATGTGGTGATTTGAGGGAGCATGTGTATGTGTTTCTTTATGGTATCAGTGTCAGGTTAACTTATGATCGATATGAGCTCCTACAACCTATTAACGAAGATGATATCGAAAATACTGGTCCACATATGAGGTAGCACGTTGAGAAGTCTCACACGGCTTAGAAACAAATTCCTCCTATTATGTCTTTTAAAAAGAGAAATGGGTGTTTCATCTTTAATAAAGGCATGGGACCCAACTCAGAAATTTTTCTTGAGAGAGAGGGGCCTGCGTTTGTTTGTTTTCCCTGTTCATAGCGAATTAATTATGTTAAAGAGGTTGAGCATACAAAGAACCTTATCGATCGTGTCTATGATACTAACTGCATCCTTTCCCGTTCAGACAGATGATTGGGTCCAAATATTCTGAATATGCCAATTAAATATCTAGTTTGATTGCAGAGATTTCGGTGAAAAAGACATGAAAAAATTATCACCCCCCATCAACCACATAAGAGAGAGAGAGAGAGAGAGAGAGAGAGAGAGGAAAAACCAGATTCCATTTCAATCTTCAGAATTTGGTGCTAAATAGATACAGCATAGTGCGTACTATAATTCAACATTATATTAGAATCCTTCTGTTTTGTGTGGTCCTATATATTCGTCAACTTGGTGCAGCATCACATATTATCAAGGTATTAACATTCTAGAGAGAGAGAGAGAGAGAGACTCTCACACATTCACAGGCAGATCGGAAAAGAGGGCTATATATGGAGCTGAATCATGAACAATGTTTCCTAGAAGAATTACTAGCTCTAAGAGAGGACACTTCGAAAATCATCCCTCCACAGATGAATCATGAGGTCTTCTCTAATGGCTGCACTTTTGATTACTTTGAGCAAAACCCAGCCATTTTTTTCCCAGAAGGATTCTCTCCACAGCAGCTTGAACAAAACTTGGATACCTCCAACATCACTTTCAATCAAGTCTATTCTCCATTTGGCAATGAGTTCTCAGCTCCACAGATTACTGATTCATCACTTAACAATACACTGCCTTTTCCTGTTCAAGAAGACTATGATCCATTTGCCATAATGGAAGAAAAAGAGCTGGCTATTCTTGGGAATGAAATTCACAATTTGGAATTGCAATCTTCTTGCAAAGATGAACCAATCCAATTCCAATCCCCAGAAGCTCAAGTTTTCAGCATGGGAAAGAATCGAGCTAAGAGGTTGCAGGGCCAGCCATCAAAGAATCTAATGGCCGAGAGAAGAAGAAGAAAGCGGTTAAATGACCGCCTTTCAATGCTAAGATCCATTGTTCCTAAGATAAGCAGGGTAAAGCAGTAAGACCCATTTTTCTAACTTCTTTTTGGACAACAATTTCCTAATTAAGCGTAAATTGTTTCATATTAATTTATATGGATTAAGCTGATTTGCTTTGGATTTTGATCTCAAAGATGGACAGGACCTCTATACTTGGAGACACTATAGATTACATGAAAGAACTCCTAGGGAAAATCAATAATTTGCAACTAGAAACTACTGAAGCTAATCCTAACAGTACAGAAATTTCCAAGAATTTAAGACCAAATGAAGTCTTGGTGAAAAATTCACCAAAGGTAAGGACTATTTGTAGTTCCTAAGTAGAGACTGCATGTGCAAACCCATTAATGTGTTTCATTAAATGAAAAAAATATATCATTTTAAGAGTGATATTATTGTAATTTTAAAAAGTTTTTAAAGACAAAACTGTTTAAGCTTGCATGAACAGTTCCGAATGGAGACTGTATGTAGACTAACTTTTACTAGAATTTGCAGTTTGATGTGGAGAGAAGGAATGTGGATACCAGGATTGACATCTGCTGTGCAGGGAAGCCAGGGTTGCTGCTACTGACACTGAGTAACTTAGAAGCATTAGGCCTTGAGATTGAAGAATGTGTAATTAGCTGTTTCAATGACTTTAAAATGCAAGCATCTTGCTCAGAGGTATTTAATATAACTTATCTGCTTAATTTCCTTTCTGTTGAGGTTTTTGGTTTTTCTTTTGTCATTGTCTTCACCCTTGTCATGGCAATAACAGGATATGGACCAGAGAGCCCTACAAAGTTCTGAAGATATAAAGGAAGCATTGTTCAGAAACGCAGGTTATGGAGGAAGATGTCTTTAAGGATAAAAGAATACAGGAAGAGAAAAATAAAATACTTGGGGTAGAATTTTAGATATTCGTTTTCAAATCTCTGTATTTTGAATAAGCTTTTACAAGTGAGAGGTTGAAGTTTTCCTCTTCCATCTTTTGTTTTTTGTTTTCCACCTTCGAATAAGAGATGTCTGTCTCTTGAAAGCCATCAGCTGTGTAATTTTATCCACAAAACTGCTTTTTCTACGTTCAGTCGCCACATGAGTTGAAATGAATTAATGTTTTGGGGGTTATTTTGCGACACAGATCCCACGGTATGGCACAGAAATTCAAGGTTTCTGATCATGTCCATGATCATGTCCAGATAGATCACCATGGAACTATCGCCCTTTTTACCATTTAAAGATCATCATGTGATTCATGTCGAGTATTTTATAGAATTATTTTTTATTTAATATTTATTATAAAATATATTGTATAATTATGTTATGGATATATTATTACTCTTTTCTTTTATCAAAAAAGAGAAACAGTCAAATTTAGAAGAGTGGTATACAATTGTAAAATTTATAAATGTGGTATAATATTTTGAAAATACTAAAATTTATTATTAAAAAAATAATTTTTATGTGATCTAATAATTTTTTTTAAAAAAATTATGCAATACTTACTTATTTATTTTATAACTATAAATATTATTTTTTAATCTAAAAAAAGTGATGCAAAAGCTGCTTTCCATAAGCTTCACCATCAACAGCAACATGCCAACATTAATACCGTTGTCTTTGCCAATGGTATTTGCCCATAGATGTTGTGCTATGCCCTGGGGTTAAAAGTGTAATAATTTCTTAGCATTTCGCTCCGGTGGTACTGCTGCAACCCTTGTTGTACCGTTCCACGAAACAAGATATTTGTTATGTTATTATGTCTTCTTAATTTATCTATTTGTTGTGCTCTTAGTGTAAATTATATTTATTTATTTATTTTTCTTTTTATTTCAAATATTTTTTAAGCATGTTTAAATATTTTTAAACAAATCAATATATTAATAGTTATTTCTTTAATCTTTAATCATTATTATATTTTTTTCAATTTTCATACAAAATATAAATCTTAATACAACTTTTTCAAATTTTAATTCAACTTTTTTAAATCTTAAAATAATAATAATATTAAAAAATAAACTAAACTCATCTCAATTTATCTTATTTTTCAATTCAAACTGGGCTTTAATAAATTTTTAAAAAAATACATAAATAATCAAAATAAAAAAATAAAGTAAGACGAGATAATAATATTACTTTTTCTCCATATATTATATTTGGTTAGGAAAAATTTTACTTTTCTCTGAAAAGCTTAAAGTAAAAGAATTTGCCAGCTCCGAAATTTCTACTAAACTCCTCGGGGGTTTTAATAAAAATATTATAATCATAAAAAAATTTATAAAGTAAATTTATAAATTAATATAATTTTATATGATATATTATATTTATATTTATAATAAAATTAATTTTATTATCTAACATATGATCACATTAACTCATTAATTTATAAATTTATTTTTATAAAAATATTTCTTTATAATTAAAATATTTCTACTTGACAAATGAACACAGACTTGAATGACATGTTATCAACTATCATAAAAGGGTTCGACCAACAACCAATAAAAATAAGAGTTTTCTTAGGAGTTGGCCCATGCTAGTGGGATTGGCTTCCTCCAGTGACCTCACCCCTGTGACGGCGACCACCGGCGACCTCCTACCTTCTCCCGACAGCTTTAAATTCGAAATTGATCTGTTATGGCATGGATGGTGTCGCATACCACCACCAACGGCGATAGGGGCTAGATTGAGCCGAACTCTTCCTATAAATTCATTTTCATTTTATTTTTTTATTTATTTTTTTATTATGCTTTTTATTATATTTTTTTCATTTTATTTTTTTTATTGTATTTTTTATTATATTTTCTATATTTTGTTTTTTTATTGTATTTTTAAAAAAAATTATTGTATTTTTATAGAAATTATAAAGGTTATAGAGGGGGACTATTTTTACGCTAGAGACAGTTAAACCGATCCCAACGTCTTCCTAAAAATAAAACAAATTGTACTCAGATTTAAAGGATATATATTTATTTATATAATAAGATAAGTTGAGTTGAGTTGAAATATTTTATAAATAACAATAAAATTATTGAGTTCATAATATGTTGATATGAAAATCTCTATATCCAAATGGACCCATAATATTGCTTAATTAATTCGTTTTTCTTCTTATGGTTAAATCAACCAGCAGCCATTAAAAACAAAAATTATATCGAATCCGAGGATATAGTAATACAGAAATGATATTTTTATGGCGGGATTTTCGAGATTGAGAATCTTGATGATAAGAATATTTTTTTTTTTTTTATATAGTGATTATATATATATATATTAACATTATGATTTTTTTAAAATTAAAATAATTAAAAATATATATATTAAAAAAATCAATTAGACGGGCGCCATTTGTAAGTATAGCATCATTTTTATTATTTATAATAATATAATAATTAGCTTATGTTATGAATTGTAATGAACGAACGAAACAGCAGCCGCCTCCTGTCCCACCACTAAAATTATGTGAATGACCCCACCGCTATTATTTTAAAATCTGCATAGTGACTTGCATAGTGACTTGCATAGTGACTTGCATAGTAACTTGCATAGTAATTTCAACGCCTATAAATATGGGCTTCAGTTGTAATGAAATTCATAAGAAAATAGAGAGAGAAAGAAAGTTTCAGAGAGTTTCTTTTATATTTCTCTTGCGATAGTAGTAGTTTTCTTTTTAGTTTTATAACACGTTATCAACACGAGGTTCTACCGATACTGAAGCTAGTGGTCTTCTACTTCAAGTAAGTTTTTCAATATATTATTTGCAGTTCTCGAGATAAATATTAAAGGTAATATTGCTGAATATTACTTCATAAAATTTTACTTTTATTCTCATGATAATGTGAATATATTTCTTAAATTTACAGATTTATTTTTGTAATATAATGTCAAATATTGAAATTTATTACTATTGACATTTCTGAAAAATGTTATTTATCCAGGATCCTTGATGAGATCTATTTGGATATGATGATGAACTTGAAAGATACAATCATAGAAGAAAATCATGTGTCCCTGAAGGACCGTGCTGTGTATCTCATGATGAAAAATCATCTTACTGTGTGAAATGAATTAAGAGAGTGATATAAGCACCAGAAGATGTAATCCTCTCAAAAGATCATTATGACTTATTGCACCTGAAGTTGCAAGATTTTAAGAGTGGTATTGAATATTTTGCACTCTTTAAAATTAGCTCAATATTAAAATTATGCAGTGAAAATGCTACTGATGATGATATATAAAAGAAGACATATATTATTTTTCATACTTCGAATGTGCTCCTGCAGTAACAATATCGAGAGTGAAAGTTCAACAAATATTCTGAACTTTTATTTTGTCTTCCAGTAATTGAGCTAAATAATGAGTTTTTGTTATACCAGTTACGTCCTATTAATAATATCGAATTTACACAATTCTCAGAAGTAAACAGTGCATCCTTTCAAAGGAATTAAGGGCGTAGACGTGGTAGAAAAATTATAGAAGTGTTGGTCCCAAAAGCGACAACACTAAAGATGATAAAAATATATCGTATCACCAGAAGTGATCCAACTCAGAGAAGGGTAAAGGCCCTCAGAATAATTCTTCATAAAAAGATGAAGATGTTTGTCATAGATGTAGTATGACTAAACAGTAGTCACGTACCTGTTGTACGGCCATACACTTGATTTACTTATACTAAGCTTTTATATATAAGCTTATTAATATTTCATGTGTTTTGAAATAATGAAATATCGTTGCCTGAAGCACGATAAGAAATTACTTGGGATAATAAAGCCCTGTTTAAATTTGATCCTCTTACAAATAAATGTGAACCAGAAGTTCAGAGGATTATCTATCTGCAAAATGTTGCAAATCAATTACATAATGTATTTAATGACACTAAAGGTGTTGTAAAATCATATATTACTGCTGTTAATGCTTAAGCAAGAATTAAAGTCCCTGAAGGACGAGTTGTTAAAACAGCAATAAATGAGTCTAAGATACGTCTGAAGCGTTGAAGACCTATTGGTGCACGAGAAAAAGAACAAAAAAATCGGTGCTCATGAAGAGACCATATTTTCTGTATAAAATATAATCCTCCTGAAGAGGAAACCTCCTGAAGAGGTAACTCCTGAAGAGTGTAACTCCTGAAAAGGTAACTCCTGAAGAGTGTAACTCCTGAAGAGTATAACTCCTGAAGAGAAAACTCCTGAAGAGTATAAACCTCCTGAAGAGGAACCTCCTGTAGAGGTGTTTCATGAAATGTTTTCCCCTGGAGAGGAACAATGAGATCTCAATACATTTCATGAGTACTAAAAAAATTTATGGATAGAAATAAAACTGTTGTCGACAACATATATGATAACACTTGACATTACCAGAAGTAATGAAGAAAGTGAGCCAAAAACCGTCGAAGAATGTTGACGTAGAAATGATTGGCCAAAAATGAAAAGCAGTTATTAAAATTGAATTAAACTCGCTAGTGAAGCGAGATGCATTTGGACCTGTTGTCCAAACACCAAAGGGTGTAATATCTGTCAAATATAAGTGAGTATTTATACAAAAGCGTAATGCGAAATGAAATTGTGCGGTATAATTTGTCGCACAAGGTTTCCTGCAGAAACCCGAGAATAGTTATGAGGAAACATATTTCCTTGGTATGAATGCAATCACATTCATATTTTTAATCGATTTGGTTATTACAAAAGGATTAGATATGCAGTTAATGAATGTGGTCCCTGCATATTTATAAGGATTATTAGATCATTACATATATAAAGATATACGATACTTGAAGCATTTAATCCAAGTACATTTAGGAGTATGTACTTTATAAAGCTTCAGAGATCTTTATATGGGTTAAAGCAATCCGGACGCATGTGGTATAATTGAATCAACGAGTATCTATTGAAAGAAGGATTTAAGAATAATCCTATATGCCCATATGTTTTATCAGAATCCGGATTTGCCATTATTCCAGTTTACGTTGATGATTTACCTTGTTAGAACTCCTGAAGAGATTACAAGGGCTACTATAAATTCAAGGAATGCATTTGAAAAGAAAAGATCTTATTATTCAATTGATAGATGAGTTACAAGAATTTGAGACTTCTAGCCTCATCTCTCAAATGCATTTGCTCTTCATAAAGCAACATACCATCCTTATCTAAAGGATTAGGCAGTCGAAATGAAGAGGCAAGTAAGGATTTTAAATCCTTATTCTCTTGCTTTAAGTCTGCAATTTTTCTGTCAGACTCTTGAACGAGTCGTTGAAGTACGGAAACCTTCTCGTTAAGCTCCTCAATTCCACGATTTTTGGATTGTAATCGGTTGGAAAATCCGACTATAGAGGAGGAGTATCGGGTGCCGAGAGTCACCAGCTCATAAACAGCTTCACGATCTGACTTATTAGCCAGATCATTTGCTTGCTGTAACATGGCACCTGCGGAAGATGCAGGAACAACTTGTAATTGAGGTGAAGGACACCTCATATGTTGATCGTGAGAAATAGTAAAAGGAAATTGATGAGCCATTGGAAATTTGCAGAATAAGAATACAAATACAGATGAATTATAGATATGAGAAGAAGATTTGATGCGTACTAAATGAAGCTAAAGACGGTTCTTATAGAAATGGAAATAAGAATAAGACAAAGCATCATCTCTTCAAATCTCACTTTACAAGATATGCTGGATGCATAATTTCAAAAGCCAGCGAGATTAATTACAGCTATCCCTATTTTCTTGTAAACGCTGAACCTCTGCCATTAGCTACTGTTGTTGACTTTGTATCTGAGCTCTCTCTCGTTCCAGCTCTTCTACTCGTGTCTTCAGGTCACGAGAATACCAATCTACAAGTTTCTTCAGCTCCTTGTTTTCTTGTCTTAAATCTTTATTTTTACTATCTTTAGTTGCAAGCGTTTGATGCAACTCAGATATTTGAGTTTTAAGATGATCAACCTCACTCGTTCTCGCCAGTAGCCTCTGAGACATGGTTGTAAGAGAGGCTGCATATTGAGCACTGAGGGTTCTTGATGCTGCAACAATTTCAGGATCGGATTTACTAGAAAGATATATCCCTGCTCCTATCATGGTGTTTACAGCCTCAGGAGAAAATATAAGTGGTTGAGGTATAAAATGTTCGTGGTTTAAATCTGGGACATTAGAATTTCTATCAGACATAATATCGTTCTGGATGAACAACAACTGAATCTATGAGGAATGCGAGATCTTTTTGCTGGAGTAAACCAATGGTAAAATTGGTTATATTTAAACAACAACCCGAAGGTTTCAAATCTCTTCAAGATCTCGTTTGTCCACAATGTCAAGCGGATTTGATTTTCCGCCGAACCGATAATATTAAATCTCAAAGCTTTTACAGCTTTTAGCATACATAGATGGTTTCCAATGTTATTTCCACCGTATATAAACAAGTTCTCCCTAATAACGCCGAATGAGGGGGAGAAAATTTTAGATGAAAATATTATCATACTCTCTCTAATGCATTATTTAGTTGGAGATCGTGTTTGAATTCTTAACTTGTTATATATACTGAAATCATATTTGCTTATTACTTGAAACACTAACGCATATTATCAGGGGGAGTTTAAGTATTACTGCAGGTATCAGATTTCTATTAAGTCTGTCAATCAGATATTATTTTTCATCTTCAAATCACTCAGAAATTATTGCAATTCATGAAACAAGTCGAGAGTATATTTGGCTGAGATCAATGACTCAACATATCCAAGAAAAGTGTGGTATTTCATAATCAGTGATAGCTCAACAATTTCATACGAAGATAATGCTGCTTGTATCATTCAAATCAAATGAGGATATATCAAAGATACGATCAAGTGATAATCTGGCAGATTTATTCACGAAGGCATCACCAACTGCGACATTCAAGAAAATTGTGCAGAATATTAAAATGTGAAGACTCAAAAATCTATCGTCATGCACTTTCCAGGGGGAGTAAAAGTCCTGAAGACTTGTGCTGATTGTACTCTTTTTCCTTCGCTAAGATTTTATCCCACTGGGTTTTCCTTTGCAAGGTTTTAATGAGGCAATCTTAAAACACTTGTGGATACATAAGACTGTACTCTTTTTCCTTCGCCATTGGTTTTTCTTCCCACTGGGTTTTTCCTTGGCAAAGTTTTAACGAGGTAGATTCTTTATGGGTGGTCATTCAAGGGGGAGTGTTATGAATTGTAATGAACGAACGAAACGGCAGCCGCCCCCTGTCCCACCACTAAAATTATGTGAATGACCCCACCACTATTATTTTAAAATCTGTATAGTGACTTGCATAGTGACTTGCATAGTAACTTGTATAGTAATTTCAACGCCTATAAATATGGGCTTCAGTTGTAATGAAATTCATAAGAAAATAGAGAGAAAGAAAGTTTCAGAGAGTTTCTTTTATATTTCTCTTGCGATAGTAGTAGTTTTCTTTTTAGTTTTATAACATATTATTATTTCTTTTAATTATAGGAGCCGAGGGCCTCCCAACTTCACTTTCTAATCGATAGGAATCTTTTGACATGACCAGAATTTGGCCTACTTACTTTTTGGAAGAATTATATTGCCCAACGTCTATGGATATTATTGAACAATGATCTGCAAAAAGTCCCTGGCCAGCAAGTTAAAGGAAAAAAAAAGTTACGTACTCACGAGTCAATATAATTTTACATATAATCGTGATTGGATAATTCTTATATAATTATTTTAAAAAATAATAAATTTATTATTAAAAAAATTATATTTTTTTATATAAATCTCATAATTTTTTTTTTTTAAATAATTACATGACAGTATCTCAAATCACAAATATATATATATATATATATATATTTTCTCATATAATTTTTAAAGAGTGACACCGGAGATTGATCAGACTGTCCCCAGCATTAAAAGTAACCTAATTATTTTGGGTAGCCTTTTGACAATAAATACAATAAAATAAAATAAATTACAATAAAAAATATAATAAAAAATATAATAAAAAATACAATAAAAAACATAATAAAAAATAAAAACATAATAAAAAATATAATAAAAGAATAAAATGAAGATGAATTTAGAGAGAATCGGCCCTCAGCTGAACGGAGCTACCGAAGGCGGCGGTGGCAGACACCACCCACCCCATCAGGACTAACAGACCCATTTCGAAATTAAAGCTGTCGGGGTTTCGTCGGAGGTCGTCGTGGGTTGTCGTCGTAGGGGTGAACTCGCCGGAACTCGCCGGTCCCGATGGGGTGGGCGGTGTCAGCCACCGCTGCCAAAGGCGGTGAGCTGCTTTTCTCAAGCGGATCAACCCCAACTTTTCTCATTTTTAAAAGAGGGATTTACATTTGTACATGGATCCAACTGAGGTCCCGTCTAAGATTAAAAAAAAAATTATATATTTTTTAAGTATTTAATAAAATTAAAAAATCACAATATTATTAAAAATAAATTATTAATTACTATATAAATTAATAATTAAAAATCTACAATTGGACTTTCCAATCATTCTATCTCTGAGTTTAGTATTTCAATTTTCAAAAAGGATACGTGTATACAGGAATGATGGTCGATGGTCATTTTTTTCTTCTTCTTTTATGCCCAATAAATTGAGATACATCACCTAATTACATACGATAATATGTTCATATTGGGATCAGGGTTATAAATTTGTGTACAAATTTAATTACTTGGATTAATACATTTATTATTAATAAAAATAAAAATAAAAATCAAGGCCAAAATACTCTCATTAATGGAATATGTTTTCTCTCTCGCCTTAATAAGTTTTCAGCTTAATTCGATCGGAAAACTCATGTATATATAGTCCATTAACGGTCGATCGATGCGCCGGTCTTTTATAATTAGTCGTGGCCGGCCGATACGTACAAAAAGGTGGTGGACGTATATATAACAAGTTAACATGGACGTACGACTATAAGCTTTGAACAATATAAAGCTAAGTACTTTTAACAACGATCGATGCGGTTAGATTAAAGTTAATTTTTGTACGTAAGCTAATTGCAAATTACGGTTTTAAAGATCTGCATGATAGCCTTGTACGCAAGTAGGCCGCATGCATGCTTGTGGTAAAACGAATTAGATCTTGCCATGGCTTACGTTTTTCGGCTGATGATCTCAATACATGATATCAGTACTTGGGAAACGATTCCGATCCACGAAAAGAAAAGAAATTAATGTCCAGACGAGGAAATTTATTGCTTGTGATCGGTTATTTTTTATAAAAATAATTATTTTTTTATTAAAATGAATGTTTTTATTTTAAAAAGTTATTTATAATCGTAAATAATTTATAAAAAATGCTAATTTTTCTTGTAATTAAATAACTTAACACCAGATGATAAGTCCGGAAGAAAACCTTCCGGAAATTGTCAAATTAGACTTGATTTATTTTTATAGATGAGATGAAATTAAAATTAAATTAAATTAATATATTATTATATATTTTTTTAATATTAGTTTTTTTTTTTAATTGAAAAATTGACTTTTTTATTTTATTTTATATAAAAATTTTAAAAAATAATAATAATAATAATAAAATAAGGATGTTTACAAAAATGAACAAAAACATTTTACTTGAATGAATTAGGCTTCTCTGCGCGTACTGATGTACTAATGATCCAACGTCACCATAAGATACCTTATTTCACTGGTTGCCAGTGATGGGGGCCGGAAAATGAACATGCATGGTCGAAACAAAACAGTAAAGTTAGGACAAGATCATCAGGATGATGCATGTTGATGTTGCAGTGTCCAGCAACGTAGATATAGGCATGTTTATTTTGGTTTTGAATTCAGGAACCTGAATTTAAAGAATGAGTAACTTTTTTTAAACTTTTTGAATGAAAGTGACAAGATTATTGAAAAACAAAAAAATAAAAAATCAGGATCGGACTAAGTAAAACTCGACTCGAATGAACGGGCCTATGTGGATATTATATATATATATATATATATATATATATGACAAACATTATTTTGGCTTGGGTTTCGGTATATTCAATTCACATGGTAATTCCCTTAACATGATTGGCCCCCGCTTTGAAACAGGTCGTTTCGGTATATTCAGTTCACATATTAATTCTCTTAACATGATTGGCCTCCGTTTTGAAACAGGTCGAGCATGATATATATATATACCATTATTAGTGCTCCTAAGTTTTGTGATGAAGGACTGGATAATTGTTGAACCAAACAATTAGGGTTTGCTAGCTTTTGGGTGCTAGTTCTGTAGCTCAACCCAACTTTCAGTAATTGGGCTTTCTTTCTAGTTGTTTCATTTTATCACATGATCTCTGTTGCTTTTTTCTTATTCTTTCGATCTCTTGAAATAATCTGCTTATATCCATTTTTAACAAACATAGTACTACCAGATAATCGGTGGAGATATTCATATTTCATGTATACATGCAAAGAGGATTCCTATAGCGAGACCCCACAAAACTATTAAACTTATAAATTAATATGATTTAATCCAGTATGTTGAATCTATTTTATAATAAAAAATATCTAATTTACATTTTAATATATAAATATATTAAATTACATCAATTTATGAATTTATTTTATTAGATTTCTTGGTAGTTAAAACATTTCTAACGTGCCAATAGAACCAGCACTTTCCATACCAACCAACAAAATGTACGTCCATTTGTACCCAGCCAAACCACTTAGATCTGATTTAGATTGGAAGATAAGATAAGTTGAAATGAGTTTAATTTATTTTTAATATTATTATTATTTTGATATTTGAAAATTTTAAATTAATATTTGAAAAAGCTGTATTAAAATTTATATTTTGTATAAAAAATTAAAAAAATATAATGATGAATTTGAGATGAGTTGATACGAATTCGTCTCGACTACAAATCCAAACCGGCCCTTAATACTCCAATCTCAATTAATGCAAACCCGCATGCACTCGTCATCATCGTCACCAACCAGGTGTAACATGCACACCAACCCCATTTTCAATTTTCTGATCTACTTTTAAAAATTCATCAATATATAAGTTCGTTGATGAAAGCAAGGGCTAATAATTATGTGTTGTGATGATGCGATAATTACGATAAATATATGAAATAATCAAAAAAAAAATAAAAGAAAATTAATATAGAAATTTACACGATTTAACGATATGCCTATATTCATAAGAGCGAGCAGTAAAATTTTACTATCAACCAAATTAGGATCATATCATATTTATTTATATAACCTTAAGTATACGGACATATTTAAAAAAATTTATAAGAATATTCCTATATCATAGCTTGTCTGCTTGCTCGCTCTGCCATTTGTCGCTTGCCCGCTCGTTTTTTCTAGGATTCGGTCTTCTTTTGATTATGTTATTCTGCATGATTGGTCTTCTTTTATTTGGTTAACCGCGTTGTAAGCAGATGCCAGAGCAAAGTGATCACAATCGAAGCGTGTCGGTATTGATGCCCGGGGACTAGGTTTCGAAGTTCATAGCAATGGCTTGTTCTGTCGGACTCCACTATATGCAAAGATTATCAAAATTCAAGTGCATAATTAGGATCACAAATTTCCCCCGACAGTAGTACTCTTGGAAATAGTTAGGCTGCAGGCTTGATCTTCACTCTTCAGTGTTGTAATTTGTATGGCCTTGCGATGGAGATCATATATATTAGCATTACATATGAGACATTAATTGAAGTCCTTTCGAATACGTGTTTTTGATTGAATGATTTATCTTTTTTAATATGGGATCTGCCAAATTAAATTTACCCACCTTATAATGCGATTGGATAATGAGATAAAATGAGATAATTTAAAAATAAATATAAAATATTGTTAAAATATTATTTTTAGTAGATTATTATTTTAAATTTTGAAAAAAATTGAAATCTTTTTTTTTTTTTTTTTGAAGAAATAGTTTCAATTCATTGAAACCAAATAAGCATGAAGCCTACAATATGATCATACAGATCAACTAATTATATACTGATGCTCATCTTTTGAAACTCTTTAAACTATAAATTTGAAAGACTAACAACTGCTAAAAGTAGTTACTACAATCTCATCTTCAAATATGAGAGCACTAAGATTCTACGGATTTAAAATTCGGGACACTATTTCTTTATTTTACATTTTCTCTATACAAACAAAATATACAACACAACCAACAAAATACAACAAGAAAAGACACAAAACACAACTAACGGCTACTGGTGACGCATGAAAACCACGCGCCACACTAGGCATTGGAAATCATCGGCCGAGGAAAAGCTACTCCCTCAGATCCACCAAGAGACACCAACAGCAAGAGGGATCCACCGAAAAACGAAGGTGCGTTAAAGCTATCTACGCATTCAGTCTCTGCGCGTTTGGAGCACGCGCCCCTCCGTTCGACAAAATCTCCCGATGACAACTCGATCGGCAGTCGTAGGGAACGGTGGCAGGGCGCGTGTTGGCCTTAAGGATTCCAGCAACTCCGACCTACAACAGCCATCAAAACCAAGAAATCCGAAAATCCACCAATAACAACACAGACCACGGTGGACGGAAAAAAGAAAGGAGAAGAAGAAATGAGAGAAAGAAAATGGAGGAGGAACGGAACCGGAGCTCCACCCTCCTCACTAGTGCTGGTAGCTGTTTTTAAGAAACCCTAGGAGAGAAAATCGCCTTATCGAGAGAGAGAGAGAGCCGGCACCCACCAATCTTTCAATTGAAATCTATATCTTACGTGAAAATTAAAAAAAAATTATAATAATAAAATAAAATAAAATAAAATATTTTCATTAGTCAAACAAATCAAATTGACAGAATAACTCATCGATGGTCACCATCCCCCTTGTAGTCGCCACATATGAAAGTAAACATTATAATTATAATAAATGCCAATGGAGGGATCAAATACAACCATAAATACCAATTACGTCTATAGTACTGCATGAATAAGTCGTAGGGAAATCAGTTTTTGTAGTGAGTGTATTTGTGCACATACTTATACTTTTTTCACAAAGAAAAGAAAATCAACAACCATTGATCAGTGTGAGGAGATTTTTCCCCAACCCAAGCAATGAAGTCCTAGGGGTCAATTTGGTAAAGCAAGACGAGAAGGTCTAGTCCAAAGCCACTCGACCTATTGGCCCAACTCGCATAAGAATCAGCAAAATTAAAACTTGAAGGGTGATAGTTCTACATATTAGGAAATTTCATAACTCAATCCATACGAGTTAATAAATTGCATAAGAGATGAGACTTGTCATCTTAGAGTTTCCTCCAAGCGACGTCAACACTCAAGTACATGTCCAATCAAACAAACAAGAAATAAGGAGAACTTTTGATCTCTTGACAATGAGACATTGACGAACAATTAATGAAACTCACAAAAAGGAGCAGACAAGAAAACCATATCGCATTAATGGTGTTACAATCCAAACTACACGTCGCATTAATAATGGCATCCAAAAGTCACTCCACATTAAAAGATTCTGACAAATAAACAGTGAAAAGAACAAAGAGCCCACATGGACAAGAACGATCTGTCCCCCTAAGCTTCTAGTATAAATAGAAGCCTTCCAGGTACAAAAAAACTTTTTAGACTCTCATTATTTACAAGCTTTCAAGGACATTCATAACTAACTTAAGCATCAAAAAATCCACAGTCCTTAAGGTCGCTCTCTCCCTTCTTTCTTTTTCATTGTTTTGTAGGCCCAATCCAAAATAATCAAATTGTTAAGACACAATTCATAAGTGTGCAAAACACGACGTTAATAATCAATTTATAAAAAAAAATGCAATGAGTTGACTTGGTATGACAAAAATATGAGTAGTGTTGGGCTTAAATTAAGTATCACAGGATATCACTAACACTAGCAAGATAGAATGTTTGAATAAGGGATATTTTTTATTGAGTAATGTTATATATAGTTGTGGAGTGTGCAATCGATATGCAGTCTTTTTAAATAAGGGTGGTCTACTACTAAGAAACTAATTTTTTTCACTTTTTTTGAATCGATATATAAGTACCATTTTTCTTCTTTATATGTAAAATTTGATATCACACTCGTAAATAAATATAATTACTTTTTATTTTTATTATAAAATAAATATAACGTATCACATAAAATTATATCAAATTTTAAATGTATTTTTATAAAATTTCTTTATAATTTTAATATTTATCATAAATAAATAGACAATTTGAGAAAATTCAAGAAACACACCTGTGGCAATTTCTTCTCAACATCGCCATTCTTTGTAGTAATTATTTTTATAATTTTTTTCGCGGCAAGAAGAACGCAGCTTTCACTGACTTCTAATCCACACGTGGGCTTTCTTTGATGGGCGCATGAGAAAGCCCGTGTGATCCATCAGCTAATTTATCGACTCTGGCAGGCATGTCACGTAGCACGGCAGCAGACACATGGGTTCCTAATAGTTCTCTTTGGTCGGGCCATTTTTTTGTTTATACGTCATGGCATTATATTATTGGAAGAAAGAAAATAAATTCTTCTAAAAAGATTATACTGGATTGAGATATATCCAAGTCGAATGTAGACCGTTTCTTGGGGGTGAAGGCCCGCATTAAAGGCCCAAACATTTTGCCACGCCCAATTAGCTGTAGGGCCACAATTTTGATCAGACTTACCACCAGAAGCGGGTTTGGACCCATCTTCATTCTACAACAAATTTGTTTATTTGTTTAAAAATAACTAACAATTGTCCAAAGGCCGGTGCTACAATACCGCTTGACCTTATCACTGGAGCTTACTGTACAGCTAAAATATTCTTTTCATTTTTTTATCCATTTTTTAATTCTTATTTTTTTATCATTTTAAAATTTTCTTAAAAATATAAAAATACACTAATAATTATTTCCTTAATTATTAAATAAAAAGAACAATATTAAAAATAAAATAAAATAAAATGCATGAGTTGTTAAAATTGGTGTACAAATTAACATTTTCCAAGACTCAAAACACTAAAAGCATCACTCTACGATATATTATTATTATATAATAATAATAATAATAATTCATCAAATGCATACATTTTCAACATTTATAGTTGTTGATAAATTGTGGAATTTATCTTCACTTATTTATT
The DNA here is from genome assembly GCA_036559045.1 of Platycarya longipes. Classification (NCBI taxonomy): domain Eukaryota; kingdom Viridiplantae; phylum Streptophyta; class Magnoliopsida; order Fagales; family Juglandaceae; genus Platycarya; species Platycarya longipes. The sequence continues at coordinate 26,439,796 of CM071796.1, read as the reverse complement.
ATTAATAATAATAATAATAATAAAGTTTTCAACATTTTATTTGTACGCCAAGGTAACACAAAAAATGTAGCATAAAGCTAATAATTAAAACTTTAAAAAACTATTACAAAGTCCATAAAACTTTGAAAAATAAAAATAAAAAATTCTTCGTTGAAATTGAGAGAAGCCATTTTTACTCATCCGGCTAAGTTTGAATGGCCAGCCCACTCGTACACAAAGTCCAAGGTGAATCGTGATCACATGTGGATGACGTATGTGAATACGTCAAACGGGATGATGACGATGACGATGACGATCACTCCACAGTCACACACAAAGCATGCAAAATTGCAAATGACATTTTTTCATTTATACTTAATATTTAATATTTTGTATTCCCATATTAATATAACTTGATATAATTTATTAAATTATAAAATAAATCTAACCGATCAGATATAATTTTATAAGATTATTTTATATAATTCTTTTATAAATATAGTAATACTATTTTTTTAATCAAAAATTCTATCTAATTAATATATTATTTATTATTTTAATATTTTTATCTTAATATTTAAATATATATTAAAATAATTTAATCTTTTAAATATATATATTTAAATATATAATAATATTATTATATAATAAGTATTTTAAGTATATTTGATTTTAAGTGTAAGGCGTGCGAGGGTAGTGACAGTAGTGAATGATTTAAGTAGGCAAAAAGATCTGGAGAGCATACACAACCGTCAACCTGATAGTAAACCACTCACCGAGCTAACTCCCGAGCTATCGAGTGTGCCATTCATTACAGGTGAATCCGTGATAATACAGTAATTTTTAAAAAAATGAGATTTCTTATTAAAAATTAATTAATTTTTTTTATATAAATTTCATATTTTTTTCACTTTTTTTTTAAAGACGTATTTTATTCACTTTTAAAAATAATTATTCAACAATTATACATTCTACAAAGGGAAATGTTAGACTCTGTTTGTATTTAAAATTTATTTCAACTCATTTCAATTCATCTTTATTTCATCATTATATTTTTATAATTTTTATATAAAACAAAAATTCTTGTACACTTTTCAAATTTCAATACATATTTTTCAAATTTTAAAATAATAATAATATTAAAAAATAAAGTAAATCAACTCATTTCACCTTTAAATCCAAACGGAGTCATTCCCGACTATAAATATAAAAAAAAAAATCATTTTTGTTTATATAATGATTAAAAACATATATTTTATTAATATTATGATATTTTTAACTTTTTTTCATTTTTGTTTATATATAAATCAATTAGGCGGGATCTAGGATTTGTGGGCGTAGCATCGCTCTTCTGCAAATATATTATTTTTATTTACAAATATTATTTATCGTGATAATATGGAGTGTCGTGCGGGAGGGGATCCGGGTCCAGCTAAAATCTGCAATCGGGGTGTCTCCTGGGTGAATGAATGGCATGCGCGATCGAGTGCGCGTGAGAAGACGGGCAAAAGCGAAAGATGAAGAAGGTATACTTTAAAATATAAAAAGAAAACGTGTCGCGTTGTGAAGGTCAAAAATTTTTAAAAAGAAAAAAGAAAAAAGAAAAAAGAAAAGGCGCTTTCTTGTTCCCCAAAAACATTATGTTGCTTCCCAAAATGTTTTTCCTTGTCCCCCCTCGACCACGTAACTTGTACTCTACGACTGCCCACTCCCTGTCCCTCCATTTCATATTTTTTAATTTTTTTTAATTTTTATTTAATAATTAAAAAAATAATTATTAATGTTTTTATAATATATTTATATTTTTTAAATATATTAATATAATAAAAAAATATGAATAAAAAAATTTTTAAAATTTGTCTAGCAATCAAAAAGAATGATACTACTTAGACAGTAGAGTAATACCATTCTTTTTTGTAAGGATACCAACTAAAGAAATTTCAATTAAAATTTTGTTTGTATTTAAAATTTATTTCATTTCATATTAAATTTATTATTATATTTTATTAAATTTTTATATAAAATATCATAAATAATTTAATTTTTTTAAATTTTAATTTAATTTTTTTTAATCTTAAAATAATAGTGATATTAAAAATAATATTTTAATAATATATTATTCAATTTTTTCAATTTATTTCATTTTATTTTTGAATCCAAATGAGATCCTAAATAATATGAATAAATTTTCTGTTTTTTAATTGAAAATTTAGAATATATTATTATTATAAATTTTCATATGCATTTTAAATTAATTCACTTCTTTTAATACGTAGAATCTACACATCTTAATTCTTGTGACTGTATAAAAAATTATAACTTTTAAAATGTTTAATCATAGTGATAATTAAAAAAAAAAAAGACAATTAATTATTGTTGATAAAACAACATAATTAAAAATAAAATAAAAAAGCGCAAAGATCCTCCTTTCACGCCGAAATTTAGCAGTGGAAAGAATATAATGTTTGGAAGGAAAGGCAGTGAAGCACTATGATTGTGTGCAGGTAATGAAGGTTCAATCTGAGTACCACCAAAGCCGGTCTATAGGGGTAACATTGTCTTTTCATGGGAGGGGGGAGCTTCCTTTGACGTTTTGTACGACATTACAAGAATCACTGCCTAAAAAGATAACGACGCGATATGATGGTTTTTTTTTTTTTTTAAATAGCTTTTGCTTTCATCTCTAACAAAGTTTGGCAAAAACGACAGTTAGTGACAGTGATTTGGACACGTCATAGTTTTTTAATAATATAGTTGCGCGTGTGATATTTATAATCGTAAAAGGTATAAATATTACATAATTTAAAAAAATAAGTAAATATAAATTTATATAAAAAAATTAATTTTTTAAGAATTAACTTTAACTTTTTTTAAAAATTATACAATATTTATATAGTCGCTAGATTTGATTAGTGAAAAGTTTCTCAAATATTTTCAAAATACTCAATTACTATTTATTCATTTATTATTATCTTTCATCTATTTTTATTATTATTTATTATTTTTTTATTACTATTCAATATTTTATTATTACTTTTCACATACTTTTATTACTATTCATTATTTTTTTATTTATTATTTTTATTATTATTTTTTACTTACTTTTTACTATTATTCACAATTATTCTCAACATTTAAACTTAACTAAGTCTAGTTTATTTTTAGAGATGAGATGAGATAAAGTAAAAATAATAATAATAAAATATTATTGTAAGATATTTTTTTAATATTAATTTTGTATTGAGATTTTAAAAAGTGATGTGAAAGTTTGAAAATTTTAAATTTTTTATTATATTTTATATTCAAATTTTAAAAAAATATATAATGATAAATTTGAGATATATTTTAAATTTTTAATCTCATCTCTCAAAATAAGCAAGGCTAAGTTTAGGAATATATTACTGTATTGAAATGTGTCCACGCCAATCCCACCTAATCTAAAATTAAATACTTCATTATTTTACAATCTCTCTTTAAATGGAACCTATAAATATAAAATAAAAATACTTTTAGTGTCATACTAAAATTATATTAATTTATTACAAAATAATTTGTAAAATAATTGAAAACTTTTGTGGTTGTGATGAAAGTTTTTATTTAAAAGTCTATCTATTAAAATATTAAACACATCTTATACAAAATTTTGTCACGCTAATTAGTATAAAAGAAAATTCATTTTGAGTTTTATAATTATATTAAATTCAATAATTATTTTTTTAAAATATTCGCATTTACTAAAACAAATACTCTCATCTCATTTCTTCACATCTTTATAATATTTTAAATTTTTACATAAAATAATTAATTTAACATTTTCAAATCCGAACATAAAAATAATATTAAAAAATATTTTATAATAATATTTTATTTAATTTTTAATATTTATCTTGATTCATCTTATCTCGTCCGCTAAAACAAACTAATTATGATGGAAAGTATGAGAATTTTCAAATATTTGAGATCCATTCATGATGGCTATGGATTGAGTCCTGAACATCCCTACTTATTTATTATTATGTCAATAGTTCTATGATGTTTTATACCCAAAAAAAATCTTATATTAGAGATGATGTGTTATGAAGTCCTCTTAGGAATTACGAAGTATAAATAAAATGTTGGATTTTGATAACTTTAAGCAAGTTCATCCAAAATTTGGATTCGTGAATTTGAAACCTTGATGATTAATTTTTTTAAAATTTTAAAAAAAAATGTTAAAATTATTAAAAATTAAAATTAAAATTAGAGTCGAGCCTAGTATAACTCAGCCTAGATGAATAAGCCTAGATAACATGTTTTCAAATTTCTAATATTTATTCCTCCACAAAAAATAATGATTTGTTGATAAAAATTAGGGTCGCACTCTTTTCAAAAATATAAGTTTCTAAATGTTATATGTTAGTAGAGATGCTAGGGTTGGACCTTACGTAGGGGCGTAACTAGGTGAAAGTAGGGGAGAGTTCGGTCCGGTTCGATCAATCCTAGGAGAGTTTGTCGGACCAGACCGGACCCATTCGGTCCAAAGTTTTTCCACCCTGGATTGGATCGAGAACCCCTAGGATCGAACCAGACCGGTCCATTTCGATCTGGTTCGGTCCGGTCGGTCTATTCGATCCATTCCAAAATATATTATACTATTATAAATATATACATATACAATATACTATATTTATACTATAAGTTTATAACTATTAACTCTTATAATATGTTAATAAATTAAATTAATACAATATATACTAAATTATTAATATGATATATTTAATAAATTAATTTTAATGTATTATTATTATTCTTAATGTATAAGTTAATTAAATCATATATAATATATTTAAAATATATATAAGGTAGGTCCGGTCTGGTCCAGGGTGGAAAAGACCCAGACCGAGATCGGGACCGAACCTACCCAGTCCAAGAATTTTGGACCAGGACCGACCAGGACCAGTCTTGATTCGGTCCGGTCCGATCCAAAATAACCAGTCTGGTCGGTTTGGCCAGTCTGGACCGACCAATGCTCTCCCCTAGGTGAAAGGGTGGGAGAGCTACCGCCCTCCAAATTATTTAAAAAATAATAATATATTATATAAATTACTATAATTTTTTATATATAATATAAATTGCCTTCCCAATACTCAAGTTTTCAAATTTTGTAATGAAATTGTCCTCCCAAATGTCAATATTCACTTAGTTCACTCTTACTTGTTAGTTTATATTGAAAAAAAAAAATTGTCAAAGATTTTCACTTCAAAAATGATAAAAGATGAATTTGAATTTAATTTGAAGGAAAAATCTTAAGTTGATATTTCATTTTTTTTAATTGTATCTATTAAATTACGAAAATTCTAAAAAAATTTATATTATAAGATGATTTATAGACATGTAATTTTTGTATATAAATTTATGACGTATGATTATTATTTTTTATATAGTCACATACAAAAAATATATATTACTTATATTCACACATATCATTCACTTTGTCAGTCTCTCCCTTCTTCTTTCAAATACTAAATCCTAATTTCGTCCCTGATAATATAGATCCTCACTGCTTAACTGATCATAATCAAGAATATTCTATTCTTAATATAAACAGCATCTCAAAAAATATAATATTGAAGATTTTGAGCAATATAATATAAACAGTGTCTAAAAAAATATTATATTGAAGATTTTGAGTAATATAAGATATAAGTTTATAATGTATAAATTTTGTGGAAATCCTAACAAAGAGTAGAATCCGACGTAAATAATAAAATTTTTGAAATAGATTTTTCTTTTTCTCAAATGGCTTGTTAGTAACTTGCAAATAATAAACCCAGATAGAGCAATTCAAGTATTTATATGCTTTCCCTTGTCCTGGAATTCTACTCCCACTGGCCACCCTCGCATGGGTACAAGGAACAATTTGAGCTCATATATCTCGGCACCACTCTCGATTGGCACGTGCTCTCGTTTGGATGTTGGGAACTGATTGGCCCCGACGCGGCGACAACCACCCTCCCAACCTGCCATTGTACACCCACGGTGGAAAATAATTGGCAACTACCACAATTGAAAAATAATCACAAAATCATACATCCATCCGCAACAAAGAAATAAAAAATCCAAAATAACAACAAATTTGAGTCAAATAACCACAGAATGGTTCTATTCGGTCTAGAGATTTTCTTATTCTAGATCGAACCTAACTATTATTCGGTCTATATCAGTCCAGTCCAATTCGGTCCAAACTCGATCCAGATTCGGTCTAGGAGCACTTGATATGATTCAATGGACTAAATTTAACCCAAAATTCTGCAATGATCAAATCTATTTTCAATCTATTTTACGTATTTATCACATATTTAAGCTAAAAAAAAATATTAAAAAAACATGCTCTTAAAAAATTGATAAAAGATAATTAATCTAAATAAAAAAAATAGAAAAAAAAATAAAAAGAAATTAGTCCTTAAATAGATGAATTCTACAGTAGATACCAAATTTTCAAAAGTCCCAATAAAATAAAAAATAAATTAAAATAATCCAAATTTGAAATAACAATCCAAAATCATTCAAATCAAAATATCTTTAAGTATTGTAATTTGCATCTAGATGGCCCTTCCCTTTTTTATGCTCCCAATCGACAATCAAATATCTTGCGAAAAGAGATTGAAGAATGAATTAAATTAAATTAAGTTAAAGAGATTGATAATTAAACTATCATCATGTAATAAACCAAATTAAGTTAAAGAGATTGTTATTTATTCAGATCCAAGTGGATTATTTAGATCCAAGTTAATCCACTAGCCTTACATAGATTACACAACAATCCCTTATTGGAAAGTTGTCCATGGGATTGGAATTTGGAACAAATAAACAAAAAATTGAGAATTATCTTTAACTTTCTGAGCATAAGCCCATACATTAACAGTACTCTATACCAACCTAACCTTTTAATCAGTATTATTGGCTTAAAAATCAGAGTCCAACTCAAAAAAATAAAAATAAAAACTCCTTGAGTAGTGACTTGAGGTGCTTTCCATATTCAAGCTATAATATGCACAACCAAGGGAATTCATGCAATGAATCAAAATAAAAATTTTGTATGAATTATAAACTACAATGCAGTTTGTGCATACCTAGTTTCCAATCCAATTACATCTACATGGGGCCATTAAGAGATTAGACATGATACAGAATTGACAATATAGATGTTGTTAACTATATAATATATATACACTCATTTTGAAAAAGAAATCATGTAAAAATAAAGTGTTTAGAAATCACATTAACTTACCCTTCAATCATTAATTTGCATTGGGTGTAGCCCGTGTAGGGCATGTAGGTATTAAATTTGATGCTTCCATAGAATCAACACACTCTCCAACAATTTCTAGACATAAAAATCTAAAAGATAACAAATTAAATAAATTTACATAACATAGAAGATAAAACAAAATAAACCACAAAAGATAACAAGCTAAATAAATTTGCATACCCATACCCTACAGCTGTTACTCAAAATCTTCCACATTATCCATTAAAGTCCTAAGGTTTGTTGGAGTAGAATAAGAACGAAGTCAATTTTGTGCACATATGAGAGCCTCAACTGTTATTGGACTTAAACTACTTCGACAAGGGTCAAGTACACAACCCATTGTACTAAATATAGATTTAGAGGCTACAATAGATACTGGTATTGCAAGTACGTCGCGTGCAATCTTTGAAAGCATGTGATATCTAGCTGAAAGTGATCCTACACGTATGACCTACGTTTACCTTTATGTGACCCAGATTTAATACTTACATCGGATGGTGTTGGGGGTGGAGGCATTTCTTGAACCGAGCCCAATTGTGTTGGCTCTCGCACCTCATTTGTAAAAGCCTCCATCTACAAAATAAATAAACCAACTAAATTATCAAAAAATTACTCAAACTTTGAGAAGTCTTTTAGATTTAAAGAGCAATAATCATTATTATTAAAAATAAGTCAATAAGTCAAGAAAACTTAGGCATTTGGGAATCTCGTATTAGGCAAGAAAGGATCCATTATTTCACAATCAGTAAGAAAGTGGAGGCTAGAGAAAGAGAAAACAAAAAGAAATTAAAAGAAAATGGAGAGACCCATTTGAAAATCATCCATTATTTCACAAAATTACAACCTAAATGGTGCCAAATCAAAAATGCAAAGGGAAATCGACAAATAATGAGAAAGAAATTGAATATCTATGATTGTGACAGAGAATGAATGCCAGAAAGGATGGAGTCACATCGAGATCAAGGGGCTGAGGTTTTAAGAAATGGATGAGATTTTGGGGAATAGGTTCAGGGGTTGAAACATAAAGGAATGAGGCTAAGGTATGCGATTGAGGACTGGGACGGGGAGAGGGAGTTTATTTTTAGGTTGAACCTTTTTTCCAAATGCCGCTGTATTGTTATTGTTGTCTATTTGGAGCTAAACAATACTCTTTAGCTCCATTCAGTAATACTTTTTTTTTTCAATTCTAATTTCTTCCATTTTTTGGGCCTTTGGCACATAAATTAATAAAAAAAAAAATTAAATTAGTAAATCTAGAATTGAATTTGAGTTAACTATTCTATGTGGGTTATTACATAATTGAGTTAACTATTCTATGTGGATTATAAATATATAGTATATACTACAACTATTATACTATAACTTAAATATTATAATATATTTATAAATTATTAAATATATACTAGTACTATATATATATATTATAGTTAATAGTTATACATTAAATAATATAATAATACATTGATCTCATCTAAAAATATATAGTTATAGACTTAGTAGTTATACTTATACTATAACTAATAAGTTAATAACTATACTAGTAATTTAGTAATAATATTACTAATAGTGTAATATAACATATACTATTATAAACTTATACACATACAATAATTCATACTATAACTTCTTGTAGATCATACTTCATAGATGTAGATATTAATAATTGGTTAATGGTGTTAGAGGTAAATCATAGATCATAAGTTGATTAATTAATTTAATTCTTATAAGTCATAGCAATTAATCAATTATACGAATAATTATAATTCTTATGTAGTTAAAAACTACATTAATATTTATAATTATTACATGTAATCATAAGAAATGTAATCACTAATTAGTTAATAGTGATTTACTTATATCAATGTAGATGTTAGTTAATAGTAACTATTAATTAGTTAATAGTAACTATAATAGTAACTATTAATTAGTTAATAGTGACTTAGTGATATATTATAGTTTGGTTAGCTATAACTAATAACACTATTACATTAATATATTATAATTTGTTTTGTTGCTAGTGAATAGTGATAAATTGGTAATAATATATTAAATAATAATAATACACTTATTACTTATAAGTTATTAAGTTATTACTAATACTTTATATAAATATAATATAATTTATATTTTTATACTACAACTATCATAATATGTTAATAATATGAAAGTATATATTATATATTACCATGTTATACCACAACTTTTAATATATATATATATATTGAAATATTTTTATCAGAGGCCTTCATTCATAACAATTAACATAAACACCATATTACAAGACAATTATGAATACAAACAAATTCAACTTAAAGGCATAATTATCAGTCAAGCTCCAGCCATTGTTATAGTGGATAAGGATAGTCTTCCATCCACACTAACTCCTCATCAAAAGCCAGAGCTAACCTGGCCATGTGGTATACAACTTGTTTTACCTCCTTGGAAACAAACCATAATCTGTAATCTGGGAGTCGAAAAAACTCTTGAAGGTTATCAATTTTCTAACCATACCAAGACATATTTTTTTTCGTACTTAGAATATCCTTGACAATGGTCATAGCATCACCTTCAAACAATACCTTTTGTAGCCCCAGCTCAGAGCACAAGACAATAGCCCTCTTCAATGTAAGAATTTCTGCTAGAACAGGAGACTTGATGAAACCACAAGACCATCCAATAGAAGCCATTACTTCACTCCTCCAATCTCGGATGACAATGCCGCCACCCATCACAACCTTGGAGTTGTTGAGGGCAGCGTCCCAAATCAATTTATACCATTCCAATTACGGCTTACACCATCAGATATTCTCCCTTTATAAGTTAGTACCCCATGTTGTGTTACCTGGGATAGCCTGGGCTTGGAGAAAAGCAGCCAATTCGATTCTAGCACACATCCATACTTGAGAAGGACTTAAGCATACTCTTTTAAACACATAGTTATTTCTTTTCAGCCATAAATGGTGAAATACTACAGCCAACTCTGCCATTTGTTGAGAAGAAAATTGTTGAGTTAACAGTTGCCAAACAAAAACAAAGTCCATGTTGAAACAAACCATCTTCTGCAACACATTGCCACAAAACATGATTAATAGTCTCTTCTTCCTTAATACAAAAAGGACATAAAAGATTCACCGATACTCTCTTTGTGAAAAGTTTAAGGTTTGTGGGCAATATATTTGTTAAAGCCTTCTACAAGAATTTTTTCACTTTATTTGGGATAGTTAGTCGCCATAGATTTCTCCACATTTTAGAAACAACTGTTGTCTTTGATCCTTCACTCATTGAGACAGACTTCAAGTCACATACAGACTTCAAGTCACATCATAGATGATAAGCCGTTTTAACTTAAAAAGACCATCTTTGGCCCGACCCCATGTTAGTTTGTCTACTGATCTTAATCGACTGATAGGGAGCCCCTTAATTAGTTCAACTTCCTCAACAAAAAATACTTCATCAATCAAAGCATGATTCCAATCTCCATTTTGTAGAAGCAAGTCCTTCACATTTGCATTTCTTTGGAGAACTTTGACAGGAGACTGTACCAAATTAGTGACCTTTATGGGAAACCATTTGTCTCCCCATATGTTAATGCTTCCACCATTCCATATTCTCCATCTTATACTTGCCTTTACTAGACCTCCCCCCTCCCATATACTCTTCCAAATAAAAGAGGAAAGGTTTTCCTTTTTGGCCTTAAAAATATTCTCATACCGATAGTATTTTTCACTCATAACCTTAGCCACCAAACTACAAGGATTGGAGTAAATTCTCCAAAATTGTTTTGCAAATAAGGCCAAATTAAATCATTCAATATTTCTGAAACTCAATCCTCCAAACTCCTTTGAAATTTCCATAAAATTCCACTGCTTTCAATGTATCTTCCTACCCTTACGAGATGATCCCTACCAAAACTCAGCGATTTTCTGATTAATTCTTTACACAACCGTTTGAACAACATAAAGACAGATATTGCATAGGTAGGAATGACCTACAAAATTGATTTGATGAGAATTTTTTTCCCACATTGGGAAAGAAATTTATTATTCCAACTCCTTATTATGTGGAAAACCCTTTCTTTAAGAGATTTAAAGGCATCGTATTTTCCCCTTCCCACCGTTACAAGTAAGTTAAGATAACTTTTAGCCTCCCAACAAACCCTTACATTACTCACATTTACAATCTGGTCTCTAATAGTAGGGCTAGTATTTGTACTGAAAAAAATGGAAGTTTTCCTCAAGTTTATTTGTTGGCCTGAAACTTTCTTATAAAGCTAAAGAATCTATTGGAGACAATTCCATTGGTTCACCTCAGATTTGCAGAAAATGATCCAATCACTTGCAAACATGAGATGGCTAATACAAGTACCCCCTGCTCATCTCAACTCCCTGTAACTCATTTTTAGCCGCATGCAATAGACCAGTTAAACCTTCAGCACACAAGAAAAATAAGTAGGGTGATAATGGGTTACTTTGTCGTAACTCATGAGAAGAAACAAAATTCTCACTGTTTTTTCCATTGACTAGCATTAAATACTCCACAGTTGAAATATATATTAATATTAATATTATATACTATTACTTATAGGATATATAATATATATAATTTTTTTAATTGTGGTACTTGGTCTGGTTCGATCCGGTTTAGGAGGAAAAATATGTTGGACTGGGACTAAATTGAAAATATTTGATTCCTAAAAAAATTGGACCAGACCGGACCATATCACAACCAGGTCTGGTTCGGTCCATCGATCCAGACTGGAATTCTTACACCTCTTTCCACAACCATTCACGATCGTGGTTCTAGAATTATTTGTGATATAGAAAAGAAAAGAAAAAGTAGAAGACATCGTGCGGGCGCAGAGAGAGAGAGAGATTATGTTTTAAATTATACCTAAGTCTAAACAATGTCATTTATGTCATTTTATTTTAAAATACAGTATTGTTTTGGGAAGAACTCTTTTGGAACAATTTTCGGGTGAGCTTGGACCTATCCTAAGCCCCACTCCTGACTTTCAGTTGCATGTACCACATTTTTTGTCTATTGATAGAGTCTCACCTGACCAGACATCTGTTCGAGGGGGATTTGGTGCTTGCCGCCAATCTTACATTTGAAGACGGGGTGATGTTATATTAATAGATGAATCCTCATTGAAAGGTTTTTTCTTTCATTTTTTTCAATTATTTTTTAATGATTTTAAAAAATATATAAAAAATGATAAATTTTCTTTTAAAAAAATTGTACTTATTAAAAAAAATAAAAAATAAAAAGAATAACACAATCAAAACGGTTTTGTGTGGGTTTTTCCTTTCAAGACAAAGCAGGTCCTAAGTTTATTTGCTTGAATAATGATAAGGTTATATTCTATTTATTATTATTTTATTATTTTATTAATTTTTAATTTTTAATTTTTTTTAAAAAAAAATTTTTACTTAATGATTAAGGAAATGATTATTAATAAAATTATATTTTTATTTTTTTAATAATTAAAAATATTAAAAAACATTTAAAAGAAAATTAAAAAGAATACACGAAAGTGATAAACTAATGATAAATATGGTGTAACCCTTATCATTACTCTTATTTGCTTTCGTGCCCCGGCAAACGTCACCGACCTGCGAAATTCCCACGCAAATAACAAACTATCGCTTTTTAAAGGGCAGTATACTTCACTGTCGAACAAAAATCAACGGCCTGCGTTCAACCATCCCGTAATATACATCAGCAGCAATTGACATGCGTTCCGTCAAGTTGTTCGGCGGATTAAAAAAGGTTAAAAGACTATAAATTTAGTAAAAAATAAAATCTTTAGTATATTATCATTATTAAAATAAAAAAAAACTTTTTTCAGACAATACTCTCTTTTGTTTGTCTGATTTTGTTTAAAAGAGTTAATTTAATGCATAAAAAATGCATAGAGTTTCACATTGGACAGCAAAGAAGCTTTTGTTACTTTGTGCCAAATGGAGGGTCCTTAGCTTCTCTCTCTCTCTCTCTCTCTCTCTGTCTCTCTCTCCGACCTTCTTCTCTCTCCCAAACCAAACCCAGCAAATCGATATTTTTTTCGGTAGCCACTGCCTGACAAATTCTAAGTTTATTCAGGTAAAAAAATTCACCTCTTCAATTTACAAGACACGCTTTCAACATTTGTTCTTTCGTTTTCTTTGCCAGTTTTTTGTTGTCCTTAATTTTCAAGTGACTCTACTTTTTGTCGTTACATCTCTGGCTTTCGTTTTTGTGCTGCCGAGGAATTGAAGGAATGACTGATGGTTCTCATATAAATTTGAGCTCATATTTGTTGTTGTTGTTGTTGTTTTTGCTGCTGCTTTCCTTTTTGCTTCCTGTATAATGAACATCGCATTTTGAATGCTGTGGTTAGTGGATAATTTTCCTTATTTTGACAACTTTTAATAATTTTTTCCTTATTTTTCTGCCTAAAAAAGCATAAAATTTGATTTTCTTTACTCTCGTTTTTGGGTTTTCCCTCTCTCAGACTATATATATATATATATTTTCCTTTTATGCATTTAAATTTGTAGGCCACATTTAGCAGCTTCAATGCCCAAGTGGTCGTTAACTTCAGTTTCATGTTATTTTAAAAACTAGCATTTCCTGTAACTACAGTGGGATCTCAAATACATGCTAAACTCTTTGTTATTATTATAATATACGTTGACCTTGTCGCTTGTACCTAGTTTTTGGGCCAAAAAAAAGACAACTGTTTGTGATTAAAGGGATGCTTGATTAGATGAAGGAAAGTTTGCAGTTGATCATTGGATTACCCTCTATTTGTTTGCCTATTAAGGGTGCCAGCTGTTGTTTCATGTATTGATGTTTACTCCTTTATCTGTTCAAAGATTCATGATTTATCATGATTTATCATTATTTCTGATACATTTCTTTGATTATCCAGATTAAAAAAAGAATTGTGGTATTTTGAGGTTTTGCAAAATTTGGCAGGGTAATTTTTTTTTTTTTTTGGATATTTTCAGTGTAAACTCCAATGTCTCCTCCACTGCTTGGTGTTGGGGAGGAGGGCCGGGGCAATGTCACTTTAATGGCTTCCTCCTCCTCACTTGACAGCTTATGCCGCAATAGCTATGAATTGAAAGAGCGCAACTACATGGGTTTATCTGATTGTTCCTCAGTGGACAGCTCAGTGGTATCCGCTGTGGTTGATGAAACTAAACGTAGTAGTCTCAATGTGAAGGCTACAGAACTGAGGCTTGGACTTCCTGGATCCCAGTCTTCTGAAAGAGATCCAGAACTCTGCTTGCCAAGTTCAACTCAACTAGATGAGAAACCCCTCTTCCCGTTGCATCCTTTGAATGATGGCCACCACTCTTCTACACAGAAGAGTGTTGCTTCAGGCAGCAAAAGAGGGTTTTCTGATGCTATGGACGGATTGTCAGAGGTGAAAGTCACAGCTTTACTGAAGAGAATTGGATCTTGTTTACTGTTGGATCTATCTCTGATTTACAGCCATATGTTTGTTGCAGGGGAAATATCTTGCTAATTCAGAGGTAAAAGTGATGCTGTCTCCAAGGCCTTCTTCAAATTTGGGACTTAAAGCTGGTTCTGTTCTCGAGAACCTTGGGACTCAACCGGCAAACACAAAAGAGGTAGCACCACCAAAAATGGTACATGAGAGGCCTCATGCTTCTATTGAACCCCGAGCATGTCATAATGGTTCCGCAAATTGTAATAGCAGTGCTCTTGCTACCAAGTAAGTGCAAAGAGGGTTGTGATCATACTGTTGGGCTTAACCATGAGAATTATTTCTCATATCCCCGTGTGGCAGGGCACAGGTTGTGGGTTGGCCACCTATAAGATCATTTAGGAAGAACTCATTGACTATTACTTCAAAGAACAATGATGAAGTAGATGTTAAAGTGGTGCCTGGAGCTCTCTTTATCAAGGTCAGCATGGATGGTGCTCCTTATTTGAGGAAAGTGGACTTAAAAAATTATTCTGAATACCGGGACCTGTCTTCTGCACTTGAAAAGATGTTCAGATGTTTTATCATTGGTGAGTCGGTCCAAAGTTTAGTTAATTTCAAAGATCATGGTTGACTTAGGGGATGTTTGAAAAAGTTTTTCATCTCAGCCCACATTTCCTCCCAAACATCGTTCAAACATAAACACTTTCAAACTAATTATTATGAGTTTTTTGAACTAATCATTACAACTTTTCCAAATTTTCAATTAAAAAACAAAAAATAATTTCAGCCTTTTCAAATAAAAAAAATATATATATTCTAACAATATTTTAATTTTATATTTTTTTCATTTAACTTTTCCTCTCTCGTTTCCCAAAACCTAATAAATACTTAACTCAAACTATCCACTACTATTCACGAACCATCTCACTGTTTACAAAATTGTCACCCCATCTCATTCCCCAAGCATCCCATTAATTATGTTTTAGTTTTTTCTGAGCTAATATATTTTTGCACTTTAATGCTACATACTGTGGTTTGCATGGGCATGCTGCTGTTGTGATGTGTCAGGTCAATATGGATCTCATGGAGCTCTGGGCAGGGAGGTGCTGAGTGAGAGCAAACTGAAGGATCTGCTTCATGGCTCTGAATATGTTCTTACGTATGAAGATAGAGAGGGTGACTGGATGCTTGTGGGTGATGTCCCCTGGGAGTAAGCTCGGATTCTCCTTATTTGTTTTCATTGCTTATAGAACTGTTACACAATGAAACTTTTTTATTTAAAAATTTAAAACTGCTGGGTTTATGATGTTGTTCTAGGGATCCTATTGTGTATTGGAATTATATCTAATGGTTAATGATAGTTGAGAATTTGCTGAGAAATACTTAGAAGCCAGTGAAGTGGCAATCTATATGGATAGGTATTGGAACACATGCATGGGATGTGAGTTCATAGCATGCATGGTATACCCTATTGGCACGTCAAACAATGCAGCAAGCTATTGGCCTGCAATTAATGGTGATGAATCATGGTGATGTAATGTGTAAGCCTTCACCAATAATGTTTATTGGCTTTATGCATAGTAGCACTTCTATGAATTCTCCATTGGTCTCAAATGGGAGAAATATGGCGTGGTTATGATGTTTGCTTATTTAGCATGACTTAGGAAAGCAAGATGAGAATTGTTCTCCACCTCTTTTGTGGATTTCCAACTAAAAATGAATTGAGACAGCTCCATAATATGTTAGCTTTGTAGCTTATACTTTATTAACAATGAGCTGACAAGTAGTAGTTAGTTTGGTCCAGTTTTACTTTTATAGATACACATGCTTAATCATTTTCGTAAAATTATGGAAAAGATATGATATATTCTACTCCGTTGTTTTATATGTAAAGAATAGGCTAGGTGTTTTGTTTTATATGTAAAGAATAGGCTAGGCGTTTTCTCTTGTATATACCCAGTGTACTTGGTTACGCTTATTGATATTCATAAATTTTTTACTTATAAAATAATGTAAAGAATACTTTCTGTTGTCCAGGACTCAGACCTTATTATACTCCTTTGGAATAGCTTTTAATTCAGAAAATGAACTGTCAGCCGTGGTAATAGAGAGAAGTTTACCGGTCTTGACTGCGAAGAATGGGAAAAATGATTAAAAGATCTTCTTTTATTATATTACCATCGAAGATTTCTGAGATGCTGGCATTTTGGTCAATTTGTTATGAACTGAACCTTTTCTTAAGGAGTATGATTCTCTACATTGGGGTTCATCTCTAATTAATTGCTGTTTGCATCACAAGTTTTATTACCCAGAATAGCTGTCTACTAAATTCCTAGGTGGAATGTAATGTAACTTTATACTTCTTGCAGGATGTTTATTGGTACTTGCAAGAGGCTGAAAATCATGAAGAGTTCTGATGCTATTGGCCTAGGTGCGTATATCATGAATTCATAAAACTCTCTCTTATGTTTGCCCACATCAGTAAATATTTAAACCACCCCTGGCCTTATTCGAACAGTTTTACACTCGAATGGTGCACAAAGAAGTTGAATCCCAGATATCAGTCAGTGTGACTCTTAACAAAAAGTTGTTCATATTCTATTCATGGCAACTATACAGCTGCTTAGCTTTTGAACTGATGCCTTTTCGATACCTTTAAACGATTGCTTGGGTACGTACATTTAATGACAAATGCATTCCACATGAATGGTCCATAGTAAATTTAATGCTATTGCAGTATAGGAAGTCACCCAGAAACTTAACCCGGTCCAGCCAGGTTAAGACTGCGTTTTTTATTTATGGTGTGGTGAGCTGGTGGTTGTTATCCAACCTGATCTCCTGCTTAGTATCTTAAAAAACATAATTTTATTCTTAAAAATGAGAGCGATGTTACAGAATGGAACCAAGTGATGGGCCTGAAAAGACTGGGTCCCAAGGTTCACACAAGGTATAACTTGACCATGATTCTTAACGCTGGCTTCTGCCTAAATTACATATGAAGATGCATTTTACATGTCAGATTCAGTTCTCATGATCTTTTTTTTTTTTTTTTTTTTGTGTGTGTGTGTGTGCACAGCTCCAAGGGCCATGGAGAAGTGCAGGAATCGGAACTAGCTAGCTCTGGACATGATTAATCCTATCCTTCCAGCAGCCCACCAGAAGATGAGAAGGTATAGAAGCAAATCAACCAAATTTTAGTTGGAGGATGAGTCAATGAAGAATATGGTATGTTGTTGGACTGGGTAGGAGATCTTGCCTTGGCTGCTTTTATTATGTTACCTTATTTGTGTTTTTCTTCGCCATGGAATTCCTATTCTTGTGGTCAGTTTCAAGTTTGTTATATTTGTAGGACTCCCAAGACCTTATATGCATGTGGGAGTACGTTTGTTGTTCTTCTATCTGTGCAAGTCCTGTTCCTGTACAGAATGCTAGTATGTAAAGTGCGTTGGTCTGTGAACTCTACTCTCTTATTTATGCGTGTATGATTAAAGACCTCCCAAGTTTTCTGTCGGCCTGACATCCTTTTCAAGTTGTTTGTGCCTGTGTATGATCATGATTCCTTAGTTATTAGAAACTTGGAGTCAATAGGGAAAAGATAGACACATAAAATAGATTTGATAGCATTTATTGAGCAATTAATACTCTCCTAGTTGAGTTTTATATATATATATATATATATATAAGTATAATATATAAAGGAAAACTGCTAGAGACACAAAGAGATTATACAAAAAAAAAAAAAAATTATATACTGATATAGCTCAATAGCATTTATTAGATCTATTTTATAATAAAAGTAATTTTACAATCTAATATACCACGTCAAACCACGTTAATTTATGAGTTTACTTTTGTATAATTCCTTTGTGACTAAAGTATTTTCCTATATAAAATACTCCTCTAGTTGAGTCTCAAATTTAGACAAGAATTTGAGAAATTTTTGTTTACGTTAAGAGGGGGCGGTTGGCCACCACATCCGGCCCCTCCACCCCTGCATGGGGTAGCGCCCACACATTGTCGATGTGCAGACAGATCCTTACACGGTTTTGGGAGTCGGGGGAATGGTTTTGGGACTAGGGCTGGACCCAAAACTCACCTGGGGTTTCTCATGTCCACCTAGAGTTTCTCTCTCCCTTATGTTTAAATACATGTTATTGTTGCTGTTGACCTGTGCGATTGTCGTTGCAGTCTCTCTCCCTTTGTCGTTGCCCCCAATCCTATCTCTCTCTGGAAGCAATTTCACTCTGTAATATTCGTCGTGGCTCGTGGTTGGGGCACCTGCCACCTGCCACGGAGATTGGGGTTGGGGCTTGAGGGCCCAACTCTCCCATTCTTGTCTATGCGGGGGCAGGGACCAGCGGTTGGGCTAGGGGTCATCCGACCCGCACCCCTAGTTCTCTTATGCATGATAGACAACATACAATTTGGCATTGACATGCGTGCGATATATTATATTGAATTGAAGTCTCAAACTTAAACAACTGAAAAAGGGTTAGTGCAGTCTGTTCTTAAACAAATGAAAAACTGCCAGCCCTTTGAATACGGTTGTCGGAGAAAACGCAAGGCAGGCATGTGCTGCTCTGCTACTTGGTTGCATTATTGATGTCATTGCCAGTCTTTGAGTTTAGTTAATAGTGCAGTCGGTTTAAGGGAGGGGGCCTTACATACATAGCCAGAACCATTGATCTCATCATCTTGAATTGATTTAAGGTACGACATTGGGCTGCGGTCTATATGTGCAAGGTAATTTATCAGTAATTTAAGGTCAAGTGGCATTAACGAGGTTGATGTTTGTCCACCAACCCAAGTATATTCAAAAGATCGACATTTACTATTTATTAATAAATATTCATTAAGATTTGTAAGATATATTTTTGGCCTCAACTCTTTGCCAAAAAAAAAAAAAAATGATAAAATTAAACAAATTCTAAATATTCTAATAAAATTTTGTGATAATTTCTGCTTTAAACTGCCATGATTAATCATCATATATGTATATATATCTTAGTAGAATGGGAAAAAGGAAGTGCAAATAAATGTATCAGAGCGTTCGGTAATCAATCCTGAGGTCAATAGATCGGTTTCTTGAGTATAAGCATATATCATTTTAATGACACCATCTTTCGATAGTTACATCTAAGGTTAAGACTGGTCTAAAGAATTCTCTATTCTTTCCTCCTAAGTTAATATTTTGAGTTTACTAGTCAGACCTAAACGTAGGTTCCTCTACATTTTCAAATATGCAAATTTTGAGTACTTCTTTCGAAAAAAATGAATAAATCTGAAATTTACATGAAATCTTTTAATAATAAATATATTTTTAAAGAAGTGCACGATACTTGAAGTTGAACATGTCTATATTAACTTTTTTTTTTTTGATAAGTTACAGTCTAAATTATATCTAACAATATTCTTTAGATAATTATAAGTGGTCCTAACATAAATGATATAAACCATTTTTTTAGAATTCCATTACAAATGGGAAGCAGTTTTTTTAATCAAATCTTATTACTATTTAATAATTTATTTTAGAAAATAGCTCCCATTTGAAAAAAAAAAAAAAATACAAAACAAAAAGGGAGAAGTATTATGTATTCGTCATTTTCCTTGAGAGTGTGAGTGTTGCTATGGAACAAAGAGCAGTTGTTTGGCCTTGCTCCTCGAGCACGCCTAGGCCTGATTTGCTTACGGAGACAAAATCCAAAACTCTTCTTAAATTTATTATTATATTTTTTTAATTTTTCATGTAAAATAAAATAAAAATGACACTTTTTTAAATCCCAAAACAACTTTTTTAAATCTCAAAACAAAACTAATATTAAAAAAACATATTATAATAATATATTTTTTTTTATATATTTTTATCTTATCTCATCTCATATCTGAAAATAAATTAAGCCTTAATTTCAATGACAACAATATTCATCGTCCTTATTTTTTTATCATCTTATGACATGCCATTAAATAGTTGGTCGTGATTGACTAATCATTTGATATCATCACATCTGAAAAAAAAATGGAAAAAATGATAACTAATAGATAATGAACAATATTTTCTAGTCTAGAAAGCTTCGTTCAGTGCGAAGTTATCACAAGATTTATGATTGACCAAAAGCCATATAATTACATACAATGATCATAAGCTAAAAGGAGAAGTCAATCGTTACAGGTATTAAGCTCAATTTATAATCCCTCAAATTGTGTATCCTACAAGCCAAATGGCCACTAAAATCAGGCTGAGACACATGAAGGAAACAAAAATAAAAGTTAGCCGGAAGTGTCCGACAATGATGAATGAATTGAAAGAAATTCCCCAACAGGAACCAGCACTGATTTATCCATCCGATTGGA
Source organism: Platycarya longipes (assembly GCA_036559045.1). Classification (NCBI taxonomy): domain Eukaryota; kingdom Viridiplantae; phylum Streptophyta; class Magnoliopsida; order Fagales; family Juglandaceae; genus Platycarya; species Platycarya longipes. The sequence goes on along the minus strand of CM071796.1, from coordinate 26,418,737 downwards.
CATTAAAACAGTGCTAGCATTATAATGACAAGGTGAGGAAAATTTCCTCTTATTCAAATTTGAGGAAGAAAACGATGCGTACCATGAATGAAAATCTGAGAAAGGTGCTTACTTCTGGCTTTCTACTTTGGCTCGAATCTTCTGTTCTAACACAGATATCTCTGTCTCGAGGCTGAACATTCTATTAAGAGCATGCATATTCTCGAGGGTCTCGCTCAGTGTCCGGCTGTCACTCCCATCACATCTCAGATGCTGCATGGGACCATGAAGCAGCTTGTTCACTATACCACGGCTAAGATCCTCCACAGCTTTCTTTGTTTTTTTTGGAATGTCATCACCCATCTTTGACAAGCATCTTTCTAGCTCTGCCATTCTTATTCTTTCAGCATAAGCTCTCAATTTCTTGATGGTTGGAACAGTCTCCAATGAATCCCTCCACGCTTCAAATTGTTTTGATTCCTCGGCAATAATTGCTTGCGCTTCCATTGCTTTCCGAAGGCGGTCCTCCTTATTGGCAGCAACAACCTCCTTTAGGTCATCAACATTGTAAACTCGGACAGTTTCAATATCTGCAACACATGAGCCGACATTTCGAGGAACAGAGATATCAACGAAGAGCCTTAAGCCCCCAACTGCTGGGCCAACAGGGGGAAGAGCCTCAACATGCTCTTTCAAAAGTAATGGGGCTTTGGACGCGGTGCTGGTGAACACGACATCTGCTTCAGCAGCACAAGTTAGCATTTCTTCTAGAGGTTTGTATGTTATCTCAACATTCGTTAACTCTTCACGGATGGCTGCAACTCTCTCCTCACTTCTATTGACAACCACCATATTTGTGCAACCTTTTGCTGCCAAGTGTTTGATCACAAGCTTCCCCATCTTACCTGCTCCAATAACCAACATTTTTGCTGTAGCATGTGAGGATTCGGGAAGCTTCATTAAGGCCAGTTCAACAGCAGCAGAACTAACAGAAACTGCCCCAGCAGCAATGTTAGTCTCAGTCCTAACACGCTTTCCCACTGTTATTGCATGCTTGAACAACCCACTAATGTTCCTCCCAAATCCAACAACTCCTTGCCCAACTTTGACAACTTGTTTAACCTGAGCAAGAATTTGACCTTCCCCAAGGACAAGAGAGTCGAGACCTGCTGAAACTTCAAAAATATGCTGGGTAGCATCTTTGTTATAAAGCAGAAACTGATGTTGACAGAGCTCTGAAACAGGGATCCCACTGGTCTGCCAAGGAGAAGCAAGAATGTTTTTAACAAATATAATCACATTCATGATCATAAAAACGCAATAGGATAATATAGGACACACTCCTTCTAAACAGTGTCACACACCAATCACTGCGTTAATCCTCTATCTCAATCCATGAAAAGACCACAAACAACATGGATGAACAGTAAGTCACTAATGGGAAGAGGAAAAAACAGCAGGTCAATAATAAGAGGAAAAACATTGCCAAAAAGAAACCACTGGTACAGACTGATTAAAAAAAATGGTCCAAAAGTTTTCGCATGACAGATCTTGATCTGAAGGCTATCTGCAACATGTTTTTCATTAGCAGCATTCTAAATTGACCACTCCATTTGTGTTTGTCACTACCAAACCAGGATATTTACAATTTCGGTGGCCTACACTCGATAAACCAATCCTAGTATTGATCAAGAGAGGAATAGGACCTTTGACATCCATTCAGTCACTTCTTTGACACCGCGATGCTGTGAAAGGGCTAAAACATATATCTCCATTCTATTGCAGGTGCTAAGAACAGCAGCTTCTTCTATATGATTTAAACTACACAGCTCCCCAATGGCTCGAGGCCACTCTGCTTCTGGAATGGCAAGTTTCTCACGCATCTCAACTGGGGTAGTGTGAACACTAAGTCCAATCACCACAATGCTACTCCTTTCTTTTGTATATCCTGAAAAAAAAAAAATGCACAGTTCAGAAAAGCCATATTTCTTAAAGCTTTTAACGAATTATATTCCGAAAAGCACTAGCGAATTCTCAATAGAACATTAAAAAAAAAAAGCGATCTCATTTCTGGTACAAGTAGAAATCATGCACTGAGCACACATCCCGCATTAATAAAAGATATCATATATTAAGTTTACATGACACTCGAACTCAACCGATCATATGATCAAAACTTTGTGAATTGAGATCCATATTTACTGAATCCTATACCAAATGCTTGGAAGTGCTTATTAAAAAATTTCTTGGATTTTGAAACATAATTGTGCACAGCCCCCGTCCTGAACGTTTAATATTACCAGTAACTTATTACCAGTAACTGAAAAGGATGCAGAAGAAAAATCTATTTAATTGGCTAAACCATTAAAATTTCTCGACATCTAATTAAATTATCCATGACTTAGCAACCGTGTCATCAACATTCCGATGATTTCTCCACATGTAATAAAGTCATCAATTTCCATAGCAAAGAGAGGTGGTTTTGTCCTAAAAATCGAAAGCTTACAAATCTTAAAGGAACATTAAAATCTTTCGAAGCTATTACGGTCAAAAAAGGAAGAAAGAGATGAACGGGAGCCATTACTGTCAGCAGCAGAGGTCTTGAGCTGTTCAAGAGCGGACAGCTTATCGGTCTGAACAAGAGCATCTGAGGCAGCAACCTCGCACCTGACTCCTCTCTGAATCAAGAATTTTCTGCCCTGAATGGGTTTCCAAAGAATGGGAAGCTTAGAAGAAGGCGAGGCCCTTGAAGACAGCGCGGATTTCAGGAACGGAGCCTCCAATTTGGCACTGACAAAGCTGGTCGTCGAGAAAGCCATCGCCTCAGCGTCCAAGAGCCCAAACCCAAACCCTAGAACTCTCAACTCAGAGAGAAAGAGCGTGAGAAAAATTGAGCCCTTCAGAAGAAGAGAATGTGATCGTTGAAACAGGGTGGGGGGTTTTTGGTTAGTTGGGGGGTAGGAAAAGTGAAAATGGGCGTCTCTGGCCTTCTGATCCGGAAAATTTTATTTATTTATGTACTTATTTAATTATTTAATTAAGGGGAAATTATGATGTGGGTTAAATGGGAGGCGAATGGCACCAAATGGGTGGGAGTCTGAGACTTTGCCGTCTCTTTGACTTCTCATTGGTCTATGCACCGCACGGTTTATCCACACTCCTTTCCCACTATCTATTTTAACAAGAATTCTATTTATAATTATTTTTATTAATACACTAATTGTATTTTTTTAAAAATATAAAATTATTATTTTAATCAAATACTTAAAAGCAATTATATGTAACAAAATTTCTATTTTAATGCTATGCCACTCCAATTATATAGTTTACTTTATCATTTTATTGTATTAATATGTCCCTATTGTGCGATGCCAGGTAACTTATTTAAAATATTTTAAAAACAAAATGTCTCTTTTATATTTTTATATTTTTATTTTTTTAATAAACCGTACAGGCAGTGCTGTAATTGACTGGTACACCTGGGAGAACATAGTATCATTTATCTTCTCTTTAAATCTATTCCAATTACATATAAGTGTTGCTATTACGCCCAATCATTTTGTTTATTCAAAATTATCGCTATTGCAATTATATTTTTTAATTTTTTTAACCATTTTAAAATGTTTTTAAATACTTAAAAAAAATTCACAAATTTAATAGTAGTTACCTTATAACTAAGAAATAAAATAAAATAAAATAAAATACATAAACGATAAAAATGAGGAGACAAACCTAAAGGAGCCACTTAGCATTTTCCTTACATATAACTTGAAAATTCCTATCTTATTTATGGGGTGTAAACGGTCTGGTCCGATTTGGTCCAATCCAGGAAAGATGATGGATTGATCCTAATCAGTCCGGCATTTTTTTCACTCAGGACTGGATCGAATGAGAATACCAATCATATTTGATTATGATAGGATTTTGGGCTGAATTTGGCCCATTAAGTCATGTTTGGACTCTTCTGGATCGGACTGGACCACTTCACATTTTTATCACAGATTTAAGTTAGAAAATACTAAAAAAATTTACTCTTTAAAAAAATGATAAAAGAAAAATAATCTAATAAAAAAGATGTAGAAAAAAAAATCAGTTAATGAAAGGATACATATACAACTATGTATTAAATTAACTATACTAATACTATTATAAATTTATACATATATTATAATTTATACTACAACTTATATAATATGTTAATATATGAATATTATATACTAGTACTAATATACTATATATTATAGTTATACATCAATGAATTTATATATATTTATTTTTTTATTTGATACAGTCCAGGGAGAAAAAATCACTGGACCAGGACTGAATCATATTCGATCCTTATTTTTTTGGACCATACTAAACCATACCCTATTTGCTCTGGTCCCAACCAGACTTCTTACAATCTTAATCTATCTCACATTTATGTAATGAAATGAAAATAAGATAAAAATGTAGCAATCTTCTTTTCTAATAAATGATCTGGAGCATCTTCTTTTATTTAGATTGGATTAAGAAATGTATGACATTTGATGACCAAAGTAAGTTCAATAACCCAACATCTTTATACGAATTAATGGCATAAATATACCGTGAAGTCTATATACTCTCTCTCTTTTCCAAATTGAATCATTTTAATTAGGGTATAGAATTTAAAAGTATATCCATCCGTATTTGTAAACTTAATTGTAAAATTTTAAATTAAATTGGCCAGGTTAGGATTAGGGATAAATGTAGTAAAATTTGAAATTCATAGTCGGTGTTCAAATTCCCTTCCATGGATAGGGACAAACCTCGACAATGACGGGAACTGGTGCTAAAACCAAAAGAGAGTATCAAACTATCAATGTTCTTTTGATTCTTCTAACTTGTCCGGATGCCCTATTTTAAATGGCATCCACAAACTTTCACACCAAATTATTTAGCAAATATTGCAAATAGTTATAGTGTAAAAATAAATAAAGTATCGCTCACTTTAATTTAAAAAAATGAATAAATATATATATATTATATTTTTAATAAAAAATCTCATTCTTTCTTTTTTAAATAAATTGTGCGATATTTACTTCTTTGACTATATTTAGTGTTACACTCTCGCTAAGATTATTGATGGTGTCTTATGATGAATCATGTCCATTGGATTAGTTGCAGGATCGAGACAAACCCAAATCTAGTGGTCGCGACAAGCGCCACGATTGGCTATACTAAGTCCTGGCTTGGATTTAAAGCGAGATTCTCATCTTATCTCATATTTTAATTACATATTTTTCAAATTTTAATATAAAATATAATAAATAATTTAATTTTTTTGAATTTTAAAATAATAATTTTAAAAAATATCTTAATAAATAAAGTGAGAGATATATAATTTGCAGGCCGGAAATATTGAACACCCAAAAAGTGAAGGATATTACATAATAAGCTAAGGTGGAAAGAGGAGTTGGGGGACATGAGTATATGTGATGGAGATTGCCTATTAAAGATTTCAGGGCTTCTGTTGCCACAGCTTTAAGGAGATGGTCGTGGAGAATAAATATACCCCACATCTTATAATACTGCATGAATCAAGATCTTTTACGAGTAGCATTTTTATTGGATTGATTATTATTATAGCATAATTTCAGTTAATATAATTTAAATTTTAGTTTTTAATCATTTCATTCACATAAATCTCATATTGAAATGGTTAATTTTTCAAATTATAATAATAAAATAATATAACTAACTTTTAATTTTAGTTATTTACATTAAATCTTTATATTAGATTATCTATTTATAAATATACGTAATAATGAATAATGAATAATTATTATTTTTTAATTGTTTACAATTATGAAATTAATTAATTTTATCATATTTGACTATTCTATTTATTATATGTTAATTAATAATCATATTTTAATTAAATTATAAGTTTTAAAAAATAATTACTAATCATATTATATTTAAATTAAATTAGTAATCAATATTTAAAAAACAATAATTTCTACTTATTTCTTATCTAACTAATTTTTTTTACTAACTTAATAAAAAGATAAGAGAGTAAAGTAAGAAAGAGAAAAAAAATAAATAATAAAATAAAGATTTGATTAATCTTGAGATTTGTTATATTTGATATTATTTTTTACTTTATCATTCACTTTGGCGAAAAGATTGAATTTTTGGCCAATTCAATGTCGGATAAAAATAAGATTAATTGTTCAAAATTTTATTGAATTTTACTTTTAGCCAATCTAATAAAAGTACTCTCAAGTGTGCTTCGTGTTAATGTAGTATAATTAAATATATTTTTGAATTGATGTATAGATTATACTATTCATATTATTTAAATAATAAAAATTGATTAGGTGCTACTAGTGTCGCCCATATTTGATTGTTGAGCATGCCTACCAGTACAAATTATAAATATTTAAAAATAAAAAAAAATACACCAACATATTAAAAAAGTCATTTTTTTAACTATTACAAAAATATTAAAATATTAAATATATGAGCACTCAAAATGAGAAAATAACCTCATGGGATATATCATCACTTTCCTATTGATTTATAAGGTTGAAAGTTTAATATTAATATCCCAAATCAAATTATACCATTTAAGCATTTTACTATGTGTGTTCTACGCATTGAATCGAGAATATAATTTTTTTTAGAGATAACGTGGTATGCAATGTTATAAATTGATCTGAATCACTAAGAGCAGTTCCAATGGAGTATGTTAATTACCCCATTCCTTTAAAATATAGATAAAATCTACCGAAACACATTCTTCAATGGAGCATGTAATATATAAATGTTTAAAAGTAGGCTATAATGATCCCACTACATGTAGCAGGATCTTGTTTACTCTCTAAATTTTGTTTATTCTTTTTTTTTTTCCTGATTAATCTTCTTCTCTCGTCTCACATTCTATATTTGCATTTCAAACCTCACAAATCTCATTCTCGCAAGGTGTTGCTTTGCACCATCTTCCAGTAGTCTCTTGGGAGAAACCCGATCCAGGCTCAACTCAAAGCAATCGTTGTTGAGGAGAAAACTCACCGCACCTTTCAACTTTTCTCGCTTTCGCGACACTTTCAAGGTCCTCGACAAGGACTCCACTAGCTACGTATTTCTAAGCCTTGAAATATTCTCATTAGCATTGGCGAGAAGCTCGAGGCCTTCAAATTCGACGAGTGGATTTAGGAGGTAAAGGTCGGAACGAACCGGTACGAGAATTTTATCGCTCGAATGGTCACCAAGTGATGTGGTTGTAGAATCGGATTTGACATTTTGTTGGAAGGAAATGTTTTTTGGAATTAATTTCTTTTATGTTTGTTGTTCATTTGGGTTTCGATAGTTGGGATTTTATTATTTTCAGGTGATGAAAATATTGAAAACGGGAGGGAAGATAATGTAAATATTAAAAAATACGAGAAAATTGAGAAAATGTTATAAAACTAAAAAAGAAATTACTACTATTGTAAGAGAGAAATATAAAAGGAACTCTTAAGAACTCTCAAGAACTGAAACTTTTTTCGTTCTATATATTTTTTTATAAATTTCATAATAACTGAAACCCATATTTATAGGCCTTGAAGTTATTATGCAAGTCATTATGTAAGATTTAAAATAATAGCGGTGGGGTCATTCACAAAATTATTGGTGGGGACAGGGGCGGCGGCCGACGCTTCAATAATTTATAACACTCCCCCTTGAATCGCCATCCACGAAGAATCTGCATTGTTAAAACCTTGCCAAGGAAAAACCCAATAGGAAGAAAAACTAATGGTGAAGGAAAAAGAGTACAATCTTCTTATGTATCCACAAGTGCTTTAAGATTATCTCATTAAAACCTTGCAAAGGAAAACCGAGTGGGACAAAACCTTAGCGAAGGAAAAAGAGTACAATCAGCACAAGTTTTCATGACATTTACTCTCCCTGAAAAGTGCATGACGATAGATTTTTGAGTTTTTACATTCCAATGTTATGCACAATCTTCTTGAATGTCGCAGTTGGTAATGCCTTTGTGAATAAATCTACCAAATTATCACTTGATCGTATCTTTGATATATGCTCATCTGATTTGAGTGATACAAGCAGTATTATCTTATGAATTGTAATAATCTCTAAATGATTTGAAGATATGGCAGATACAAGCAACTCCATATCTCTATCTGATATTATCTGTGTTGGCACTTTAGGGCATTACGAGTTTAAAATGTGTCGGATAAAGTAGAGAGAATCCCATATATAAGGTGCTTGACAGACTTAGTAGAAATCTGAAATCTGCAATAATACTTAAACTCCCATTGAAATATGCGTCAGTTTTTCAACTAATAAACAATCATGATTTCAGCATATATAACAGGGTATTCAAACAAGATTTACATCTAAATAATGCATTGGAGAAAACATGATAATATTTTTATCTAAAATTTTATCCCCTTCATTCGGCGTTATTAGGGAGAACTTGTTTATATACAGCGAAAATAGCATTGGAAACCATCCATGTATGATAAAAGCTGTAAAAGCTTGAGGTCTAATATTATCAGTTTGGCGGAAAATCAAATCCGCTTGACATTGTTGACAAATGAGATCTTGAAGAGATTTGAAGGCTTCGGGTTGTTATTAAAATATAACCAGTTTTACCATTGGTTTACTCTAGCAAAAAGATCTCACATTCTTCATAGATTCAGTTGTTGTTCATCCAAAACGATATTATGTCTAATAGAAATTCTAATGTCCCAAATTTGAACTATGAATCTTTTATACCTCAACCACTCATATTTTCTTCTGAGGTTGTAAACACCATGATAGGAGCAGAGATATATCTTTCTAGTAAATCTGATCCTGAAATTGTTGCAGCATCAAGAACCCATCAGTGCTCAATATGCTGTCTCTCTTACAACCATGTCTCAGAGGCTACTGGCGAGAATGAGTGAGGTTGATCATCTTAAAAATCAAATATCTGAGTTGCATCAAACGCTTGCAACTAAATATAGAAAAAATAAAAATTTAAGAGAAAAAAACAAGGAGCTGAAGAAATTTGTATACTGGTATTCTCGTGACCTGAAAACACGAGTACAAGAGCTGGAACGAGAGAGAGTTCAAATACAAAGTCAACAACAGCAGCTAATGGCAGAGGTTTAGCTTTTACAAGAAAATAAGGATAGCTGTAATTAATCTCGCTGGCTTTTGAAATTATGCATCCAGCATATCTTGTAAAGTGATATTTGAAGAGATGATGGTTTATCTTGTTCTTATTTCCATTTCTATAAGAACCGTCTTTAATTTCATATAGTTCGCATCAAATCTTCTTCTCATATCAATAATTTATCTATTTTTGCATTCTTATTCTACAAATTCCTAATGGCTCATCAATTTCCTTTCAATATTTCTCACGATTAACATATGAGGTATCCTTCACCTCAATTACAAGTTGTTCCTACATTTTCTGCAGGTGCCTTGTTGCAGCAAGCGAATGATCTGGCTAATAAGTCACATTGTGAAGCCGTTTACGAGCTGATGACTCTCGGCACCCGATACTCCTCCTCTATTGTTGGTTTTTCCAACCGGTTACAATCCAGAAATCGTGAGATTGAGGAGATTAACGAGAAGGTTTTTGTATTTCAACGACTCGTTCAAGAATCTGGCAGAAAAATTGCAGACTTAAAGTAAGAGAATAAGGATTTAAAATCCTTTCTTGCATCTTCATTTTGACTATCTAATCCTTTAGATAAGGATGAAATGTTGCTTTATGAAGAGTAAATGTATTTGAAAGATGAGGCTAGAAGTCTCAAATTCTTATAACTCATCTATCAATTGAATAATAAGATCTTTCATTTTCAAATTCATTCCTTGAATTTATAGTAGCCATTGTGATCTTTTCAGGAGTTTTAACAAAATAAATTATCAATGTAAACTGCAATAATGGCAAATCCAGATTCTGATAAAACACATGGGCATATAGGATTATTCTCAAATTTTTCTTTCAATAGATACTCGTTGATTTAATTATACCACATGCGTCCAGATTGCTTTAACCCATATAAATATTTTTGAAACTTTATAAAGTACATACTCCTAAATGTACTTGGATTAGATGCTTCAAGTATTGTATGTCATGATCTAATGATCCTTATGAATATACAGTGATTACATCCATCAACCGCATATTTAATCAAGCCGATTAAAAATTTGAATGTGATTGCATTCATAACAAAGAAATATATTTCCTTATAACTACTCTCGGATTTCTGCAGAAAACCTTGTGCGACAAATTGTACCACACAATTTCATTTCTCATTACGTTTTTGTATAAATATTCACTTATATCTTATAGGCATTACACCCTTTGCTGTATGGACAACAGGTCCAAATACTTGTCGCTTTGCTAACGATTTAATTCAGCTTCAATAGCTGTTTTTCATTTTGGTCAATAATTTCTACTTCGACATTCTTTGATAATTCTTGACTCACTTTCTTCATTACTTCTGGTAATTTCAAGGGCCATTTTATATGAAAATATGTTGTCGACAACAATTTTATTTTTATCCAGTATTTCTCCAATATTCATGAAATATATTGAGATCTCATTGTTCCTCTCTAGGGGAAAACATTTCATGAAACACCTCTACAGGAGGTTCCTCTCCAAGAGGTTTGTACTCTTCAGGAGTTTTTTCTTCAGGAGGATTTATACTCTTCAGGAGGATTTATACTCTTCAGGAGGTTTATACTCTTCAGGAGTTTTTCTCTTCAAGAGGTTTGTATTTTATACAGAAAGTCTGGATTGATCTTATTTTGTAGGTACGGTCTCTTCAGGAGCATTGATTTATTTTTATTTTTCTCTTTTGCATCAATAGGTCTTCAACATTTCAGGTGTATCTTAGACTCGTCTATTGCTATTTTAACAACTTGTCCTTCAGGACTTCAATTCTTGTTTAAGCATTAACAGTAGTAATATATGATTTTACAACACCTTTAGTGTGAGTAAATACATCAAGTAATTGATTTGCAACATTTTACAAATAGGTAATCCTCTAAACTTCTGGTTCACATTCATTTATAAGAGGATTAAATTTAGACAATGTTTTATTATTTCAAGTAATTTCTTGTCATGTTTCAGGCACCAACTTTTTGTTATTTCAAAACATGATAAAACTTTACTATAATGTATAAAAGTTTAGTATAAGTAAATCAAGTGCTTGACCGTAAAACAAGTACGTGACCACTGTTCAGTCATACCACATCTATGACAAATATCTTCATCTTTCTATGAAGAATTATTCTGAGGGCTTTTACCCTTCTCTGAGTTGGATCACTTCTGGTGATACGATATATTTTTATCATCTTTAGTGTTGTCGCTTTTGGGACCAACACTTATATAGTTTTTCTACCACGTCTATGCCCTTAATTCCTTTGAAAGGATGCACCGTTTACTTTTGGGAATAATGTAAATTCAATATCATTAATAAGACGTAACTGATAATTTATTAACAAAAACTTATTATCTAGTTCAATCACTAGAAAACAAAATAAAAATTCAGAATATTAGTTGAACTTTCGTTCTCGATATTGCTACTGTAGGAGCACATTCGAGATATGAAAAATAATATATGTCTTCTTTTAAATATCATCATTAGTGACTTTCTCACTGCATAATTTTAATATTGAGCTGATTTTAAAGAGTGCAGAATATTCAATATCATTCTTAAAATTTTACAATTTCAGGTGCAATGAGAGGATTACATCTTTTGGTACTCATATCTCTCTCTTAATTCATTTTACACAGTAAGATGATTTTTCACCATGAGATACATAGCACGGTCCTTCAGGGACACATGATTTTCTTCTATGATTGTGTCTCTAAGTTCATCATCATATTCAAATGAATCTCATCAAGGATCCTAAATAAATAACTTTTTTCAGAAATGTCAATAGTAATAAATCTCAATATTTGACATTATATATATATATATATATATCACAAAAATAAATCTGTGGATTTAAGAAACATATTCACATAATCATGAAAATAAAAGTAGAATTTTATCAAGTAATATTCAGTAATATTACATTTAATATTTATCTCGAGGACTGCAAATAATATATTGAAAAACTTACTTGAAATAGAAGACCACTAGCTTCAGTATTGGTAGAATTTCGTGCTGATAACGTGTTATAAAACTAAAAAGGGAACTACTACTATTGCAAAAGATAAATATAAAAGGAACTTTTAAGAGCTCTCAAGAACTGAAATTTTGTTCGTTATATATATTTTCTTATGAATTTCATAACAACTGAAACTCATATTTATAGGTCTTGAAATTACTATGCAAGTCATTATACAAGTTACTATGCAAGATTTAAAATAATAGTGGTGGGGTTATTTACAAAATTATTGGTGGGGACAGGGGCGGCGGTCGACGCTTCAATAATTCATAAAAGAAAATATATTTTTTTAAAATAAAATAAAAATATTTTGATAATATAAAAAAAAAAAGATTAACTGATAAAATATATTATAAAAATTAGTATGTAAAATAAAAAAATAAATTTTAATAATAAATTTTAAAAGATTTAGTGAACTATTGTGAGTGCTATGATAATTTTTACTAGTATCAATGCAATGAAAATTAAGATTACGTTTGGATGTTGAGAATATTTATGAATAATAGTAAAAAGTAAGTAAAAATAATAATAAAATATTAAATAATAATAAAAAAATAATGACAAGTACCTGTTAAATTCGCAGCAGCTACGGGACCCTGCATTTGTGAAAGTACCTATTAGGGTTTCGAGGGTTCGATCAATCAGTTCACATAACATAACAGTGGAGAAATTTCCATTACAAATTCACCAGGCCGAGACATTTCAAACCCACAAATCCATCTCATTGCAAACAATGCACCTCACTTCCCAAATCTATCCATAAAGTCCTGCGGTCTCAATCAACTATCACCACTGCTCCACGAACGCGATCCTTCCAAGTACGTAGTGTTAATTTCAAATTTATTTTTGTGTAGCTAGGGTTATACAGATCTGTTATGATGTCTAATTAAAATATGATTTTTTGTGTAGCTAAGGTTATACGGATCTGTTATGAATGGAATGGTTGATGATGTCTAATACAAATTTGTGTAGCTAGGGTTATACATATCTTTTTTTTTTTTTTTTTTTATGTTACTTTCCATTTGGTGGTTAACAAAGTCCTTGTTATAGGAGGCCTCTCACTAGATAAATTTGCATAATGCATTGTCTTTCCACCATCAAAACTTACATTTCTGATTTCAAAACACCCATTATCTAGTTAGTTGCCTTTTTCTTTCCTTACTCCTTTCAAGTAATACATAATTGTTTAGCATAAAAAACTTGCACATATTCCCTTTTGTAATTAGAGATGTTATCATAAACTCTGGAAAGAGAACTGCCCAGAGGAAAATCTCCAAAAATAAAAAGCTTAAGGAGTATGTATAAATATTTTATAAGAGAATGCTGAAATCCTTGTGTTCATGTTTATTTTCATGTAGTGAATGCTAATCTACCTAAGTTTGCATCTGATTATTTCAATCATGACTTCAGAAAGTTTCCTAACCAATTCCGAATTATAATGACAGTCAAGTAAGCCTCCTCTAAAAATATTCATAAAGTTAACATATGTGGGTGAGGAATTATAAAGATATATGTATAAGAAAATATGGGCGGAGGAAGTCTTACAAAGAAAGTCCCGATCACTGGGAATATTTGCTAAAATTGAATCTCTCTAACGACTGGTTTCTAGTCTCTTTGTTCTTTTTAATATATGAAAACATCATTCTGAAGTCAAGATTACATCAAGCTCTTATCCAGCCAAACAGCTTGGGAGATGGGCATATTCACATCACATTTGCATCTCCTCTCCGTATATGTGCTGAGATAATACCAAGATACATGGATGCAACAGTTTATTCACTAAGGGATAATAACTAGTTCCACTAAGGCATTCACTCTTTCATAAATAGTTCCCCTTATATTTTAGAGACAAAGTAAGGGCCTTCTGGTTGCATCATCTTGGGCTGATGATAATTCACTTTAAAAAGACTAACATAGAAGCTATTGACTAAACTATCAATCTTAAAACTTATTTTTAAAGTGATATAACCCTAAATGTGGAGTGCTAGAAGATGTAAGTTATGAGTTAGAATGAGGGTAGCTTTTATTTTATACAAGATTTTTGACGTAGGAATGCCTTTTTTTGTTAGAAATTAGAAAAGGACAACATCCAATCGAAAATACTGACATGATTTAGCCCACAATATCCAAATGTTATGGGCCAAATGTTTAAAATTAGATGTACCAAAATGTTACCATAATATCCCATAATAAGTTAAACTCATAATTTAGCCAAATTCAATTTGGTCTTATCACGAGTGTTATCCACTTTTAAACATGATTTTGTTTACATTATAGCCTTAAACTATGTCTCCAAAAATGTTTCATTTCAAGTTTAATCAACCCTCCTTTCGAAGATGTCATTGGGGTCTCAAAGTTTACTGATTTGGAATAGAAAGTACCACAGCCAGGTTGGTAGGGTATTCCTAAATGGTGTCACTAATACAAGCCCAATGATTTGCAGTTGTTGTTGCTCCCTTGCCTTAATTTGCTGGGCCTAATATTAATGAAATAAAAACATAAAAAGCATTGAAAAAACTGCCATGGCCAAAAAGAAACAAACAAACAAACAAATTCAAGCAATCTACATAATGCAGAAAACCTCGATGTAAGCAGCAGCAGGCTCAGAATGCTTCTCATTTGTCCTTGCAATGAATATGTCCCAAAAGACAGACCACCATTCAAAGAGAAATCCTCCAGGAGCATCAATTGCTGCAAGTTATAATGTAAACCGTGATTTTACTGACAATAAAATTTCTCTAGTCTAGGCCTCTGCTTGTTTAAACAAATTACAATTGAAATCTAGTACCAAATTGAAAGCTTTGATTTTATTATTGTGTTCCAGTCCATAAATTGTGAAGTGTTTTATTGAGCGAGGTCTGTGAAAACATAGTTGTGGAAGGGGATGTTAATGATACAGATAATTTGTTGATTGATGATTGCAGAAACAGAGAAAAATCTTACCAGTTTTTTATCCTCTTATGACTAGAATGCTTCAAACCACTTCGGAACACATTTCTTAGTTGATTGCACAAATTAAGATGTGTAACATGTGCACTATAAAAGTGGCAAGAAAAAATGACTATCTGGAAGAACATAAAGTTTTGGGATTTTCTTTTGGTATATTTATTGGCAGCTGTGAACTTATGTGTAGGTACTAGAATTTAGTTTTTGTCTTTGATTACTTTTGTGGTTTTTTTAATGGAATGTTGGACCTTGTAAGTAACCTAAAGCTTAAGGAGCTAACCCACTAGTTTAGAATGTTAAGCCTAATACACTTTGGTCTTTTCTCATTTGATAGCGGTACTACTTGGGTTCTTTTCGCAAACATCTAGCTTCTCAATAGGTATGAGCCCTTTAACTCCATAACCATTACATTATATAGTTAGTTGAAGTTTTGCATGGTCTTGCCATGTTTATTTTATATATGAATTGTTTCTTTGTTTAGCCTATATATGTGGCGGTTTGTTTGCTTATATTAAAAATGATAGGCAATTTTTCATTGTCTATAATCGACACTACATGCCGGAGGACAAAAAGTTGTCCTTTTATATATATATATATATATATATATATTGATAAGTAAAAATGTTATATATATCAAAAGGAGTAAACAAGTATACTGATTGTATACAAGAAAATACCTAGCTCATAGACTGATAACACCTATCCCCTGAAAACCCCAACAAGCCCAAGAAAATTACTCAAAATACCACAAGTCCAAAATACCCATGGAATACAATACACCTCCTCAATCCTAACTCGTAGACTGATAACCACCCGAAACACCCACATAGACTGATAACCACCCGAAACACCCACATAGGGAACATTTTCAGAGTCTCCTCCCTTTAGTCTTCCTTCGACTTGAACTATTGTAGTTGATTTTTCAAGAAAGACGCTGCAGCTCCTTACTATTCTTAAATCTTGATTTGGTATCACGTGAGTGACCCTCTTCAATTGCAGTGAGTAGTGCGTTAAACTGATCTTCACATCCTCCATGTGAGATTCCCACGACACGCTGAATCTCATTAATCTTTTGTAAAAGCCAATCAGGTGATGATCTAGTTACATTGCTTAGTGGAGGAAGAAATACCAAAGGGATAACAACTTCTCTTGACATAAATCCCGACGATAACTTCTCATCACAAGGCACCAACGATAAGCCCTCCCCAAAAACTGCCACTTGCTCTGAGGACTCTGCACACACCACATCTGTCGTGTTGTTCATCTCCAAGTTCTGCCCTAAACTTGTCTTGGATCTCTTGGAGCATGAATTGACTGGGGTCAGCCCAAAGGAAGCCATCTCGACTACTGGGGTTAGGCCTATTCATCCGGGTCGGGTTGTACCCGACCAGGTTTGAAATTTTATTTATTTATTAATATTTTTTATTTTTTTAAAAGTTTAAGAAAATTTCGAATCCAGAACCCGGATGAACACCCCTAACTGGGGTTAGCCCAGGGGAAGTCGGCAACTGGGACTGTGGTCCACCGAGCACAGAAGCCTCCACTTGCAAACAGGCGACTCGTTAGTGACAACTGGGAGTATGGGCGCTAAAAGGGTTGGGGTTAACCTAGAGGTAGTTGGCGACGGGGTCTATGACCCCTTGAGCTTAGAAGTCTGCCCCTTATAAAAGAAGCCTCTTGCGAACCAACCTGCACATTCTCAATGTTTGCCGATGATGACTTCGATTTCCATTTCATTTTTGGGCTTCCACAACTCATGCTCCTAACTTTTCCTTTTTCAAACTTTAAAATAGAGACATTCTTGTTGGTTATGGACATAATTTGTGAGCTGCGACCCAAGCCCAGGCCTTTTAATAATTCATTGATCCACTTCTTAACAACCTTTCTGAATGTTTTTAGTTTATTCTTCACACCCGTCACTTCTTTTTTAAGTAAAACCAAAGACCTTTGCAACTTGTTTTCTTTTGCGTAATTCTTTTCAAAAAACTTGCTGCACCCCTCACCCTTCTGCATGCTATCGCCCTCCGAAAGTGCTCCTGTCGAGTTCCCCTTTATTAATATCCAATTGTTTTCAAAAATTGAAAGTTGGCGCTGACCACCATGTACAGCCTCCTTACTCCCTACGCCGCCCATTGCAACCTCTGCGTATGACTTGAGCTGCCTCCCATTCTCCTTCCCCTTCTCAGCTTCTTTGCTCAGATGTGGTATAGGCACTTTTGACTTTTTAGCAGACATAACATGCTTTAACTCTATAGAGAAACTCTTCTATCCCTTGCCTTCCACTCCTTTAGGTATAACTAACAAACCACACCTCCCATTGCCATCACCGTATTCTGTTATTTCCAAAAATCGACCATAAGTGTTGGCCCTCCTATGAGCAAAGAGAGCTTTTGATCCATCCCTAAACGTTTTGTAGAACTCTGTTCTACCCCCTCGATAAAGCACAATCATTAACTGCATTGACCACCCAACACTCATTAGCAGGATTAAACAAAAGCTCTTTAAAAACTTTTCGGCCCCTCTGAGATGCGATAGTTTCCACCCTTAGTCATAGGGGTGTAAATGGTCCAGTCCGGTCCAGGAAATTGGTGGACCGATTTCATTCGGTCCAAAAATTCTCTTACCTTGGACCGTTCCCGGACCGGACCGAACAGGATTTCGGTCCATACTGGTCCAGTCCAATTCGGTCCAAGGGCGGTCCGGTCCGGTTCAGGGGTGCCCCATATGATTTAATGGGCTAAATTTAATCTAAAATTTTACAATGATCAAATATTTTTTGGCCCAAATTTAACTACTATAAATTATAATATGTTAATATTATAAGAGTATATATTATATATTAATATTTTAGTATATTATATATTAAGTATGTTAGTAAATTATAACTAATAACACTATTACATTAGTATATTATATATTTATATGTTAGTAAATAGTGATAAATTAGTAATAATATATTAAATAATAATAATACACTTATTACTTATAAGTTATTACTAATATTCTATATAAATATATTATAATTTATATTTTTATACTACAACTAGTCAACCAATAAATAATAATATGTTAATATTATAAGAGTATATATTATATATTAATATGTTAATATATATTATATATTAATATATTAATTTATATTAATATTAATATTATAATTTATATACTATTTTTATATATACATATATAAATATATATATATGTGTGTGTGTGTGTATGTGGGGTTCGACCGGTCCGGTACGGTCCAGGGGGAGAAATCCTTTGGACTGGGACTGGACCGGAATTAATCGGTCCATGTAAAATTTGGATCGGACTAGACCGAATTCCACTCGGTCTGGTCCGGTCTGGTCTCGGTTCGGGACAACCGGTCCAGTACGGTCCACCCGTCCGATCCGGTCTTTTTACAGCCCTACTTAGTCACCAAGATAAAAACCTTAGTCTTAATTAGTAAATGTTTAATAACACCCATGATTAACCCCCAAAAGAAGAAAACTCTTGTGTAAATACCAGGCCCAGAAGTCTGTAAACATTAGTAGCTTTGTGGGTGACTGACGAAGAAAATGCTCAGTGCTAGTTCTACTCAAAGTTAACAGCAGCCCTGACGAGAGAAGTATCAATGTTTGCTAACAAAACCATTTTGTGTGTGACTGACAAGGAAAAATCGAAACTTTGCTCAAAAAAATCGTTCGTCAGAGGGGTACCGGCGTCAGAGAACCCTTGCTAAGGCCTCTGGTCTTGTCTGTGTCGATGTAGGTGACGGTGACACAAGTTTGACGTTGAAGGAGGAAATTGCAACAAATCCCAGAGAAACCTTGCTAAAATGTCAGGTCGCCGGGGAGTTGACCACCGTCGGACGACCCTCGGCGAAGTCTCCAAGGACTATCGACCTCATCTTGGCCGGTGGTGAAGGGTCACTCGCCGGTTTGTGGTGGGTGACATCGATGTCTCCAATTTAAAATTTGAAAAGTATAGAAAAAGAAAGAGAGGAGAGAGAAAAGCTGGCCTGAGCAGATTTGGAACACCCTAAAAAGTGCCCTTTTATATACCCTTGTTGCACATGGGCTATTATAAATCTTGCATACTTTCCTCACAATTACATGCATTGCCATATTATCATCTCATAACTATTTGATATGGATGATTTGGAAAACATGAGGCGTGAATGTGACATATGGGTAATGATATGGAGGAGGTATTTATTGACATGCTCTACGACGATTCTGTACACGGTAGATTAAAGCTTGGCAAAATCACGGGTACTCAGCATATCGCTCTCAATGTGAGGGTGTTTGATGCTCATTAGGTAGCCGGTAAAATCCAAAAGTTGAAGAGTCAATATTTCTTGATCCGATGGATCAGACTGGGATGGGTTGGGATGGGGTGCACAATACAGTACCTACAAGCGACGAGATATGGGAAAATGCCATCAAGGCATGAAAATAACTTGGTGAATTTATTCAATTACACTTTATTTTCAAGCAAACCAGCATGGCTAAGTGACGTGTGCTTCTTATGTTGAAAACAAGTTAAACCAAAATGAGGGAGGTTTCGTACATCCGGCCTACCTTGGTACAAGGGCTTATGCACCATATTTGGTGCGTCAATTGCGTATGGGACCATGCAACACACCTCGATGCAATCGCCACTAGATAGTGATGAGGAGGAGTGGCTTAATTCTGATATGCGAGCTCGACGTGGTCCCATGGATGCCAGTTGACATAGATCCCATGACCGTATTGATGACGTGGGTTTGGGGAAAGGGTCTGCGCCTTCATCATCAAATAAGCGCAAAGGGAAGATGAGCCAGCGGGATGAAGAAATTGTCGCGAAATGTTGGGAAATCTCAGCAACTATGTCCGCACGTCGTAAGCGATGGGGGGAGGGGACTGGCATTGGGAGCTCGAAGCGAAGCAGAGGATTAGACCCAAGCTTGGCTAGTAATGCAGGGTGCAATCCGCTTAGATAATGGATGACATTTTTGAACGAGATGTCCCCGAGACTTGAGGGGCCAACGTGGTATCGTACGGTAAAGGAGTTATGTGATCCTATAGTGCAACAATCTTTCCTCATGATGGATTTTGCCGAGCGAGAGTTATGGGCCCGAAATTGTTAATGCGCCCCACAATGGTTTATTTATATTGTTGTAGCATTTATTTATGTTATGATTGTGTAAATTGTTTATTTTCGAGACAGTTTTATCTTTTTGCATGTTTATTTACTCAATGACAGACGACTGCTATTTTATTTGTTTAATGAGTTCATCTAACTTTTTTTTTCGAACTTGATTGACTATTAAGGATATGTATTTATAGGAATATGTTGTTTTTTTCTTATGTAGTGAGAAATCAATTTGCACTCAACACTTGTTCGATCCCAAGACACACATTTTTACATTAACATGGATGGTGCGAATTAGGCAGCAAGAACTTCCTCGATTGGAGTGAACAATCATGAGTATGCAAACCAATTTTCTGATGGGGGTTGAAATTGATAGTAGTGAAGAATTGATGGAAGACGCGTTACTTATCATGCAGTGGCTTGGAACTCTCCCGGATGCAAGGACATCCACAACATAATATCGGCTTGCGTGAAAATCAATATGTAGTTGAAGTTTTGCAGGGAAATCCAACAAATTGTCGAGATTTATTTCGGATGGAAGTTGAGACCTTTAGTGCATTATGCTCATCGTTACGAAACAATCACTTTTTAAGGAATTCTAAAAAATGGGTGACAGTTTAGTAACAAATAGGCATATTCGTTTCGGTAGTGGCCCCTGGAGAAAAACAACGCATTGTGAGTCAACGATTTCAATGTTTAACAGAAACCATTAATCGACACGTAAGGAAAGTCAGGTAGGCCCATTGTAAACTTGGGACACATCTTATTCATCCAACGCACACAATCGGGCCACACCCATCAATCGAGGCTAGTCTGAGAGATTATCCTTGGTTTCAGGTATGTATTGATTTTCCATATATAATAAATTCAAATAAGATTATGCTGCAAGTTTGATTAAATTATTTATTTGCATGTATGGATATATAATATTGTAGGTAACATTGTTTTGCAGGGATGCAATTGTGCTATTGATGAGACCATGATCAATGCCATCGTACCTAGTGAGGTACGCGAGGCATTTCGCAACTGTCATGACCAAGTTGTCCAAAACATCTTGAGCGCATGTGACTTAGACATAAAGTTCACATTTTTGTATACTGGTTGGGAGGAAAGCGCCCATGATGCACGCATATTCCTTGATGCCTTGAGTAAAGTCCGCAACCACTTTCCATGATCTTTGGACGGTAAACAGCTAATACTATTTAATTATGGTAATTAAATCATTTATTGAAACTGGTTTGTTTATTTTGTTCAATTTCTAGGATTAGTTATCTACGTCTAACAATCTTCTTGTTGTTAATAGGTCATTATTATTTAGTCGATTCAGCGTATCCATGTACTCGAGGATTTATGCCCCCATATTCAAGAGAAAAATATCATAGTAGTGACTATGTTGGTCAGCGGGGATTTAGGGGCTACAATGATTATTTTAATTACCATCATTCATCAATTCATAACGTGATAGAACATGCGATTAGGGCCTTAAAATCACGGTTTAGAATTTTAAGAAACATGCATGCATATTCAGTTGCGAAACAAGGCCAAATATTATTGCATGTTGTACATTACATAATTTTATTAGAATGGCGACACCAGATGACTTCATATTTGAGGAATGGGCCAACAAAAGGTTTGATCCGAATGACCGTGCAGTTAGTGACGATGCAGCTACAGCACGTCATTTTAACATGACGTTGGAATCAACACAATATATTACTGCATTTAGGGATAATATTGCCATAAATATGTGGGCAGCCAGGTGCAGTTAGTGAATGATAAATTAGACATATCTCGATTTGTGCATGTGACATAAATATTATAAATATATACACTATTTTATAAGAGTGTATGTTGAGTGGCTTGAATATTGTTAAAAAAGTGTCTCAATCCGAAACTTCGTTTGATATCCAGCTCGAGTGAGTTCAGTTGAGTTCGCTCGACTCTCGCTTGAACGAGATTTGCACAGAAATTTCGCTTAACACTCGCTTGACGTTTTACTCAAGCGAGATTTAATCCCGCTAGAGCAAGATGCCATTTTCTAGGCTTTTGCGATGTTTTCTCTATAAATACATGTTCTTTCATTGTAATTAGTGTGTGAGACTTTTGAGAGAGCAGTCAAACACTTGTGAGAGAGATTTTTCTTGTTAACAATCCTGAGAATGCACTGGGTGCATAGGGGTCTTGGGATTGTGAGGATTTGTGAAAAGTCTCTTTGTACTCTATCTTCATTATAGTGAATTCATTCCGATCGACCCTAATAATGGACGTAGGCTCGCATTGAGCTGAATTATTTAAATCTGGTATTTTGTGTGATTGTCATTATTTTTCTTATGTGCTTTATTTTCGTTAAGTCCCTTCAAATTTATCATTCGTTTTAAGGCCTAATTCCCAACAATGTAGTTTGCTTATTCGAACTTATTAAATTTGGCACGTACATTCATCCATTGTAGAAATTATAAGATTCGTTTCTTGTGAAATTTTGATGACTTATAAAGTGAGAAACTGTTTTTACTATAAGTGTTGTGATAGATATGTATTTTTTTAAGTTTATAGGTAAATATTTATGCAATTAATTTTATTGCTCAAAACGTAATTCTTATAATAATACAAATATTAACATAAAATTATATAAAATATTTTATCAAGTTTTAAACATGGTCTAACTAAAATATAATTTGATTTGATTTTTTTATACAATTTTACGAAGTAAAAAATATAGTAAATTGGTAATTATTATTGTGTAATTGGATAAAATGATTATTATTTATTTATATACAAATTCATCAATAAAACAAAATTATTAGAAATAACTATGCAATGATTTGTGGAACCTATTTATATTAATTTTTAACAATCTAAATTCATCTCATCTCACTTTCAATTCAAACATAAAAATTTATCTCAACTCACTCATCTTATTTACTATTTATAATTCATCTTATCTTAATTCATTTCGTTTCCAAATTTAATCGAGGCCTAAAAAAATTTTCAAATGCGTGGGACATACAATGCATCATGAATATCTCGATATATCATGAATTCATAGGGTGCATTCCAAGGTAAGTGCACAACTTGTTCCCTACGTTAGTCTTGGGCTAGTCTATTATTTTATTTCAAACATGAGCAATATTCAAGAAAGGAATTATTCATGAACTTCGGGCATAAACCTACTTGTCCAGTTAAATGTGAAAGTGTGTCCATTACACCGGCTTACAAATATAAGGTTTCTTAATTCAAGCAAACACATAAAGAAATAAACATCATATAACTAGAATTCACTCTCGTGATTCGTGTGCGCCTATTCAAAAGCATAGATTATATTATATTATGAAGTATCGGACCCAAGCCCAAACATAATTAAAGGCTAGGCTATCACATATCTGGCTTGAGCTGGGCCCTTTAGAAGATAGTATGAATATCACTATTGAAGTGGCTCACACGCAACATGAACCCAGCCCAAGCCTAATAACGTTTTTATTTCTCTATATATATTTAAAAGAAGAAAAATAATATACATACAACACATATACATAACATATTTCATAACAAATGTTAAATGATAGGTAATTTTATAAAATATTATGTTTGTATAAAATATTTTATACAGAATTATATCTCATTTAATATTTATTATGAAATATGTTACGTAATTGTGTTATGTATTTATCACTTTCCTTAAAAAAAAGTTATTAACTTCTCTCATTTTTTATATATTTTACTAAACTAAAAAAACTTATTTCTCTATATGCTAAACGCTTGAGCCCCTTTCACACAACTACACTTACATGGATACTGGCTTCATATCCAAGTCTTCTAGATATGAGAGGTGCTTTTACAATTAATGTATTTTTAGATTAACTTTCAATACTCAAAAGAAACTGTACATTTAAGGAGATTTAACTAATAACTATTTCTCTAAAAATACATGGCGGAACCGTCACTTCTCTCTCCTCTACAAAAATTGATAGAGATTCGACAAAGGTCGGGTATTCGAGCCACCTAGCAACCTCCTTGTGAAATTATGAAATTTCAAAGTTAAAATTTAATTTTTTTTAAAAAAATAATAAAATAAATATTATAAATAAAATATGAGTAATATTATAAACTAAGGCATGCTATATATATATATATATTTTAACTAAAAAGGCATACTATAGTGATATTTTTTTTAGGAAATAGCATATAGTATTGATAATATTGTTAAGCTCTTGTTTGGATTTGGAATTAAGATATGATGAGTTTTAAAAATTGAATAAAATATTATTATTATTATTTTAAAATTTAAAAAAATTGAATTAAGATTTGAAAAGTCTATATTGAAATTTAAAAAAATTGTATTGAAATTTGTATTTTGTATGAGAATTTAAAAAAATATAATAATAAATTTAAAATAAAATAAATTGAGTTAAAATGAGTTTGTAATTCAAACCGGATCTAAAAATTTCTTTAGATTCAGAAATGAGATGAGATGAATTGTAAATAATAGAGTTAAAATTAATTAAAATAAATTATAAATAATAAAATTGAGTTTGAAAAACACCACTCCTAAGAACATTGCTATTGGATTAGTAAAAAATTTTCTTTAAAAAATACAAATTTATACAAATATCAAAAGAAAAGTATCATCTTTAATAAAAAAAAAATGATACTTTTGAGTGTAAGAAAAGATAATAAAATTACTTTTTGTTTTGAAAAGTGAATTGTAAAATATAAAAACTCTTCAAATTAGATGGGAAAAGTAAATCAGTGTTGGAAAAATAATTTGAAGAGTTTTCATATTTTATCATTTACTTTTCATAATAAAAAATAATTTTATTAGTTTTTTCATACTTAAAAGGATCATTTTTAATTAAAAATGACATTTTTTATTTTTATATTTATATAAAATTATTATTTTTTAAAAAAAATCTGACTAATTTAATACCAATACTCTAACCACAGCGGCGTAAAATATATTGTATATATTTTTTAAGAAAATATATGAATTTTGGGATGCGGGTCCTTTCTATGATGTTGGTTCCCTCGGTAGTGGCAGAAGAAACCGGTTGGTTGTAGCGAAGTACTGTTGGCTTGAGTTTGGGGTGTTGCTTCGGCGGTGAAAGACGGGAGATGGCCGGGTGCTCGGTGAAGGAGATTTAGGAATGTCATGAAATAAGGTGGGAGAAATTTATGCAGATTGCGGAGAGAGAGAGAGAGAGAGAGAGAGAGGAGAGAGAGAGAGAGAGAGATAAGATGGTCCCTCTTCTCAATTAGAAGACACCCGAACTAGATCGTTCAAACTTCAGAATTCAAAGTTCAAACCCATTGACTCTCTCTCTCTCGGTGGCTTTCTCTCTTCAAAAGAGAGAGATAGAGAGCACCCAAACCGTGAGATCAGTGCCCACGATGCCATTCAAGCCCCTCAACACAATCACCGTCGCATTCATGTTGGCCTTCACGTTCTTGATCCTCTTCTTCTCTGGATTTCTTGAATTCCCGTCTGTAGCGAACTCCATCCAACCCATCTCCCAGACAGGGTCGTCGGAGACCATAACCGAACCCGATCCGTTTACCGATTTGATCAGCGCCTTCCGGAAGTGGGACTCTCAGGTGGGTTGCGCCCTGTTCAAGGAGAAGCACAGAGCGTTGCTCCCAAATCAGTCAAATGGGTCCTCGTCTTTGCAAGATCATGCACTTGAATGCCGTGAGCTGAAAATGGAGCATGTTAGTGTTTTGGTGAAAGGTTGGACGTGGATTCCTGATAATCTCGACGATCTCTACTCCTGCCGATGCGGATTGAGCTGTTTGTGGACTAAATCTTCTGTTCTTGCTGACAGACCTGATGCCTTGTTGTTCGAGACCACTACTCCTCCCGTTCAGGTAATCTTTTGCTCACTTTTAGCGCAATCTATTGGTTTTGGGGACTTCAATTTTTATCTTATAATTATAGTCGCTGATTAGGTTGCTAATAATTTGGTGAATGTGGTTCGTTAAGAAGGGCATCGCCTGCAAGTATTTTACATTGAACACTGGTTACGGTCTTTATTAGTTTTCTTCATTAAAGTGGGCTATGCCTTTTGCCTTTTCCAAAAAAATCTTTGATTACTTCTTAGAAAATTATTGGAAACTGTGTAATCGCTCTCCAAATCATTTGGAGTTTCAACATATTGCTTAGGTTCTCGAAACATTTGAGATGAACGGATAAAGGCATTTAAAGTTTAGATTATAATTTATGGTATAGCTAAGGAAATCAGTGCAAGGAACAGTATTCGTTGAAATCAAAACAATAAAAGGGCCACCATATAATAAGTAATCTTTTCTTTTGAACAAGCTGTTTTAAGATATTTCGTATCAATTGTGTTGACGGACTCGTTGAAATTTTATGTACTAGCTGAGTTCTCTATGTAATAGCTTAAGCTTGTTGATACTTTAACATGAAATGGGAGTGTGGGTGATGTTCGCGGACTCCAAGTGTCAAGGTCTTCGTTTGGCTTTCTGTTTGTTTCTGGTGGGTCATTAGGTTTATTTGTCTCTGTTTCTGATTTATTGGAGTTCCTCATTAATATGGTTTTGGACTTAATGAGTATATGTTTTGTTTTTTTGGAATTTTATGTACTAGTTGAGCCTCCCTATCTACTAGCTTAAAGCTTTTGGGTTAAGTGTATTAATTCAAGAAAAAATATACTGTTGTTTCTTCATTCTCAATATATGTATTCCAAATAGGGGTGTAAATGGTCCGGTCCGGTCCGGAAAATTTGTGGACCGATTTCATTCGGTCCAAGAATTCTCTCACCCTGGACCGGACCGAACAGGAGTTCGGTCCATACCGGTCCGGTCCAATTCGGTCCATCGGCGGTCCAGTCCGGTCCAGGGGTGCCCCATATGATTTAATGGGCTAAATTTAATATAAAATTCTACAATGATCAAATATTTTTTTGGTCCAAATTTAACTACTATAAATTATAATATGTTAATATTATAAAAGTATATATTATATATTAATATGTTAGTATATATTATATATTAAGTATGTTAGTAAATTATAACTAATAGTCTAATAGTCTAATAACACTTTCACATTAGTAAATGTTAACAAACTATAACTAATAAGTAATAACACTATTACAATTTACATTAGTATATTATATATTTATATGTTAGTAAATAGTGATAAATTAGTAATAATATATTAAATAATAATAATACACTTATTATTTATATGTTAATATATAAGAGTATATATTATATATTAATATGTTAGTTAATATTAAATATTAAGTATGTTAGTAAACTATAACTAATAATCTAATAGTCTAATAATACTATTACATTAGTATATGTTAATAAACTATAACTAATAAGTAATAATACTATTATAATTTATATTAGTAATTATATATTTATATGTTAGTAAATAGTGATAAATTAGTAATAATATATTAAATAATAATAATACACTTATTATTTATATGTTAATATTATAAGAGTATATATTATATATTAATATATATTAATATTAATATTAAAATTTATATATTATTATTTATATATACATATATTTAAAAATTAAAATTTAAAAAAAAAAAATTCTAGGGGTTCGGTCCGGTCCAGGGGGATGAACTCCTTGGACCGGGACCGGACCGGAATTTTCCGGTCCATATATTTTTTGGACCGGACCGGACCGAACTCCAATCGGTCCGGTCCGGTCCGGTCCCGGTCCGGGACAACCGGTCCGGTCCGGTCCGCCGGTCCGGTTCGGTCTTTTTACAGCCCTAATTCCAAAGGCCTTGATGCTGGTCACTTAGATTCTTTTGGCTTGCTATAAAAGGTCCCACTGTCTGTCCTCATCTAAAAAGCCATTACTTTCCGGTACAAAATCCTATTTCAATCTCAACCACCAGGTTTTTTCAAAGTGGTAGGAGGGTTTAGCTTGGGAAGGAAAAAGGAATAAATGAAGAAGAAATAGAAAAAAAAAAATTGCTGGCATGGTTTTTGGTTGCATTATGTGATGATTCCTAATTGGTAGACTTCTCTTTTTTTCAAATCTGAAATGATGGCCCTGTTTGTATTTAGAGATGAGATGAGATGAGATAAAAGTGAAAAAAAGAATAAAATATTGTTGTAAGATATTTTTTTAATATTAATTTTGTATGGGGATTTGAAAAAGTGGTATGAAATTTGAAAAAATTGAATAGTTATTTTGTATGAGAATTTGAAAAAGTGTAATGATGAGTTTGAGATGTGTTTTGAATTTTTGGTCTCATCCCCCAAAACGAACAAGGCATTAAACTGTCTATGCACAGTAGCTATGAGAAAAATTAATCATGGGAATATATAATGCAGGTCTCATTATTATCCAGACCTGCAGCATTTTAAAAGATCTTTATATTGCTACTCCTTATGAATAATTTTATTCTAAGGTCTCTATTCCACATACCATCTACCTGACATAATTTGATTTGGAAGATAAGTTTTAAGATTTGAATCTTTTTTTTTTTTATAAGTAAACAAATATTAGTAATCAAAGAATAGGCCTTGCCCAGTATAATACAAGATATCAGCTTTAGCTGGGAAGGCATGAAAGAGACAAGAAATAAAATTTGAATCTTACAAATCAAATTATGTCATGTGGATGGTGTGAGGCGTAAAGGCTTTAGAATAGCAGTACTCATTGCTTATAACACAATTAAAAGTTGATCATGGCCTAGAAACAGAAAAATTTTTCACTAAAGGACATCCAGAGTTCCATTTTATTCTTTTTATCAGTTCTGCCAAACAGATTTAAAACGTGCATAAATTTTATTTAACCTTGATATGGGGGGTGCTTTTTGCATTATCTGGTTATAAGAAAAAACAGTGACGCAATGAATCTTTTTAATATATTGCTTCCATTAACTACTTATTTAATGTTAATTTTATAAACATCCCATGGTCCATGATGAAACAATGGGTAGCAGAGGGACTTTTTATGTGCCAAGCATACTTCTGTCTTGCATAAATGGGACTGGGAGGAGGATAGAAGAATTGAGTCAATCTTTGGAGATGCTGATTAATGTTGCACTTGTTCGTTTGCAGTCTTTCTCTATATATTCCTTGAGTGGACCATCGTGGATTGCTTGTGACGGATGGTTGTCATACGTGACTGATCACAACATAAGTGGAGATAAACCGGGATCTGAGATTTTTTGTTTTTCAAAAAATAAATAAATAAAATTGAGATAATTACAATCCTACACAAATTCTAGGTCTGGGTGTTGGAGAGAGCAACAGAGAAATTAAGGCTTTAGGCAAATGTTTTTCATTTCACGTGATAGTTGTCAAGTTGATTGCCTTTGAATCTTTTTCATTTCACGTGATGGTTGTAGTTATTGTCCTGATGATTTGCAAACCCTGTCTAAAAGCAATTGTTGCTTGTTTCTGTGCTTAGATATGTTGTTGTGGTTGTTGCCTGGAAACCCTTACTATTATTAGTTTTCCCGTTTGATTGTTATTTATTTTTCTTTAACATTTTGGTCGCAATGCACAATTTGTCTGTAAAATTAGACTCCTCTTCTTTAGATTATAACTGTATAGGTGGACAATAATTATCAGTCTATCTGCGTTTTTTACACAAGCATTATCCATGGTAAATTTGCGCATGCGCACACACACACATGTTTATGGGCACTTTCAACTCCCTGTTTAGAAATCTATTGTTTCATTCTGCAATATTCTTATTTGCCTCGTTCTTCCCTGTTGGGGGGTTTAACACTCATGTGGACCTGCTTCGTTGTGACTTTTTCTTATGTTTGTCAGAGACATGTTGGAGATCCACTTCGCGTATACATGGATCTTGAGGCTGGCAGAAAGCGGTCAGGGGTAGAGGATTTATTTATAAGTTATCACGCCAAAGATGATGTTCAGTCTACCTATGCTGGTGCGCTCTTTCATAATGGTCGAAATTATCACGTATCTTCTTTGAAGAACAATGTAAGTATATTTTCCTTCCATACATTTTTGTGAAGGGGTTAAAAAAAAGGAAACCATAGTAACAGTTTTTTTATTTTATTTTTTGGGTTTGAAGGATACACTTGTATATTGGTCTTCATCACGTTGTCTTCTTCAAAGAAATCGGCTTGCCAAACAGCTTCTCAGCTTGCTGCCTCACCATTCATTTGGCAAGTGTTTGAACAATGTTGGCGGCACAAACATGGCCTTATCTTTCTACCCTAAATGTGCCAATGATGCCAGTGTCATCCCAAAATGGTGGGATCATTTACATTGTGCAATGTCTCACTACAAGTTCGTTCTTGCCATTGAAAACACCATGACAGAGAGTTACGTGACAGAGAAGCTATTTTATGCCCTAGACTCTGGTTCAGTGCCTATCTACTTTGGTGCACCCAATGTCTGGGACTTTGTCCCTCCACATTCAATAATAGATGGCTCTAAATTCAACTCCTTGGAGGAACTGGCCTCTTACGTAAAGGCCCTTGCTAATGACCCCGTAGCCTATGCAGAGTACCATGCTTGGAGAAGATGCGGTGTCCTGGGTAACTACGGAAATACCCGTGCAACGAGCCTTGACACATTGCCGTGCCGGTTGTGTGAGGCTGTCAGCAGAAAAGGCGGGAGGAATGCGAGAGCATATTGAATTTTGGAGGCCGGTTTTGAGTCCTTTCTCATAGTGGTCCTAGTTGATCGTAGGATTGAGTCCTAATACGATGTGTTATTCTTAGGTGTGTATAGGGTCAAAAATGAGTTTGACATCTTTTTATTATTAGAATTCGAATACTGATAGATTATACCATTGAAAAACAAAAGCTCATGTCAACCCAAAACCAACCAGAATCTATTCAATTTTTTTGCTCTTTGCTTTCCTCTTTTTAGGCATCCCTTCTATTTCTGACTTGGATTTTGTTCTTTTATTTACTCTTTGGTTTTTTCATTAATATTAGAATAATCCTATATTTCCGAACGAAGTGCCTCCCAAATGCTCTCTCTACCTCTCCTTTACATCTTCTAGAAAAATGCTAGAAGTTTAAACTACAGTGCTACTACTCTTTGGCTTTAGATCGAAATACAAGTTTAGAAAAAACAAATGAAAATGAATGCCACAACTAATTCAATGATGAGCAATGCTAGGGATCCTATATAGGGATTCCTACTTGGGACATTTTTTTTAGTTTTTTATTTTATGTGATTTTTATATTAGTATTTTAAAACAATGTTGTGATTTTTTTATATTTTTAAAAAATGGTTTAAGATGTTAAAAAAATTATGTAAATAAAACATACATTTTAAAACACTTAAATTTTTAATTTTTTTACATAATTTTTTTAACATCTTAAAATATTTTTAAAAAAATATAAAAAAATCACAACATTGTTTTAAAACACTTATATAAAAATCATATAAAATAAAAAACTTATAAAAAAGTCTCAAGTAGGAACCTAAAAGTAGGGATCCTTAGCATTTTTCTTCAATGATAATTTTGACATTTGTAAGAGGGGATCTGACTTTTGATAAAGCTAATTACATGCTGCAATACCATGCCAAATCAATACAGCACTACTACTTTGGCAACTAAACATTTAGACATTAGACCTACTTTTGAATTCATCATCATCTTCCTTATGAAACTTCCATACCGAAGCCAAAATGCCATTAGAAGTAGAAGGTTTAGATTTTTCAGATCTTTGGACCTGCACTAGGAACATGACCATTGTTAAAACCATAAAGAACAGAGGAAACTCAAGCCTGTTATTAACTTCAAAATTTCTGTTCATTATCTCACACACCACACCCAATCCTTTTTTTTTTCTTTTACTAAACGTTTGGTTTATAGATAAAGAGTAGAAGAATCCAATTAGTTTATGAACAATAAGTCCAAATGAAAAAAAAATGAAAAAAAAAAAATGTAGTGTGTAGTATGGAAGTTGATGAGTAGCAAAACTCAATTTATCTTACTCTTTGCCTTGGTTTGCCTTTTTGGATCTTCACTGTCTTTAGTTCGTGGGGTCTGTTATATAGATACTCCTTTTTCTGCTCATCATTCATGGAATCCATCATTTCAACCTGTCAAACGAAGTACTGTATTAATAACTGGGTATCCATAAACAGAAATGTTTTAGCCCTTTTTTATTTCAAAAGAATTGAAATCAAAATCTTTTGAAATAAAAAAGGGCAAAGCTACGAAATGCAATGGGAAGAAGTGGAGGAAACTTACCCATATTCCAAGATCTTCTATTTCTTTCTGCAGGACTTCTTCCTCCTTATCTGCAAGGCTTTTCTTCTCTTGCCAAGAAACTGCCTTGGCAATGGCCTCTGCAGTTCCTTTCTTTTTCTGTTTCCCTTCCCTTGTACTTGTAGTAGACATTAATATCTCTTCTAATCCACAAAATAACTCACGATATACAAATTGGGGGTTGATCAAAATGTGCAATGCAAGTACCGCAGAGACTAAAATGGAGAGAGATATTTAAAGGAAAGAAGAAGAAGAAAATATGTAACGGCTGGTCAAATGCAACACATGATAGACAATTGTCAAATGGGGTTTTGATTAATGTTAAAAGGAGTAGCAGCAAGTGGAAACATGAAAAGGGAAAAGAAAAAACACTCCATGTTAGTATCGTATAATCATTTAAAAAAAAAAAGTAGAATTTATAATTAAAAATTAATTTTTTTCATGTGAGTTATATATATATATATATATATTTAAATTATATGACATTTATACACTCATGATTGCAAGTATTATTTATCATTTATAAAAGAAAAATACCTATTTATAAATCAATGTAGATAGCACAATAAATGAGAAGTATTGTTGTTCTTACCGAAGTGGAGGAGAAAAAAACATGTATGCAATTTATAATTATATATAATCCGACATGGATAACACAATAAAGAATTAAATTTTAATAAAAAATATTCTTCTATTACCTAGTATTATCTAATATTATAATTTTCAATCACATCAATTAATATCTCACATTTTAAGCAACATGTTAATTTATAAAGATGATGTGAATTTAATTTTAAAAACAATATTTTATTAGTATAATATCATTAAATGGGTAATGCTACAACGCTCATCTTATTTGATACTTCTATTTGACACTTATTACATATTGATTTTTTTTATTTTTAATTTTATTTAATGATTAAAGAAGTAATTATTAGTGTATTGATATTTTTTTCATATTTTTTAAAAATATTTCAATATATTAAAAAATACGAATAGAAAAATAACAAAATTAAAAAAATCAAAATGCAAAAAATGTTAAATAGGAGTGTTAAATAAAATAGTCATAATAGTATTTTTCTTATTAAATTAAAAATAAAACAAAGGTTGACATGGGCCGTGGCCCACCAGCGCATTGTAGCCCCTTATCTATAAAAACAGAGAAACGTATGTCAGACTCTTCAGATCGTCGTCGTCGCCTTCGTAATAAGACATGACGAATTGCGTTTCAGCGATGTTGTTGTGTTCGCTGGTGGCAATAATACCGTTATTGTATTCGGTTGGTGCGGAGCAGTCGCTGTCGGCGAATGGGAAGGTATTGGAACTGGACGAATCGAACTTCGATTCAGCCATCTCTACCTTCGACTTTATCCTCGTCGACTTCTACGCCCCATGGTGCGGCCACTGCAAGCGTCTCTCTCCTCAGGTCCCTCTCTTTCTCTCTCTATTGATTTCCTTTTCGAGAAATTACTTTGGTAAACGCTAAAACTCATCGGTGGTAATTCTAGAGGTACATTTGTTAATATTAGCCCTGACAATCTTTGAAGATCATTCACCAGAATGCAAAGAATTTGAATACCCATATATGAACCTGACAGTGTGGTCTAAAATGATTTCGTCAGAAGCCTATTTGTTTAACATTTTTTAAGAAAAAATCATCTAACAGGAGGATATATCACTTCGTACTGTTGCCAGTCTTGTTAATACGGTTGAGTCATGGTATATTTTGGGAAGGTTACCCATGTTGATCTTTCACTTTGCAAACTCTGGAGAATGAATATATGGTAGAGTGCGAATCTTGCCCCATTTTATAAGGATATTCTTATTTTATTAGATTTCAGAGAAATGATCCGATACTTATGAAAAGGGGTTCTGGGATTTACTGTTATGATTATTATTTTTTACGTGAAAACAACTTTTATTAATATGAATATAGGCATAGCTGTTAAGAATTCAAGAGAGGTGATGGTGAAGCAAACGAGTTGAGAGAATGTTGAGGTTTGCAATCTGATCTCTATTGAATATCAAAAAACTATATTTCATAAGGAAGCACTCGGGAATACATATATACAGCTTATCAGAAGGAACATTGAAAAGGAGCAATAAAATCCTATACAATCTGGACTATGTGCAGAGATGGCGTGTAAAAGGAGACTTGCTATAAAAGGCTAAACCACTTCTACCATTTAGTGGCTCAAGTCTGCTTTACTATGAAAGGTATTGCTTCTTGTATTCTAGGGAACCGAAGGCAGCAGAGATGGTACCAGAGATGGTACCATTGTTCCTTGTATTTCGGCTGCTGCAGTACTCAGATCAATGTGTTGCTTGTTGGAGGATTCTTGTGACTCCCCCTCAAGATGAGCATATATGTTTAATGTGCCCATCTTGGACAGTAGGAAATGGAAGGTAATAGCCGTTAGAGCCTTAGTAAACATGTCTACTAACTGGAACTTGGTATTGATGTGCATTGGTGTGATGGTTCCATTCAAGACTCTTTCTCTAACAAAATGACAGTCCAGCTCTATGTGTTTAGTTCTCTCATGAAAAATTGGATTTTTGGTTAGATGAAGGGCTGATTGGCTGTCACAATATAGGAGGGCAGGTTGTGAATGATTGGTACCAAAATCCTTTAGCAGAGATAGCAGCCATATAATTTCACAACTGATTTGAGCAAGGGCTCGATATTCTGCTTCGATATTCTGATTTGAGCCGGAAACAGTGACTTGTTTCTTTAATTTCCAGTTAACCAAGGAATTTCCAACAAATATACAGAATCCTGTGACTGACCTTCTGGTCTCTGGACAAACTGCCCAATCCGAATCACTAAAGGCCTTGAGGTGCAAAGGGGACTGGCTTGAGAAGAAAATACCCTGTCCGATGGTGCCTTTTAAATACTTTAGGATTCTATTAGCTGCTTGTAAGTGGGACTGTGCTGGTTTGTCCATAAATTGACTCAAGATGCTCACAGCATATGTGATATCTGGTCTGGTGATGGATAGGTAGATTAGTCTTCCAACTAATCTTCTATAACCCGAGACATCACTCAAGAGGTTGGAATCTGAATGTGCAAGCTTGTGATTGATCTCTATTGGAATTGTGACTGGTTTACAGCCAAGTAGTCCAGAATCTTCAAGAATTTCAAGGGTGTATTTCCTTTGGCATAGATGAATACCAACAGTGGACTTGGCTATTTCTAACCCAAGGAAGTATTTCAAGGGACCCAAATCTTTGAGTTTGAATTGTGAGTGTAGGTGTCTCTTGACACTGTCGATGGTTGCTTGGCTGGAGCTTCCCACCACCATGTCATCTACATACATTAAAAGGGCTGTGAAGCCATGTTCATACTTCCTTGTAAATAATGAGTAATCTGATTTTGATGGAGAGAAACCGATGGCAATGAGTGCAGCAAAAAATTTTGAGTGCCATTGGCGAGAGGCTTGCTTGAGGCCATAGAGAGACTTATGTAGTCGACATACCAGCTCCTTATTTTCATGAGATGACTCCCCCTTAACGTGAAAGCCTGGAGGCAGCTTCATATACAATTCCTCATTTAGATCATCATGGAGGAAAGCATTATGCACATCTAGTTGGCATAGGTGCCAACCATGGATAGCTGCCAAAGCTAAGAAGACTCGGACTGTGGTGTGTTTGGCCACAGGGCTGAAGGTTTCTTGATAATCAAAGCCTTCCCTTTGTGTGTACCCATTTGCCACCAACCTAGCCTTATGTCTTTCTATGGTTCCATCGGATTTGAGTTTCACCTTATAGACATATTTACATCCAATGGCCCTTTTGTTTGGAGGTAAGGCAGTAATGGTCTATGTTCCATTAGCCTCCAAAGCATCTAATTCAGCTTGCATTGCATCTTTCCAATGTTGAGACCTCACAGCTTCTTCATAGGTGGTGGGTTCATGTGTGAGAGAGAGGGAAAGTGCATATGTCTTATGGGAATGTGAGAGATGTGCATAAGACAGGTGCTTATGAATGGGGTGTTTAGTGGAGGGATGAATAGAAGGGTGGTGGGAATTGATGGTGGCTAACTGGCAGTGATAGTCCTGCAGGTAGGTCGGCAATTGTCTTACCCGAGTGGATCTTCTGAGAGAATTGTGAGGAGTGTTGGTTTGTTGAGGAGAGTTTTCATGGTGGGGAGATGGTGGTGAGTTAAGGGAGTGTTCATGGTCCAAAATATTAGGTTCATGTTTAGTTTCAAGAGAGGGAGGTGAGTTGGCATCATTAGTTTCAGGAGAGGGAGGATAAGGGAAAATTGAATCTGGAAGAGCAGGAGGTAGGACCAACTCAGGGAAGGGTGTGATGGAAGGAGAGGTGTTGGAATTTTGGAAAGAAAATGAAGCTTCATGAAAGGTAACATCTCTAGAGATGAAGCTGGTTTGAGTGGGTAGATCATAGGCCTTGTAACCCTTCACACCAGCTGAGTAGCCGAGAAAGATGCACCTCTTTGCTCTAGGGTCTAGTTTTGTTCTGTTGTGTTTGAGAGTAGAGACAAAACATAAACACCCAAAAACTCTTAAGTGAAGGTAAGAAGGCTTGGAAGCAAACAAAACCTCATAAGGGGACCTGTTTTGAAGATTGGGAGTGGGAATTCTGTTAATTAGGTAAACTGCAGTTAGAACAGCATCTCCCCAAAATTTGGTGGGAAGAGATGCTTGAAAAAGAAGTGCTCTTGTGACAGAGAGGAGATGTTGGTGTTTTCTCTCTACAACTCCATTTTGTTGTGGAGTGTAAACACATGATTTTTGATGCAAAATGCTATGAGAGTTGTAGAATTCTGGCATGTGAAATTCAGGTTCGTTATCAGATCTAATTTGCTTTATCTTGGCATTAAACTGTGTTTCTATCATGTGAATGAAGGATTGCTTAAGCATTCTAACTTCTGATTTAAATTTCATGAGGTAAACCCATGTTACCCGAGTGTGATCATCAACAAGAGTCAAAAAATAATGATAACCTTGAATGGATGCCTAAGAATAGGGACCCCAAATATCACAATGAATTAAATCAAATGGGGAAAGAGTAGAGGTAGAACTCAAATGAAATGGTTTCCTCTTTTGCTTGGCCAAGTGGCAGATAATACAAGGCATGAGTTCTTTGTATTTTACATCAGAGATTTGAGATTGGATTACATTCATCCTCTGATGAGAGGGATGACCTAATCTAAAATGCCAAAGATCAAAAGATTGTCTTGCATTGCTATTGAAGACTGGGCTCTTGGAAGTGGAAGCTGAGGGATTGACATTTTCGCAACAAAAGGAGTTTGGAAGCAGGAAGTAGAGGCCATTGTGGACTTTAGCAAGTCCAATCGTCGTCCATGAAAAGAGGGCCTGTATGACACAAAGGTTGTTTAAGAAAATGAGGCAGAGAGAATTGTTGTGAGTAAGCTTACTGGCTGATATGAGATTGAAGGTAAATGTGGGTATGCACAGAACATCAGTGAGAATTAGAGATTCAGAAATTTTGACAGTACCCACATGAGTGACTTTGGCTTGAGTTTTGTTTGGCAATTGAACATATGCTTGAGTGGTGCGAGTTGTTGTGGTGAAAAATGAAGTAGAGCAGACCATATGGTCAGTGGCTCCAGTATCGACTATCC
This sequence comes from Platycarya longipes, assembly GCA_036559045.1. Lineage (NCBI taxonomy): Eukaryota > Viridiplantae > Streptophyta > Magnoliopsida > Fagales > Juglandaceae > Platycarya > Platycarya longipes. The sequence goes on along the minus strand of CM071796.1, from coordinate 26,380,731 downwards.
AAGGTATAGAATGTGTTATGTGATGGATGATGTAAGAGTGATGCTAAGTGTTGATTATTATCAGCAAAGGAAACAGAGGAATTTGGAAAAATGGAGCAGTGTGAGCTTATACCTGCCATGTAGGAAGAGTGAGGGTTGCTGGTTATTGCATCTGTGTGTGTGTGCAGCAAGGTATTGGCCTGGTTGAGTGGCTGAGATTGAGGTATGTCATGGAGATTGAGCTGTGATGTTTGAAGATTGGCTAGAGCAATGAGTCGCTGAAGTTGAGCTTGAGTGAAAGGCAGCTGAGAAGCATCGACAAGGGTCCTTTCCTGGCCTTGAGACTGGACATGATTTGCTGAGTGCATACCAGCAGATGCATTATTCGAGTATGCAGGTTTGCTTTTGGTGAACTTGAAGTTTGGTGGGAACCCTATCAACCTGTAGCACTTTTCTTTGGTGTGTCCAGCTTTTCCACAGTGATAATAAGTAATATCAGGTTTCTCTCTTTTCTTAGTCATGCTATGAATGGCGGCCAAAGCTGAGGGTTCAGGGGTTGGCAATGTTAATGTGCGTGCCTGCCTTTGTCTCTCTTGCAAAATTAAAGAGAAAGTCTTGTCTAATGAAGGCATGGGATTCATGATAATAATTTGTCCTCTAATGCTATCAAAGGTGTCATTTAACCCCATTAGAAATTTGAAAACATAGTCTATTTGTTGAGTTTCACCAATGTTTTTGAGAGCATGACATGTGCAGGAACCACAAATGCAGTGTGGTAAGGGTCTATATGTAATTCTTCCCAGGCAGCATTGAGTTGAGTAAAATAGTCACTTACAGTTTGTGTCCCTTGTATGATTGAACCAAGTTGTTGTTGAAGTTGGTATATTCTGACATTATCTGGTTGAGCAAACCGAGCCTTGAGCTTCTCCCATACTTCCTTTGCCGAAGTGACATATAATACATTTGAAGCAATCTCCTTTGAAATGGAGTTAAGTATCCAAGAAAGAATGAGGTTGTTGCACCTCAGCCACGGTCTGCACAGATTGCTGGACAGTTCAGGTGTTGGGATGGTTTCATCAAGAAATCCTAGTTTGTTCTTGATAAATATAGCAAGGGTGAATGATCTATTCCATGAGAGGTAGTTTGGACCTGTGAGGGGTGGGGTAACCACCACAGTATTGGCATTATCACTATGGTGTAAAAAGAAAGGACTATTAGGATTTTCGGAGGGGGGAAGAATCTTGGAGAGGTGGATTGGGAATGGCTTCTTCAGTCATGAGGAGATGTTGAGAATGAATAGAAGTTAAGAAGGAAGGAGAATGGGAGAAGGTTGCAGCAGATCACAGGACCTTCTCTGATACCATGTTAAGAATTCAAGAGAGGTGATGGTGAAGCAAACGAGTTGAGAGCATGTTGAGGTTTGCAATCTGATCTCTATTGAATATCAAAAAATTATATTTCATAAGGAAGCACTCAGGAATACATATATACAGCTTATCAGAAGGAACATTGAAAATGAGCAATAAAATCCTATACAATTTGGACTATGTGCAGAGATGGAGTGTAAAAGGAGACTTGCTATAAAAGGCTAAACCACTTCTACCATTTAGTGGCTCAAGTCTGCTTTACTATGAAAGGTATTGCTTCTTGTATTCCAGGGAACCGAAGGCAGCAGAGATGGTACCAGAGATGGTACCATTGTTCCTTGTATTTCAGCTGCTGCAGTACTCGGATCAATGTGTTGCTTGTTGGAGGATTCTTGTGAATAGCCTACTTAAAGTTATGATTGAGAAGTTCTGGCAGTTTATAATGATTTTAAGGGCTCCAATTGTAACCTTGACTGGCCCTTTTGGAGTTTTCTTTGAGTCGTTAGAAGTATATAAAAACCAATCAAGTTGTTATCATATCTTTACACCTAGTCAGTTTGAAGAAACAAATATGAGATACCATGTATGGAGTACTTGCCCATCATGGCTCAGGATAAGTGTCAGTTTTATTGTATTGCACTCTCGGCTTAGGAATTTGAATTTTTGCTGGCATAAGTTGTTCTTATATATATCTTTGAGCTTGGGGCAATGACGCAGCTAGTGCGGTTCTAACTGAAGCACATCTTTTGCTTGTTGAAGACTATTTCAAAAGCCCCTCTTAGACCCAGGTTTAGCCCTGGCCTTTGAGAATTTCTTATCTATAAAAATAAAAATAAAAATAAAAATTGTTCTTATCTATAACCCAGCAAATTTTGAGTTATGGAGGGAGACCAACTCTGCACTTGCTTTTCTGTTTTAAATTTGCTCAGGACATGATCAAATTGTTGAGAAGGATATATGTTTTGATGCCTCTTCTGTAGTACAGTTCTATCTTTATGGTATAGTTGTTAGAGTCCTTTGAAATTTTCTGTTTATTTGGAGTAGTACAGATCTCTTTTAGCTTCGAATGGTTTTTTACAACTCTTTCAGCATTTTTTTTTTCATTTAGATATTGGAACTTATGTTCCAACTTGTAAATTGAAGTTAGAACACTAACAGATTTAATTTTTACAATGCAGTTGGATGAAGCTGCCCCAATACTTTCCAGCTTGAAAGAACCCATAGTCATAGCAAAAGTAAATGCTGACAAATTTACCCGCCTGGCTCGTAAATACGATATTGAGTACGCTTCTGGGGTTTTCATCCCAATTCTTTATAATAATAATCGCACTTGTCTATTTGTTGGTCTAGGATATTTGGGCTTCCTTTTGCAGTTAACTTGAACAAAAATATTAGGACTTAGCTCCAAGACACCATATTTATGCTTTCAGTGTGATCATAATCATAACTCCTACTCAAAATATGTTTTTCAGTGTGTTTTCTAGAATATTGTTTTTTTCAGAAAGCAAATCTTGCTAATTAATGATTCTGATGGAGCCGTGAACTATATATCTTTCTGTGATCTAGTGGTTATCCCACCCTCAAAGTCTTTCTGCATGGCATCCCTGTGGAGTATAATGGCCCAAGGAAAGCAGATTTACTTGTTCGTTATCTGAAAAAATTTGTCGCTCCTGATGTTTCGATTCTTGATTCAGACTCTGCTATTAGTAATTTTGTTGAAGCAGCTGGCCCACACTTTCCTGTATTTATAGGCTTTGGCTTGAACGAGTCAATGATATCAAAGTTAGCTCAAAAGTATAAGAAAAAAGCATGGTTTTCTGTGGCAAAGGATTTCTCTGAGGACATCATGGTATCATATGATTTTGACAAGGTTCCTGCTTTAGTATCCCTTCATCCAAGTTACAATGAGCAAAGCATCTTTTATGGTCCATTTGAAGGTAAGTTTTTACTACGATAACTATCCCTGTTCATTTCTAAAACCATGTTAAGTCTGTGTTGAGTACCTCATATGAAATGTCTAATTCATAAAAGTGAAAGATATCTACCTGGTTAGATAGGTGCATATGATTGTGATTGAATTTCCATCTTCTTTCCATGTGATATCTGGGACTTACTTTTTATATTGGTCAAAACCATAATGTGCACCAACAGAGGATAGACCCTGACCTCAGATCATTTGAATCGGGCTGGCCAAAGTTTATCTAAAATTAGCTAAAAGGTTATTCTTTTTCTGTTTTAGCTACCCACTTTTCCAAAACACCATACATCCCAAGACATTTTTAAGAAATTATCATTTCCTATCAGTTCCTTTTTTTTCATAACTTCTTCTCTTACCAATGGTTATATTTTCAAAATATTTGTTTTTCCCAAATGGTAATATGCAATATACATATGACCACTTGCTCTCTAATTTTTATCCACCTCAATCCAAGTTTTTTTTTTTTAATTTTATTTTAGTTCCTGTTTGGCATTATAGTAGGAAATAGAGCTTTTCATAGTAGCGCTTTTAATTGTAGGGTTTTACTAAAAAGCTCCACCATTAAGTTCTTTACTGTTTGGTAAACATGGGCCTAAAGTGTTTTTAAAATTAGTTACAGTAGTTTTTAAAAAATATAGCATTATCGGTATGAGCTTTCCAATAAAAGTATCAATTTGGTGTTTATTAAAAAAGTAGAATTTTAGGTTTTTTTTAGACGCTTAAAGCGTTTTTTATAAATTTACCAAACATACTATTTTTTCTTTAAAAGAGCTTTTAGACTATTAAAACTAAAAGGACTTCTTAAGCCTCCTAAACTAAACCCAAACATGCACTTAGAGAAAGAAATGAACTGGATTTGAGAGGAGATGGAAGGGGAGAGGCCTTACAAACTGAAGAGCCAGATGCGATCCTCTTTTTGATGATTTTTTTAGCTGTAGGTGCAGCTCACTTTATTTTGTCTGCCCATTGTGAATGCTCTCACCCTTCATCCTTATGGTGTAGGAGATACCATTTGATCCAAAGACCATTTTCTGGTTAACCCCTTTCTTAAGAAAAAATTCTATTGAGGCCTCAGTTTTGGATTCAAAGCTAGACAGGCTCAGAACCATGCCTGGATGGAAGTCACACATTGCCTGAATTTTTCAAAAATATGCTCGATTTCTAGATTGAAAAACTTCATAATCTTTTTTTCTTGTATAGGTCTATTCTACATTTTATCTAATTATAATTGTTTAATGCTTTTAATTTTCATTCATCACCTGTGAATCTAATATCAGTAGTGAAGAAAAAGGGTTGTTTATAGTTTCCTGTTTCCAACGTGCAGCGGAATTTTTGGAGGATTTTATCAAACAAAACTTGTACCCTCTTGTCTTACCTATCAACCAAGACACACTGAAGACACTGAAAGATGATGAGAGGAAAATTGTCCTGACATTTGTGGAGGATGAAACAGAAGAGAACTCCAAGAAAATAATCAAGTTATTGAAGGCTGCTGCATCTGCAAATCGTGACTTAGTATTCGGTTATGTTGGCATCAAACAGTGGGAAGACTTTACCGAAACATTTGAGGCTAACAAAAAGACACCACTGCCAAAAATGGTTATTTGGGATGGAGATGAGGAGTACTTTTCAGTAAGTTTAAGTTTTTTGGAAAAAATTGTCAGATTCTGGTGCTAATTTTAGCTTGCAGATGATTTTGGGTAATTTTTATTTATAGTAATCTAATACAAATGACAAATTTTAAGTGAAGATATTGCTCATCATGTTTACTGCTGTGCTTAGATCTTGATCAATATTGCATGGGCGTGAGATTGTAAATGTATTTATAGTATGGTACTGTGGGTTTGCTCTAGAGTACACACAAGAAAAAGAAACGGGAAAATTCTTTGTACGAGATGGGTGATACAAGGGTCTAAAATACAATACAGAAAGGATCAGGAGTAGAATGGTCGAATGGGGGAAATTAGATTTATCAAGGGGGGCTGGTCACACTTTTTGCCAAGTACTCATTTGTAACTTCCTATATTTCTTTTCATTCTTCGCCTTGTGGCAGTTAAAACTCCTGGTAGTATGGAACTATGGGTTCATAATAAATTAGGAAGTGATTTCTTCTCCTATTTTGAGCTCTGTACGTTTAACCATCTTGGGAAGTGATTGTACTGTTAAAGGAAATGGATCATCTGTGTATTTAAAGAGTGGGAGTCAGTTGTCTGTATCTATCTTAAGTTCTTTATAGCAGTCTTTTATTTATGATCAAATTCTGTATAACTGCCGTTTTCTTAGGACTGTACTCTATGTGCTCAACACATTACCATTTCCATTTTGCATCTCACGTAGAAATTTGCCATATTGCCTATTGCGGTATTTTATACTCTTATCATAATCACCACCATCACTATTATTATTAACTTATTTGCTACTCACACCCATTTCAGGGGGGTAAATCTGTAATGTTATCTTTATGGATATTTTGGATTTTGACATCTTTATTGGTCTTGTGTTTTTGTTGATGCTAATATTTTCTATTTGCCCAAGACACTTCACCACAACTGAGTCACTACTAGAATTTTGACATGTTAAGTCATGTCGGTAAGTTTTCTCTACACTTATTTCTAGTGGCTAAAGTGTGAATTTAATAGTAATGGACTACAATTATTGGATAAATCCTTTTACTACCTATACTATAGAATTTGGTGTAACATCTGTGTGACATCATCTGGGATATTTTCATCATCCTTGATAAGTACGTTCATTTCATGTTGCCACTTAGAAATTGGTTTCTTGTCCCTTCATTGACTTCATAGACACCAATTTTCCATTTTTTTCATAGGTTATTGGTTCTGAAAGGATTGATGAGAAGGATCAGGCAACTCAAATTTCACGATTTCTTGAAGGATATAGGGAGGGAAAAACAATTAAGAAACGAATCGGTGGTCCATCCTTTCTTGGTTTCATCAATTCATTAATCGGCATCAGAATTGTGTACATGATTGTTTTTCTTGTTGCGGTTGTGATGATTATCCGAACCATCAATAAAGGCGACGACGAACCTCCTAGGGTTGGTACTCGAGAACAAGGGGATTGTGCTACCAGCTCTGTCTCCGAGGCTGAAAGCAAAGAATACAGATCTGGAGAGAAGGAAGATTGAAGTAGGGAATTCGATGCCTTTCTAACTGATAATCTAGTCGTGGATGTGCTTCTATACAAATCAACAGCATTGAGTATTCACGAAAATATTAGAGTCAAGGTTATGTTACACTTGCATGCTTTTTTTTTAGAGAAAGTCTTATTTATATGCATATCTTGGTTCAGTTCATTTTTTTTCCAGACTTTATTAAGCATCGTAAGGTTAGTTGCTTTATCAATCTTTTACAAGGAAAAACATGTTCTTGCTTGAAAAGCAAGTGTGTTCTCCTTTTTCCGTGATAACACTTCTTGAAGTTTTTTTTTGTTTTTTTGGAATAAGTAAGAGATAAATATTATTGATATGAATAAAGTAGGCATTACTTGTGTATACAGGGTGTATACAAAAGAACGCCTAAATACATTTTAAGAGCGAGGAATTAAAGATAAGAAATCATAAGCATTATCCCCATTTATAACAATAGCTGAAAACCAAAGCAATAATGTGTGGAGAAAATAATTATTCAGCTTTGTCATTGTGCGTGCCTTATCATCAAAGCATCGTGCATTCCTTCTCGATCAAATGCACTACATGAGACACAACAGAGCATCTTCCACACAGCTGCCATTTGAGGACAATGTTGTATCTTTCTCCAACAATCTAATCCACAACTTTCGAAGGTATGATCCAAACAACATCAACCCTTAGAAGTATCTCATTTCCACAACATCCTTTTTACCTCACAATGTAATAAAAGTTAATGTACAAATTTTCCATTTTTTTTTTACACAAATAACATTAATACATCACTACACAACCTCTGTTCTTCAAATTATTCGTAATCAAAATCTTTTCAAGAGCGGCACACCATATAAAAAAAGCAACTTTGGAAGAAACACGGGACCTCCAAATGATCTTCTCAGGGAATGGATGGGTATGCCAAAGGAGGTCTTGTGTTGTTAGAATTTTATAGTACGTCTTAACTGTGCATTTCTTGTGATTATTGGATTGCCACTTCAATCGATCCCGTTATGCCAAAGGGGTCCCATGGCATAAAGTAAGCTGATTAAATTGGAGACAACAGAAAATTCTCAATCGTAGAAATCCCTATTAAAAATGAAATTCCATTGATGAGTGCCATGGAAAAATAGTCGCAAATTTGCCACTGATGCCTCCCTATTAGAAGCAATACGATAGAGAACTGGAAAAATTCTCTCCAATGCTTGCTCGCCACACTACACATCTTACCAAAAACTGATATGGTTACCATCACCAGGAACAAAGCGAATATGTTGGACAAAACATGGTCACCCCCTCCTTATATACTTCAATAGAACTACCCCATAACACCCCCCCCTCCTCTCATCCCTTCATTTCATTTGAGCACCCACCCTCCAAAGCTATTCAATATTTAGCATTGATAATTTTCTTCTACAATGCCCTCACCTCTGAGTAATATCTCTATAGTCATTTTTTCAATAAAGTTTTATTAAAAGTTCTCAAATTACACACTCTCAAACCCTTGTACATAACTGGATCACATACTGTCTTCCAACGAATCAAATGAAATTTCTCCTCCTCCCCCAACCCCCCCATAGGAACACCTTAAAGAGTTTCTTAATCCTGTTGACCACCCCTATAGACATAGGAAACATTGATAGAAAGTAAGTGGGTATTTTAGTAAAAGTGCTCTTGATAAGGGTAAGACAACCCCCTTTCGAGAGAGACACCCATTTCTAAGTAGCCAACATCTTCTCTATCTTTTCTACCACCATCCCAAATGGCTCTAGCCTTGAAAGTTGTTCCCAAGGAAGGCCCAAATATTTCATTGGTAAAAAGGATACCTTACAATCCAACAAGCTTGCTAGAGTGAATATATTTGGGACCGCACCCACCGGAACCATCTCTGATTTGCTAAGATTTATCTTGAGCCCTGACACTGCTTCAAAACAAAGTAACAATGCTCGTAGAGATTGGATCTGACCATTGTCCACTTCACAAAAGAGTAACGTATCATCTAGAAATAAATTATGTGAGATGATAATAGGATTACTAGTGTCATTACCCACCTAAAAACTAGAATGGATTCCTCCATCAATAACAATATTTACCATCTGATTGAGGGCCTCCATAACTATAACAAACAAAAGGGGGGAATGGGGGATAAAAGATCCCCTTGCTGCAAGCCTTGAGTGCTGTAAAAAAAGCCAATGGAAGTACAATTCACCAGAACTTGAGAACCTAATGGTGGTTACAATGGTGCATCCATGAGATCCACCGAATACCAAAGCCACACTTTCCAAGCAGGTATAAAAGGAAATCCCAGTTTACATGGTCATAAGCCTTCTCCATGTCAAGTTTGCACAGAATGTCTGACTTACCTTCCCACAGACGATAGTCTAAACACTTATTTGCAATGAGAATCGAGTCAAGAATTTGTCTCCCACGAATAAATACGTTCCAAGGCTTGGAAATAATTTGCTCCATCACAGGACGTAGTCAGTGGGCAAGAACCTTTGAGATGATCTTGTAAATGCCACTAACCAGGCTTATAGGGCGGAAATCCTCGATAATCAAAGCCTCATGTTTCTTGGAAATGAGAATAATGAATGTTGCATTTAGGGATTTTTTAAACTTTTGAAAAGAATGAAATTCATGGAAAACCTGCATAACATCACCTTTCACAACGTCCCAACAAGTTTGAAAGAAGCCAATAGAGAACCATTAGATCCCGGCGCTTTATCCTTAGCCATACTAGCGATAACCTTGTAGATCTCATCATCATCAAAAGATCTTTCTAGAACACTTGTACTTTGAGAGTCAATTGCCCCAAAAGGCAAGGTATCAAGCTTCGGCCTCCAAGAGGCCGGTTTCATGAGGAGGGTCTCATAATAGTGTAAGATATGGTCTTGCAATTTAAAAGGAAAAGATAAAACATGTGTACTTGAATGTAGTGACTCAATAGTATTATTGAGTCGATGTGAGTTAGCGACTTTATGAAAGAATTTCGTAGATCTATCCCCTTCTTTCAATCAAAGAGTCCTGGATTTTTGTCGCCATGAAGTCTCCTCTACCAACAAAACACTCTCTAGATTTGCCATAATTATGCCCTTCCTTAAAAGCAGCTCCTTCAAGACATCTCTCAGAAGTTCCCTACCCTATATCTCCTGCAATTCCTTCATAAGGATAGACTTCTGGTTATCGATGTCAAAGACTTTCAAGTTCCATTTCTTCATATCTTGTTTCAAGGCCTTCAACTTACTTGCAAAAATAAAACTTGAAGTGCCAAAAAACTGATACGAGAACCACCAATCACGCACCATCTCTACAAAACCATCCGCTGTCAGTCACATATTTTCAAATTTGAAGTATCGGTGATCCCTGTGAATACCTCCACAATCTAGAAAAATGGGAAAATGATCTGAGCCAGGTAGCCACTTCTGACGCACCTCCGGATAGTGAGCTTCCCACTACGGAGAAATAAGAAATCTATCCAGTTTTGACCAAACATGACCATTTGACCAAGTGTACTCACTCCCAACTAAAGGAAGATCCATGAGGTCCAAGTCAAAAATGAACTCTGAGAACTCCTTCATTGCTGTGGAATTTCGATAATGCCTTGAACGTTCACTAGCGAGTAGTATTGAAATCATTCCCCATGCACCACAGAATGTCCCATAAGGAGTACAAGCCTGCCAACTCCTCCCGCAATCGTCTCCTCTCCCTGTCCATGTTTGGATCATATGTGCCAACAAATGCCCATTCTCATCCGTCAACGACGTTTTTGAAAAGAGTAGCTACTAAGAAATCACCAGTACACTCCTCAGTAGCTTCAACAACTCTTTTCTCACATAAGTAACATTTCACCTAAAGCTCCTGAAGAGGTTAAGTATGCCCAATCCACATACAGGCACCCCCAAATGCTCATCATCAGTTTTTTATCAATGAACTACAATTTTGTTTCTTGAAGACACACCACATCACCCTTCCACAACTGCAATAATGATTTGATATGAATGCGTTTATTGCGATCATTAAACGCTCGCACATTCCAGGATAGGATCTTAGGCTTCATGTAAACAAAAAGTGTCCCTCCCTTTCGATCTGTCCCGTCCGCCACTCCTTTCCTTTGCATCATAGTTGATGGAACATGTGAGTCTTTTAAGTTCCTTATTTCTCTTAGAGACAAACTTCGAATGTCTATCTTCAAGAGCCACAAGAAGCGCCTTAAATTGATCCTCATAGCCAACAAAAGAGAGCCCAACAACAATTTGCATCTCCTCCACCTTGAAAACCTAGGATGAAGAACAACTCCTATTATAAAAGCTTGGAGGGAGTGTGCACAGAGAAGTAAGAACAACCCCTTCCTCACCATAAGAACCAGTCGCACCTGAATCTGTAAGCACCATCTATATGTGGAGAGGACCTCTTTGTACGAAGAAAGAGTACCCTACGATGGAGGAGGAAAACCAACTATGAATTTCCCTTTGTTTTTTCCTCCCAAAACAAAGTTGGTTGCCAATAATTCTTCCATCATCTTAACCATGTTTTTCCATCCTTCCCCTTTCTTTCCTTTTGAAATTAGGATCATGTCATGCCGCTGTCCAAACTCCGATACAAAAAAATATCTCCCAAAAGCATTAGACCGCTTTCTGTAACACCATAACCTTAGACTTGCTTCTCCAAGATCTATATAACTCAGAGGCGACCCCAACAACAACCACTTCCTTTAACATAGCAGCCAGCCATCCCAAGGCATTTGAGCCGATGGAAATGTAGTTCAAAGTGCGAACAATACTCTCTGTGATTTTCCATCATTTGGTATTCACGTTCCAAAGCTCATAACACTTATGATCTATGATGACATTCCTAACTAACCCCATCACAATGCAGTAGACAAGAAACTAAATAGCAACAATTGGGCTAAACCAAGCACAACTCAAGTAGTACTAACAGGATGGTATCACCATTGAGAAAGACCATCGAGTTTTCTTAGTTGTACGGAGAGAAAAAATTTAGGAGAGAGAAAAATCTAAAAGCACCTCTCTATATCAATTAGCTACTTGTTGAAGGTTTTTTAATTGTTACTCATTTGTAGGGGTGTGCTCCGAATCCGACGGTGTCGGAGTTTTCGACTCCGACTCCGACGGTGTCGGAGTTTTCGACTCCGACTCCGACTGCTGTCGAAGTCGAAATCGAGTTTTGACTCCGACTCCGAAATGGAGTCGGAGTTCGATCATAAGTCGGAACTCCGACTTTCGATCCGAACTCCAATATCTGAATTGAACAAATTAGACCCATTCCAAAACCAAATAATCCCAATTGGGCCATTCCGATTCTAAATGGGCTTAGTTGAGCCCATTTTCATATGTAAGTTGTCACAACCATTTATTTATTAAGGTTTCACAGCTAATTAGTCCTAAACAGTTAAACAAATAATACTAATTACAATACTAATTGCTAAGTCTAATACAAAAGATATTCCAAACTGAATAATACAAAAAATAGTACAAAATACAAATTAAACCATTCACTATCACTAGGATCCAAGGTTACTAAAAAAAAATCTGTTGCAACAAAGTAGTTTGTCGTTGAAACTTATACAGACTCATTCCTGAGATTTAGATAAATTAAAATATATTATTATCAATAAAAATTAAAATGAACCAAACAAATAACCGTAAATTAGAGAAAAAATATACGCAACCGTCAATTGCTTCATCAGTCATCGGCAAGTATGTTGAGGTTGATTACTAGATCTGTGAAATTATAGACAGTATAAATTAAAATTTAAATAAATTTATGAAATATAAAAAAAAAAATCATTGAAATAATTCAATAATTATATAAACTTTGTTACTTTAGTTATAAAAAAATATATATAAATAAATTTAATTTTACCTGACTTAAGCCTGTAGCTTACACCATCGACGCCAATGCTCACTAGTCTAGTAGGTACATCCTGATCCAGTTCTATGTGCAAATGAGAGCCTCCACAGTTAACGATGACAATGAACTTTGATAGACATTCAACACTTAACCTCCGGTGCTAAATACCGACTCAGATGCAACCGTAGAGATAAGAATGACTAGCATATCTCGAGTAATATGGGAGAGGATCAGGTACTTGATGGAATTAGTCATCCACCAAATCAAGATCTGAAACTCTTCACTAGGCTTCTCGACCTCTGCTAGTAAATAGTGCTCAATCTTATTCGTACACTACAATGGATTTCTCGTCGACCGTGCATGGAACGACATTATAACGTTGAAGTCTTGAGATCGATTGGCTGCACTGGCCTGATGGGTACGGGCATTTATGACTGGTCTCGAGCTCGAACGTGAGGTACCTACGACTGCTGAGGATGAAGCTTGGCTATTAGCGTTGTAGTGGGTATATAAGTCGTTCAGATTTTCCTTAAGCACTGTGATAAATGTTGTTGTCTTTACTGTCCCGAGAACCTCAGTTGCCCACCATTCTATCACCACCAACTTCAATCGGGAGTCGGGGATCAGAGTTATGAACAACAATCTATTTATTTTCTCAATTTGTCCCAAATATTTATCATATTTGGATTGCATTTATGAAACCAAACTAGATAACAGTCCGCTTAAGTCGGCACAACATTTTTTCAAGTAGTGGTGTAGCATCGAAATCTCGTTGAACCACATGTTTGCCATCATATTTGCGGGTCTAGATACCCGCATTGTGATTTTATAGAAAATCTGTAAAATGCTGACAAAGTCGGATACATGTTGCCAATCTGTGCTGTCTGACGGACCGAGCTCCCTTCCATTAGGCTCCAGTAGGGCATATCTCAGACCTCCATCCTCAATCTCTAACCGCTCAAATGTCTTCTTGTACTTTAATGCCAAATCCAACATCAGATATATGGAGTTTCATCGAGTGGGAACAACCAGATACAACATTTTTGAAGACTCAACCCCAACCTATTCTGCTATTGCCTTGAACTTTCGTAGCCTTTGGGGAGAAACCTTCGCGTAACGCACAATGCTACAGACTTTCTTGATGGAGTTATCCACATCTTTCAACCCCTCACCTATTTCATCATTGAAAAATACTCAATTATCATAACAATATAAAAAATAGTATTATTTTCGAAGACTTTAATCATAAAAAATATTAAAATATAAAATGCAAAATCAAAACCAGAAAGGCTCACCAACAATAAGGTAGATTATGTGAGAAGTGCATTGAATGTGAATATATTGGTGATTTTTAATCACATCGTTTCTCACCCTCGTATTATACATAAACAATTCAATAACAGTCTCATTGGCACCAGCATTGTCAATTGTAATGCATAAAATTTTTTGGATGCTCCAATCCAGCAGACAATCATTCATCTCCACCTATATCGATGCACCATTATGATCAACTATTTCTTTAAATTCAATAATCATCTTTTTAAGATTCCATTCATTGTCAATGTAGTGTGCTGTGATACACATGTACGAGGTATTCTATACAGACGTCCATATTTCGGTCATAAATGACACTCTCTGGCTAGTGGTGATGAACATCTTTTTCATCTCTGCCTTTTCCCTCAGATGCATCTTCATACAATCACGCATCACTGTATAACTGGATGACAGTAGAAATCTTGGCTCAAGCAGTTTCACAAACTTGCGTAACCCTTTCTTGTCAACCGTCGTAAAGGGCATCTCATTCTGTATAACCATCTCCGCAAGCGCCTCACAGTACACCTTCTCATTGTATCGAAGGACTACCAGGTTCCACATCTGTGTTCCTGTCCCATCAGTGGTTGTAAAAGTTTCGTAGCTAAGATTAGTCCGAGACCCACTTGCAGTTGCATTTAATAATTTATTATCAATATTAGTCTTAAGTAAAAATTAAATGTGATTGTTGAATCCAAGGTTTCAAATTTCGTATCTACGTGTAGATTTTGATGATAATAAATAAATTCAAATCTCAAATTCAAATCATTTACGCAATGGAGCAAAGCGCACATCAAGCATAAAAGAACAAGTCTACAAATGAAGCTCATAGATTATTTTTGTACATCTCTTGATAAAATTCGAAATTGGATTAAGACTCCAAATTACTCTTTTTTCTCATAAAACATCAAATTACTTTTTTCATATATGCAAGACATTTTTAAATATCTTAGTTTTGAAAATTATATTTTTCACATGTGTATAACATCATCAAACAATATAATTTCGAAAATTATATTTTTTTATATAAAAATTTGAATTTGTAAGATGATTAATTATCATATTTGACATGTGCATATTTTGTTTGAAGTCTTGAAGGGTGGTTGTGTATTTTTTTGACAAATGCAAAAGATAGATGATTTGTTTGAAAATCTTGAAAGGTAGTTTTGTGTTTTTTTGACATATGCAAAAAGAATATGATTTGGTTTGAAAAAAAAATCATACTCATTTTGTCATGTATGAAAAGCAAAAGATTAGGTTTGATTTCTTTGAAAAATGAATTGAGTTGTCTTTGACAAATGCAAAAAGGAAATGCTTTTATTTGAATTTTTTGAAAAGTGAATAGTGCTCTTCTTTGACATGTGAATCTTTTCAAATTTGAAATTAAAAACTCATTTGCCTATAAATAGTTCACTTGAGTTTTGCAAAAATCACAACAAGAGCTTACACATCTATTGCTAAGTTTTGCATCATTCTTTCAAAACTCTCATTCTCTATTTTCTAAAGTTTTGAGCCTTAATTCTTGTTCTTTTTTAGAAAGATATAGGTTGCGCTGTATTGTTTCTATCTCACTCATTGAGGAGTGTACTTTGATAGTCTACCCACTATCAACTCTTGTATCGGTAAGAGGGTGCGTATAACCCTTGTGTGTGTAGAAGGTGTTCTACACAGGGAATAGTTGAATCACCAAATGTGAGGTGATTGGAAGTGTAGAGGGTGTTCTACACGGATTCTTTGGAGCAGTACTGCTCAAAGGTGTAATAGGTTTCTATCTCCACCTAAAGGAAATTGAATAGTGAATTTGAAATCCTCAAGGGGTAGCTTGAGGCGAGGACGTAGGCAGTGGGGCTGAACGTCGTAAAAATACTGAGTTTGCTTCTTCTTACCCTACTCTTTACATTTTTTGCTGCTTTATATTCTGTTTATATTTTATATTGTGTATTTGATTTATAAGTGTTAATTTTTATAATATAACTCAATTCACCCCCCCTCTTGTGTTAGTCATCTGGGCAACAATTGGTATCAGAATAAGGGCTCTGTTATAAGATTAACTATCTGTTGAGTTAAGATCATATGGCTAACATTGCAGCTACTTTCGCTGAAAGTCAATCCAGTAGTCAACCTCCGCTATTTTGTGGAGATGATTATACTTTCTGGAAAGCTAAAATGAGAATATTTCTTCAGTCTCAAGGTCGAGAAATCTGGAAATGTATTGTAAATGGGCCTTATATTCCAACAAAAACTGTTGATGGATTAAAGGTGAAAAAGGAATAGGAAGAGTTTGATCGCGTAGACGATAGACTTTATACTGTAAATGTAATGGTTATAAATTTTCTATATAATACTCTCAATGGTAATGAATTTAACAGAATAATGACTTGCAGGACAGTAAAGGAAATTTGGGACAACTTGGAAGTAACCTATGAAGAAATTTCAAAATTCAAAGAATCAAAAATTTATATTCTTATGCATGAATATGAAATGTTCAAAATGAATGATGATGAATCTATCTCTTCTATGTATACTCGTTTTACTAATATTATAAATAGTTTGACATCTCTTGGTAAAATTTATTACAGCTTAGAGATAGTAAAGAAAATCCTCAACTCCTTGCCAAAACGTTGGGAATCAAAAGTAACAGCGATTCTTGAAGTTAAGGATCTTAAAAAACTCGAAGTAAATGAATTCATCGGGTCACTTATTACTCATGAGTACACATCGAAAAGAGGAGAAGAAGAAGGAAAGCAAAAGAAGAGCTTGGCACTCAAAGTCGTTCCTCATGAAAGTGAAAGCGATGAAGATGAAGAAAGCGATGACGAAGAGATTGCAATGATCACAAAAAGATTTAAGAGATTCTTGAAAAATAAAGTTTCTCCAAAGAAACTTTTCAAAAAATCTTCCAACAAAGATACTGGTAAAAATGATTCATTAATTTGTTATAAATGTAAAAAGTCAGGACATATCAAGGTAGATTGTCCCCTACTAAAGAAAGATTGATACAAAGGCAAGAAAGCAATGAAAGCTATATGGGATGATGATTTAAGTAGCTCAGACCGCGACGCAAGTAATGAAAAATCTGCAAATTTTTGTCTTATGTCTAAAAATGATCTTGAGGTAACAAATCTTGAAAATCCCTCTTATGAAGAATTGCAAAATGTTATGGAAGAGCTATATGAAGAATTTGAAAAATTGGGTATTAAGTATACCGCTTTGAAAAAAAAAATCTTCTTTAATAAATGAAATTGATGTTTTAAGAAAAAAAAATATAGTTTCAAAAGATGATAATGATAAACTGAAAAAGAAAATAGCTGATTTAGAAAAGATTGTTGAAAATTTCACAAATGGAAAAAGAAATTTCGAAAAACTTCTTGGTAATCAAACATGTGTTTTTGATAAGGTAGGTTTGGGATACATGTCAAAAGAAAAACTCAAACCCTATAAAAATTTCTTTGATAAACCCATTAAATCAAAACCAAACTTTTAAAATTCTTTTACTAAAAATATATTTGTCAAATAAAGGCATTATTACAATCATTCAAGTTCTTCAAGTATGTTACATGTTATTTGTAATTTTTGTAATAGAAATGATCATAACTATCATGCTTGTCCTATTAGAAGAAAACATACAATGACTATTAAGGTCATATGGGTACCAAAAAATCTTATTTCTTCTAAACTAATAAATAAAGGACTCAAAAAACATGGATACTAAGAAAAATTATTTTAATTATTTTTGTAAGTATGCATGAAGTCTTCCGTAAGTAAAACAAGATGGTTTTTAGATAGTGGATGCTCAAGACACATGACAGGAGATAAAACTAAGTTCATTGTTCTCACTTCTAAAGAAGAAGGACGCGTGACATTTAGATACAATTCAAAAGGGAAGATCGTGGGATTAGGTAAAGTTGGTAATAAATCTTCTCTCATAATTGAAGATGTTCTACTTGTTGAAAGTTTAAAATATAATCTTTTAAGTATAAGTCAATTATGTGATAAAAGATTTACAGTTACCTTAAAAAAGGATAAGTGCATTATTTTGAATAATCATGATTGCAGTGTATGTTTTATTGCTCTTAGAAACAATAATGTTTATACAATTGAATTTGAAGAAATTGCCTCACAAGATACTATTTGTTTATCAGCTCAACATGAAAATAGTTGGTTATGGTATAGAAGATTAGATCATGCAAACATAGAACTTATTTTCAAATTTTTAAAAAATAATCTTGTGAGAGGTTTGCCAAAAACAAATTTTTTTAAAGACAAAATCTGTGATGCATGCCAGTTTGGTAAACAAACAAAAATTTCTTTTAAAATCAAGTAATATATTTCCACTACTAGATCTTTGCAACTAATACACATGAACCTTTTTGAACTAAACAGAGTTGCGAGTCTGGGAGGAAAATGTTATGCATTTGTTATTGTTGATGATTTCTCTAGATATATTTGGGTCATTTTTTTCACTCATAAAAATGAGGTACATAATGCATTTACCAAGCTATGCAAAAAGATTTCAAAATGAAAATGATTATACTATTTCAAACATCCGAAGTGACAGGGGGAAAGAGTTTGTCAATAAAGATATTGAGTCTTTTGTGATAAAAATGGTTTTCTGCATAATTTCTCTGCTCCTCAAACTCCTCAATAAAATAGGGTAGTAGATAGGAAGAATAGATCTCTTCAAGAAATGGCAAGAACAATGCTTAATAAAAATAGTTTACCTAGTTATTTTTGGGCCGAAGCGGTAAGTACTGCATGTTATGTTATAAATAGAGTTATATTAAGATCTAAATTAGATAAAAATCCCTTATGAGTTTTGGAATGAGAAAAAACCTAACATTGGTTACTTTCATGCATTTGGATACAAATATTTTATACTCAATGACAAAGATAATTTAGGAAAGTTTGATGTAAAATCTGATGAAGGTATCTTTCTTGGGTATTCAACAAATAGTAAAGCTTATAGAGTATTCAATAAAAAGACTTTGACTGTACAAGAATCTATGCATATAGTATTTGATGAATCTAACCCTCTACTTTCCAAGAAATCTATTGATGAAAAATCAGAAAGTACAAATAACAAAAATAGTCTTAATCTCAACAAAGAGAATACAATAGAAGAAATCCAATATGGAGACATCAGGAAAGATTATCAAGACTTAGTACAAGATGCAACCAAACAGTGGAAACATATGAAAAATCATCCAGTGGAACAAATTCTAGGAAAACCTTCACGAGGTGTAAGTACTCGATCATCTCTTAGAAATATTTGTAATCACACTGTTTTTCTATCTCAAATTGAACCCAAAAATATTGATGAAGCACTTATTGATGAATCATGGTTTTTAGCTATGCAAGAAGAACTAAATCAATTTGAAAGAAATAATGTATGGACACTTGTTCCTAGACCCAAAAATCATGCTGTTATTGGAACAAAATGAGTTTTTAGAAATGAAAAAGATGAGTCTAGAATCATCACTAGAAACAAGACTCAACTTGTAGCCCAAGATTTCAATCAAGATGAAGGAATCGATTATGATGAAACGTATGCACCTGTCGCAAGATTATAAGCTATTCGAATGTTACTTGCATATGCATGTTATAAAATTTCAAACTTTTTCAAATTGATATTAAAAGTGCTTTTTTTAATGGTTTTATAAATTAAGAGGTATATGTTAAGCAACCTCCAAGGTTTGAAAATCATATTTCTCCTAATCATGTTTTTAAGCTCGCAAAAGTACTATATGGACTCAAACAAGCTCCTAGAACTTGGTATGAGAGGCTTAGTGGTTTCTTGATTGAAAAAAATTTTTCAATTGAAAAGATCGATACAACTATTTTCATCAAATATGAATAGGATGATATTCTTCAAGTTCAACTTTATGTTGATGATATAATAATATTTGGTGCTACTAATGAAATATGTGCCAAGATTTTGCTAAGAGCATGTAGGAAGAATTTGAAATGAGCATGATGGGAGAATTTAATTTCTTTCTTGAATTGCAAATCAAGCAAGCAAAAAGTGGAACATTCATTAATCAATCAAAATATATCAAAGAGTTATTCAAAAAGTTTGAGATTGAAGGTGCGAAGGTAATTGGAACACTAATGAGTCCAACCACCAAACTTGATAAAGATGAAACCGGTAAGCCAGTTGACTCAAAGGTATATCGAGGTATGATTGGTAGTTTATTATATTTGACAACTAGTAGACCTGATATTATGTTTAGTGTATGTTTATGTGCACGTTTTCAATCATCTCCAAA
Organism: Platycarya longipes; assembly: GCA_036559045.1. Taxonomy (NCBI): domain Eukaryota; kingdom Viridiplantae; phylum Streptophyta; class Magnoliopsida; order Fagales; family Juglandaceae; genus Platycarya; species Platycarya longipes. The sequence goes on along the minus strand of CM071796.1, from coordinate 26,360,817 downwards.
GCAATCTCATTTGATTGCAGTCAAACGTATTTTTAGATATCTTGTCGGTACCATTGACCTAGGGTTATGGTATCCTAAGCATACTTCTTTCGATTTTATTAATTATTCAAATGCGGATTATGCTGGTTGCAAAGTTGATCGAAAAAGTACTAGTAGAACATGTCATTTGTTAGGTCATGCACTTGTTTCATGGTTTAGTAAAAAGTAAAATTCTGTTGCATTATCTACTGCTGAGGCAGAATATGTTGCTGCAGGCAGTTGTTGTGCTCAAGTTCTTTACATTAAGCAACTACTTGAGGATTTTAAACTTATGTACAATCATATTCCTATTAAATGTGATAATATTAGTGCTATAAATCTTTCAAAGAATCCAATACAACATTCTAAGACCAAACATATTGAAATTAAATATCATTTTCTTAGAAATCATGTGCAGAAATGTGATATTGTACTAGAATTCACAAGCACACACAATCAATTGGCAGATATTTTCACAAAACCCCTACCAGAAGATAGATTATTCATGATTAGAAGAGAATTAGGAATGATGCATTCCATGAATATCTGCTAGATATTTTTATTCCATTATCTCAAATGACCTATAGAAACTTGAGACGTTTAGCCTCATCATTCAAATGCATTTGCTCCTCATAGATCATCATGTCATCCTTATCTAAAGGATTAGGCAATCGAAATGAAGAGGCAAGCAAGGATTTTAAATTCTTATTCTGTTGTTTTAAGTCTACTATTTTTCTGTTAGACTCTTGAACAAGTCGTTGAAGAACATCGATCTTCTCATTAAGCTTATCTATCTTGCAGGTTTTGGACTGCAACCAAGCAGAAAAAGCGACAATGGACGATGAGTATCGAGTTCGAAGACTCACAAGCTCGTAAATGGCATCATAATCTGATTTATTAGCCAAATCAGTATTTTGTTACTTCATGGCACCTACGACAGATGCAGAAATAGATTGATCACGAGAAGCACTGAAAGAAAATTGACGAGCCATTAAAATTTTATAAAGTGAGAATGAAGATGAACTACAGCAATAAGAAGAAGATTTGATGTGGATTAGATAAAACTAAGGATTGCTTTTATAAAGATGGAAATAAGTAGAAGACAAACTGACATCTCCTCAAATCTTACTTAGTCAAGCTTACAAGATATGCCAGATGCATATAGTCAAAAGTTACTGAACTAAGCCAGCGAGATTAATTATAATTGTTTCTATTTCTCTCGTGAAACGCTGTCATTATCTGCTGATGTTGACTCTGTGCTTGAACTCTCACTCGTTCTGATTCCTCTATTCGAAGTTTCAGAACACGAACTAATTCCGTCAAATCTTTATTTTCTTGTTTTAACCTCTTATTTTTTCTACCTTTATTTGCAAGCTTTTGATGCAGAACAGATATTTAATTGTTAAGTCGATCAACCTGATTTGCTCTCGCTAGTAATCTCCAAGACATGGTCGTAACAGAGGCAGCATATTGAGCACTGAGAGCTCTTGATGCTCCAACAACCTCAGAATCAGTTCTACCAGAAAAATGCATCTTTGCTTCTATCATGGTGTTGACAACCTCAAGAGCTAAAATGACTGGTTTAGACGGTTCCTGATTCAAATCCGAAAGATTATTAGACGAAATTTTCTCCGCCATTCTATCGCTTTGGATAAACAGATACTTGATAAATGAATAATGTGATATTTGTTTTAGCATTCGGTGGGTGAAAATTGTCATTTAAACAGAAACTGAAAAACTTTCAAATTTCTACGTATCTTATTTGTCAACAACATCAAGCGAATTTGAATCTCCTTCCGTACCGAATTGACAGAGCTAGGCCTCTAGCCTTTGCAGTTTTTGTTGGACACGCATGGCTCCGCACCGAATTGCCAGAACTAGACCTCCAACCTTTGCAAGTTTTGTCGGACACGCGTGGCTCCGCACCAAATTCTCTACAGTCTCTACTAACGCACCATTTTATTTGTCTATTGGTTATTATAAGAAGATGTCTTATTGAGCTAATTATGATTCCTTTTTAATGATGCCAAAAGGGGGAGAAGTTTTAGACGTAAATATTTAGATTTTTAACTCTGTTATATATACTGGAATTATGTTTATCTATTATTTGAAAAACTAACGCATATTCTCAGGGGGAGTTTAAGCATTACTGCAAGTCTCAAAATTCTATTAAGTATTTGTCATCATCAAAAAATGGGAGATTGTTGAATCCAAGCTTTCAAATTTCGTATCTACGTATAGATTTTGATGATAACAAATAAATTCAAATCTCAAGCTCAAATTATTTACCCAATGGAGCGAAGCGCACATCAAGCATAAAAGAACAAGTCTACAAATGAAGCTCATAGATTATTTTTGTACATCTCTTGATAAAATTTGAAATTAGATTAAGGCTTCAAATTACTTTCTTTTTCTCATAAAACATCAAATTACTTTTTTCACATATGCAAGATATTTTTAAATGTCTTAGTTTTACAAATTATGTTTTTCACATGTGCATAACATCATCAAACAATATAATTTTGAAAATTATATTTTTTTATATAAAAATTTAAATTTGTAAGATGATTGATTATCATATTTGACATATGCATATTTTATTTGAAAGTCTTGAAGGGTGGTTGTGTATTTTTTTGACAAATGTAAAAGGTAGATAATTTTATTTGAAAATCTTAAAGGGTAGTTGTGTGTTTTTTTGACAAATGCAAAAGATAGATAATTTATTTGAAAATCTTGAAAGGTGGTTGTGTGTTTTTTTGACATATGCAAAAAGAACATGATTTGGTTTGAAAAAAAAATCATACTCACTTTGTCATGTATGAAAAGCAAAAGATTAAATTTGATTTCTTTGAAAAATGAATTGAGTTGTCTTTGACAAATGCAAAAAGGAAATGCTTTTATTTGAATTTTTTGAAAAGTGAATAGTGCTCTTTTTTGACATGTAAATCTTTTCAAATTTGAAATTGAAAACTCATTTGCCTATAAATAGCTCACTTGAGTTTTGCAAAAATCACAACAAGATTTTACACATCTATTGCTAAGTTTTGCATTATTCTTTCAAAGCTCTCATTCTCTCTTTTCTAAAGTTTTGAGTCTTAATTCTTGTTCTATTTTAGAGAGATATAGGTTGCGCTGTATTGTTTCTATCTCACTTATTGAGAAGTGTACTTTGATAGTCTACCCACTATCAACTCTTGTATCGATAAGAGGGTGTGTATAACCCTTGTGTGTGTAGAAGGTGTTCTACACAAGGAATAGTTGAATTACCAAGTGTGAGGTGATTGGAAGTGTAGAGGGTGTTCTACACGGATTCGTTGGAGCGGTGTTGTTCAAAGGTGTAATAGGTTTCTATCTCCACCTAAAGGAGATTGAATAGTGAATTTGGGATCCTCAAGAAGTAGTTTAAGGCGAAGACGTAGGCAGTGGGGCTGAACCTTGTAAAAATACTGAGTTTGCTTCTTCTTACTCTACTCTTTACATTTCTTACTGTTTTATATTTTGTTTATATTTTATATTGTGCATTTGATTTATAAGTGTTAATTTTTATAATATAACTCAATTCACCCCCTCTTGTGTTAGTCATCTGGGCAACAGTGATTAAATGAACAAATTAAGTAGCATACAAAGCAAGACACTAACCTCTTGACGCCATCCTCTTGACTATTTGGTAGCGCTGACAACCGTTGAAATGTGCTAACAGGCAATAAGTGCCTTGCCTTTTTGAATGACACCTAACTCGAGTGTCACAATAGTTGCACTCAGCCCGTGGATTCTGGGGATCCCCAACCTTACCTTCACAAAATGTTCTCATGTCTATGATCTTTTTTTATTTGATCGTGGACGGGGTGGCCTCGCAGCTACAGGGTGTACTAGTACATCCGGATTCTCAATCGAATCATCCTTAAGACTCATCTCCTCCTACTCCATAAACTGATCGAGATCTTCCACTTCCAATTTTATGTTGACTGAAAGTGGAAATCTGTGATAACCCGGATTTTAGATATTCGCTTAATTTTCATGTGTGGGATGATTATGTTTCTCCAAAACCATTTTTAGGAATTTTTGGGATATATGTATAAGATTCTTATATTGAAAGGTTAGGAATAAGGTTGGGTATAAATGTGACTTGTGTTAAGGTGAAAAGGTGCCTAGACCCGAGATCTCGCTCGACTCTCGCTTGATGTCTGGCTCGAGCGAAATACAGGGACAGACAAACGTCTTTTAGTAGAATGGTCATAACTTGCTCATTTGATGTCGGATTTGAGTGATTCAAGAGGCTATGGAAAGCTAAGAGGAATATCTACAACTTTTATGTTTTGAGGTTTAAGAGATATGGACTTAATCAAATCAGAAATAGAGATTGAAGTACCAGGTCTGAATTGGAGATAGAGGAGCATTGACTTGAAGTTGACTAAGAACATTGGATAAGATTAAGCCTTTGGATTATTTTCTCAATTATCCTAAGATCTGGACAAGTATGTAGAGATGTGGAAAATGAGGAGATTTTATTTAGTGAATTTCGTGTGAAATAAGATGAATCATCTATCCAACACTTGGTGTGCCCGGATTGGTGTTCTCGGGCTTATCTGTCGAGTTTTATTAGAAAAATCATAACTTGGTCATATGAACTTCAAATGAAGTGATTCCAGTTCCTATAGAACCTTAAGACATAGATCTATAACTTTTATGATTGGAGGTTTTAGAGAATCGAAGTGTATCAATGGATTAATTGGGCTGGAATGGGACTGATCTGTTTTAAGTGCAAACTGGAGCCCGAAAATAAATCACTTCACCACCTCACCTTAGATGTTCGAATTTGATTGGTTTTCCTCATGGTTATCTACTAGATACACGTATGAGAGCATGTGTTAGGTGGAGGAAGAGCTTCTAGAAGAATAATTAGTTTAAAACCAAGCAAGAGTGAAGGACTAATCTGATTAGCCAAAACAGTCAACTATCCCCTTTGTTTCCAACCAATTGGTAACCAAACCTTGGGAATTAGGTGATGAGATATTTTCCAGCCACTCTAAGGGTACCAAGGAAGTCTTGGACGTGGGGCAAAAGGTGAAGAAGAAGTTCTAGAAGCCTTGGGGATGCAAGGAAGACCAATAGCCAGCTAAGCTCATCTTGGGTATTTTAGACTTTTTGGAGCTTACTTTTATATCTATATTTGGTAATTATTTGGGGCCATTGATCTAAGATGATTTTAGATGAGGAAGAAGCATAGCCATAGGATGGAAATCTTTGGAGATCATGAGAAATATGGATGAGGATTAGATTAACCAAAGCTGGACAACATGTCATGCCCATACATGGTTGGATCTAACTAAGGGCCTTGGTTTGTTTTCCTTCTCTTCTTCTCCAAGCCATCTATTCCTATATATATATAACCATCTTATATCCATAAGAGACCTTTTGGGAGGAGGAAGTCACGTCCAATTAGAGAGGAAGCCAAAGAAGAAGCCTCCCTAACCCTTGAATCTCCAAACATCACCTAAGTGAGTGCTTTGAGGAGAAATATTGCAAGGACTAGTTGGATCATTCAACCAAGCTTTGGAGAAACTTGTAAGTATACAATTTAACTTAATCTTGGCATAGAATAGGTAGATTGTTGATGGAATTAAGTTTGTTGTTAGTTGGAGCTTGAATTAGGCTTATATGATGTGCTTGGAATTTATGGTGTTTTGGATATGATTTTGTGATGGTAAAATGTTAGGAAAATTATAAGGACCTAGATTTATGTTTTAATAAGTAAGAATAAGGTTTATGTGAGAAGATTTATGGGTTTAGGTTGAAAAACCCCATGAGCCGTGATCTCGCTCGACTGTCGCTCGACAGGCGAGTCGAGCGAAGGCAAAATGTGAACCCCCGCCTGACTGTCGCTTGATACCCGCTCGAGCGAGTTCCAACCCGAGACTTCGCTCGATACTCGCTCGACAACCCGCTCGAGCGAGATGCCCTGTTTTGCTTAGATTCAGGGTTTTTCCCCGGAATGAAATTAGTGTCTCAAAGGGGATAAGTTCTAGGTGAAAAACTCATAAGAATAAGAAAAGATATAGTATGGCCCAACCACGGGTGATAATAGTGGCATGGCCCGATTATGGGTAATAAGAGTGGCATGGCCCGACCACGGGTAACAATAGTGATATGGCCCGACCATGGGTGATAATAGTGGATACTAGTAATGACTTGTGAGAATAAGAGTTCTAAGATAAGAATGAAAAGCATATGCATGTATGAATAAGTTAGTCACGTCATGACGGGGACGGCGATACGTAACGCCCGTATGACTGACGTGCCGACACAGACGGCGATACGTAACGCCTGTCGTAAGAATAAGAATTATGTCGCTACGGGGACGGCGATACGTAACGCCCGTAGGATTGACATGATTTGCGGGGACGGCGATACGTAACGCCCGCAGTAATATGTGTATATGTTTTGTGTCAAGACGGGGACGGCGAGACGTAACGCCCGGATGATTGACACCAGACTCATCATAACGGGGACGGCGAGACGTAACGCCCGGATGATTGATGAGTGTATGTGATCTTCACGGGGACGGCGAGACGTAACGCCCGTGAAATTGATCTGAATAGCTGGGACGGCGAGACGTAACGCCCGCAGTAATATGTTATGTATGTTCCGTGTCATGACGGGGACGGCGGTGCGTAACGCCCGGATGACTGATGAGTTATATGTGATGGGGACGGCGATGCGTAACGCCCATCATATATAAGAGATAAGTAAGACCCGACAAGGACGGCGAGACGTAACGCCTGTCGAGGTAATGCAATAAGTAGATCCCGATGGGGACGGCGAGACGTAACGGCCATCGAGGATAAGAAATAAAAGAAACCTATGAGGTTAAGAAGTAAAGTGAAAAGTATAAGTTTGTATGTGATGATGGGTCTAGCTAAGATCTAAGTTTGTAAGTGATGATGGGTCTAGCTAAGATCTGAGTTTGTATGTGATGATGGGTCTAGCTAAGATCTAAGTTTGTATGGTAAAATGGGTAATTGACTTGTGAAGTTCCATAAAGTATTCTTATAAGTGATATGTTGGTGAGTATGATTATGTATGATGATAGTTGATGTTATCTATGCTTTATTTCGTTAACTGTGTACTTACTGAGATTTCTTGTAAATCTCACTCTTTTATGTTTTATATGTTTTATCTATCATTCCTTATGGAATGATAGATGTTGTTGCAGGGATAGATAAATTGCATTGAGACCCGATCAGCACTGGAGATTCTGAGGTACCCTGAGGGTCCTATGGAATGCTCCTCTCCGGTTGAGATGATCCCATGTACGTAATCAAGTGAAGAAGTAAGAGTACTGGATGATGGTAGGATATGAGATTTTGTTTAGAGAAAACTAACTGGGTTATGTAAGAGTTAATACAGAATATTGTTGTAAATACGATGTTATGAGAAGTGTATTTTTAGTGTGCCATGTGATCTATTGATGCAAGAGTTAGATCTCTTTGCATATATTGGGAATTTACTTCTTCCAGCTGCGATCGGCATTGCACTTAATTAGTAAGCTTAGATGCATGCATGCTGCTTTTTATATTTACGTAGGATAAGTAGCCTTGTGTTACTTGTCCGGATGCGTCGTTTTACGTTGTAATCGATGCGAAAAATTGGGGCGTCACAAAATCTACTGCTAACACACGAGATTTATGCTCGAGTAGATGTAGGTAGCCAACTTGACGAAATCCTGGCATCCGGAATATCTTGTGGAGTCGGAGTCCCATTGGCACTGCGTGAGGGATCTATCTGTTATGTAGACCTAAAATTCAAGTATAACAATATAAAAAATTTTAGGAAAGATAAACTTATATATAAGTTTATATATAAACCTATAAACTTATAAAGTATCAGCCAACTCACTTTTGCACAACCAATATAACCTGTTTTTTAAATTTGATTTAAGATGAGGAGTCGAGGACTGAGTAATCAGTGCAACTTTTTTCTTTAAGATTTTAAAATCTAAAATTTCATTTGCTCATTGTTTTGAAAATTGAAAATGATTCACTTCAACCTGTCAATTTAAAAGGAAAACAATAAAATACAATTTTAGAAAAAACGTTATTTATGAGTGAAAAGTGAAAGCCTCTAATAATTAAAGAGCATCATAGCAACAACCAATTACAAGCATGAACTATGTCTATATAATTATAGCAAAAAATCATATGAAGAACTTATTCAATGATTAAAGAAACTAAGAAAGCATGTCATCAAAAATTGTTGAATGATATCACAAGGACATAAACATGCATAGGAGGATCATATGAAAAAAATTTCATGCAATATATATATATATATATATATTTCAAACAGTACAGCCCGATACTTTAGTCAGGCTATATAGTCTTGCTAGTTTCTTCTCTCATTCAACAAACTGGGTCTCATCTCTTTGGCATATGAGAGGGGAAAATCCCCTTACAATTACCATGTCTTAAAATTACTTTTCCTGAAAAATTTAGTTGGCCATGCTTGTCACCATGCAGTCATACTCAAAAAGATAATTTGAGTATGAGATTAATCATATATTTTCATTATGGATGTGTGAGATTAATCATCTATTGATTAATGGATGTGTGTGAGATTAGTTTTTATTGATTAATTTCTTTGCTTTGTTTTTATCATGGATGTGTGTGAGATTAATAATTTATTGATGTAAATTGGCATTAACAAATTTAGATTTTACCACATTTTTGTTGTTATAGTATATATTCTTTCCTCGTTTTCAGTTTTCATTAAGTAGTCTATTTTGCTTGATTACAAAATGCAAGAAATCAAATGCTTTTTTTTTCAATTTCTAATTATCCTACTGTCAAGAAATGAATCATGTTTAGCAATGGTTTGTTTTTGGATTTTTTAACCACGTGCCATCTAAAATGAAACAGGGGTGATGGTTTCTTTCTGTATATAGGTTTTTTTTGTTCTTTTCGTATAATGGTTTCTCTGTATTTGGTTGCTAACGATTTTTTAACAATTACTATCGATCATGTTTAGTTGTTTCATTTTGTATAGAAATTACTATCGTGCAATTATAAGGCATAAAAGCAAACAGAGAAAAGGTCCCCCATGTTGATAACTTTTAGTGCTTTATTTGTTTGTGATGATGTAGTTAATCATGCATGACAGTGATTTCTTTGTTAATTTTCTAACTGCTGTTGTATAGCTTCTCTTCAAGCAAACTGGTTGGCCTGATTCTGTTAATTTCAAATATAAACTTATATCCCAAAAAATTTCAAATCCAATTCAACTAAGCCAATCAAAGAATCAAAGTAAGAAAAAAAAAACAATCAGCCAAATGAAGAATAATGCATACATACATAATACATTATACATTACACATACATACATTGATGATTGATTCCTGGATCTACTCTTAACATTTTCCATATTATTCAATACATACATATATACATGTTGAATATAGAGCAATCATTCAATACAGAAGATAAGAAGTGCATCCAAATACAATTTATGCCAATTCAAAGAATCAAAATTATCTTCTTTTTTTACAGTGACATTCCCTCAAACACCTTGCACACATTGTCCAAGGCTCCAAGCACACAAATCTTAACAATCCTTTCAAATTTTCCTCACTACAAAAACACATACATGATACAAATGAAAATTAACACAATCCAAAATCAAAGAACAAAAAAATAACACTTTTGATTTCCATGTAATTAAAATCCCTAATTTTAAAAGTTAAATCTTAAAAATTAAAATCAAAAATCAATTACCAATTAATAGAATGGTGTGGGCCGTGTGTTCATGACAAATGAAGGCGTGAGGAACCGGCGGCAAAGTCGAAATGAAGTTTGCGACAGAATCAAGGGGCGAAGAACAGAGGTGTTTTCGGAGAGGTGCAGAGAACTAGAAAAACTGAGAAAGAGAAGAGAGAAGAAATGAAGGAAGAAAAAGAAGAAAGAAGTGAGCTAGGCTTGGGTCGACAGAGACTTAACCAACGTCCCTCCTATTTAAATGGAACAACATCGTTTAGACTGTATAACAAAAACAAATAGATGCAACTTCATTTTGCATAATTTTTTTTTTTTAAATTCAGAGTTCAGAGTTGGAACTCGAAACCAAAGCTAGCTCCGATTCCAACTTTGAACTCCGATTTCAGAGTCAAAACAATTCCGAATCCGAATTACAAATTTCGACTCCGATCGGAGTTGGAATCAAAGTTGAATTCGAACGGAGTTCGAAATTCAAAAAATTTGCCCACCCCTACTCCTTTGTTACCAGTGAAATTATTGACATGTTTTTAGAGGATTTTAAATAAAAGATCATGCCTTTTTAAAACAAGGTTTGATATAAATCTCTTAAGTTCTACTAGAAGATCGCCAAATTTAGCAACCCCCTCATTTTACCACTTCCCCAATTCTGATAAAAAGACTGATTAATCAAGAAAAACATAACCATCAAGGTGCAGCGAACAAGGGATGTGCTTGGCATAAGTTGGAGATTCTAGAATTTTGATTCGATTCTGTACTTGGGAGTAATCCCTAAATTCTATTGTACGTGGTTTTTATGTGTATTCGGGATTTATTCCTACATCTGTGAGGTTCCAAATAATTATATTTATATATAGTAGAATCCTCTTCAAGAGAGAAGTCTTGAACCACTGCAATTAGTATGTAGAGATTAATAGGGATGCAATGATGCTTGGTTAAGTCCTTCCTAAAGAATGTTGAGATAAAACCTTTGCATTTACAATTCTTTGTGAGCCTTGCCATCTTTTTGCCTTGCCCAAGATATATAAATACAAACTTCTTTGATTGCCCTGTTGATCTTGGTAAAAAATCTAAGTTGCAAGCAGAGGTGGAACTACATTCAGCCCCCCCAAACGTTTTTGAAAAATTTTGTTATGGTATAAAATGCTATCATTTTTCTGATATCTATATAAAAAAAATCTTTATTTAGGCCCCCTAATATTTAAATTACTCCATCCAAGTACGAATTGTTCTGAAATTTCTCTTATTTTTTGATTCCTACAAAGTTTAGACTATAAAAAATACCTCAAATATGAGTACGATCTTGCAGTGGCGCAAATCTCCTTGTACTCCGGCCAATGTTTTGAATACCGTATCGGTGAGCGTACCGGTCAAGGCACTGGAACGAAATATTTTGATACCGGTACCGTTTCGTGTACCGTTTCGGAATAGTCTATACATAAAAAAAAATTATATATATAAAAATATATATAAATTATATTTCAAAATAATAGTCAATATATGAATTAATTATATATATTAATATATATTTAAATAATCTAGTCTAAATTAGGATAAAAAAATAGGAAGAAATGAAAAAAAAAAAATTCTCAAATCCGGTACCGGCTAGTACAGGCCGATACACATGGCCGGTACGGCCGAAATACCGGCCGGTACGGCCGAAATCTGGGCCGGTACGAAACAGACTCCATTTCTGTACCGGTCACTGTTCCAGTACGGTATGTACCGGCCGATACGATACGAAATTTAAAACATTTGACTCCGGCTGCTATGGACCGATTCTTTGAAAGTTCTTTATAAGAGATTTATCATTCGGACCTTTGGAAATACTGACTACCCAAGACCATTGTGAGCTTACTTATACTATCACGTCTTTTTTTCTCTTCACTTGATAGAAATAAAAAAAACTTTAGACACTTCCCAAAGAAACATTTAATTTGAACGTTGCCGAGCAAAAATTTCTTCTTCTTTTGAGCTATTTCTTCTTATAAATCACTTCATTAGCCTTAGCTATTTGAGCGATTTTCATTTCACAATCAAGAAAGTCGTTTGAAGGCTTGGACGATTTCACGATTTCACTTCATTGGCCTGGGCCTGTTGGTGAACCGTGAACGTCATCAGAACTCAGAAGGCTTAATTCCTTGAAGTCGTTGCTGAAAGGTAAGATCCTGAACGGGAACTTGCTCTGCTCTCAACGTTGAAGGCTTGGGAGTTGGGCATTGTCTCAGGCGTTGCCTTTTGGGGCGTTGATGATTTGATCTCTCGGTCCTTGACTCCTGTCACTCCAGGTTCTATTGTTTTATAATTTATATTTATATTTAAGCTTTTAATGCCTTGCAGTGAGCTTATTTATCTAGTTCTCTTTGATTTTGAAGTTTTTTATTAATTAATTTATAGTAGCTTGTTCTAGAATCTACTATTTATTATTATTATTTATTATTTATTTTTAGACTTATATTTAAGACTTATCTTATTATTATTATTATTATTATTATTATTATTATTATTATTATTTATAGCAGCATATCTTAATCTAATTTTACTATTATTATTTTTAGGCTTTAGCATTATTAATCTATTATTAAACTGTTACTTTGATTAAGTTTAGGCCTTTAGATAACGTAGACATCAATTCATAAATTTTAGCATTATTAATCTACTCTCTTTTACTTAAACAATTTAGATTGTAATTCTTATATAATAAATTAAAAGAAATGACAATCTTAAATTATAAAATTAATTGAGAATATTTGTTAATTGACAGGCTATATAAAAAAAATCTATCAATTTCTTGAAATTATTAATGTACTCTCATTTACTTAGATAATTTGCTAGTTTATATTAAAAAGAAATTGTTAAAAAAATTCACTTTAAAAATGATAATAGATAAATTTTATTTTTTAAAAGATCAGTCGAACTTAATTTGAAAAAAAAAATTAAGTTGATCGCCCCCCAAATATCAAATTCTGGTTCCGCCCCTGGTCACAAGCCTCGCAAAAAAAACCAGCTATAGCACAGTTCCACATCAATCAACTTTAAAGAAATTAGTTCCACTCAAAATCTCAATGAAGTTGTTTGTGAGTTAGACCTCAAATGTAAAAGCCACAACTATCTCTTGAAATTTGAAAGAGATGACATAACCTTATGCTATAATGTACATGTGAGCAGGTAAGAAGTAACGCTCCAGACATAAAATCTGGTAAGCCACGGTGTAAAATTAAACCCAATTATGATGCAGCAACTTTGAGGTTCAAGCCAGAGGTAAAAATGATCCTGGGTGTCAGTTCAACTCCCTCAGATGAGATCTCTTTGCCGCACCCAGCTTCCCAGTCATATGCTAAATTATATCGGTTCAGCATTCCGGAAGAGATTGAGCAGAATTGAAGGGAGAAAAACTTGCAGCTGACCCGCTGCAATGCAGTGGGTGCTCCTGATAACCAGATGAACTGACAAGGCTCCGTGGCACATAGCTTGAGCTTGGGATAAATGGAGACATGTATCTTGAGTTTTGTGGTGATAAGGATGGGTAACCCAATGAGTTTTGTGAAACCAAATAGGAAGCATGCGATCTTAGGGATGATCCATTCCTGAAATCTGCTGAGCTTCGGCTTACACTCAGGGGAGGGGAATGGGATTGGCGGTAGGATCTGAGAGAATGCTGAACTTTAGGAGTGCTAGCAACAGAATGAATTCGAGAAACTGAAGGGGAACGAGACGATGCTGGTGCTATTTGTATGGCTGATGATGATGCTAATGATGATCTGCCAGACGACAAAAGAGAAGAAGCCACAGAAGCTGGGCTAGATGAAAGCAATGGCGTTGATTCGGAAGCCGGTGGATCACCAGTGTTAGTTCTTGCATCGCGCTTGCAAACTGGACAGAAGGTTCTCCAGGCAGTAAGCCAGGAATCCACACACAAGGCATGAAACTCTGTTGAATTTCAGAAATCATCATAATTGCACAAAGCTGAATGATATATGATAATGTAATTAAAAAATTTAATTTGCAACAACAAAAGAATCCCTGAAAATAGTATGCCTACCGCAAACATACATAAACTCGCACTGAATGACCAAGTGCTGCAGCCTGCAGCAACAATCCCACAGGTGCAGCCCTCAAATCAACACAAACAATTTCCCTCTCTTACATCCCTATGTTAAATAGGTTCTCGCTAAAGATAATTTTCTCATCAACAAAATTATAGACATTAAGAGGGACAAGAGCACACAAAAACCTTCTCTCTTTCCCTTCTCGCTGCGAAACACACTGCATACAGCACATAATGTCCCTCCTTTTACCCTTCTTGCTACAAAAGACACACGTTACTATTTTCCCCATGTAATTTTTTTTGCGGCACCGTGTATCCGAAAACAGCATCCCACCAAACCCAGGGGTGCTCAGGCCCCTCGACAAGAAGTTTACCACAAGTGCACTCTGGATAAATCAATGAGAAAATCCCTCAGTCCAACGGCCTCTAGAGGTTTGCACCCCAAGAGGATTCGAACCTTAGACCTTGGAGGGAGAATACCACCAAGATTAAGGCCTTTACCACTTGAGCCAACCCTTATGGATAAATAGTTTGGTCACTAGCCTCTTGCTTTAATTGGGTCTTGTCTCTCTCTTTCTCTCTCTCTCTCTACATAAAGGAACAATAAAGAGATTCCTACTTGGAGAGAGAGTTTTTTCATATTAATTTACAAACAATTGGTGTCGGTAGCATTGTACTTGTTAGTCTTCCTCAGTGTACTTGCGCTTCTCGCCGGGAGTAATTCCTAATCTCTTTTCTGTCAAATTTTTCGGCGTTAGGGGTTGATGGAGTGTAGTGTTTGGATTAAAGCTAAGCTGTTTGTGATTAGGAGAAATGTGAAGATATTTTGTGGATATTACAATGGGGATGCGCCATGAGGTGTATATTGATCAGAAACTCTTCACGTTTATGAAAGATAGTGAGAGGTGGTGGAGAATCACTGAAAAAAGTCATAGGGTGGTGAACTTCATTACGATTGATCGAGAAGCTTTGGGGTGGTGGTGTTCTGTTGTGAAGGAATGTGCAGTCTCTTCGGGACAGTCTGAGTTTCTTAGAACTTGTCGCAAAGGAAACCAAGTGCTAATGGTAAGAAGAGGACGCAACTCTAATGGAAGTTTTTTTCTCTCTCTGAGTTTGGCCTGTGAAGAGGAGGGGGTTACTGGTAGTACCGGAGGGGAGAGGGATGGAGGAACTTGGGGGAAACATTAAAGGAGCTTCTTCCATCTTCCTCTGTTCCAAATGGCCGAAACAGAGCCATGAAAATGGTGAATTTGAGTCCGGTATAGCAGGCTGAAGGCAAGATTGGAGACAATGGCAGACCGAGATTGTACAACGAGGTGGTACAGAGGGGCTCTCGAGATGCGAAAAGTAGCGCAAACGGGGCTACCAGAAGAGACCACTTCCGTGATGGTACAGTCGCGCGAGAAGAGTGACAATGGGCTGATTAGCCTAAAAGAAGAAACTTTGCTGAAGGTGTTAGCAGAGATGGAGGCGAGGGTGGAGGCTTTAATGGAAGATATTTTGAGTTTAAAGCAGTGCGTTAAGGGGAAGAGCCTTGATATTGGCTTGGGCCACGAGCTTGGCCCAATGGGTGAGAAGGGCAATGCAGTAGCACTAAAGGGTTCAGGGTCTGGGCTGCTTCTGAACTCAGCCCCAACAGACAACGTTAAGGGCAATGAAGGCTTGTCGAAAGGAACGGTAATTGGGCTCTTGAAAGGAACGGGGCCGAGCATAGGCCCAAAGCAAGTGTGGAGGAAACTAATGCCTCAGACCGAAATTTCGGTTTTGGCACAGGGACCGATTCACCCTCCCTTGTCGTCGGTAACTAATCAGGTGGTTGCCACTCCGGCACAGAAAGTTTCACCGGTCACCAGCCATCAGCAAGAAAGGCAGGAACAATCACCCAGACGAGAGGAAGTAGAGGACGACGAACTTGTCAACGTTTTTTAACTCTGTAATGGGTCGAATGTATCCAATGATGTGTCAGACGTCGAGTTTGGCCTACTAGAGGTGCAGGTTAGCTCACTTGCGGAAGAGTTTCCCTCTAAAGAGATGGTTTTGTGGAAGGAGGGTAGGGATGCGGCTAACCTAGGGGAATTGTTCAAGGGGGTCAATGGGGAGGCTAGGTTGGACCTCGCACCAATAACTCCCTTTCAGGAGGTTGAGATCGATGGAGAAACTCAGGGGAGCAAGCCATAGTTGATTCGGGAAGCCCCACTCCTTTAAGTGCCATGCCCCCTCTGTCAGCGCCAGAACCATCAGAATGGGTGTTGGATAAAGTAGCAGAGCTTCAGCCGTGGTTAGGGATTTCTGTCGAAGGGTATAAGGAGCAATTTAAGCCTTTCTTGGTAGCAATTGAAGCAAACAGATCAATGGCAAATAAGTTAGCAATGAAAAAAGATCGGGGGTTGAAAAGGTTGACTTGCAACATCAATTATGATAAGGAGGGTAGTGTTGGGCAGGAAAGAGTAAAAGGACGGGGGAGATGTTTATCTTATGAAACCTAGGATACTATCATGAAATGTGAGGGGGATTAATGATGTTAATAAGCAACTTCGCATCCGATCCCTTCTTCGTAGCTGGAAAGTCAATATCGTGTGCCTTCAAGAGACCAAAATGCCTATAGTTGATAGAAGTATCATCCGTAGCCTTTTGGGTAATGTGTTCGTGGGGTGGAGTTATCTAGCATCGTTGGGGGCTTCAGGGGGTGTTTTATTGATGTGGGACAGTAGAGTGGTTGATGTAGTAGAGGTGTGTATAGGGCTTTCCTCCACTGCTGCATACTTTAGAAACATAAAGGATGGGTGGGAGTGGGCTCTTGCGGGAGTATATGGGCCCAACATTGATAGGGATCGAAGGTTGTTGTGGGAGGAGTTGGCGCGTGTGAATTCTTTATGGGAAATTCCTTGGGTCATGTGTGGGGACTTTAATGTCGTACGTTTCCCGAATAAGAGGGAAATAGCTTCTTCGTTGACGAGGGCAATGAAGGACTTCTCAAAATTTATTTTTGATCTTAACTTGATTGATCCATGGTAGGGGGGCACTATACTTGGTCTAATAAGCGAGAGGGGTCAAGATTGGACAGATTTCTAATCTCCTCTTCGTGAGAGACGTAGTTTCCAGAATTCTGTCAGAAAAGATTACCGCAGGTTTGCTCAGATCACTTCCCTATTTTGTTAGATTGCAGAGGTATCCATGGGGGAAGAGCTATTTTAAATTCGAAAACATGTGGCTTCAAGCGGCTGATTTTGAGGAAAGAGTGAGGAATTGGTGGACCTCCTAATCTTTTCAAGGATCTTCTAGTTTCATTGTGACTAAAAAATTTAAAGCCCTAAAACTAGACCAAAAAAGGTGGAATAACAAGGTGTTCCAACACACGGATGAGCAAAAACGTCTTCTTTGGGAGGAGCTGAACTCTCTTGAAGATGGAGGGGGTAATGCAGTTCTTTCTTTGAGGAAGGCCGAGGTCGTGGCAGAGTTAGAGTGGGTCTTGCTATTGGAAGAAATATCTTAGAGACAAAAATCTAGGATGACTTGGTTAAAGGAGGGCGATAAATGTACCAAGTTCTTTCACAAAATGGCAAACTCACATAGGCAATACAACATTATTGAGGTTCTCCAATTGGGCAACACGGTGTATGATACCCAAGAGGAGATTCAGGATCATATTGTGAGCTATTATGAGGAGCTCCTCAAAGAGACGGCGGAATGGCAGCCGAAGCTGGACGGCTTGGCTTTTGATGAGTTGGATGACAATGTCGCATATTGGTTGGTGACACTGTTTGAGAAAACTGAAGTGCATCACATGGTGCGTACAATTGGTAAAGACAAGGCCCCAGATCCTGACGGTTTTACTATGGCTTTCTTCCAAGAGAGATGAGATGTGGTGAAGGACGAAATGATGCGGGTCTTCTATGAGTTCCATCTTAGTCACAAATTTGAGAGATCCCTTAATGCCACTTTTATTGCCCTAAGTCCTAAGTTGGCGGGAGTGGAGTTGAAGGATTTTTGTCAATAAGTTTGGTTGGAGGAATGTATAAAATAATTTCGAAGGTGCTTGCTAGTCGGATGAAGCTAGTGATGGACAAAATAATTTCCAAACCACAAAATGCCTTTGTGCGAGGCCGCCAAATATTGGATGCAATTCTGATAGCAAATGAGTGCTTAGACAGTCGGCAAAGAGATGGTATTCCAGGAGTACTATGCAAGCTCAATATGGAGAAAGCTTATGACCATGTGAGTTGGGACTTCTTGCTTTATATGTTGAAACGTTGTGGATTTGGAGATAAATGGTGTAATTGGATTTCCCGTTGTGTTTCGACTGCTTGTTTCTCCGTGCTGGTAAATGGCAAACCGTGTGATTTTTTTCAAGTTCGAGGGGGTTGAGACAAGGGGACCCTTTATCTCATTTTCTATTTGTCCTAGTTATGAAGGCACTAAGTAAAATGGTCAATGCTGCTGTCCAGGGAGGCTTTCTTGCTGATTTTGCCGTGGGTAATCATTCAATCTCCCATTTATTGTATGCGGATGATACCTTATTATTTTGTGACGCAGACAGCAGTCAAATCCAAGCTCTACGGGTTGTTCTTTTGTGTTTTGAGGCAGTTTCGGGTCTCAAGGTAAATTTGGGAAAGTCGAAATTGGTTCCAGTAGGGGAGGTGCAAGGTGGCTGCTCTACCCATGAGGTACCTTGGACTCCCTTTGGGAACTTCTTTTAAAGCAGCTTCTATTTGGAACGGTGTAGTTGAGAAGGTGGAAAAACGATTGTCGGGATGAAAGCAGCTTTACCTCTCCAAGAGCGGGAAATTAACTCTCATCAAAAGTACCATTTCCAATCTCCCTACTTACCATCTCTCTCTCTCCCCTTTACCCGTGGGGGTGGCTAATCGAATTGAAAAACTTCTAGAAAGTTTTTGTGGGGAAGAGAAAAGGGGGGGGGGGGGGGGGGAATGGGAGAGGAGCACAAATTTCACTTAGTGGGATGGCCAAAAGTGTGTAGCCCAAAGGAGGTGGGTGGTTTGGGGATACGTAATTTGATCACTTTTAATAAAGCACTTTTTAACAGTTCATAGAATGTAACATACATCACTTTTGAGTTTGGTGATGGTATGGGAGCTATGGGATGGTCTTCTTTTTTTTTTGATAAGTAATTAACCTCTTTTTATTAATGAAAATATAACAAGGCATAGCTTGAGTACAAGGGTAGTATACAAAGATAGCGCCTAGTTACATTCTATAAGTTTGAACTAAAAGACAAGAAATCATGCACATTGCTACTAGAGAGTACCATGGCTAAGAACCATAATAAAAGAGTAAGCAGAAAAAACTCCTGGAGCTCCTCCATAGTTCGCTCCCTGTCTTCAAAACAATGCTCATTTCTCTCCGACCAAATGCACCACATAATACACCATGGAATCATCTTCCATGCAGCTTTCACCTGTGGATAGCCTTTGATCCATTTCCAGCAAGCAA
This sequence comes from Platycarya longipes, assembly GCA_036559045.1. Lineage (NCBI taxonomy): Eukaryota > Viridiplantae > Streptophyta > Magnoliopsida > Fagales > Juglandaceae > Platycarya > Platycarya longipes. The sequence goes on along the minus strand of CM071796.1, from coordinate 26,341,536 downwards.
GCAAATCAATTACCTTTTTCAGCATCACCCACCCAACATGCACACGACTGAAAACAACATTCCACAAAGCCAATGTCACCTCATAATGCAATAATAGATGATCCACTGATTCACCATGAGCCCTACACAAACAACACCAATCCATCACTATAATGCCCCTCTTCCTCAAGTTATATGTGGTAAGAATTTTTCCAAAAGCAACAATCCACACAAAAAAAGCCACTTTGGTGGGTGCACCAGACCGCCAAATACTTTTCCATGAGAACGCTACATGTCCTTGGTAAACCAAGGTTGTGTAATAGGATTTTACTCTGAACTTTTTGCTGGCTATAGTCCTCCACTGGAACTTATCCCCATGCATCGTCCTGTGTCCTATGGAATGTAGCAAGCTGAAAAAATCAGAAATAAGTGGCAGCTCCCGTCATGGTTATCCCTTGTGAAAACAATGTTCCACTTTGAGACCCCATGATCAAAAGACAACAAGTCTGCCACCGAAGCCTCCTTGTTTGCTGCGATAGTATAAAGTACCGGAAAAAATCTCTCCAATGAGTTAACTCCACACCAAACGTCTTTCCAGAATCTAACTCTGGTGCCCTCTCCAATCACAAAGCGGGTATGATTCACAAAACACTGCCATCTCCCCCTAATATATTTCCATAGACCCATATCATGCCTCCCCCTTACCACGTTAGTGCACCAACCCTCCCATGCACTGCCATGCCTAGAATCAATAACTTCCTTCCATAAAGACCCCACTCATTATGGTATCTCCATAACCATTTCCCCAATAACGCTTTGTTGAACGTCTTCAAATTGTGCACTCCCAATTCTCCCCCGATGATTGGAGAGCAAACTTTATTCCAGTTTACAAGATGAAATTTAGTTTCCTCCCCCAATCCGCCTCATATGAACATCCGAAAAAGTTTCTCCATTTTATTTGCCACCCCCATAGGCAAAGGAAATAGAGATAGAAAATGAGTCGGGATGTTCGATAGAGTGCTCTTGATCAAAGTGACCCTCCCCCCCTTAGAAAGGTACAGTCTTCTTAGGAGGGCTAGATTGTCTTGGGTTATGCCCAAGAGCGTTGCAAAACTCCTAGCTTGCTGGAAAAGGTACCATCAATGCGCCAAGATGACAGCGACGTGGCGAATGATCCCACTATGTCTATTATGGTGACTTTGGATGGAAATAAACAAGAGATGCTTCAACAAAAAATAGAGGACCATGGGGGAAATCTAGAATTTTTTTGTATCTTCTTTGGTCCAATGGTTTTCTGCCATTGTACTAAAGGGAGGGAATGTTCAAGAGTTTTTTATTTCTTTTCAGCTTGCTAGAGTGTAACTAGGAGTCTCTTTTGTATACCCCATGAGTACATGGACTTTGCCTAGTTGCATTCAATCAATAAAGATTATTACTTAACAAAAACAAATGTAGAAAGTTCACGGAGGCTCTATATACCTTACTAGAGATCTTTTTATTTTGGTTGGTCAAGGTGGTCGAGGAATGCTTGATGTTTCTCGGGCAATAGCGCTCCTTATCGACCAAAAGGGAGGGAAACATAGTTTTTCTGATTCAACTTTGTCAAAACTGATATGGTAGGTTTGTGAAATTGGCTGAGCTGTTGGGCAAAGGAAAGGGTATCATTGCAAATCCTGAAGGTAGAAATGGAAGTGGATGGGAAGATTTTGTGAGCGAGGAGAGAGATCTTGTGTCAGTTCAAGTTCCTCAATTATTGAATCTGAAAACAGAGGTGACTTCATCAACGGTGCTGATAATAAGGCTACTAAAGGAAAAGAGGTGAGAATGGCTAATCTCACAGAGGGGCTTCCTCTTCCGATGGAGCTCCTTACTTGTCAGCTTTGATGGCACCAGTTCATGATGCTCCTGGTCCTAGCAAAGTTGCTGGAAAAGTTAATATCAAGCATAACAAGGTGGGGACAATTGCAATAAATAAGAAGGAAAGACCGATGGAAGTGATCAATAGGAAGCTTCTTATAGTTGGGGTCGATGGTTGGCATTCCCAGAAGTTGCGTAAACTAGGAGAAGTTGAAGCGTCGCTATGGCTCGTATGGGGACAGCTCCTGGGGTGGAAGAAAAAGCTGGACTTAGTTTTGAAGATTGTAGGTGATGGATCGGGCTTAGTGCATGTTTGGGATTGCGGTGGAAAATATTACTTTTAGCTTAAAACTTAATATAATAAACTCTACTACTAAAAAGCCATTTACTGTTTAGGATCCATATATCTAAAGTACTTTTAGAGTTAGTTACAGTAGTTTTTTAAAAATATCTGGTTATCTGCATGAGCTTTTTCATAAAAGCTCTAACTCTGTACTCATTGAAAAAGCTGTTTTTTAGCTTTTTTAACCGACTAAAGTGCTTTTAATAAAGTTACCCAAACATGTTTTTTTTTTAAAGTACTTTTAACTGCTTAAAAGTACTTTTAAAGCCTCGAAACGCAATCTCAAACATGCTCTTAGCCTTTGTTTCTAAAGACTATACTGAAGTTTCTGTCGAGAAAAAGGGGGGATTGGATGGGCCTAAGGATTCTAATGCTAATATTGGAATGAGCCAGTTAGAGGCCCACTTACGAAGCCAATGTTTCGAAAGCCCTTAACAGTGGCAGGCTTCAATGCAAAACAAGCCTGAGAAAGGAGAAGCTTCAGCCCATTCCCTCAGCGGCTTTCTCTCTTCACAAAGTGGGTCAATGTCAAGGTTTGGCATTTTATGGGTGATGCCTATGCACGTGGCAGATTTCTTTGCATGTTGGCAAGGTATCGAGGGGAGAAGTAACCGCACTATAGTGTTGAAGATGATCCCCCTGTTTTTACTTTGGTGTTTATCGTTAGAGAGGAATTGGAGGTGCTAACAATTTTGAATGTTCTATGGGGGAATTTAGGGAGTATTTCCTTATCTTTTGGGTGAAGAATCTTGCAAGGAATGTGAATGATCATAATGTTTTGCTTTAGTTATATTCTGTTTTAGCTTGGAAGTAGGTGTTCTCATTTGTATACATCCTATGTGCTTGGGCTATGCCTATTTACTTGGAATAAAATTTCTCTTATTAATTATCAAAATAAATTTACAAACAATGCCATGCAAAGGAAAAGCCATTTTGTAGGATAAACATATATACAGTTAATAAATTCATTTACAAATGTTATCATATTTGCTACTGCAAGAAAGACTTACTGTGACGACAAGGTAGAATCCTGAGCTTATCTCCAACACTATAGTCTTCAAGGCATATGGCGCATGTTATTGAAGTACAATTATCCTCCAAAACAGTTGTAAATATCAAACTTGGCATTGCTTTCACTAATCGACTACTCATCCCATGGGATTCCCGTGGTCTTTCACGTCTTATGCGATGCCTGCGAACAAAGAAACAAGTAGCCAGCACTGCAGACATGGCAAGTAGGGAAAGGAAAGAGATTGCCATGATTGACCATGCCGAGTTTTCAAAACTTGGGACAATCCATAGCTCCTTGTCAGTTAAGCCGGTGTATTTTGTCAGAACTTCTCCTGAAGCTTTAGAAACAAACACAGCATGTATTTTAATGCCAGCTGAATCTCCTGCCACTGCAGTGTCCACATGAGTGCAATTAGGGACTCTCACAATAGCAAAGTTCCTTGCTATTAACTAAAAGAATAGCACATAAGAACAAAACCAATTAAGGAGACCTATAATATTAATCTAGAAAAACAGACTATACAAGTAAAACAATTAGCTTCCAGATATCACGCATTGCAATTTAAAAGAAACACGAGAATGGCCATATGACCTTACTCTTTTTCACTGCATGCAATTCTCTCTCTTATCCTTTGACTCTCTTTCCAAAGCCCTTTTCACATTTTCCTTAAGGTAATTGATTCCTATCAGTCTCAGGTTCATATTTAGCCTTCTATGGGACTTACTGCCAAATTGGGACCACATTCCCTAACAATCTGACTTGCTAACAATGCCTCAGGATGCAGCAAGCTCTAGGCACAATGGGGCCCTCATCCTCTCCAATGCCCCCCCTTCCAAGCAATTTACGTTTGAAGGGTGAAGAGGGGAGGGGATTGGCAACTAGTACATGATCAAGGAGGCGGCCTCATCCATAAACAGAGATAAGAGTAAAGTGAAGTCTATAGAAGCAAAGCACGTGGACCATGTCGACTAGCAGGAAAGTCATTTCCAGACAATTATTCACTGGTTGTTACTACCAGTACACACAATGTTCTAGATAAAATATTTCATTTTTATCCAACATTTTTTAAAGAGAAGTAATGGTTCTGAAAGTAATCAAACCTGATCTTACACAAAACTAGTCAATTTCCAATTACAACTTGCAAGCATTCTACCAGACAACTTGAGTTACATTCACAATTTGAACAATTACATGTTTAACAATTTACTTTTTACTTTCTGCATTAAAATATCTTCATTAAGCTTCAAACACAAAGTCCTGGAGACAAAATGCATTAAAGGTATGATCACAATTGCGTAGGAAGTGAATCCAGAATATATCCCTCACTAGACTTATAAAGATGCTTTGCATCATTTGTCTGAGTTCTTGCTTGTTAAGCTATAAAATCTCCTTTAGTACTGAGCGGAACGCGTGTGAGAACCCACATTTTCAAAAGTATCAGATTTTGAGTGGAGTAATTTAATTAACCACAGTCATGATATAGACAAAAATGATTATGCAGGAAAACTCATACTTGTGACCAACATGCCACCGTCTTCATGGTTATAGACAATTGCAGCTTTGAATCCAGCATTTTGTGCTCTTCTGACTTTATCCTCAAAACTACATCCTCCCCTAATAATTATAACAAATGGGGAATTAGCATTTGAAGCTGATTCGACTTTATTGGTCAATGTTGAGCATGCATCAAGAGGCTTTGCCTCGTATAATATTCCACATTCCCCTGAAGCTTTAACTGGTGGAGCTGAAAAACACAACGTAACACAAACCACAAAAATGTACAAATAAGTGCACGCTCAACTTGGCCCAGATGCACACGATCCAAACTTCCAATAATGGCATGTAAACGTATGAATATGTAAAACATGGGCAATATAACATAAATTGTAATCACTGCACAGAGTCAGTAAAATAAAAAAATTCCAGCTTTATCTCCAGAACCAACAACCTAATGCAGTTTTTAATCTTTTTCCCAATTATGTCTAAGAGTTTAACTAGTGAAGGTGTTCTTCTCTGCCAAAAAAAAGAAAACGAAACAGCTCAACTCAACAACTAGGTCAACAAAATTAATAATCTAACCTGAGTGAAAATTACAAAATACCTAGGCTCCCAATAGTCAAAATTTAAATACCCTATATACCAAAAACACAATGTATAATTACCCCGCTGACAAGTCCCCTACTACTTTCCAAATTTTCTCCCCACGAACATAAAAGTTTAAGCTAAAACCCACCCCCCCAAAAAAAAATAAATAAATAACTCACCGAAATTAGCTTCGATATCGTCGAAAGAGAGAGTGACGTTGTCCCCAACAAGTACCACAGTCGCTGCTGTCATCCAACAGGCTGCCAATAGAGAGAGCAACCCGAAAACTACAGCCGTATTCATGATCTTCGCCAAGATTAAACTCTGAAATCTCCAGAACAATAAAAAGAAACCCTAGTTCCTCGGCAAGACAAACATAAGAGAGAAAAAAAAATTAAGGTTTTGCATAAATCATGATGGGAGGAATAGACACATCCGCTTCCATCTGAGACCAATAACAATAAATCAGAATCTTCTCCTTAATTCTTTGATGCTCTTCAAGTTTGGGGAATTTGTATAATATTACAACTTGAAATCGAACAATAAAATCTAGATTGCCTGCTTGGGTAGTAATTCTATTTTGGCAATGATTGTTATTTATGAATGAAGGAAATAAATAAAAGTATTATTTTCAACGTTATCCTCTTACCACCAGAGAGACCGGGCCTGGTGCGCATACGTACGATGACGTGGCCCAATGTGTCGTGGCTTTTTCTTGTTCTGCTTTGACGTGTGTCTTATCATTTTCTAGCTAAAGTAGATTTAAAAAAATAAATAAATAAATAAATAGATTATTGAGATCCCGTTTATATTTAGATAAGTTTATCTTAATTCAATTTAATTTTATTATTATATTTTTTTATATTTTATATAAATTATAAATCCTAACAAAAAATTTTAAAATTCTAATATAATTTTAATTTTCAAATTAATTTTTTCGAATCTCAAAATAATAATAATATTAAAAATAAATTTAACTTAATTTATCTTATCTTATCTTTAAATACAAACCAAACATGAGTCTTGGATCCTTGATAATAAATTAGTTAAAATATATGATATATTTAACATATTTTATAATATTTTATATAATATATATTATAAAATAATATTAATTTTATAAAACAATTAATAAAAATATCTCAACTTTTAAAATATTATTATATAAAATGGTGTGTGATATGATTTGTGTTTATCATTTTTCATTAGTGAAGCTGAGCATCTTAACTAAAGTTTGGTCACTGAGTACAAAATACATCAATATCAAACTAGCTAAATTAACTTTAATTTTGTTATTCATTATTTGGGCCGGTCAAATATGATTAGTGAGTCCGGCTGGTTATTTATTTTTATTATGATTTTATAAGAAATAATTTTTTAAATTCTAAATGAACGAATTTTATATAAATTATTATTAAAAATAGACTCTATCTGAAATAGTATAAAAAGATATTTTTTTTATTAGAGAGACCTACTTATTTTATAAAGAATTTGTACTAAATTTATCTATTCAATGTTATTAATCATTCCACATCATACATTTTATATATTTTGAAATTATTTTTTATTTTAACCTTAATTTATTTTTGTTAAACTAATTAAGTTATTTTATTTATCATTTATATATTGCATATTTATCATAAAAAAAATAGATATAATATGTAATATATAGAGATAATAAATATAATTATTTTTTATTTATTAAAACGTGTACCTAATATTTCTCTTACTTTATTGCAAATGTTTTAGCATGTCGGTGATACTTCTCTTTCTTCTCCTTCTTTTTGTTTTTCTATGTATTTTGTCTATTATTTTACAAATATTTAAAAACTACAGTCAATAAGCATGGCCCATTTTATTAAAGACCCATAATCGGAAACCCGAGGCTACCATTTTTTGTCCCTTTCTTTTTCAATGACTGAAACCATTTAATTAGACAACAAAATCTACTGAATTATTCGTACTCCACGATTCCATTATCCATCCCATTTCATAAAAGGAAAATGATATATATAATATAAATATATAATATATTTTATAATAAATATTAAATGAGAGATAATTTTATAAGGTATTATATTTATTATAAATATATTTTATAATAAATATAAAAGGAAAATGATATATATAATATAAATATATAATATATTTTATAATAAATATTAAATGAGAGATAATTTTATTAAAGTATTATATTTATAAATATAATACTTTAATAAAATTATCTCTCATTTAATATTTATTATAAAATATATTATATATTTATATTGTATGTGTATCACTTCTCTTTCATATATATATATTTTTTTTTTTGCACTTGTAAGTCGTTGTATTTTAATATGTATGATTTTTTAAAAATGAATAAATATCTCAATTTTCGTGAGAATAAATAAATATAAATAAAGCATACAAATATTTTTTTAATAAAATATAAATTAACTTAGAGAGTTTGTTATTTATTATTTATAAAAAGTGACTAGCTATAATGAAAAAACTGAATTCTCTAACTAAATGTAGCCACTTCACTACTAATTATCTTGTTAGGTCAAAATTATAACAATAAGAGGTGGAATTTTCACTCCAAATAAATATTCTATTTCGAAGATACGATTGTCTACTCAATTAGAAGTGAAGTGAAGTTGGAACCCTAGCTCTTCTCTCTCAACCCTTTCTCTTAAAATCCTAATTTCTCTACAACCTTTCGCAACTGGGGGAGTGTGGGAGTTCCAGCTCCCCCCTCTCTTCCCTTCCCCTCCCTCCTTTACTCCTTTCCCTCTTCTCCTTCATCCATTTCTATTCTCTTCTCCCTCCGCCCACTTGTCTGGTTTTTTGTTCTCTCTTCTCTGGTCCTCTCTTCCGCCACCCTCTCCCCCTTCTGTGTCCTTTTTGCAGGTGTATTGGCGGCGATTTTTGCCCTCTAGGATTGTTGGCGAACCGTGGTCGCACGAAATCAAGTTTGAAGGTCTCTGTTCTGGGTTTTGGATGTGCGATGCTTAAGTTGAAGCCTGATGATTTAAGTCCCTCTGCTCACCACCATCTTTGCAAGGTAACGATATCAAATATAGTTTTATTCATGTGTTGTAATTTCCTCTTCTCTTTTGGAGGTTGGAGATTTTTTATCTTCCATTCTCTTAGAAGTGGTATAGTGATTCCCTCCCTCTCTTTGGAGGGTGGAGTTTTTATCTCTGTTTTTCAAGGTGTTATCCTTAAAGATAAACCATAAACCGAGATCAAAATCTTTGTTGGTTATGTCTCTTGAGAGTGTTAGAAGTTATGACAATGTCTGTCACTTTGTGTGCGAAGATGCTACAGATCACAATTATAACTTCATTTTTTAATGGAATGCAATGCAGTCTATCTATCAAAAGATAAATAAATAAATATTATATTTCTTATAATAAATTGAAGCTTCGTTTGGATGTTAAGAATGTTGTAATCTATTTCATATCTTCATCTTATCATATAAACAACATTTAAATAGAAATATTTGTTTATTTTATATTTTTAGCTTTTTAATTTGTTATCTAATTATTATAATTTTCTAAAATTTTTAAATAAACATAAAAAATAATTCAATTTATTCAAATTTTAAAATAAAAATATATTAAAATATTATATTTAACAATATTTTTAACTTTATAATTTTCTTATTCAACTTCTTTATTTAATTTTCCAAAACCAGCTCATAAAATATATATATATTAAGTCAAACTATTTCATGACTATTATTTGCATTTATTGCACTATAATTTATAAAAATTTTATTTTATCTCAACATTCAAACGAGATCTTAAGACATATTTGGATAATGAGATAATATAATAATCTTTTAAATAGTGATGAAATACTTTGAGTTAAAAAAATTTTAAAAAAAATTGAGAAATAAGAGATAAAAAATAGTATAAAAAAATTTAAAAAAAATTGCTTGAATATACTTTTAATATTTTTTATTTTTTATTTTTTAATATTTTAATATTTTATTTGAAAGTTTGAAATTTTGAATTTTTTTTTTAAAGATTATATCGTTCGAGAAAGATGTTAAGAAAAATTTTGAGATTACATGATCTCCACTTTCGGGTAAATTAAACACAGTCCGGTTACAAATTAATGAGCAGTGCTATAGGATGTAGCACGATTTGATCACGATAAGAGTAGTTTTTTTCTTTATCCATTTTAAATATTATTCAACATTTTTAAAAATATATATATATATAATATTATTAAAAAAACTGACTAAGGAAATTTTTTTTAAAAAATGTCAAAATCCCATTAGAAGGAGAAGTAGATTTATTCCAAATTAATTTATAATACAAATACCAGCTTGCAATAAGATCTAAAAAAAGTTTATGAACTATTTTTTAAAATATTTTATTAAATTATTAGAAATGAGAGAAGATGATTCATAAAAATTCTAAAATAAGCTTCTTTTGAAATAATGTAAAATTTTTTTTACTCTCTCGCACTTATAGACCGATTTTTTTGTCGTACGCCTATAAGTAGATTTCATAGATCAATTAGTAAATAATATTACTAAAAGATTTGATTTTGATTAAGGGTGGCAATATGTTATACGACCCGTTAATCCAACACGAACACAATACGATAATAGGGGATTAGGGTTTAGTCTTAATGAGTTTCGGGTTAAAACAGGTTGATCCGTTATGATACGATTACTTAACGGATTGATAGCGGGTCAACCTATTTTAACCCGCTATGACACGTTATGATTCGTAAAAAAAGTTAAAATTACAAGTATACATTTACATTTAAAAGTAAAATTGTTAGAATCTTAATTTTGATATTTTTTTTATTTAGATTTTAATTCATATTTGTAGTTAGTATTATAATTTTTATAAATATTGTGATTTTAATATTTGTATAAAATTATACTAAGTTTAATTAAGTCAAATGGGTTGATTTTGGGCATATTCAACACATTTATATAAAAAGATTGAAATGTATCATATTTTATCGTGTTAATTTATTTCGTAATATTTACTAATAGGTCATAACGGGTTGACACGATAAGACACGTTATGTTAACGGGTCGTATTAGGATTTGAGATTTTAATATGATAAGTTTAACGGGTTGGGTTAGGGTTGACCTATATAATATAATATATATGTATTGACACAATACGAACACGACCCGTTGACACGATTTGACACCCCTAATTTTGATATAATAAAAAAAATTATGCAGTATTTTCTAAAATATCTTAATTAAAAAGAAAAGAAAGCGCCTAATATAAATTTCAGACAGACTCTTTTTAAAATAATATGAGACTTCTTTCAGCAAGTACCGTCAAAGAAAACGAACACGATCAATAGGCAGGACATGAAAAAATCAAATTACTATTTCTTTCATCCTGATTCCTGAATCTTTCAGCCGCGAAGGGATGCACGAGTGAGAAGGGGTGAAGAAAAAAGAGCGATGATGATGATGACGATGACTGTTGTCTTCCACATTAAGCAAACCGGCAAACTTAGGGCAAACTTAGGTGATCATCATCATGCCATAAGGTCCCATGTCGGTGTCTAGATCCCTCATGTAATATGCTGTGTCGGCGGGGGGAGTTTGCTCATCATGTTGGTGTCTTAAGAGTCGTGATGATTTTCAAATTAATGATGTTAATTACATATAAGATGTTTTTACAAGTTGCAAGTGGGATACGCTGCTCCAGCACTAATAAGCACTAATAATATTGTTAAGAATGATAAAGAAAAAGAAATTAAGTAAAATTAGAACCAATCACACACAATATAACATTTACGTGATTTTATACTATGTTTACGTCTATAAAACTGCAGAAAAAATTATTTAAACGACAACTTAAAATACAACGCAATGACTCATATAAAGATTTAGCCCTATTTGGAATCGGAAAATGTATTATTTTATTTCATTTTATTATTATAATTTTTTTTAATTTTTATATAAAATATAATAAATAATTCAATTTTTTTTTAATTTTAAAATAATAATAATATTTAAAAATTATATTTTAATAATATTTTTATTTATTTTATTTTATTTTTATCTAAAATTATCTTATTTTATCTCCTCTTATCTTTAAATTTAAATAAAAATTTAATATAATATAGAATAAATCTTAATTAACCGTCATCAAATCTACAAAGTCAACCAAACTCTCCAAAGCGAAAAAAATAAATAATTTTAGGAGAGTAGGTTAAGAGAGTCGGTTTTAATTTAATTTTTAATTTAATTTTAATTTTAATTTTATGGATTTAATAAATTTTATTAATTTATTAATTATTTTTAATATAAAAATTAAAAATAAGATTAAAAATAAAGAAAAAAAATTTAAACTAAAATTCATATTTTTTTTTTAACTTCTTAAAATGGATTTTGTTTAAAATTACTCTTAAAATCTTAAAAAATAAGATAGTAATTAATATAATAGAGTTATTAAATTGAGAGAGTTGACTATCTTATCAATTTTTTTATTTTTGAAAAGAACTCTCCCGTCACCTGTGTAAACTATATTTTTATGTTTTATTTGTATTATATTGCATCATGTACAGTTATCTTTGTTTCAGTACTTGTTAAGAGTGTAGTCTAATCAGTGCTGTTAGAGTGTAGTCTAATCAGCACTGATAAACATCTTTACTTGTGATTTAGATATTAGAATAAGATAAAATAATTTTAAATAAAAGTTAAAATTTTAAATATAATATTATTAAAATATTATTATTTTAAAATATTATTATTTTAAAAAATTTAAAAAATTAAATTATTTATTATATTTTATATAAAATTTTAAAAAATTATAATAAAAAAATAAGATAAAATAAAATAAGATAAAATAAAACATTTTTATCGGAACTAATTTGATTCAGCAGTAAAGACATTTTTGGATTAATTAGTTGATGGTATATTGTGTCCGGAATTCACTTTTTAGTTATATAGGTTTCTTATCATCAAAATAAGTTGTTTATATTTCTCTCTATATTATAAAGAAATTTTTACATAAAAACCTCATACCATACACCTTCACTTAATTAATATATTTTTATAATTCTATTTTAATGCTTAAATATATACTGTGTGTAAATAAAAATATTAAATCACATGTTGATTAGATGGAGATGTGTGATGTTTGTAGCATTATTCCAAATAATATATGGATGAGTTCGGCCAACTAAGTGCCCTTGAAAATCAATTATGGCTTCGTTTTTCTGATTTTAATTTCGTTTTCCCTATAGGCGGCCATGATACCGATGGATGAGATAGATGCCACTCGAGCTAGCAGATGATGCAGATAGGTCTCTCCGATCGACCGACGTAGACTTGAGATCAAAAAGACATTAATGCCCACAATAGCTTTCATCATATGCAACACACACGAAAAGCAAAATGGAAAAAGAAACCTCAAGAACACACACATGAATTTATTGAGAAGGTCAACTTATATAGAAATCATGAACCCATCCAAGCAGATGGAAAAAATGGCTAACTTTAATTTGAGGACATAAGTACTTAATTTACAGACCTCATGATTATTCTAATGCATGGCGTCCACCATCTTTATTTTGACACTTCTCTGATTCGATCACTTGAATTTTAAGCTCTAAGTCAATCATTTGAATTTTAAGTTAAATTGAATTGAGTTGAATAAAATATTATTAAAATATTATTTTTTAATATTATGAGTGTATTAAAATTAAAAAAAAATTGAATTATTTATTATATTTTGTATAAAAATTTAAAAAATTATATAAAAATTTTAAAAAATTATAATGATGAGATGAGATGAATTGAAGAAAATTAAACATCTAAACGGAGACTTTTTCTAATTTTGGACGTATTTATTTATTTTATCTTAAATTTTATCATTTTTAATCTTCTCGAAAAAAGTGACACGATTCTTCAAAATAAATTAGTTTTGAGTAGTGGGAATTAATATTTTGGATTTACTTTTATTTATTATTTTATTATTAATTTTTATACATTATTATTATTATTAAATATTATATTATTATTTATTATTATTATTATTATTATTCACAAAATATTTGATATCACCTCTTTATCCAAACTAAATACTCTTCCAAAAATAATTTTTGGGTATGAAAAAATAAAACACCAAAAAACGTGAGAGTGTATAATTGGGTAGCTCAACAACCTCTAACTCCCGTTCCAGGGCACGCAGAACTGTGTAATGGGTCAATAATTGTATAAAAACAGCATAAAAAAACTCCAATAATCAATAGACAAGACTAGAGCTATCTATTCCCCTGTGCATGTGGTCCTGTACCTTAGCTTCCTCCCCACATGGGTTTAAAGTACATTTCACTCCTTCTGTCCAATACTCACATGAAAAACAGCAAACATCGGATATACTATAAAGATCTCGACATCTCATACACAAAAACAATAAGATTATAAAACAGTACTGTAACTCTCTTACTAAATAATATTGCAGACAAACACTGCTTACTTCCTACTTATATTAACATTTTACAATGGCATATGAAATTTTTGACATAGTTGTCGACTTGTCCTCACATGATACCATTTAAAAAAAAAAAACTACTATAACCATAAAAAAAAATTACATAAAAATAATTTTATAATCTAATAAATTATATTATATTACTTAATTTATAAAATTATTTTTATATATTTATTTATAGGAATATTTTCTTTAAAAAATACAAAAGTAGAAAAAAAAAAAAAGGTTAAACAATAGCACAAACCCGGTAGATGGGAAACAAGTTCATCGGGAACGGGGATGAATCAGATCGTAGGAGTTTCTGCAGCTTGATCTTGGAAGACAGACTATTGACTTTGATATCGCGCAAGTTCTCTTGCAAGAAGCATAAAGATTGATAATCCCAAAACGATCACTCAAACTCCTAGATACCTTATTAGCTGCATTCCAAATGCTGTTACTGTTTGATGATTTTTGATCTTCAATATCTTTGGAACACTCCACCATTGCAGCAAAGAATGGATCATCCCTTTGGAAATTCTTCTTCCGATCTCCAACATCTTCGGAGCTGAATCTCTTTGAGCTTGAATTGGTCGGCGGTGGCAATGGCAGAAGCTTGAACGAGGGCCCCCTTTTCATGGAGGCTTGTTTCTTGGGAATTCCTGGTAGTTTTTCCCAAGAAAATGGGACGCCGGAATATCTGAGGGGAGTGGCTGGGTTGATCGGAGAATCATCGAGGAAATAAGAAGAAGCAAAGGAAGAAGAAGATGGTGAAAGTCGTGATGATGATGAGGAGGAAGATGACGGAGTCCGGCGAGAGAACGGGTATTTTGTGGCCGGAAATGTGGTGTCACCCTCTTTACTGACAAGTTGGGAACTGCTACTCAGAGTTGCTAAGGAGTCCATCACTTTCTGGGCCCCTGGCTAGCAAAAGAGAAGACGACTTTGCTTCGTAAAGTTACTTTTCTTAATTTCTTCGTTCTTCTCCATCTTCTTTGCCTCTATATATAGAGATGTGTCACTCATCATTGCCCATTATCTCTGGACAATATTATCGTCATTGCTCATAATCTTTGGACAATATTAGGAGTGAAACTGTAATTTACTAAACGACCCTACTCATTGATTTCAAGAAGCGAGGGGTAGGGAGAAAAAACTGAGGATTGAAGGGACATTTTACTATTAGATTAGTAGTGGAGGCCTTCTGCACGTTATTACCGACAGCTGTAATTTGGTATCTTGGGTCATTCATTACACGTGTAGATCATATAGGTCTAGTTTATATTTAAAATTTATTTTAATTCATCTTTATTTCATTATTATATTTTTATAATTTTTTATACAAAATATAAATTCTTATACACATTTTTCAAATCCCAATACACATTTTTCAAATCCTAAAATAATAATAATATTAAAAAATAAATTAAATTCATCTCATTTCTAAATATAAACAAGATCATAATGCATCAATAATGTTACATATGGTACTTCATAAATGTCTTATAATTTTTTTTTTTAATTTGAAATCTATTATTAAAAATTTCATTTTTTTTATGTGTGTTTCATATTTATTCATTTTTTTTGAAATAATTATATAATATTTACGCATTTTATGACTACAAATGTCATTTCTCATAATGTATACATCAAAATTATTATTCTTTAAATATGTATTTAAAGAGAATATATTTATAATCGTAAATTGTGCAGCTTTCGTGTATTTGCTTTAAAAAAAGTGAATAGAATATAAAATTCGCATAAAAAAATTAGTGTTTTAATAATAGATCCCACTTTTTTTTTAATCGATTATGCAGTATTTATGTACTTCACGATTATATATAGAATTATTTATATTTACAACATACAATTTACATTAGATAAGATTTAATTTATAAGATTTAATTTAAAGTTTTTATTAAATTATATAAATATTTTAGTATATACACCAATTTATAAATAAAATTTTTCATGCCGATAACATGCAAGATTGATAATAATAACCACTACCAAGTTTTTATCTTATTTTCCAGAATTATTGGTGTACTAAAGTAAGTAAGAAATACCAAGGAAAAAAGGATGAGACGAGAAATAAGGTTAATTTATGTGTCGTTTATGGAATGAGATAAGTAAACAATTATTTATTATTATTATTATTATTATTTTGAGATTTAAAAAAATTAAATTATTTATTATATTTTATATAAAAATATATAATAATAAGATGATATGAAATTAAACTTTCATTATCTAAATGCGATCTTAACCAATACAAGATGTAAGAAAAAATTAAAAAATAATAATTATAGACTCGTGTCATATTTATTGGAACTCGTCCACTAAATTGGGTGGGATTGGAATCTACGGCCAATGAAGGAGCCAGTCTATTGTTTAATTTGTTTTGAAGTGTTCACATTGGTTAGACAAAATTTTAGATAATTTTTAGCTAATATGTCAATTTTTGTATTTTGACTATCTTACTCAAAACTTGACCACACGTTAAATTAGTTGTTTAACTCTTTATAATAATTAGGCTTTGTTTCTATTTGACATTTATATCATCTCATTATTATAATTTTTTTAATTTTTTATATAAAAAATAATAAATAATTTAACTTTTTCAAACATCAAAATAATAATAATATTAAAAATTATTATCTTAATAATATTTTATTCAATTTTTAAAACTCTTCTCAACTCATCTTATTTTATCTTATTATTTAAACCATACCTAAATATTGTTTATTTATTTATTTTTACCAATTTTCTTAGTACTTATATTCTCAGATCTAATGATGATACTTTGTTCTTTAATCTAACGATAATTATTTTTTATTTAATTGTTGTAATTTTTCGGAGTTTTCTTTCGACATGCTTATTTGTAAGAATCTAGTGGTTATATATGTCATTCTATCTGATTGTACTTCAATTTTATATTTTGTTCTTTCACTTGTTTGTTGATGAAAAATTCTTCAGTCATAGTGTCATACAATCTTTGCATTTGTTATTTATATATTCGACTATTTGAGACTGACGACAAAAAACATACATGGAAAATAAATTAAAGATGATGTTTATCGGTATGCATTTAAAAAAATGGATTAAAATTAAAGTAACATAAAAAGATTTAAAAGGATTATATATTAAAGTGGCAAAAAAATGTAGATTGTTATAAAACTAAAGAAAGAAAACTACTACTATTGCAAGATATATATATATATATATATATATAAGAAACTTTTTTGAAATTCTCTGAAACTTTCTTCTGTCTCTATATTTTCTTATGAATTTCATAACAACTGAAATTCATATTTATAGGCGTTGAAATTACTGTGTAAGACTTAAAATAATAGTGGTGAGGTTATTCACAAAATAATTAAAGGGGGTCACCGCCAATAATTCATAACACTCCCCCTTGAATGACCACCTATAAAGAATCTGCCTCGTTAAAACCTTATCAACGAAAAATCCAGTGGGAAGAAAAACCAATGACGAAAGAAAAAGAATACAGTCTTCTTATGTATCCACAAATGCTTTAAAATTGCCTCATTAAAACCTTACAAAAGAAAACCCAGTGAGACAAAATCTTAGCGAAGGAAAAAGAGTACAATCAGCACAAGTTTTCAAGACTTTTACTCCTACTAGAAAGTGCATGATGATAGATTTTTGAGTCTTCACATTTTAATATTCTGCACAATTTTCTTGAATGTCGCAGTTAGTGATGCCTTCGTGAATAAATCTGTCAGATTATCATTTGATCGTATCTTTAATATATCCTCATTTGATTTAAATGATAAGTAGTATTATTTTCGTATAAAATTGTTGGACTATCATTGATCATGGGAAGACTGCACTTTTCTTGAATATGTAGAATCATTGATCTCAATCAGAATACACTCTAAATTTGTTTTCATGAATTGCAATAATCTCTTAGTAATTTGAATATGCAGAAGATAATATCTGGTTGACAGATTTAGTAGAAATCTGATACCTGTAATAATACTTAAACTCCCCCTGATAATATGCATTAGTGTTTCAAGTAATAAATAAACATTATTTCAGCATATATAATAGATTAAGAATTCAAACATAATTTCTATCTAAAAAATGCATTAGAGAGAACATGATAATATTTTCATCTAAAATTTTCTTCCCCTCATTCGGCGTTATTAGGGAGAACTTGTTTATATACGGCGGAAATAGCATTAGAAACCATCCATGTATGATAAAAGTTGTAAAAGTTTTGAGATCTAATATTATCGGTTTGGCGGAAAATCAAATCCGCTTGACATTGTTGACAAACGAGATCTTGAAAAGATTTGAAAGTTTCGGGTTGTTGTTTAAATATAACCAATTTTACCATTGGTTTACTCTAGCAAAAAGATCTAACATTATTCATAGATTCAGTTGTTGTTCATCCAGAACAATATTATGTCTGATAGAAATTCTAATGTCCCAGATTTGAACCATGAACCTTTTATACCTCAACCATTTATATTTTCTCCTGAGGTTGTAAAAATCATGATAGGAGCATAGATATATCTTTATAGTAAAATTGATCCTGAAATTGTTGCAGCATCAAGAACCCTCAGTGCTCAATATGATGCCTCTTTTACAACCATGTCTCAGAAGCTACTAGCGAGAACGAGTGAGGTTGATCATCTTAAAAATCAAATATCTGAATTGCATCAAATGCTTGCAACTAAAGATAGAAAAAATAAAGATTTAAGATAAGAAAACAAGGAGCTGAAGAAATTTGTAGACTGATATTCTCGTGACTTGAAAATACGAGTAGAAGAGCTGGAACGAGAGATGGTTCAAATACAAAGTCAATAACAGCTACTAACGACAGAGGTTCAGCGTTTACAAGAAAATAGGGATAACTGTAATAAATCTCGCAAGCTTTTAAAATTATGTATTCAGCATATCTTGTAAAGTGAGATTTGAAGAGATGATGGTTTGTCTTGTTCTTATTTCTATTTCTATAAGAACCGTCTTTAGCTTCATATAGTTCGTATCAAATTTTATTCTCATATCTATAATTCATCTATATTTGCATTCTTATTCTACAAATTCCCAATGGCTCATCAATTCCTTTCAATATTTCTCACGATCAACATATGAGGTATCATTCACCTCAATTACAAGTTGTTCCTGCATCTTCCGCAGGTGCCATATTGCAGCAAGCGAATGATCTGGTTAATAAGTCAGATCGTGAAGTCGTTTATGAGCTAGTGACTCTTGGCACCCGATACTCTTCCTCTATTGTCGGATTTTCCAACCGATTACAATTCAAAAATCGTAAGATTGAGGAACTTAACGAGAATGTTTTCGTACTTCAACGACTCGTTCAAGAGTCTGACAGAAAATTGCAGACTTAAAGCAAGAGAATAAAGATTTAAAATTCTTACTTGCCTCTTCATTTCGACTGTTTAATCCTTTAGATAAGGATGACATGTTGCTTTATGAAGAGCAAATGCATTTGAGAGATTAGGCTAGAAGTCTCAAATTTTTATAACTCATATATCAATTGAATAATAAGATCTTTTCTTTTTAAATGCATTCTTTGAATTTATAGTAGCCCTTGTGATCTTTTCAGGAGTTCTAACAAGGTAAATCATCAACGTAAACTGCAATAATGGCAAATCCGGGTTCTGATAAAACACATGGGCATATGAGATTATTCTTAAATCCTTCTTTCAATAGATGCTCGTTGATTTAACTATACCACATGCGTCCAGATTGCTTTAACCCATATAAAGATCTTTGAAATTTTATAAAATACATACTACTAAATGTACTTGGATTAGATGCTTCAAGTATCGTATATCTTTATATATGTAATGATCTAATGATCCTTATAAACATGCAATGATCACATTCATCAACTGCATATCTAATCCTTTTGTAATAACAAAATCGATAAAAAATATGAATGTGATTACATTCATAATAAGGAAATATGTTTCCTCATAACTACTCTCGGATTTCTGCAGGAAATCTTGTGCAACAAATCGTACCACACAATTTCATTTCTCATCACCATTTCGTATAAATACTTACTTATATCTTACAGGCATTACACCCTTTGCTATTTGGACAACAGGTCCAAATACCTATCGCTTTGCTAGTAATTTTAATTCAGCTTCAATAACTGCTTATCATTCTGGCCAATCATTTCTATGTCGACATTTTTCGACAATTCTTGACTCACTTTCTTCATTACTTCTGGTAATGTCAAGTGTTATCATATATGTTGTCGACAACAGTTTTATTTTTATCAAGAATTTCTCCAGTATTCATGAAATGTATTAAGATCTCATTATTTCAGGTACCAATTCCTCTCCAGGAAAAAATATTTCATGAAACACCTCTACAGGAGGTTTATATTCTTCATGAGTTTTCTCTTCATGAGTTACCTCTTCAGGAGGTTTTCTCTTCAGGATGATTATATTTTATACAGAAAGTACGGTCTTTGCAGGAGTACCGATTTTTTTTTTTCACTTTTACACCAATAGGTCTTCAACGCTTCAGGCGTATCTTAGACTCATCTATTACTGTTTTAATAACTCGTTATTCAGTGACTTCACTTATTGCTTAAGCATTAACAGCAGTAATATATGATTTTACAAAACCTTTAGTGTCAATAAATACATCATGTAATTGATTTGCAACACTTTGCAGATAAATAATCCTCTGAACTTCTAATTCACATTTATTTGTAAGAGGATAAAATTTAGACAGGGCTTTATTATCCTAAGTAATTTCTTGTCGTGCTTCAGGCACTGACTTTTTGTTATTTCAAAACATGATAAAATTTTACTATAATGTATAAAAGTTTAGTATAAGTAAATCAAGTGATTGGCCGTATAACAGGTACGTGACTACTGTTCAGTCATACCACATCTATGACAAACATCTTCATCTTTCTATGAAAAATTATTTTGAGGGCTTTTACCCTTATCTGAGTTGGATTATTTCTGGTGATACGGTATATTTTTATCATCTTTAGTGTTGTCGCTTTTGGGACTACCACTTATATAATTTTTCTACCACGTGTACGTCCTTTATTTCTTTGAAATGATGCACCGTTCACTTCTGAGAATTGTGTAAATTTAATGTCATTAATAGGATGTAACTAATGATTTATTAACAAAAATTTATTATTTAGCTCAATCACTGGAAGACAAAATAAAAGTTCAGAATATTTGTTGAACTGCTACTGCAAGAGTACATTTGAGGTATGAAAAATAATATATGTCTTCTTTTAAATATCATCATCAGTGACCTTCTCACTGCATAATTTTAATATTGAGCTGATTTTAAAGAGTACAGAATATTTAATACCACTCTTAAAATCTTGCAACTTCAGGTGCAATAAGTCATAATGATATTTTGAGAAGATTACATTTTCTGGTGCTCATATCTCTCTCTTAATTCATTTCACATAGTAAGATGATTTTTCATCATGAGATATACAGCACGGTCCTTCAGGTACACATGATTTTCTTCTATGATTATATCTCTCAAGTTTATCATCATATTCAAATGGATCTCATCAAGGATCCTGAATAAATAATTTTTTTCCAGAAATATCAATAGTAATAAATCTCAATATTTGAAATTATATATATAAATTACAAAAATAAATCTGTGGATTTAAGAAACATATTCACATAATCATGAGGATAAAAGTAAAATTTTATCAAGTGATATTCACCAATATTACCTTTAATATTTATCTCGAGGATTGCAAATAATATATTGAAAAACTTACTTGAAGTAGAAGACCGCTAGCTTCAGTATCGGTAGAACCTCGTGCTGATAACGTGTTATAAAACTAAAGAAAGAAAACTACTACTATTGCAAGAGAGAGATATATATATAAGAAACTCTTTTGAAACTCTCTGAAACTTTCTTCTCTTTATATATTTTCTTATGAATTTCATAACAACTGAAATCTATATTTATAGGCGTTGAAATTATTATGCAAGTTACTGTGCAAGACTTAAAATAATAGTGGTGAAATCATTCACAAAATAATTAAGGGAGGGCGGAGGCCGCCCCCCATAATTTATAACATAGATTACATTTTATCAAATGGAAAGAACAAAGTTTTTTGAATGTCAGAAATAATATTAAAAAAAGAAAATTCTATACATCATACTATTATTATATTTTTATTCTATTAAGTAAGATGTGACATATTTAACATTATTTATTATTATTTTTTTTATCATTCAATAATAATGAATATAACGCATCTTGTTTAATAGGATAAAAACGAATAATAATATGAGGTATTACGTTACTCTTATAACTTATACCATATAAAAGTAATAAGTTGTACTACTAGCAAATAGCAACCACGCTCGATTAGAAAGAAACGTAGGGAAGATCGTCACCTCACCCATCTTAATTGTTGTTAGAGCTTATTTGAGATTGTTTTTCAAATTTTAAAAATATTTTTAAGTAGGTAAATATATTTTTAAATAAAGAATGATATATTCAGTAACTTATTAAAAATGCTTTAATTAGTAAAATAAAGTTAAAAGTCAACTTTTTAAAAATATATCAAATTAAATTTTTTTATTAAAGACTCATACAAATAACTATATATTTTAAAAAAATATTGTAACTAACTTTAAAAATATTTTAGATATATGTTTACCAAACAGTAAACAATTTTTGAAATATAAATCTTACTATTTAAGAGAAAATGCTAAAACCATTCTTATTTGAGTCTCACTCTCTTATTTATTTATTTAATGATTAAGAAAATATTATTTAATAATATTCTATTTTGTTTTTTTCAAATGTTTAAAAGCATTAAAAAAAATGATATAAAAAAAATAAATTAGCAGTACCCGAAACGGGTCCCAACTAACGATGGTTGTAGCAGTCCCTTATTTAAATTATAAACTATAAATCCTAAACGTATACATTATATTCCCTACTGTAATGAATTTAGTGGAGGGACGGCAGCCGCCCCCTGTCCCACCACTAAATAATGTGAATGACCCCACCACTATTATATTAAATTTGCATAGTAACTTGCATAGTGACTTACATAGTAACTTGCATAGTAATTTCAAAGCCTATAAATAGGGGGCTTCAGTTGTAATGAAATTCATAAGAAAATATAGAGAGAGAAAGAAAGTTTCAGTTCTTAAGAGTTTCAGAGAGAATTTCTTATTTCTCTTTTGCAATAGTAGTTTCCTTTCTTTAGTTTTATAACACGTTATCAGCACGAGGTTCTACCGATACTGAAGCTAGTGGTCTTCTACTTCAAGTAAGTTTTTCAATATATTATTTACAGTCCTTGAGATAAATATTAAAGGTAATATTGCTGAATATTACTTGATAAAATTTTATTTTTATTCTCATGATAATGTGAATATATTTCTTAAATTCACAGATTTATTTTTGTAATATAATGTCAAATATTGAGATTTATTAATATTGACATTTCTGAAAAATGTTATTTATTCAAGATCCTTGATGAGATCTATTTGGATATGATGATGAACTTGAAAGATACAATCATAGAAGAAAATCATGTGTCCCTGAAGGACCGTGCTGTGTATCTCATGATGAAAAATCATCTTACTGTGTGAAATGAATTAAGAGAGTGATATAAGCACCAGAAGATGTAATCCTCTCAAAAGATCATTATGATTTATTGCACCTGAAGTTGCAAGATTTTAAGAATGGTATTGAATATTCTGCACTCTTTAAAATCAGCTCAATATTAAAATTATACAGTGAAAATGTCACTGATGATGATATATAAAAGAAGACATTATTTTTCATACATCGAATGTGCTCCTGCAGTAGCAATATCGAGAATGAAAGTTCAACAAATATTCTCAATTTTTGTTTTGTCTTCCAGTGATTGAGCTAAATAATGAGTTTTTGTTACACCAGTTACGTCATATTAATAATATCGAATTTACACAATTTATAGAAGTGAACAGTGCATCCTTTCAAAGGAATTAAGGGCGTAGACGTGATAGAAAAATTATAGAAGTGTTGGTCCCAAAAGCGACAACACTAAAGATGATAAAAATATATCGTATCACCAGAAGTGATCCAACTCAGAGAAGGGTAAAGGCCCTCAGAATAATTCTTAATAAAAAAAATGAAAATGTTTGTCATAGATGTAAATGACTAAACAGTAGTTACGTACCTGTCGTACGGCCAGGCACTTAGCTGATTTATATCAAGCTTCTATTAAAGGAAAGAATAAAGTGCATGAAACAAATTTAGTAGAACCATCAGATGATTTATTAGATTCAGTAGATGTAGACGTTACTCATCTTGATGTGTCTGATTTCTTTAATCATCCTGAAGGTAGTATTGAACACTTAATTGGAGATGGAAGTGTTCCACTCAATTAATGTATTTTCTTTCTATCAGTAATAAAAGTTTTGTATATTTTGTAGAATCATGGATCACATTGATGAGCTTTTTATCTCTGAGTTGAATGATAAAGATATATGTCTGGCTGACAGTGCTACAACTCACACAATTCTCAAAGAAAAGAAATATTTTCAAAATCTAACACTGAGTAAAGCCTATGTCCATACCATATCAGGTTCATCGGATTTAATTGAGGGCTCCGGAAGAGCTTATATTGTGTTGCCTAATGGCACCAAATTTTGTATTGATGATGCTCTATTCTCTTCACAATCCAGAAGAAATTTATTGAGTTTCAAAGATATACGTCATAATGATTACCATATTGAAACGACCAATGAAGGCAGTAAAGAGCATCTTCTTATTACTAAAACAATATCGGACCAGAAGCTCGTTTTAGAAAAACTGTCTGCTCTATGTTCTGGATTGTATTATACAAAAATGAGAACAATTGAATCATATGTGGTAATGCACCAGAAGTGCATTGACCCTAAAGTATTTATGACTTGGCATGATCGCCTTGGACATCCGGGTTATATAATGATGAGACGAATTATTGAAAATTCGCATGGGCATCCCTTAAAGAATCAAAAGATATTTCTACCCAATGAATCTCCGTGCTTTGCATGTTCACAAGGTAAGTTGATTATCAGACCATCTCCCTCAAAAGTCATTGTTGAATCTCCATCCTTTTTACAAAGGATTCACGGAGATATATGTGGGCCTATTCATCCATCAAGTGGACCATTTAGATATTTTATGGTTCTAATTGATGCATCTAGTCGATAGTCACATGTTTGTCTTCTTTCCACTAGAAATGTTGCATTTGCTAGACTTATTGCTCAGATAATTAAACTACGAGCACAATTTCCTGAGCATCCAATTAAGACCATTCGATTGGATAATGCAGGTGAATTTTCATCTCAAGTTTTTGATGATTATTGCATGTCAATAGGAATAGATGTTGAACATCCTGTTGCCCATACACACACACAAAACGGTTTAGCTGAGTCTTTGATCAAAAGGCTTCAATTAATCGCTAGACCTTTACTTATGAAATCAAGACTACCTATTTCTGTTTGGGGACATGCTATACTTCATGCAGCATCTCTAATTCGCATTAGACCATCTGCATATCATAAATATTCTCCATTACAGCTTGCATTTGGTCAACAACCAAATATTTCTCATCTTCGTACTTTTGGATGTGCTGTATATGTTCCAATTGCACCTCTACAACGTACAAAAATGGGCCCTCAACGTAGACTTGGGATATATGTTGGTTTTGATTCTCCATCCATTATTAGATACCTTGAACCCCTTACAGGGGATATATTTAAAGCACGTTTTGAGGATTGTCATTTTGACGAATCTAATTTTCCGTTAATGGGTAAAGAAAAATCGGTGCCTGAAGCACGACAAGATATTACTTGGGATAATAAGACCCTGTCTCATTTTGATCCTCCTACAAATGAATGTAAACGGGAAGTTCAGAGAATTATTCATTTGCAAAATGTTGCAAATCAATTACCGGATGTATTTACTGACACTAAAGGTGTAGTAAAATCTTATATTCCTGCTGTTAATGCTCCAGCAAGGATTGAAGTCCCTGAAGGACAAATTGTCAAAACAGCAATAGGTGAATCTAAAATACGCCTGAAGCGTGGAAGACCTATTGGGGCAAAAGACAAAATTCCCAGAAGGAAAAGAATACAAAATGAATTTGGTGTTCCTGAAGAACACGTACCCACAATACAGGCTACAAATATAATTGGTGCTCTTAAAGAGTTCAAATCTTCTATTCTAGAACCTCCTGAAGAGGAAACTCCTGAAGAGTATAAATCTCCTGAAAATGGACCTCCTAAAGAGGTGTGTCATGAAATATTTTCTCCTGAAGAGGAACAGGTACCTGAAAATAATGAGATCTCAATACATTTCATGAAAACTGGAGAAATTCTGGATAGAAATAAAACTGTTGTCGACAACATATTTTCATATAAAATGGCCCTTGACATTACCAGAAGTAATGAAGAAAGTGAGCCAAAAAGCGTCGAAGAATGTCGACGTAGAAATGATTGGCCAAAATGGAAAACAGCTATTGAAGCTGAATTAAATTCGCTGGCAAAGCGAGAAGTATTTGGACCTGTTGTCCAAACACCAAAGGGTGTGATGCCTGTTGGATATAAGTGGGTATTTGTACGAAAACGTAATGAGAAAAATGAAATTGTGCGGTACAAAGCACGGCTTGTCGCACAAGGTTTCCTGCAGAAACCCGGGATTGATTATGAAGAAACATACTCTCCCGTTATGGATGCAATCACATTTAGATTTTTGATTAGTCTGGTTGTTACAAAAAGATTAGAAATGCGGTTGATGGATGTGGTCACTGCATATTTATATGGATCCTTAGACCATGATATATATATGAAAATCCCTGAAGGATATAAGATGCCTGAAACATCTACAAGTACATCTAGAAATATGTACTCAATCAGACTACAAAGATCTTTATATGGGTTGAAGCAATCCGGACGCATGTGGTATAATCGCTTAAGCGAATATCTATTGAAAGAAGGATTTGAGAATAATCTTATATGCCCATGTGTTTTTATTAAGAAATCAGAATCCGGATTTGTCATTATTGCGGTTTATGTTGATGATTTAAATATTGTGGGAACTCCTGAAGAGATCTCAAAAACCGCTATATATTTAAAGAATGAATTTGAAATGAAAGATCTTGGCAAAACAAAACTTTGTCTCGGCCTGCAGCTTGAGCACTTGCCAAATGGAATTTTTATTCATCAGTCCATGTATACTGAGAAAGTCCTAAAGCATTTTTATATGGACAAATCTCATCCCCTGAGTACTCCAATGATTGTTCGAACACTTGATGTGAAGAAAGATCCATTCCGTCCTTGTGATGACGATGAAGAAATTCTTGGTCCTGAAGTACCATATCT
The DNA here is from genome assembly GCA_036559045.1 of Platycarya longipes. Classification (NCBI taxonomy): domain Eukaryota; kingdom Viridiplantae; phylum Streptophyta; class Magnoliopsida; order Fagales; family Juglandaceae; genus Platycarya; species Platycarya longipes. The sequence continues at coordinate 26,314,425 of CM071796.1, read as the reverse complement.
CAGTGCAATTGGAGCTTTGATGTATATTGCAAATTGCACTCGACCAGATATTACATTCTCAGTTAATCTGCTTGCAAGATATAGTTCTGCACCAACTAGAAGGCATTGGAATGGCATTAAACATGTCCTTCGTTACCTTCATGGTACGGTTGATATGGGATTATTTTATCAACATGGTTCAAGTCCAAAATTGATTGGGTATGCAGATGCAGGTTATCTTTCAGATCCACACAGAGGTAGATCTCAAACTGGATATTTATTTACTTATGGAGATACTGCTATATCATGGAGATCTGTTAAGCAGACACTATCTGCTACTTCTTCAAATCACTCAGAGATCATTGCTATTCATGAAGCAAGTCGAGAGTGTATTTGGTTGAGATCAGTTATTCAACATATCCAGGAAAAGTGTGGACTTCCTATGATCAATAATAGCCCAACAATCTTATATGAAGATAATACTGCTTGTATCACTCAAATCAGAGGAGGATACATCAAAGGTGATAGAACCAAACATATTTCACCTAAATTCTTTTATACTCATGAACTTCAAGAGAAAGGTGAAATTGATGTCAAGCAGATACGATCTAGTGATAATCTGGCAGATTTATTCACAAAGGCGTTACCAACTTCCACATTCAAGAAGATTGTGCATAACATTGGAATGCGAAGACTCAAAAATCTTTTGTCATGCACTTTTCAGGGGGAGTAAATGTGCTGATTGTACTCTTTTTCCTTCGCTGAGGTTTTGTCCCACTGGGTTTTCCTCTGCAAGGTTTTAATGAGGCAATCTTAAAGCACTTGTGGATACATAAGAAGACTGTACTCTTTTTCCTTCGCCATTGGTTTTTCTTCCCACTGGGTTTTTACTTGGCAAGGTTTTAACGAGGCAGATTCCTTATGAGTGGTCATTCAAGGGGGAGTGTAATGAATTTAGTGGAGGGACGGCAGCCGCCCCCTGTCCCACCACTAAATAATGTGAATGACCCCACCACTATTATATTAAATTTGCATAGTAACTTGCATAGTGACTTACATAGTAACTTGCATAGTAATTTCAAAGCCTATAAATAGGGGGCTTCAGTTGTAATGAAATTCATAAGAAAATATAGAGAGAGAAAGAAAGTTTCAGTTCTTAAGAGTTTCAGAGAGAATTTCTTATTTCTCTTTTGCAATAGTAGTTTCCTTTCTTTAGTTTTATAACACCTATTATAATTTCAAACATCCACTAAAATTAAATTTGTTTCGATAGTATAAAGGGAGATCCGACCGTGTGGCCACGGGCCACTATATTATTGGGTTATTTTCATTACTTATCCGGTTTGGGTTATATTAATATAGATTTAATTGTAGCAGGCTCTTCAAAAAAAAAAAGAAAAAAGGAAAATTGTAGCAGGCTAATGGGCTTAGACCAATTAGTACCTTTTTCATTACCGTTGTCATTTTAATGTTAATCTTTAGGCCAAGGCCCATGTGAGGCATAACTATTATATGTGACTCTACGGAGACTGTCCAGAAACTAATAGAAACTTTGTTCTTCATATCATTTTCTTCTTCCTTTGAAAATTCTTGGAGGTTTTCTTACCCTCGAAGTGGGAAATTTCAGTATATTTACTATCAATTCATTGGGTTTGTTACAGAGCTCAATTGGTTTTTGACGCGTTTGCTTGTTTCCAGTCGAAGATCATCTTCATTACAGAGGAGAAGAGACCGTGCCAACCGATTTCAAACTAACAAAGTGCAGGAAAGCAAAAGCGATAGAAATCCCCTCCCCCCAAGCGCTCCCGCTCGCCATGGCGAAATCGGAGAGAGACCTTCAGTGCCAGTGCGTCGGAAGACTTGAAGTCGTTAAGCCCAAACCTGTCGGATTCCTCTGTGGTTCTATCCCCGTTCCCACGGACAAATCGTTCCAATCTTTCGATTCCTCCGCTCTCATCCCATCACCCCTATCGTAATCTATCTCCCTCCATTTTCTTTAACTATTTCGGTTGAACTTTTTTGCCGATTGCAATTTTTTGTTTTTTAGCTTTAACAATTTTTTGTTTGTTCTAATGAAAGAGTTAGCGCTCCTCGGTACCGAATGCTTCCGACGGAGACGGATCTCAATACGCCTCCGACTTTCTCCAAGTTTCCGGAAAAGTTTATTCCTATTGCTGCTGTGCAGTCCAAGGCTAATGGAGGTGCGCGTCGATTGATTTTCTTTTTGTAACGCATTACAGTAGCTTGCATAGAAAAACTCATTCAATAATTTCTCTTATGATACGTGTTGCAGTACCTTTTTGTAATTTGAATTTCCGTGCTTCCGGGTTTTGAGCGGTTCTTGGGGGATACACATACAGCCTACAGGCCTTTGATCACAAAAATGTCACGTTTTATGTTCCTTATGGCTCTTCTTGCCATTGCACAGCATTAGATTATCTAACTAGATGGATTTCACTCTTGTTTCCAGAATTGGTTTTGATATTTCACTACTCAGTAACAGTATGCATTTTTTGTGTTTCTGCTTGTAGGTATCTGTTTGCGTAAATTTAAGGCTTGCTACCTTAATGAACATGTTTTTTTATTTTGGAAGCCCGTCCATAGAGTAATTATTAGATACTCCCGGCCCATCATAGGATATCATCGATTAAAATTACCACTGGCATAGTGGAAACGTATAGAAAGTAAAACCCAAGAAGAGTTGTGTCTTCTCAAATGAAACGACCACAAGTTTATTGATAAATTGTCTGCAAAATGCTTACAATAATTCTCATTCAAAAATGATCAGAATAATGCCTTTTGCATACATCAATAGCCGAATATATAAAACCATAAAAGGAAAGTAAACAACCCGTAGGAAATAACTTGAAAAAGGAAACAAATAAACTAAGAAATCGTGGCAATCCAACAAAGGAAACAATCTTTGACGAGTCTTGGGGCGTAATGCATGGGATGGATGAGAGTTCTGTCGGTTCTTCTGGTAATTGATTACTCATGATTAAATGCTTGTAGCTGCCATGTTGCTACCCATGCCCATGCCCATGCCCATCTCCTGCATCAGTTCCCCGCCACTTAGAAAGAAACTCGTCCACGAGTTAAGGCAGGTGTAAAGCGGCTCATCTGGCGGGTGGTACTCGCAGAGATCAACAATATTAAAATTGGTGAAATTTCCAATCCCTTAGGTAGCTCGAGCACATAGGCGTTGTCAATGTTTTTTTTTTTGTATAGCCTCTACCATGAATTGCGCCCCATTGACTGATAAATAAATTCTTTTTATCAACAAGTGCTGGATCGTGAGCCTTGTCTCTTTTGGGAAGTAGTGCAATTTTTCGGCTCTGCCATACAAATGGTTATACATTCTCTCGCCCTTTATAAAGAGCATCTACATCAAACTGCCATGGATGGCTAAGCAACACATGACATGCGTCCATTTCCACAACATCACACATCGCATCGTCTTTATAAAATTTTCCAATGGAAAAAGGGACTCGGCAAACGTTGTTTATACCAACCTCAAATCCCTTTCGAATCCAATTGATTTTGTAAGGCTTGGGCGCTTCTTAGTTTTTAATTCAAGTGCATTAACGAGGGCCTTAGAAATAATATTTTCGCAACTCCTACTATCAATGATCATATTACACACTTTGTTTCTAATTGTGCATCGTGTCTTGAATATGGAGTGGCACTAAGCCTTCTCTTTGACCTTTGGTGATAGTAGGATTCGTTGGATGACACAATTGATCGGTTCTCCTTCTTCGCCCTTGACAAATTCTTCTACTACATCACCATCACTGCTTTCTCCATCCCTCGGTTCCTCATCACCTTCCTCGATCACATGAACTGAGCGTCGTGTGGGACATTCATTAGATCGATGCCCGGGTTGATTGCACCAAAAGCATTTTGCAGACTTAGGTTGTGCGTATGGGTTGTTGTTTTCTCCCTCCTTATGGACTGGACCTTGGTGTGTTGAGTGCTGCTCTCCCCTTTTTGGAACTTGTTGAATGGTGGTGGGCGTGTATTGTTGGGTTGCGATGGTTGCGCCACAGGCTTCGCTTGAGGTGGCTGGTTTTGTATCCTCGATGGCGGCTTGGCCAGCTGCATCTCGATCTTCATTGCAAGATTTCCTGCCTCCGACAAGGACCACGCAGTGTGTAGTGCTACCTTGTCTTGTATGGCTATGCGCAAGCCTCTCGTGTCCCTCGCAATATGTTGTCCTTTAGTTTCTGATAAATTGTTACGAGCATTCAATTGATAATTTTTTTTTGTGTAATTACTCACGGTTCGCGCCCCTTGGTTGCATTTTTGGTATTGTTGGTATAAAATTTGCTCGTAGTCTGGTGAAAGACATCTAGCCCTTATCAGTCGCTTCATTTTGGGTCACACGCACCAGTTGCTAGCCTTGCCTTATTCGATTATTTTGCATTTGTTCCCACCAAGCCGAAGCACCACCACATAGCTTATAGGCGACTAACTTCACTTGTTGCGCTTCAGGGATTTGCATATAATCAAAGAAATTTTCTACCTCGAGCATCTAGTCAAGAAAACTCTCAACGTGAAGGTGCCCATTGAAACACGACAGATCAATCTTGATTCTGAAATTGTTGTTTTTTTCCGGAGCCCTCCTGGCCTCATGGTTTCCACGAGCGAGCCCCTCCACTTTCTCATCATTAAATGAATCATTTAGTGCTTGGTTCCTTTGTCGATGCGCATAATTGTGATCTACTCTTGGAAGGTTTGGGTCTTCTCCATCTCTATTTTTGTTCTCACCAACACGAACGCCTGTGATGGCTATCTAGATCTCTCGCAGCATACGCTCAATTCCGTCGAAACGCTGTTGGTTCCTTTGGTCTTGAGCATTGATGGCTGCCCAAACAGCCTGCATGCCGCGTTCCTCCTTGCGGGTATTGTCTCTCGCCATCAAGCCAGGTAAAGCCTTGCTCTGATGCCAATTGACATAGTGGAAACGTATATAAAGTAAAACCCAAGAAGAGCTGTGTCTTCTCGAATGAAACGACCACAAGTTTATTGATAAACTGTCTACAAAATACTTACAATAATTCTCATTAAAAAATGATCAGAATAATGCCTTTTGCATACATCAATAGCCGAATACATAAAACCATAAGAGGAAAGTAAACAACCCGTAGGAAATAACTTGAAAAAGGAAACAAATAAACTAAGAAATCATGGCAATCCAACAAAGGAAACAATCTTTGCCGAGTCTTGGGGCGTAATGCATGGGATGCATGAGAGTTTTTCTGGTTCTTCTGGTAATTGATTACTCATGATTAAATGCTTGCAGCTGCCACGTTGCTGCCCATGCCTATGTCATGCATCAACTACTTAGAAAAATGATATTTGCAGTCATGAAATGTGCAAACGCTGCATAATCGCTTTGAAAAAAGTGAGTAAATATGGATCTCAAATGAAAAAAAACTAATTTTTTAATGGTTAACTTTACTCTTTTTCAAGCGCAGCTTTACGCACTCCACGACTGTATGTAGTCTTGTTGAACTACTTACTACTTGCTACTTATATAAGCATTTTAATTACATGGCATATTACAATAGAATGGGAGTACTGTTTCATGTGTACATGAGTATCAAATAATTTTCCATGTAGATAATACTTGTTCAAAAGAATCTCTAAAACTGATAAATATCTAAAAATTAATAAACTCCAGAAACACTTCGCCACTGCATCCGTGCAAAGTTTCCGTTTTCCCCTGTCACCTAACTTCTCCACTCTCTTTTTTGCTGGACATGTATGTGTATCACAGTAGCTGGGATCCTGTTCTGATCTTACCTTTACCAAAACTGTAGCCCAATTAGAGTTCACCGGTCTTGTTTACCCTTGATCTTTTGCTTCTTAATTTCCTCCCTTCAGTTTCAATTGGTTTTTTGTTTCCTTTTTCTTTTTCCCCTTCCGCCAGCATCAACATCCAAAACAATGTCTTAAATGAAGACATGAAATATACATGAACCAAGAAGGTCTGAAACTTATATATAGTCGCCTGGTTAATAGCATTTCTGCTATAAATCAACTGAGCTGACAATTTCCATCTATGTATGTATCCTACTGGCTATTTTACTGGCCCCCAGCGGGACTCAGAAAATGATGATCCGTTGAACTCAACTGATGTATAGTTTATATAGCATGTTATGGTATGTGTTTGGGGTTGCTTGGACCTTGCTAAAGTTTTCAGATAACGAGACCTCGTTTTGTAATGCTAAAGAGATTATTTCTTTGGAAATGCCTAGGACCAATATGTCAAGCGTGCTGGAAAGGTAGGAGCAGTTGCATGATCTAGTTTTGTTGTCAATTTTACTCATGCTTTCGATGTTATGTTTTGAGTGGGTGAGTCCATGACTCAATATTTCTATGAGCTTTTTCAACTATTACTCTATATGCTCAAGTTTATCTTCCATGGATCTGGATGCACTGAGCCACAGGCTTCCCAGTTGGTAACAATTATCTGGGTGGGCTATTTGAAATGATTATTGTTGGTTGCTAGGTGAGATTTTCATCAATGTCAAACTCAAAGATGGTTAGAAAAGCTTAAGTCCTCACTTAAGCTCTTGCCACTGAGCCTTACCCTGCTAATAGATGCAACCCAATCACATTTAGACTTACAATTTCTAGTTGGATTTTAGCCTGAATCCATAATGTTCTTAAGGAACATGCACATTCTCTGCCATCAACTCCAGTGTTCTCTATGAAATCAAGGGTCACACATCAGCTCTAGTTTTTGGCTCAATAACTTTTTCCCCCTTGCAGAAGCTAATTTAGAGTTACTGATCTTTCTGGACGTAAGAGTCTAGGTTCTTGTGAACTCTTGACTCTTTGTTGTTGCAGAATTTCTGCTCTTCAATCAATAATCAGCCCCTACCTTTATTTTGAACAAAGAGATCCCATGCTCAGGATCAATCAATCACCATCATTACACTATAGTTACAAGCAAATCAATCCTAGATACCTGAGTTGTTACTCGCTCATGCACCGGTTTTAGTCAGGAATGTGCTGATTCACATAGCCAAGACCAAATATGTTTGAATGATGGGTACTTTCACATCCTATGTTCTGAAAAGGATAAGGGACCTGTACCCTATGTTGCAACTATTTGGTAGGGTGATCAATTAAGCAAGGCCCAATTTAATCCTTCTTAGGTTCTTTATTTTTATTTTTTATTTTTTTTTGGGGGGGGGGGGGGTGGATGGGCTGCAATTTGGTATGAGTCCCATTTTTAGGTCACTGTATTGCCACACTAATTAAAACAAAATTTAGATAATGCTTTACTTCTTATTTGCTTCTTTGCTGAATCATTTGCACTGGTGCTCATGCTTGGCAGATTTACCTTGGGAAGGTGGTGCTGTTACATCAAATTTTTCTAGGAAATGTGAGGCCCTTGCAGTTTCTGGTTTGGTTGAGTATGGGGATGAGATAGATGTGATTGCTCCAGCTGACATTCTGAAGCAGATCTTTAAAATGCCATATTCTAAGGCACGATTATCAATTGCCGTTCATCGTGTTGGACAGACTCTTGTTCTGAATACTGGGTGGGTATTTGTCTACTGCCTTAGTTTCATCCCTTCAATTTTTTTCAAGATTTTTTGTTGCAAAGGAATTCAGAAGTGAATTGTCAGTTGATGGATATGATTGAAGTTTGTCTATCCATTTGACAATTCCTCAGAATTTCCACTCCCCTAATAAACAACAATGACGTTAATTCTTGGGATTTCTTGCTCTTTGTGAATTAGATTCTCAAAATTAATAATTGTTGAGCATTGGTTTTCTGAGAAATACTAACAAAAAATTCTACTGCCAAATGAGTTGAATATTTATGTCTATTCTATTTTATCAAGTGCAGGCCAGATGTTGAAGAGGGAGAAAAGTTGATTAGAAGACACAACAATCAGTCAAAATCTGCAGATTCTTTATTTTTGAATTTTGCCATGCATTCAGTTAGAATGGAGGCTTGTGATTGCCCTCCTACTCATCATGTCCCGTCACAGAAGCAATCAAAGTCTTGTGTTCTTCCTGGGGGAAATAGAACTCAATTTGCTGGGAAGTGCGATAGTGTTATTCCAGATGAAGGATCCAATTGTTGTTCCGAGTACCCTCAAGTCAAACAAGATAGCATCTTTTGGGGCAGTAAGAAGAATAAGAGAAATAAGGGGCGGGATCATGTCAAAAAGGCTTCACAAGTTGGTGAGAAGCCCAGGTCCTCAATGCAGGAGTCTGAAAAACATAGAAGAGTTGGAAATGATGGGTTTCGAAGGGTATTATTTTGGCAGTTTCACAATTTCCGTATGCTTTTGGGCAGTGACTTGCTTCTGTTCAGTAATGAAAAATATGTTGCTGTCAGCTTGCATTTATGGGACGTTACACGACAGGTGGGCATGGACTTTTGAAAATTTTCATGCTTGTGTTTATACTTTTTTTTTTTTGACGTTTTTCATCCATGTTTGGACAGGTGACTCCGTTAACTTGGCTTGAAGCTTGGCTTGACAATGTTATGGCAAGTGTGCCTGAGTTGGCCATTTGTTATCATCAAAATGGCGTTGTTCAAGGTTATGAGCTTCTGAAAACAGATGATATATTTCTATTGAAAGGAATCTCTGAGGATGGAACTCCCGCTTTTTATCCTTATGTAATCCAGCAAAATGGCGTTTCTGTTTTGAGGTTCCTCCAAGATAACTGCAAGCAGGATCCTGGTGCTTATTGGGTACTGTTGTGATTTATATTCACTCTCTTTAAATGTGAACTACCTTCAAATAGTGAATGCTAACCATGGATTTGATGCCCCGAAAGTCCAACTTGAATTTGCAAAAGCATTGTCTTCGTACATAAAATGATCTAAATCTGAATCAAATCGATCTATATACTCAGCAGTTCTCAAGTGTTAGGAAAATAAAGTTCAAACTAAATTTATTGAACTAACTTTATTTCCCAAGAGTAACAATGAGTAACAATTAACTCAGAAGCTTGAATGATAATTTGAATTTTTTTAATTTGATGCAGTTGTAGCTTTTTTTTCATGAGAAAATTTTATTAATCATGTAATTAGGCAGTTGTAGCTGATCCCCCAAGCATTTTTTAAACCTCTCTCTCTCTCACCCACACACCCACACACCCAATTTGTTTTGCATACAGGGGCTTCTCCTTTTAAATTCATAATGTGTATGTTTGATCTCAGTTTCTTTTCATCTATTTTACCTTTAAATTGCCAGTGAACCTGTTATTTTTGTCCTACTTCAAATTCTGCAGCTTTATAAAAGTGCGGGGGAAGATGTAATTCAACTTTTTGATCTTTCTGTTATTCCCAAGAACCATTCCTCCGATGATTGTGATGATGCCTCAAGCTCCCTGCCTTCTCTATTGCAAAGGGGACGAAGTGATTCCTTGTATTCATTAGGGACTCTTCTGTACCGAATTGCTCACAGGCTTTCATTTTCCATGGTATGGAAGAGATATAAGTATTTTCGTGCATATGTTGTCTTGTAGCCTCTAAGTAGCTCTCACTTATTATCAATGGTTTGCTGCAGGCTTCTAACAATAGGGCCAGATGTGTGAGGTTCTTCCAAAAATGTTTAGATCTTCTTGACGAGCCAGCTCATCTGGTATGCTTCCTGAATTACTTTTAAGCTAACAATTGAACACTTCTATGCAATTACTTTCATTTTAATTAGTTGAAGGACATGTATACGTTTGCTCTTGCAATTAATATTGTTCCAAACAGGTTGTACGTGCATGTGCTCATGAACAATTTGCAAGGCTCATTTTAAATTATGATGAAGAGCTGGATTTAACATCTGAATCTCTTCCTGTGGAATGCGAAGTTATAGTTTTTGATGCCGAGGAAGAATCTTTGGACTTTGTAGGTAGTACTTCAGAATCAGTTGGGCATGAAGAGGTCTCCTCTTTAGTTGTGGAGGATAAACCATACGAGGACGGACAAAGTTTTCAAGATTTAGTATCAGAGACTTCTGTCAAGATGACGTTGGAGGCAAATTTATCTGCTTCTGAAAAATTGATTGAAGCAGGTGACACGGAATTAATAGATCCAGGAGCTGTGACAAGTTCTAGTGGCAATGAAAGCTCTGCTTTGTGCAAGGTGGCACCAACACCAGTTCAAACTGTTGTTGATCCCATATCCTCTAAGTTAGCTGCAGTACATCATGTTTCTCAGGCCATCAAGTCTCTCAGATGGATGCGCCAACTGCAGAGCACTGAGCCACATCTGGTGGGCAAAAGCAGTGGAACTAATGATGCACTACCTTCGTCTACGAATTTTTCTGTTTGTGCGTGTGGTGATACTGACTGTATTGAAGTTTGTGACATTCGGGAATGGCTTCCAACATCAAAACTGGATCATAAGTTGTGGAAACTTGTTCTTTTGCTTGGAGAATCTTATTTGGCACTTGGCCAAGCTTATACGGAGGATGGCCAGTTGCATCAGGCATTAAAGGTGGTAGAATTGGCATGTTCTACTTACGGATCAATGCCTCAGCATCTTGAAGATACAACGTTCATTTCTTCAATGAGCAGTTGCTCATCATTGCAGAAGAAATTCAGTGAAAGAAATGGAAAGGCAAGAATATACGGTGGCGATGTGATGGATGAGAAATCCAGCTCCACAGATGATTCTCTTACTTTTGAGCAATACTCTTCCACTTACCTCTTCTGGGCCAGGGTGTGGACACTGGTTGGAGATGTTTATGTTGAGTTCCATGTGGCACATGGTAAAGAGATCTCAATGCACGCAGAGAGGAAATCCAATACTAGAGAGTTAAGAATCTCTTCTGAGGTGGTGAAGGAAGTTAAAAGGCTCAAGAAGCAGCTGGGCCAGAGTGGCCAGAATTGCAGCTCATGCTCCTTGGTAAATTGCAGCTGCCGGAGTGACAGGGCAAGCAGTGGTAGCAGTGCAAGCAGTAGCAATGCAGATATGCGCTCTGTAGGTTATGGCAGAAAACAGTCAAAGAAAGTTTATGCGAATAGCACATCCTGCTCCCTTTTGGGAGACCCTGAAGATGGGCATGTTCATCAGCGGTTGGACAATACTAAGACTTTTGATGGTGGGCATTTACAGCACAACGGAAACAATGAAGGCTTTAAAGAAGTTCCTTATACTGATAACGTTAATGTTGGGCTAAAATCTTTGGGAACTAACACTAAAAAAGGTGAGGGCTCTCTGGAGATGCATGATACAGGCTCCACAGTTGCTTCACAAACTGAAATGGATTCTAGAGAAACACCCAAAGAGAAAAATGGTGGAATATTTAAGTACCTTGGGGGTCCTGTAGTCAGAGATGCAGAGCATAATCTTTTAACTGCCCTAACCTGTTATGAAGAAGCTATGAGGGCGCTGGGTGGATTTCCATCGGATTCCGCAGAACTACAATCTGTATTCAAGAAGAAAGGGTGGGTTTTTAATGAACTGGGTCGTAACAGGCTTGAAAGAAGAGAATTGAACAAAGCTGAAGTTGCTTTTGAAGATGCTATAAATGCATTCAGGAAAGTCTCGGATCACACAAACATTATATTAATTAATTGTAATTTGGGCCATGGTAGACGTGCATTGGCTGAAGAGATGGTATCAAAGATTGAAGATCTCAAAGGACATGCACTCTTCCATAATGCATACATCCAAGCATTGGAGACTGCCAAACTAGAATATACTGCATCACTGAGATATTACGGGGCAGCGAAGTCAGAACTGATACTTGTTGCTGAAGGGGATGAATCAGTGACAAGTGCCTTGAGGAATGAGGTACGGACCCAGTTTGCGCATACATATCTGAGGCTTGGCATGCTCTTGGCAAAAGAAGATGTAACTACAGAAGTTTTTGAAAATGGAGCCTTGGAAGGTAAATCTGTAGGTTATACCAATTCCAGTGACAGGAAAGCAAGGAAAGAATCAAGAAAGCATGAGATTTCAGCTAATGATGCCATACGGGTGGCACTGTCCGTGTATGAATCACTAGGTGAATTGCGCAAACAGGAAGCTGCATATGCTTATTTTCAGCTGGCTTGCTACCAAAGGGATTGTTGTTTGAAATTTTTGGAGTCAGATAAGAAGAATGGCAACTTCTCTAAAGGCGAAAACAGCAATCTTCAACGGGTCAAGCAGTATGCTTCCTTGGCCGAGAGAAACTGGCACAGAGCCATAGATTTTTATGGCCCACAAACGCATCCCACCATGTACCTGACCATTCTCATAGAAAGATCGGCTCTTTCATCAACCCTTTTCGACTGTTTTCACTCAAATGCAGTATGTTCTTCAACTTCTCTACTTATACAAAAATGTTCTTGGACTTCTCTATTTCTGGTCTGCTTAGCACTGTTACTAATATATTGCATTTGTTTTATAGATGCTGGAATCAGCTGTCTCTCGCATGCTTGAAGGACGTTATGTATCCGATAAGGATTCAGACTCTTTCAGAACAGACCATCCTGATACGCATGCAAAATTTTGGAGACAGTTGCAGATGCTTTTGAAGAAAATGTTGGCGGTGACAATTTCAGGAAGTGCAAACAAATCATCGCCAGTCTCTCAACCAAATCCAGTATCCAATAGGTCTGGAGAAGCTGGAAAGCTCAGGGAGCTTTACAAAATGTCTTTGATGTCCACCGACATGAGTGAATTGCATGCTATGCACACATTGTGGACATCATAATCAGAAATTTGACTCTTCAGTTCCTGGTTTTCAATATTGTCCATCTCAAGAATCCCTATGAGTTGGCTCAAGGTAAAAACCTTGGGTTTAGGGATATGCTTTTCCTATGTTTAAGATTAAATCCTGCGCACAAACAATCTCTAGGGGCCATTGGACTGGAAGATTTTTTCCTTGAATTCCTTGAGGATTTTCTCTAGGAGAAAGTTCGCATGGGTTGTACACTTGTACTAAATATAGAGTAGGATGCTCTTTTTTCACTGTCTATATCATATAGGAAAATTTGGGAGATGAAGTTAACAGTACTTGTAGATATTCCTTTAAATCGACAGATTCAGTAGCATATAGAGAAGTCATTTTATTTTTCTTCTTTTTTATTTGAGATTGTTAGTTAATTATTTAATTCAGTCAAGTTTTCCCAAAATTGGCTTTGAAGGTTCAGGGCGCGTATATTTGAAATTTTGAAGAACTAGACATACCGACACGACAAAGTCCTATTTCTTTGTAAACCATGTCAATCATGTGGTGGTGGTGTTGCAATCTTTCTTTCTCCCTTAAAATCTTTCCAAGATGGGGTATTTTAGTTACTGTATGGTTTATCCAAATTTGGGAACTTCGTGTTTGGTGGTAGATACTAGATTGTAAAGTAATACTATACTGAAAGACGCCTTTGCCGGAATGATTTTATTCCTGCAAGGAAACACAATTCACATCAAGATTGGTGGCAATATCACTAAATTAAGCCAGGATCTTGGCCATAGCTTAGGTTTCTTTTCCCGTGTTTTTTTGACATTAGCACTGGAGATCATGGGTCTGCTGCTTTCTGGCGAGAATGGATCAACATGCATCCCGCCATCGGTCTCTCTAGATGCCGATCTTCAAGTCGATGGAAGAACTCTGTCCATATGAGCTGCGCATTGGCCTCACGCGCGACGTATGCCTTGCCGGAGTTTCATGCGCCGTGGCGTCTAGGAGACCTCTTGCCACCACATGGGACACTATCGGGATTAGTAGCGTTGGATCTCCCTGTAGATACCAACCACTCCTCTCCAGCTGAGGCGCATGACCTGCACGCGTCATCACTGCTAATGGTGACCCCTCACCGGTGATTCATTTCAATCATTGGTTGTTTTTCTATGTTCCTACTTTTCCTAATCAAGAATCAAGGAAAACTAGTCGTGACGATTTCTTACAGTCATCTTAGACTAACACGGTGCAGTACAAATCCCTTTACTGCGACTTCCAGCTACAACTTTATAATCTGTTCATCAGACTATATTAAGATCGTCATCAAGCAATCTTCCCTTATGAGAATCAGGTGAGAGTTAATCTTTTGGCTCTAATCACCCTTTTTATTTTCTTGTTTTGTATTATATTGTGTGTTGGCTTTTAGGAAGAATGTAGGGGACTTCCACCCCATTGAACTTGTATATTTTAACAACTAATTTTATCTATATGAATGTCTGTTATTTGTTGAGAGAAAAAAAAAATTGTAGTGATATGGAACCCAAATTTATTACACAAGTAGCCATGCACAAACCTTATCATAACATAAAGATTATTGGATGAAGAGCAATGACTAGCAAAACCTGACAACCCTACCCAACCCAAGATTCTATTGCTCTCACTTATTTAATACGCCACAGACCCAATTCAATTGCTATTTATTGAGGGAAAGTTGTCTGATATATTTGAGAGCTTCCACCAGCTTTTCATGAGGGGGCGTTGCCTCTTTCACCGCAGGTATCTCACGCAGAGCTTTCAGCCAAGAAAATAACAATGGAGTCTTTTCTGTGTCTATAAACTTGAAACCAAGCACTTCTTCCTGAACCTCGTGAGGGCCGAAGCAGCTTACAACCACAATGTCCAGGAGTCCTATGGTCTCGTGGTTAATGGAGGATGGAATCCCCTCTGGAAAAATCTTCTTAATTCCCTCTTCAAACACCTTTAATTTATCAAGCAGTTCCTTGATGACTTCCTGTTGTGCTTCTCCTTCGAATTTGATTACCGAGATGACTTTCTCAAACAACTGCATGGCATGCATCTACAAGCATTAGTTCTTGTAACAGAGTGAAGTTTTACTATAATTTTTCAATGGAAGATTGTGTTAAGATGTATAAATAAATAATAAAATTTATCACTTTAAGTTTTTGGGACAAGTTATGATTTTACATAATATTAGAACGATCTCTTGAATTCGAATCCTAACTCTATATTTTATCTTATTTAATTAAATATTCCACATGTCGGATCATCCATCGAATGAGAGTCTGATCCATACTTGAATGAGAGTATTAAGATATAAAATGAATAATAAAATTTACTTCTTCCTATTAGTTAAAGTTTTTGAGATAAATGATGATTTTACAGATTATGTTCATTTGTTCTTTGAATTGATCAGTTAATTTCGACACAAAATAAAGATGCAAACATGTACGTATGTAAAAAGGGTTGGAATTTAAGGTTGGTAGAATATATATCAATCTGACCTGTTGCTGGACAAAGGTAGCCCAAAAGCGGACTTGTGCTCTTTCATAGGGATCTCTTGGAAAAAGTGGAGGACCATTTGTCCAGGTTTCATCAATATATTCAAGGATGACAGACGACTCAACAATGGGTTTTCCATTATGAACAAGGATGGGAACCTTTTTGTGAACGGGATTGTACTTTAGAAGCTCTTGGGATTTGTTCTTCATGTCTTCTTCCACATAGTCATAAGGAATGCCTTTGATTTTGAGGGCCAATTCCACCCTCTTAACGTAGGAACTAAGCCATAATCCATGCAGCGTGACTTTTGTTTCCTCAGCCATCTCTCTCTCTCTCTCTCTCTGTGCTTAATTTCTCTTGGATATATACTGAAGTCCCAACGCATTTGATCAAGCTTTATATGTAGCATTTGCCGGTAAACTTCAACCATTTGTTTGTCAAACTTTCTTGGGGACAAAGAAAATCAATGAAAATTAAAATACAAGTACTTATTCGTCATGGATTACTTCATATATATATATATATATACACAATAACATATACACAATAACATATATATATATATATGTATACACATCCCTCATGACACACACATATATCCTTTCGCATTTAAAAAGTACTAAATCTTAACTGTCTGTAGTCTTTTGCATTTAAAAAGTACACGTATATCCTTTTGGATTAATTAATTAATCCATGTGAAAGTTGAATTAATGTTCGGGGTTGAACAGATCAGAACCCAATAAGACTATAGACAATAAGGTAGTACTTGCTGAATGCGAAGCTTCAAATCTTGGTGTAGCTCATCTATTTTTTTGCCAATTTATTTTTTTTAAAGTAATGTTACATACAGTTATAAGTTATGTAAGGATCTTAAAAAAAGAGAGATTCATCATTAAAAAATTAATTTTTTATATAAATTTCATATTTATTTACTTCTTTTTAAACAAAATATTATTTCTCATTTCTCATTTTCTTCTCTCATTATTATTCTACTCTCTCTCTCTTAAGACAAGCAAATTTTTCTAGGTAATAATTATGTTAGATTTATTTTATAATAAAAATAACTTCAAAATCTGATGTATCATCAAACCATATCAATTTGTGAGTTATGTGTAATCCCTTTATAACTTAAGTATTTTTTTTTGAAAATGTCCATGTATCACTTAAGAAAAAGAATAATGGCATATGTCCCGAGATCTCAATTCAATTTATTTATTTTATATTTAGTGAGGATTGAGTATTTTTTTAATGTGTTATGAATTTTTTTTAAAAAAAAATTGAAAATATAATATTATTAAAAAAATATTTTATTTTTATGTTAAACATTTATTTAAATATGAAAAATTCTACTTTTACATACGGTGGGTTCTGATTGGGACCCTGCCTAGTTGTAATTTATTTTTTGTTTTATATATATATATATATATTTTTTTATCATGGTTAAATATTTTTTAAAAATTAAAAAAATTCAACACTAATAAAATAAATATTTTTAATCATTATATAAAAAATAATTATAAAAAAATTAATCTTATATTCGAGAATTTCAGTCGAGAGAGTAGAATTACTCTTTAGATGGTAAGTAAAAGGATTCAGATCTACTGTCGGGATACTATGTCGGGACCCATTACATTTTCATTCTGCAAAATTACATGAATAATTGTTTTTTTCCCGTACTCAAATATATAAGAAATTACCTAAAACGCATCGTATTAAAAATAAAATAAAAAACTCTTACTTTTTGTTTTAGAAATGTTTGCATTCTAAAACTTCAATAACCCTTATAAATGCTTGAAGACGTCAACCGTCATGTATTGATGCAGTAGTTTTATTTTATATGTAGATAAATATATATTCCTTTTAGATCAAAACTATTTATAATTATTTATCTTAATTTGAGGATTTCATTATTTATGGTTAAAATAATATTTTTCAAAAATAAATAAATAAACGAGTTCTGCTATCTAAAATTATCTTTATGAATTATTTATTTATTTTACTAATATAATTTTAAATAATTATTTTATAGTAAAATAATAATAAAATCAATCACAATAAAAAAAAACTTGTAAAGAATAGGCGAAATGACAGTGCTACTCTGTTGCTTGAGTAGCACCGCTCAACGTGACTTTTAGTGTAAAATTTAATTTTTAATTTTTTTTTATTCATTTAAAAATATTTTTTAAAAATATTTGTTTTATCCTTGCTCAAGTTTGCTAAAGCTGTGTGTTTAAGTTGCCCAATCTGTATCGACTTGGTGCGTTTGGAATTCACTTTTTGATAACTTCAACTAGTCTCGAAACTTCACTAAAGTTGTCCTTTGTGTCCTGAAGATCTCATTTCATGTCTCACGTTTGCAAACCCTAACTCTTAGCCCTCTTCCTCCCTTGCCAACCCTGAGAGCCATAACAAATCCCTCCAATTAAAGAACCTTGTGCAGGTAGAGATCCTTCAACCTCTAAAGTTGTTCCCAAGTGTTGTTCTCCAAAGTGGTGTCAACCTATTTGATGAGAACTTCCGTAACAACTCTATCACTTTGCCATTTGAGGAGTCTGTCTAAAATAACTTCTGGTGCTGACTGGATCTTTCCATTTCTATCCACTGGAGGAAGTGATAGAAGGAGCGAGATCTGGTTCCCCAACTTTCACTTCAAGTAAAAAATGTGGAAGATTGGATGTATGCGGGTTGTGGAAGGCAGATCAATCTTGTAGGCTACCTTTCCTAAGCATTGTTACACTTGAAAGGGTCCATAAAATTGGGGAGAGTTGAGGTGGTGGCGTGCCGCGGTGGAGCCTTGCCAGTACGACTATAAACAAAAGTATACCCAGTCCCCGATGTTGAAAGTACGTTCTATTCTTTTCTTATCATCATAAAATTTCATCCTTTGTTATGGTGATGCTTTCAAGTTTTGCTTAAGTAATTCACGAATCTGGTCCCTTGTTCGCAGTCGGGTGTCCACTGCATTATTAGCTATAGTACCAAGTATATAAGAACTTAACCCGGTTTGGATTGGGAGATAAGATGAATTGAGATGAATTTAGTTTATTTTTTAATATTATTATTATTTTGGGATTTAAAAAAGTTGAATTGGAATTTGAAAAAAATATATTAGAATTTGAAAAAACTGTATTGAGATTTGTGTTTTGTATGAAAATTTAAAAAAGTGTAATGATGATTTTGAGATTAGTTGAGACGAACTTGTCTTGTCTATGAATCCAAACTGGCCCTTAGCTTTAGAGGAGGGTGGCCATATAATGCCTAAATGGGGAAACCTTGGTCGAAGTATGGTAAGTAAGGGTGGCAATATGCGACACGACACGTTAACACGAAACGAACACGACACGATAAAAACGGGTTAATGTTTAGTTTTAATGGGTTTTGGGTCAAATTGTGTCAACCCGTTAAGACACGATTTGATAATATGTCATAACAGGTTTGGTCAAACCTATTATGACCCGTTAAGACATGTTAAGAAATTTGAATTTACTTTTATACTCTTGGCCTAAATTTTAAAAAGCCTAATTTAAAATTAGTTTTATACTCTTAGACACTTAGTTATCCCATTTAAGTACTTATTAAAAAATCATTAACGAGTTAACTCATTTTTATTTAATATGTTTGAGTTATAATTTTAATATTTTACAATGTGTGGATTATATTTGTGTGTTTATCATATTTTATAGTATACTACTTATTGAATTATAATTTTAAGATTGTAATTTATAATTAATTTTTTATATTTTATAACTATTGTTTAAGTTTTAATATTTGTATAAAATCAGTTAGGTTAAACTTAAACGAGTCACTAATGAGTTTGCGGGTTGAAACGTGTCAGATCGTATTGTGTCGTGTCATATCGTGTCATATAGTGTCAAAGGTCTTAACGGGTATTAACGAGTCGTGTTGTGTCAACCCGTTATCTTAACGGGTCGCGTTAAGGTTGAAGTTTTTGACACGAAATTATTAACAGGTCGTGTTCGTGTTGACCTTTTAAGCATTATGTATATGCCTTGACACGACATGAATACGATCCGTTAACACGTTTTGACGCCCATAATGGTAAGAGAAGTTATATCACCACTCGACCAGTTGTAGTTAGTGCACCCAATCCCTAGGTTTAGCTCCTGCATAGCAGCGTATGTAACCATCCAAGGTCTTGTTAATTGCCTTGGTCTGACCATTAGGACCATCGGTTTGGAGATAGTTGGCTGAGATATAATGCAAAGAAGAACCTTGTAACTCGAAGAGAGTCTTCCAAAATTTGTTTAAGAAATTGGGTCTCTATCACATAGAAGCACCTTAGGAAAATCATGTAGTTTAAACACTTCTCTGAGAAAGAAGTTGGCCACATTAGCTACTATATAGGGGTGTGCCAAGCGTAAAAAATGGCTATATTTTGTTAAACAATTCACAATCACCAAAATTACATTTACTCCCTTGGACTTAGACAGTCCTTCAATGAAATCAAGAGAGAACTCTTCTCAAACTTGAGTTGGAATCAGAAAAGGCTGGAGGAGTCTAGGAGGCAAAATAGTTTCTTAAATATTCTTGTGACACACATAACATTCCCGACCCACTTTCTTGATGTCCCGCTTCATACCATGCCAATAAATTCTCATTTTGCTCTATGGTATGTTTTTAAATAACCACGGTGGCCATATTATGAATTTGAGTGAATAAAATTTAGTACCTTAATCTTGAAGGAAGAATGAGGATCAATGATCAGCCTATCCTTTTTTAAGGGTAACCCTTGCCTCAACACATAACCTTTGGGCCTTTGCTGCCTACTGATAAGCTATTGAATGATTGTCTAAAGTACAAGTGCTACTTATAAGATTTTATTCTTATAAGTAGAAAGGGTTAGAGTTTTGCCCTTCAAGGTCTTGCTTAAGAAGGCAATAGGCTTTTCCTCCTGCATTAACACAATCCTGAAACCACATCCACTTGCATCGCACTCAATAGTGAATGTTTTAGTAAAATCAGGCAATCATAAAATTAGTGGGTTAGAAACTGCAGCCTTAAGTGCCCGAAATGATCTAGTAGCCTCCTCACTCCAAGTGAAGCCATCCTTCCTTATAAGAGCTCTAAGTAGGGGGATGCGATGAGGCCATAACCCCGTATAAACTTTTTATAGTAGTCCGTCAAACCAAGAAAGCTTCTCAGAGCCTTTATAGTTGCTAATCAATCATTGTTGCCACCTTTTTTGGATTCGTTTTAACACCTTGCCACAATACAATGTGTCTCAAATAATACACTTCAAAAATGCCAAATTGACACTTAGAGAGTTTAGCAAATAAATAGTTGGAATGGTGTAATCAAGACCTATTTAAGATGCTCAATACGTTGGTCTATATTGATGCTATACACTAGGATGTTGTCGAAGAAAACGAACATGAATCTTTATAAAAATGCCTTACAAATAAAGTTTGTGAGCCCCTGAAAAGTATAGGTGCATTGGAAAGCCTAAATGGCATTATCAAAAATTCATAGTAGCTCTTATGAGTGCAGAAGGCCATTTTAGGTACATCTTCATCCACAACTTGGATTTGATGATATCTGAATAGGATCGAGCTTAGAAAACATTGTTGCCCTATAGAGTTCATCTAGTAACTCATCTATCATAGGGATGGAAAAATTGTTCTTAACCATTTCTTGATTTAAGGCCCAATAATGGAAGCATAAGCACCAACTTCCCATCAGCTTTACATACCAAATTACCAATAAAACTTGAGACGAAAAAGGGTTGAAACTAGATCAGATGACAGCAGTTTTAAGGAGATCAGCCACGATTTTCTTTATTTAAGCCTTTTGATAATATGGACATCGATAATGCCATGTAGAAATAGGATTGGTTCCATCCTCAAGTACAATCCTATGATCATGGGTCCTCACAGGAGACAACCTAGTTGGTTCCTCAAAAACATGTTCAAATTCGGCTAGAAGTCTTTTTAAGGTAGGGGACTGCACCTCAGATACTATAGTTGAATGGTCTTGTAACTGTAATAATAAGTCATTCCCCTTAGAAAAGGATTACAAAAATAGCTTATGGAAGTCACTAATTAAGGTGTTCCTAGGTTTCAAACCATGTAATGTCACTGGTTTACTCTCCCACGTAAATTACATTTTTCGAGCAGGAAAGTTCAAATAATGGTATCTAAAGATTCCAACCATTCAAACCCTAAAACAATGTCATAACTAGCCAATGGCAACACAAAATAAAAAGGCTTAAAACAAATCCCTTAGATCTTTGTGGGCACTGTTGTACATGAGCCCAAGGTCTTAACAACCTCTACATTTTCCACTTGCACATTTGATTGTATATCCCTTTCTACATTCAACTAAGATTTCTTAAAGATAGAGGGATCCAGGAAGTTGTGTGTGCTTCCTGTATCCACTAAAATAAGGACAGAAACAACACCAATATAGCTATGCATTCTCATAGTTTTGGGACTAGGGGTACTTGTTAAGGCATGGAATGAGATGACTGGTCCTTCAACTTGATCTGTGGTAGCAATTGGTTCTACCATGTCAGTAGAGTCATAGAAGACTTCCACTTATTTTTCTTTAAGGCTCAATTCCACAGCTTGAATTAAATAGACCTTGGGTGTCTTACACACATGATTAGGATTCCATATATTGTCACAATGAAAACATAATCTCTTCTTTTATTTGTCATCCCATTGAGTAGAATAAACTTTTTTTTTTTCTAAAGGGAGTGTTTCTTGGGTTATGTGGGAGGGTGGAGGTGGGAGAAGACCACTGACTTCTAGTGGTATTTGGAAAAGAGTTTCTAGCAGCCCATGGTTTAGCACTTTGCTTAGTACTAACCAAAAACTCTTCTTGTATTTTTGCAAGGTCGTAGGCAGTAATAAGGTTTACTGGATTAAGCAACCAAAAAGGAAGGTGGATCTCATCCTTAAGTCCATTAAGGAAACAACTCAATTTGTAGCTATCCGCAAGGTTTTTAAGTCGGTTTGAGATAGTCTCAAACTAAGTTTTGTACAAATCAACTGTGGAAGATTACTTGAGCCGTGTTAGAGCCTCCATGGGGTCGTCATTTGTTGTGGGGCTAAAGCCTATTTGGAGAGCATCTGTGAAAGAGTCCCAAGAAGTGAACTGCCCAGTGTCGATAGCATCTTGGTACCATGTGAGGGCCTCCCCCTCCATGTGATAGGAAGCCATTAAAAGCTTCTATGCAAGGGATGTTTGGAAGTAATCAAAGTAGTGATTTATCTTGAATATCCAATGAGTTGGGTTTGTCCCCCCAGAAATGAGGAAAATCTAGCTTGATTCCTCTATGACCTTGCCACTGGAGTGGTAGTTCTGGTTCGGGTTCATGTTGCGGTTCAAGTTCAGGTTGGGGTCTCTTTTCATGCTCATCACAATCCCTCTCCTGGTTAGCCAACACTGTCTGAATCATGCCATTCATTTGAGCCATCTACTGTTGCAACTCCTAGATAGCTTGATCATGCTGGATGAGCATTTCATTTTGTTGTTGCTTTGTTTTGATGTTTTCAATCATTGTAGGACCGAAAGACTCTAGATACCACTTGTAATGTACCTCTAGTTTCTATATGAATTTTTTGGGTACAGAAATAATGGATGGGTGGGTGTGTAATCAAATATGCAGCAGAATTGCTTGTAAAAATGACAAACAGATTGCTGAAATATTCATTGATATTAGGATTCTTAGTGGGAATCCATTAACCTCCAAAGTTACTTCAAGATGAAAATACTCAAGTCTGAAAAATGATTCTTCCGAAACCACTACTAGTATCCACGTAGGGATGACACAAAAAAGTAATAAGAAATGAACACATGTCTTGACACATAATATAATTGAAAGTAAAGACAAAATAACGCCTACTGGAATCCAAAATGAAATAAGCATAATAACATAAAACGGTAAGCTTCATATCCATTGGTTCCACGGTGCGTTTAACTCTATTGAGTCAGTGCATCTCAACTTTGCTGAAGTTGTGCATTTAAGTTGTCCAAGCCATATCGAACCGGTGCATTTTGAGTTCACCCTTTGATAACTTCAACTAGCATTGAAGCTTCACTTCAGATGTCCCTTGTGTCCCAGAGATCCCAGTTCACATCTCATGTATGCAAACTCTAGCTCTTAGCCCCCTTCTCCCTTGCCAATTTCGAGAGCCATAACACCAAGTCTTAGAAAATACAAAGACCAAAATAAGAGGCTGGAACCTTGGGCCATAATTGTTCCATTAACCTACCCATTTTGGTACTTCCATCCTAGTTGCAATCCACAGATAGAGAGCAATAGTCCAATTCTTATGACTCAATTTTAGATCTATACTTTCCAAAATTAACATAATAATACAATTTGACTCATTTTTTGTGTTTGCTAATCCTGTTATGATGATTTCATTATTACTTATAATGCAGTCAAATACTAGGATACGCATCAAGGCTATCAAGACTCTCCAGCTGTTACACTTGAATCATGGGGTTTCTTGGCAAGTACAATATTGAGGATTGACATCTGAATGCTTTTGTGAAGGTTTTGTTCTCTGATTTTATGTAATTTCCTCTGTAGGGAACTAACTCTAGCAATGGATTATAGAAGTTACTTTGTGCCAAAATGAATTGCTCAATCAGAATTCATTGTGAAAATCCTGTTTGATGCATTGTTTTTTGTTTTATAATCATTTCCTATATCATTCATTATTTTCCATTTTTTATTTATGCCATAGGCCTTTTGTAAATTGAAATGCAAAGCAGGGATGACCAAGATTTCCATCTACACTGTCAACTATGAAGCCAAGAGTGTCCCACAGTGGCGACATTGAACAAAGCATGGACCAAGATCCATGATGTTAAGTTGAGATGATTTGTGAATAATAGTAAAATTTTTAGTTGAAATAAAATAGTTTGTAAATGTTAAACTCATGTCGAGCATCTCAATGCGCGAGCCTTGTTAAAAAAAGAGGTAGATGCTAGAATCTCAACTCCAGACCCCTCTATTGATTTTGGTTTGGCTTCTGAATTTATTGCTTTTGTCCAACTTTCCTCGGTGACTTGCACTTTAATAGTCAATTTAATATTGAGAAAGTGATTCCCAAAGTTTTTAGTGGGACAATTTCGCTTCACTTTCAAATGTTTCTGCACTTGGTATTCTGCCTGATTACATTTGACAGTGCTTACACCGACTAACCGTGAACTGTAGTATTTTGTTACTGAAACAAAAGTCAACGATACAGGGCCATTTCAATTCCCAAATTACATGCGCTTAATAAGCACTAGAAGAACAGTTTACACACATCTTTCCCAACGCTAAATGATTCCATAATAACTAATCCAGTGGGAAAAAACTGAACTTTTTGGTGCCTATACCAAATTCCCTTTTCATTTAACATTTTTTTACTTTGGATATCAAGGTATTGCCCTAATCATCCTATTTCATTGTTAGAGTTCACAATATAATCTAAATGCTAACCAAATGCGTTAGACAAGAAGATGGGAGGGGCCCACCAACATTCTCAGGTTAGCTTCCTCTTCAAACTTGAATCGAAGAATGGGAGGAGACCTTGTCAAGAGAACTTCACTCATAGATTTTCTTCCTTTTCAGAAGAGTGGGACAAATGGAGATGAAACCAATCAGAAATAGAACAGACAGGGTTTTGAAATCATAAAGATCCTTGACTGACTTGAGATCCCCAAGAGCTAGGCCAGCCTATATAAAAATGAGCAGCAAAAGTAAGGTAATTGATAAAATGACAAATAAAAAACACAATTTTATTAATTAGTTTAATGACAAAGTATTGATTATATGTACACAACAATTTAATCTACGGGAAGAACTAAAAAAATATATACAGATCTACTAAGCCCTTAGCAATGGATAGAAATACCAAGAGATAAGATCAATTATAAAATTTCAAAAAAAGGTCAATAAAAAAAACCATAGCAATACAACGATGCATCAAAAGAGAAGAAAAAGACTGACAACAGAATGTAGGAAAAAACTTCAGATTACAAGTATATTTCATCCCTTCCTTGATGTGGGAAGGATGCAGGGAGCACGAAAAGCAAAAGGAAAATTTCAACTGAATGTAATGTCCTCCATTCTGTTCTTAAATGGTTATCCCCTATGTATAAGGTTCGAGTTCAAAGATGAGGTTCTGGTTGGGGAAAAAAATCCAGCCACTTTGGCTCCTGTATATGTCCTATATTCTTGGCTTCGCCTATTATCAATAAAATTCTTATCTACTGATAAAAAAAGATCCAGCCACTTCGGCACGTGGTTCTATTTGTCGGAGTTGAGGCAAAGATAGATCGAGAATAATGAACAATGAAAAGGAATGTTCTTAGCTACCCTAATTCCAGGTTTACATATTCAGCACTTATGTTCGGCAGCAAATGGTCCACTAAAAGACTTCTTAATCAGAACTTCAGTATAAACTTAAAGGGACATCCCCAATGGCATAAATTTAAAGAGGTGCCTCACAATGGAGAAGTCTAGGCCCACATATGTATAAAAAGCACCCTCCCAACTCTAGACAATGGGTATAAAACAAAAATAGAGAACTCTCCATGCCACTACCAAATCATGCCTATTTCTCTAAAGCTCTAAAAATATAGCTTAATCGTGAGATGCAGCAAAGGTGTTCTTATGAGTTCATAAAGGGGAGCCGTTTTCTGTGTTCTTTAAATCTAACCATTATGTCCAGCATTGCATGACTGTAATACCAACCAGAAAGAAGCAAATAACATGAAGGAAAAAATTAATCAATATAAAGGCAACAGTAAAAAGTTCACATACATTTAATTATGAGAAGGAAATAACATGTGCCATCCCAAATAATAACTTTGATCTAAGAGGGGGAAGAAGGGGACTTACTCTAACTATGACATAGGATGCCGGAATAAGACCAATCAAAGTAGCCAGAAAGAAAACATGAAATGGTATATCGACAATCGGAGATGCCAAATTGATGAAAAGGTTGGGCAATGTTGGCGTTATCCTCAGAAATAGCATGTAATTCAGCAGCTTGTCTCTACGCTTAGCTATCTGATTCCATGAAAGTTCAGGTTAATGGTAATTTTACAATAGGAAAAATTAACTTATCACAAACAAAAAAAAACCACAAGAAGATATACCTCTGATTGGAAGAATCTCAACCTTTCATTCCACAACCAACTAACAATAGGCTTGCCAATTAACTTGGACAAAAAGAAGCAGCACGATGCTCCAGCTGTAGCATTAAAAACAACTAAGAGAAGACCTCTGATAACACCAAAAAGAGCTCCAGCTAGCAAAGACAGGAAAATTGTTCCAGGAATCATGAATGTTTGCATGAAGATGTATATGGAGCAGTAACCCAGCATGAATTGAGCCGGGTAATCCTTAGCATACGATGCCAGATGATCTCTGAAGCAAAATTTGAAATAAGTATAATTCAAGAAATGCATAATGCGGTTAAAACATGAAAGCAAACAAAGACGCCCAAATGATATAGCAAGCCCGTAATACCAAAAGTTGACGTTTACAGACGAATAGAGTACATACAACCATTTTTGGATCATAATGCGGTATATATGAAAGAAATGTAACGAAATTAAATGAATGGAATTTGCATCACAGAAGCCATGATTTCTAGGGGCCAACGCAAAGACTCTTACGTGATGGCAGCGAGTAAAGATGG
Source organism: Platycarya longipes (assembly GCA_036559045.1). NCBI lineage: Eukaryota > Viridiplantae > Streptophyta > Magnoliopsida > Fagales > Juglandaceae > Platycarya > Platycarya longipes. The sequence goes on along the minus strand of CM071796.1, from coordinate 26,287,616 downwards.
TATACATAAATCTACCCATAGGAACCACAGATGGCCAGCTGAGTAGAGATAGTAAACATAAATCTACCCATAGGAACTACCTTTTAGAGATCAACACGATAAACTTCATAATCAAATTCAACTCTGAACCCCAATTTACCACGTAATTAGAAGGCATTGTAATCTAAATTATGAAACAAATGGGGAATCATTTAATGGCGTTCTCGCATTCCCAAAACGGTTCCCAAACAAGAAATTGACCACTAGCGTGCCGCCATATGCACGAGCCCTATCCCACATACGTTGTAACAGGTCATGCAACACATCTCAGCATGTATGTCTATAGAACACGAGTTACCAAAACAAAAACTCGAAGAAAAAGAGAAATTACATGAACATAAAGCTAATATTTTCATAAGAAAAGAGAAATGAAAGAACAAATCGAAAAGGTAACGCACTTGAGCAAACGAAGATCCGAAACGCTGCGGGGCAGCTTGAGTTTGCCGTAGTCTGCGGCGGGCATGGTCAAGTAGATGCAGAAGAGTCCGGTGGAGAAGATAACGAAGATGCCGATGGCGGCGACGAACTCCCAGCGAGACAAGGTGAATCTCTCCGACTTGGGCTTCTTGCCGCTGGGCGAATCGTCCTCTCCGAGACCGCTCTCTTCGTCTCTCGACAGCCGTGCGTTGTCGCCCATCAGATTCCGAGGAGCCGCCATTGAAACTTTCAATGCGTTCCTCCGAATGGGAAGAACTGCACCGCCACCGCAACCACTACCGTAGACCGAGAGGGCTGTGAGGTATTGGCTTTAGAAGGATCGGAGAAACGCATCAAATCGAGATCAACGCTGAAAATTCATGTATAGAATTTACAACTAAAACTCAAAGAACTTTGGGGGAAAAACGCTAATTAATGTTAGTGCTGCGTCTCTGCGCAGGATTGACCGAGAACGAGGAACCGGGAAAGAAAGTTCTATTTTCTTTCTTTTTTTTTTCGTTTTATTGTTGTCGGAGAGCCTCAAAACTAATTAATTATATTTTTCCGTGAACCGGAAAAACCTCCGCACTAAAAAAAAAAAAAAAAAAACAAAACCCTTCCTCGCATAATCAGGCTTTGTTTTTACATAACTTCTTAATTTAATTTATTTTATTTTATTATTATAAGTTTTTAAAATATTAAAATATAAATAATATGAAAATATATATTTTAATAATATATATTTTATTTTTAAATTTTTATCTCAATTCATCTCATCTAATCTCAACTTATATACAAAATCAAACAAGGTTTATTTTTTGAAAAATAAATTTTGAAACTTAAATCTTGTATATTATATTATGTTATATAAATAATATATAATATAAAAACTTTTAGATAAAACTATTCTTTTATTTTGATGCAACGTGGTGATATTGTTTGTCAACTCTTATATTTTTTCTTATTTTTAAAGAACTTAATAAATAATATCAATTCAATTGCCAAAAAAAATGAGAAGGTATCGAAGAGATGTGTATATACTATATAATATTTATCGAACAAAAAAGAAATTCCCTTTCCTTAATTCAAAATTATTGGTTTTTCAATTTATTTTTGATTGCATATTTGAGACTGCGGTAAGTAAGATTTTTAGTTATAGAGCTTAAATAATATTTTATTATTAAAAAGTTATTTAGTGCCTAATAACTATTTGTTTAAAATACTTTTAAATATGTTACATTTATTTGAAAATAATATTAAAATATTTTTTAAGATAAAAATCATATAAAATATTATTTAAAAAGTACTTTGTTCATATTAAAAAATATTTTAATATATAACAATCAAATAATTTAAATTTATCATTTAGAAACTTTTGAAATTATTTACAATTTTTTTACGACTCTATTGTAACTCCAAACAAACTCTAAATTTGACAAGTTTGTCATATTTGGATAGTAAAAATGTTTATGATCTTATCTCATTTTAGCATTATAATATTTTTTTAAATTTTCATATAAATAATTATAAATAATTCAATTTTTTTTTTTAATTTTAAAAAATTAATATTATTAAAAAATATTATTATAATAATATTTTATTCAACTTTTTTTTTTAATCTAAAACATCATATCTCATCTCACTATCTAAATTGCACATTATTGTATATCCTTAACCTCTTTGCCTCCAACTTTAATGACAAGACTACTGTAGAAAGACAAACTCTAATTGGCGACATTACCAAAATTGACTCGACCCCTTATGAGGCAACTTCTACTGGAATTAGAAATGGTTCCCAAATATCTATGGAGGGCGATGGAGGAAGGTCTCCCTCTCACATGCCTTCTTGGTGGGTGAGAGAGATTCTCCTGATTGAGTATATATATCATTAACTGTTTGGATATATAAAATATTTCAATATATCTGTAAATATTAGTAAAATAATTTGAATTAATATACTTTATTTTTTTATTTTTTACTTTTTGAAAGAAAACTTCATTTCATAGTAACCCAAGCAATACAATACTTATCAAATGAAATAAAAGGAAGCTTACAAACAAAAATGAAATAAAAGGAAGAACTTCAACAAATCCCTCCTCCATCCATATAAGCTCATAATTGAAGATATAGCCAACTTTGCAATTGCATGGGCGACCTGATTTCCTTCTCTACTAATGAATGAGAGTAACCAACTTGGATGCCAAAGACAAAATTAACAAGTTTGGTTTATTTTTAGAGATGAGATGAAATGAAATAAAAATTATAAAAAAATAAAATATTGTTATGATATATATTTTTAATATTAATTTTGTTTTAAAATTTAAAAAAGTTATTTTGAGATTTGAAAAAGTTGAATTGTTTGTTTTATTTTATATGTAAATTTAAAAAAATATAATGATGAGTTTAAGATGAGATAAGTGAAATAAAATGATTTATAAAAATAAACCAGACTTTAATATCTTCAATTACTTGCCCTATTTATAAAGAATCTGCTTTAGTAACATTAACAATACCCACTCACTATAAGAAAAATAGATATTTATAATTAATTTATTACAGTCAACAGAATTATTTATGATGAAAATAATATCCAATCGAATCCCAGCTCATGGCACAAGTTGACTGCACTTAACAAAGCATAACTCTCATATCATAAGTGTACAGAAATAACGAAATTCCTTGGAATAGCAAGCACAACCTCGACATCACCCAAAAAGTCTCTGACCACATTCCAATTCTCATCTTCTTTCGATCCTCACTTTATCAAAAGCAACATCAACATTCACCTTAAAGGCTTAAACCATATGATCTATCTAGAGGTCTCCATACATGTCTCTCAGTAACTAGTATCACCCTCTCAGGTGAATTGCAGCTCTTAAGATTAACTAGTTTATAAGCTTCAAGACCCTCTATACCCAATTTAAGAACGATAGCAGGACCTCTAAACTTACTGTCAAAGACCAACTAATATGCGTTATTTGCATTCTGGGAGAGCATTGAGAAATTTTGAATAAAAGTATCATAATTTTAAATATGTATATATAGTTATAATATAATTTTTGAATATGATTCTTATTTTTAGATTTTGAAAAAGAAGTAATATTGTTTTTTTATTTTATTTAGAAGTTTGGGAATATTATAATGATTAGATGATGATTAAATGAAAACAGCTTTAAAATTTTGAAATTATAAAGTATTTATATTTGATTAATATTTTCTAGAAGTAAATATCTGAATATATCTTAAAACACTTGCTGCCCAACGGATACTTATTGGATTTATTAGTTACTGCCTTAAACAACACGTGATGGCTTGAGGGAAGAAAATATAATAATAATGATATTAATAAAAGGATCTCTTCTTATTGGATTTATATTTGAGATGGAGAGGTTCTAAATTTCTATTCTCATTAATTTTCAGTTCAACAAATTCAGAATCTCTGTCTATTAACAATGGGAAAACTTCCATACAATTTTTCTATTTTTATTTTTTAGTTGTATGGGAAAACTTCCATACAATTCCACCATTAAAAAATTTAACTTTTTTTAAGTAAGTCTCATATATATATATATATTTTTTTAAATGACTATATGTCGCTTACAAATTCACAATTGCATCTATCATTTATCTTTTTGGATAATGCTATATATAGTCGTAGAGTTGCAAACGACGTGTAGTCGTTTTAGAAAAAAGTTAATTTTTTTTACGTGGGTTCCATATATATTAATTTTTTTCTAAAATGACTGCACGCTATTTACAACTTCATAACTGCATCTATCATTTTTCTTTAGTTTATTGGTTATGAAGAGGCTGAAAGAATGGGCTTTTGTAGCGGTAGATATTTCTTTTCTGTTAGGTAGATATATAAATTAATCAAGTTGGGCTTTTAAAAATCCATAAATATTAAGCCCGATCATGGTCGAGGACTTGCAAAACATGCCTAGTACTAATTTGACCAACAATAATTCTATTTAAAAAATTTTACACTACATGCTATTTGAGTAATATAATTTAATTTCGAGTTTAACTTTTAAAATCTGAATTTTAAACCAAATTATGTCAAGTGGATAGCATATGGTGTAAATGCTTTCAAATGCTACTAATGCCACCAATATGTTTTATTTCAAGTATACATGGGTAATTAGTAATATTTTGCTTTAATATATGAAAAGTGATATCCTACAAAAGAAATTTATAAATTGATGTGATTTGATATAATACGCTATATTTATTTTACAATAAAAATTTAAGATTTTTATAATATGACTTATTACATCAAACAAAATGAATTTATTTTTATGAATTCCGTTCGTGGTTGAAATATTTCTCTCTATATATACACACAATTCATTCAGTGTTCTTGAGAGAACAACACAAAAAATAGACTGAAGCAATATTTAATAAAAACTTGACTGTTTGGATTAGGCATGTACTACAGTCTAATTTGGTGTGGTTTTCAATCATTTTGGATTATTCCTGTCACCTAAAGGCCTCCAACATATTCTTGGTACCTAAAACCTTGATCTCTCTTAATATTCCTTAAAACTACTTCAAAAACTATACGAAATTCAGAAAAAAAAACATAGAATTTAGAGTAAAACAAATATATGAGTTGTAGAATAACCAAAACTGAAAGTAAAAGTAAAACAACAAATATACTAAATCAATACTTGTATTTTTTTTTCTAAAGAAAATAAACTGCATTTCATTAATAAATGAGCATTACATCCGAACTTGAAATGAAAATTACAAGCCAACTAACGACAATTTGTAACTCTCTAGTACACTTAAAAATTACTAACATAGTCTAGCAATAGCTACAAATCTCTCTAGATCATAGTCTGAGAGACAACCCAACTCTATCTAAGATAAAGTAATCAACAAACCAAACAAACCCTTATAAACAAAAGTCCAAGAGGAAAACACTCTACGAACCAAAGGTCCTAGAGACGTTTTTTTTTTTAATTAAACAAACTAACAAACATAAAATAAAGACAAATGGAAAAATCGAAACACAAAGATCCAGTTTTCAATCTTGGAGGAATCTAAAAAACACACAGGAAAATCACAATTGTGAGAGGAGCGCGGGGTACATGCGCCACCTCTGGAGATGAGCGGATGGGAAGATGCGGAGTGGTTGGTGGCCCTGAGTCCTGCGGCGCCCTGCGTGGCAACCAAAGAAGCCTCCTGAGGGTGGCAATAGGAAAGGAATCTCCCACTTCGGGGAGCGCGTGAAACATGCACTCAGATCGGCACGAATCCTCCTCGGCTGAGAGTTTGGTGCCCTACGAAGATTTGGAGAGGCGCATTTGGCGTTCTGATCATCGGAGGGCTTCGATCTGCTTAAAACTCATTTGGCGCTCCAAATGCTCAAAAGAGCCGGTTGTTCTTGCAAAATACAAAACTAGACAACAAAACAAAAGGAGAAATAAACCAAACAAAATGGGAGGAAGAAGAGGGGTGGGGGGGACATGAATGGACAAAAAAAGTAGATGAAAATGGACGAAAGACCAAACGGAGAAGCAAAAGAAACTAAGCAAAAAAAGGAAGAAAGAAGTGGGGGAGAGGGGAAGGAGAAGAATGAGAAAAATGAGGGAGGGGGGAGGGAGCGAGGAGGAGCTGAAGCTTGAACCCTCCCAGCAACGGTACTTCCTTATCTCCTAGGATTTTTTCTTGAGAGCATTTTTCAGAGTTAGGAGAGAGAGGTGAATGGTAAACTAATATTTGTATTAAGAAAAGAAAGTACCTTATCAGAACTTTATTTCTTAATTTTCCTATTGGGAGGCTAGCTTCATATGGTTTTAAACAGATTTTCTCCTATGTTTCTCTCTGAACTATATATATATACATATATTTAGTTCAAAGTATAAGCATTATTGGCAATCTAAGAGCGCTCTCTCTCGCTCTCTCTAGATTGATGAATTGACAAAAGCAGCAAATACGAAATAGAAACATCATTTTCCCTCTGCACTATATATATATATACACACATCTACACATATACATATATTTAATTCAAAGAATAAGCATTATTGGCAATCTAAACTCTCTTTCTCTAGACTAATGAATTGACAAAAGCACCAAATATGAAGCAAAAACATAAGTAGGTCCAGTTTGGCTAAAAAAAATTCCTTTAACTAGTCTCAATTTATCTTATTTAATGATCATATATTTTTTTAATGTATATATAAAATATAATAAAAATATAATTTCTCTAATCCTAGAACAATAATAATATTAACAAATAATATTTTATTTAATTTTAATTTCATCTCAATTCATTATTCAAACTTCTCTATATCTTAAATCTTCTTCAAATTTATATATGCTTTAGATCTTAAATTCTTAAAAGTTATGGTTAGGGGTGTAAATCGATCCGATTAGAGACGAAACTAAGATTTAGTGTTTGAAAGGATAATTGACAAAGTATATGGTATGTATGAGTACAAGTAATATGTATTTTTTGCACGTGATTATATATATAAAAAAATAATCATACGTTATAAAATTGTGTTCAAAAAATATATGTTTATAAATATAAGAACTCCGCCTTGGAAAGGGTGGAATCGTATTTACGTATCTTTTCTTTTTCGAAAATAGTTTTAGAAAATATGATGATTTCATTCGTTTTAAAAACTTTCAGTTCATACTCAGGGTGCAAGACTCCACGTCATAAAATAAAATATACATTTTACAAAAAAAGAGATTTACAACAAAAAACATTTGATTTAAAAAATAAGAGGCCCGACGTACATTTTTTCTTCATGCCTAGACTGTCATGCTCTTTCTTTTAGATTGTCTCCTTTGTTATGCGTAATTCTGTAAAGGGGAAGGGCACACATAAAAACTAAAATGAGTCGAATACTCAGTACGTATTATTTCATACAATTTAAAATATAACAACGTAGGTTTTCAGTCATGCAATTATCACTCATACATACGAACATACATACAAGACAATATGTACATTCTTTTTTATAACTATAACCCTATAATGCCTTCATTTCTTAAGGATCTTGAAGATCTTTCTTATTCTTAACAATTTCTTTAAGTCATTAACAGACAAGCAATCATTAAACAGACAAGCAATTAATGACCAAGCAAGCACAACAATTATACCAAGCGGTTATCAAACAAGCAAATCATTAACAAACAATCAAACACAACAACCAATAACTGCAAACAATTAATAAACAACTAGTAAATAATCGTTCATTCATATTATACATGTCATGATATTCATTCTTATTCTTTTCACTTTTTTTGGACCATTGCACACTGTTACGTCCTGTGTGCTGGGATTAGCGGATCTTCCTTTGGACCATGAGTCTTCATTTGGACCCTGATTCCATTTGGTCCACAATACTGAGTGCACTACCAGCGCTATGTCCTAGCATTGCAATCTACCCTATCCTTTTACTTTCATTTCCTTTCTTTTGTTTCTTTCATTTCATTTGTTCATTAATGGCCCTTACGTAGTTTTATATAACATGACATTAATTTGTTTTCTTTTCTTGTCTTTCTTCTCTTCTATTTCCTTTCTTTTCTTTTTTTAGTCAATTCGTTTATAGAAAACATCTTTCACAAAGCGTACCCATGAATTGAACGCATACGTGTGAACTTACACATCTTCGGGACATAGGGTCATTTTATAGGGACATCGCATAAGGTCATCGCATAACATCAGTTCTTGTCATCCTCCCATAAAATCATAAGACAGAAATATCAAATTTTTACTTTATTTTTGAGAGAATGTATCCAATAGTTACTACGTATGGGCATCCAATCACAAATATATAAATACGTACTTGGGGTTCGATGAAAGGGGCTACCAAGAAGGGACATTATGTAGCATTTTCAGTTTTATTTTCTTTCTTTATTATTCTTTGGTAAGCTCTAGAGGTGTATAAACATAATACTTACCTGGTCTCCATGCTATTCGCATACCATGCAGTCTAGTCACATGTACGTCACATAACAATCAGCCTACATGCATACACATAATTAGTATCAATATCTATCTAACACACAAGCAATTAAACTAGAAAGAATCTACACTTCACTTAGGATACTATCCTGTTATCCTTATGTTTTGGGTCTTCACTTACTATAAACCCATTGGGGACTCATTTACAGACACTAAAACACTTCCCATCTATTCATGGGCTCTCACATGACTCTTACTATATTTCACCTTTGAGATCAACTTACAGACAATACCTATTCCAAATTAAACGTCCGACCTTGGGTGCTTACCCACTAAATTGAAACCCATGATTCACCCTAGGGTTAAGACACTAGGATCTATATCTCGATTTTTCGATTAACCTCATCTTGATGCATGACTTAGGCTGACCAAGTCACGTATCCCAATATTATACGGTACACACGACACTACCGTATTCAGGCTTATGCCTCATCATTATCATCATCCTCATCCATGCATACTATGTGACTTTATACAAGTTTTAGGGCTTAACATTGCATACCCTTACTCAAGACAGATTATCCATTATATATGGTAACTCCGTCCAATATACGTATCTCACCAGACACACATGTACCTTACCTCCTCATCACCTATAATCAACATACAATACCTTGATCACCTGCTTTTGCAAACAAGTACTATATATCGATAGCAGCCTTTTCTATACCGGTTGATAGGACTTTTCTATTTCTCGGTATTTTATGAGTTTATCCCAACATTTGACACGACAAACTCCATCTCAATATACCTCCGTCGCGTCACATAGTTCAAGACTACTATCGAATTATCCTATCATCCACCACTTCACATGGCATTATGCCACGTGACTGCTGCACCAACTTCTAATTCAACATGAGCACATTTCTTCATGTACTCTTGTTATATCATGACACCTTGTCACATTCTCATTTCTTCATTGCTACGCGTCTTTGTCGCTTCACACGTATTCTGAGACATAACATGACTATATAGTGACACTCATCACTAGGATTACTGATCACATCATAACTACTCTGTAATACTGTTCCATAGTTCTCAACACTGCATGAGCTCTACGTTTCTCAATCACGCAAGCATCCATCTTCTTGACACATCTTACAATGCATCACGACTGCATCACATGGAGTATACCTTATGCGTACCCTATTCCATCTATTTTACACCACGTAGAGTACACTCCACATATATTCTCTCCACAGTACCTTACGTCACATCCCGTATAATATACGCTATACGGTGCATCGCATTATCCCGTGGAGTACACTTCATGTGTACTCCCTATAAACACACTGCTTCACATCACCATATGGTGCACACCACACAGTGCATCGCTCCACCATGCGGAGTATACTTCACGTGCACTCCCCTCATAACACCTGACACGTGCACTCCCGTACTTTATAGCACAGACTCACAATCCATAACACTATTTCACAACACAGCTAGCCAATTACACAACTACACCCAACACTTCAGTACATAGCCACAACTACCACAATACAATCAATCAACTTTCCATCACAACTATATAGCAAACTCCACCATACTAACAACACAGTCCATAAATCAATCAACTAACATAAATTCAAGAAAGAGAGGGTTATACCATTATAGTGTGAACTTGTACGTTGCTCGCTTCTTGGCACGACTAGTGACATCGAAAACTATTAACTTAAGTGGTAACCGCTTCATCGCGGTCAGTGTCGTGACCTCGGAATAAGAATATCTCAGGATCCAAATCTAGAGTTTTGGTTACTATGACGCCCCCAACCTCCGCTTGGGATAAAATGAAGAATTAGAGCGTCGAGACATGTAACACAAGGTTATATACTCCCATACATGATAATTAATATGTAATGCATCCTATAAGTGCAACTAGCAGAATATAATATTTGCAGCAGATTAAGGGTGATAAAATGAAATTTATGCCAGGATAATTAAAAACATCACAATTCATTAATAACCACCATAAGTTCAAACTATACAGTAGCATAATCTCAGTACAGCTAATCATCTTAAAACAAAAGTTTTCAAAGCTAGATCAATTGCCTCATGTGTTCTAGAGCATGAAGGGTTGTTGCTTAAAATATTAGGATAACGCCCAGTCTTTTCTTGAGGTCTGGCTTGCCTTTAATGTTGGATCCACTACTCCACCCAGTCCATCCTGCTCGAGTCCTAATACAACTTCTATCATCTCGAGTGGAATGACAGTGGGTCCACAAGGGATGAGATTTACTTGAATCCTCAGTAAGTTAAATAACCAATGTGCACAAAGATAAATTATGTATGATGAATGATAAATATGGAATGCATGCAAAGCGAAAAAATCAGTATATGTCTCATATCCAGATTCCTCAATATTTTCATAAAAATTGAGACACATTTTCTTATAAAGAATATTTTTTTCATTTTATTGGTAAAAATAAGCATGATGTTTCATCATTATTAGCAATTCATACTTAATCGCAACATCATAACATGTGGTATCGTTACAATTCCCCTCATGCACTATGAGTACCTACTGGTGATCGTAGTATAACTCACGTTGAAACTACGTTGTCTGCAAACTCATTCTCAATGCATTGATAATAATACAACATCATAACATTATAACAAGTACACCCACCAACTTTAGGTGTCATAACATTTGACTTCGCTTTGGCGTTGTTTAAAAAAAACCCATTTGAAGCCTGTTGACTGTTCTTCTTTAATTTAGGGATTACCACTCCAGAGTGGACAGAAGAGTTATACTAGGATAATTCTCCATCCTAGCTTTTGGGGTCATGACAAAAATTATTTTCATGCCATGTAAAAAAAAATGTATTTCATGACATGCGGGTATGTAAGAAGTTTTCATGCGAAAATGAAATTTGTAGATGCAAGATGTTAAAATGGTAAAAATATCATATATCATGCAAGTATGCACTCAATGTATCATATAACATGATATTTAATGCTCAAAATGATAATTATAATATGAATGTAGCATTTATCAATAAATCATAAATAATTTATCAAGGTATACGTTAGATATCAACTTACAAACTTCCTAAGTTTGAAGGATCATAGCGACTGTAATAAGATTCATGCTAAGTTAGGATTTGCACCACTACGGAAGAAGTTCTTAAAGAAAAGGCTTCAAGACAATGGCCCTATATTTGTACTATTTGCAAACAATCCTCAAATTTAACTAAACTTTATAGACCTCATATTTTTCATAGTCTAAAATAATCTATACCATTGGATTTGTAAAATTTAAAATGGAACTAGGTAAAACATATTCAACCCATGGCATGCACTCTAGTTGATGCCTAAGTGTGTTTTCAACTATTGATCTATGTGAATGCATGCTTATGCCATTTTATTCAATCACAAATATCTACTAAGGTCATCAATGTCATGGTTTAAACAATTTAATTGGTGAAGAAGTTCATCCCAATACTTAACCATTGCTAAGGATTTTAATTTTCATTCATCTTTCATTAATCAAGTATGATGCCTTCACCTAAATTATAGAGGCATGCTTTCTAAATTCACCCAAAATATTCATTTTCATTCTTATACCAATCATAGGGCTTTCTATATGTCTAACGATCAATCCTAGGTGAATAAATTAAACCTTTATGCCTTAATCATAGCTTAATTAAAAACCATGCATGCTTGATGATCAATACAAGGTAGAATTAAAATTTATCATGAAATACTTCTAATATCAAGGTAAAACATTCCATGATCATCCTAAGACATTAATAAATCATACCATGAAGTGCTAAGACATGTCATGGCTGAAATTTCTACTAAAAATAATTTAGACTCTTAAACCATTCTTAATGAACCTGATTTTGATTCAAGAATGGTAACCTTATCTAAATTTAATCTAACATAAGAAAACAAGACTTGACCTGAAAAATAAGATATAGGAAAAGAAAACTCACAAATTTCTTGGACCAAACAAGCTTCCAACACAAGAACACTAAAGAACTCTAAAAAACTTCACTCAATTTCAGTCTATTGCTCACTAAGGAGGAGAAATGCTCTCAAGACTCAAGATAAGACTTGGAGGAGAGGTGTGGATGAAATGAGGGAGTGAGGGGGCTTTTATAGGCAGCAATGAGGGAGGGATGTTGGCCTTAGCCCTTGGGAATTGGTTGGTTTGGAATCTTGGATGGTGGTGTAAGAAGCTGAAATTTTTTAGATTGCCTTCATTATCTTGTGTCACCTTGTGTAGGGGAAATAGTGATCTAATCTTGCCATGACTTCATCAATTCAGGTACTACATTGAGCCTAAAGATAGCTGGTCTGGTCCTGGTGCAAAAGAAAAAGAGAAGAAGATACAAAACATCATATACAAGCAAATGGGTTCAATGGTGGTTTTCCTTGGGCTAATTTCGGTTTTGGTTTTCATTAGCTGAAAAGAATGAGTTCAAAGCTCATTATGACCATGAGAAACTCTTGAGAATTAGGTGGTTAAGTAGATGGTGTGAGGTGGTGGCTCAACCAAGGGAAAGTGGGAGGTTGGAACTCAACCAACTTGGTTTCCATCCAACTAGCACCCAAAATGCAATTGGTTTTGCTGATTTGGTTTGGTTCTTGAAACTAAATTCATCCAAAGCTTAGTTTGGGTTTAAAGGGATCTCATGAGGTGTTTAAGGACCATAGTAACCTTGAGAAAAAGACACAAAAATATTGGGCTTAAGGGCAAAACAATGTGATGCATACAAAGTGCATATATGTGTGCCGATTGGTATAGTTTGGGGTCTAGTATGTCATTTCCCTTAATGACATGTGTGACAAATTATATATGGTTCTAATATGACCTAAGAATGAGGTATTTAAATATTTTAATAAGAAAAACTCAGATTAAAAAGTCTATAAAGATTAAGAAAGAAAATTAAGCTTAACATAAAGTTTAAAGATCACTAATTATGGGTAGATTGATTAAAGGTCTCAACCAATTTTTTTAAAACTTAATTTGAGTATTTAGGGTATGCCATGGGCTTAAGGAAACTCATGGTATGGTGTAGTGGACTTCAAATTGAAGAGTGCAGAGAATAAAGATAAAGGCTTTAGGCCTTATTGGATTTAAAATGAGCCTAGGTATGAGTGGGAGCTTTATGGACTTTAGATGTGGTTTGATGGGAGACCTTATTTTCATATTTTGAGAGAATATAGGAGGCCTCAAGTTCCACAAAGATGGGGCTAGAAAAGCTTATATTGATCTAATTAGATCATGGGTCAAATCTACACTAAGTTAGGCCCAAAATACATTCTTCTTCAAATTTGGGCCAACCTTGAGCCTATCAAGACTTGCATTCCTAAATAGACTTGGTCTAATGCTTCAAAAGCTTGGCTTATTTACATTTTAAAGTTATAAGGGTCTTACTAAGATTACTAATGGGCATGCTCCATTAACCCTCTAAACTTAATAAACAATGACTCTAAATGTCATGCTTTTAATATATTTAACTATTCTAAATTAATAGAGTAAAAGAAAAAGAATATATATAAATGCAAAAAATCATAAACTTAATTTGAGGATACTTAGGGACTAACCTTAATGATTAATTAGGATGGATGTTACAGTTACTAGAACTGGGTCATGCAAGGGTGGTTAATATGATGGAAAGTTTTTTGGTAGCGGTCGAAGGATCGTTGTGGCTAACACTGCATATTATGACGTATAATCGCGTAAAATAGCGATTTGAGTTAGGGTGCTCGGTTCGTCATGGAAAGTTAGGGGAAGACTCATCGGAGGAAGGGGAATCTCATGGTGATGGAGGTGATGCGGTACAACCACCAGAGGGTGGCAGATCTAACTTCAAAAGTAGAGAAATTTATTTTTGGATCTAAACTTGTATGAAGAAGGTGGGGCCATGACTGGAGGAGTGGAGCTAGGGGAGGTTGTTGACACTAGGGGGAGCTTTTGGTGGCGGCGATGATAACGCCCTTGTGGCGCTGTGCCGGCGTTGGGTTGTTAAACTCGTGCATAGCCCATGAGAGATACATTTCGGGTAAAAGAGAGATGGGGCTGCCGATGGTAGCTGGAGGGTTGCCAACGGATGGGGAAGTCGTTAGTGGTGGTGCGGTGGCCATAGGTTGGCTCACGACAGTGCTAGGTGCCGCGCATGGTTGGTTTGAGAATGAGGAAGACCCATTTAGGTTTGGGGTTGCATGCAGGAGGTGGGCTACCGTGAGGTGCACCGACAGTGGGGGATGCTCGCCGGCTTGAGGCGAGTCCAGCAAGAGGGTCGACAGTGGAGGCTTGAAGGAGAAGAAGCCAAAAGGGGAGAGGGTGTCACGCGAGAGAGAAAAAGAGAAAGAGAGTAGAGAGAGAAAGAGAGAGGGAAAATTATTGGGCTTAGGGTTTTCCCTCTTGGAGTATTTCTAGGCCCTACACCTTGGGGTCTTCAAGCGGACAAACGATAGGTTTAAAACACTAATTTAAAAATGTGCAAAATCAACTTAACTTAAAACACTAAGAATAGTCAAGATAGAATATTATTTTAACTTAATTTTAATTTATAAAATAATATTTTTCATCATTAATTAAATGATGAAGTTTTACTAATTATTTTAAAAGACTAAAGTCATATATTTAAATCAAAGATTTAAAACACAATTTAAGTCCCATAATATTTTAAATAATTCAAATCAAGCTAATAAAATGATTTTGTATAATTATAATATTTTGAAACTCTCTAAAATATTATAATTGTATTTTCTTAGACATTAGGCTGGGTCCAATAATACTAGAAATACTTCATATAATATTTTCAAGACATTTAAAATATTCGAGAGCATTAAAACATTAGATGTATTTTAAAATCAACTGTTATCTTTTAAAATACGCTATCGGAATCTGGCACATATATCGAGGCTCGCCCCATTCGTAACAAGAAGGAACAAACTGTCATATCATCTTTTCGAGATTTGCTAAGTATTAGATAAAAGAATGAGCAGGTGTTATAATATATCATCTTGGACAATGCTACATACAGTCCAAAAATTTGGACTCCTTTACAGTCCAAGTAAGAGCAAAACTAGAAAATTTAGTTTGGGGGGGTCAATTTACAAAACAAAATTTAGGGAGAGACATATATTAATTTTTTTATATAATCTATTCCATAAAAATACCTTTCAAAATTTGATTTTTATCAAATTTTAAAAATTTTGGGCCACCAAGCCAAAGGATGGTTCTGCTCCTGAGTTCAAGTAATAAACAAATAGAGAAATATCTATTTTAGAATAAAATTAATTAAAATAACTTTATTTACAAATAAAAAATTTTAAAAATCTGAAAAATTTATTTCATTTAGTCATAAAATTGAAGTGTTTCTATATAGACTGCAATGTAGTCCATATTTGATGGACTGTAAAAAGAATTATTCTATTATCTTATAAGATAATTTTCTTTAGAATTTTTACAATTTGTTAGAGACCATTACAAAAAGATAAGAAAACAAAATATCAACTTAACATTTTTTCTTCGAATTAAGCTCAACGATAATCTTTCATGAAATAAATTTTATTTATTATCATTTTTGAAGCTTGGTAATTTCTTTCTTAATATAAATTAACAAATGATCTGTAAGAAACTCATTTTCTATTCGAGTAGACAATCCAACTTTTATAAAAAAAAATTATTTACATACCAATTTTTTTTTTTTAAAAAATGGGAGGTAAATGATCTTTATATTAAGACATCTTTATATCATCTTTAAAAATTTGGGAGTGCACCCCTAGATCCGGTCTAGGAGGGTGGTGGATCGAGATTTTCATTTCGTCATTTTTTTCTACTATTTAGTATTTACAAATAATTTTATTATTATTCATAAATTTTTCATCTCATATCATTTTTCAAATATCCCCTTAATCTCGTTACTCCTTGAGTTTTGTCGTTTAAAAGTTTGAGCAATATTAGGAACAAGTTCTATATGTATGTTTGATGAAAATGAGCTGCAAAGTAAAACTTTTAAAATGATTAATGATTAATGATTATATACAAGTTTTGTCCAAATGATTAATGATTAAAAAAATTATTATTTTAAAAATCTTTTGTATATATCTTATAAAAAAAACTTGTATATTTTTTTTAATCACTTACTTAATCTTACAAAAGTAAAATTTGTATACTTTAATATTTTAATTTTATTTATTTAATGATTAAGGAAATAATTATTAGTATATTGATATATTTTT
This sequence comes from Platycarya longipes, assembly GCA_036559045.1. Lineage (NCBI taxonomy): Eukaryota > Viridiplantae > Streptophyta > Magnoliopsida > Fagales > Juglandaceae > Platycarya > Platycarya longipes. The sequence goes on along the minus strand of CM071796.1, from coordinate 26,270,971 downwards.
TAAATGTTTTAAAATAATAAGAAAATCAAAAATCAAATGAAAAAAAATAAAAATGAGAATTTACACTAAGTATCAAACTAAGTGGTGCTATTCTGTTGCATGAGGGAGATCGCTCACTTTTAACCCTCTGGCCACACCCTTTACCTTGGCAATACAAAATGACCAAAGATGGTCTTTTACCTAATTAACTTATTCACCTGACGAATGAAGCCCAAACGCTCCCAAAATCAAAGAGGAAAATAAAAGGAATTATATAATTTCTATTCTTCAACTGCTGCCATTTGCTTGACGATCAGATGATTCAAAATGGTGCAACCCATCTTAGCTTCACTCGATGGCAATGACCTCAAACCACGACGACGATGGCGCAAATATGGCAACTTCTTCACTGATAGATTTGGATTTGAAGTTTTTTTGATGGTTTTTGTGGGTTTGAAGTTTCCTGTACATATTTGAGTAAATCTGTAGTCATTTGTGGGGGGTGGTTGTTCTTGGAGGCTGGTGAATGAATTGATCATAAATTGATTAGATAATGTATTTACTGGGTGTATTTTTTTCACTTCTAATTGTCAAAAAGCAATACTTATGTAGAGATGAAGTGAGAAACTCGAGTGGGGGGTTTTTGTGCGGTAGAGTCTTAATATTAAATATTAACAAGGGTTGTAAATAATAATAATAAAATAATAATAAAATCTTGAATAATAATAATAAAATATGTGAAAAATAATAAAATAAATAAATAATAATAGTGAAATATTTTTAAAATACTTTGCCAAACGTAGTTTTAGAGATGAAAGGATAGTTTGAATTAAGAGATGAGAAAAGATAAGATGAGATGAGTTGAAATAAGTTTTGAAAAATTTGAGTTATTTATTATAATTTATATAGATATTTAAAAAATATATAATAATAAATTTAAAATACATTAAAATAAAATAAACTTATTCTTAAATCCAAACCGAACCTCTACAACCAAATTTTTTGTTTTAACTTAAATCAACATAGTGTATACGCTGACCGGTGTGGCCAGAGTGCATATATTATTATTCTAAAATTTTTACCTACCACGCATTTACTTACCAGATATGGCCTAAGCTTCGAAAATCATTCCTTATTTGATTAGTCAATCAATCCATGAGTTAACCTAATCAAATAATCAACTACCAAACCTAGCCCTAGCCGAAACACTCTAGCAACCCAGTTTTGGCAGGGGCCTCGGTCTAGCCTCTAACTAATGCGGGTCCTCCTCCACGCACGTCTCCTCTTGTGACCAAACAGTCTCAAAGGTTTGGTCGGTTTAGGCACTTTCTCTTACTTTCTTGAATTCTTGTGACAATGGGATTAGAGTGTTTAAGGGATAGGTTTGGTTTAGATAGGGAGATGTGGTGGTTTAAGTGGTAGATTATGATAGAAAAGGTTTAAAGGAATGTTTTTTAGGTAGGGCTATGTATTGGGGTCTTTTTGGTAAGGAATATAGGTCATATGGTGTAGTAGGGCTATGGTTTTAGTGGAAGCTAAGGGGAATTTCGAGATTGAGGATTATGTTTAGGATTTTTGTCATTTGGATAAGGTAGTGGATGAATGAGGCTAGGCTAGGGTTGCTAGAGTGACTTTTGATAAGTCCTAAAAAATAGGAATATGGCTTATAGTGTGATGTGGTGGTCGGCAAGGCTAGGGATTGTTGTGGCGGAGTATGTGATGAAGAGGATGAGGGATTTGATTGGTTCAATGCTTGAGTAATGGCCAATCAATTGAGAGATTGATGAGGTGTCTAGATGAGGTGGCAATTGAGGGTTTCAGCTATGGCAAATTGATGATGGCCGAATGAGATAAATCAAGAGAGTTGGTTTGGTTTGAATTTGAAAGATTTTGAATTCAAAGGGGAATTGTAGTGGCGGGTCATGCAAGGGCTGGGGTGGTCGAAATTGGCTATTAGATGGATGATGGATGAAGTGGATTTAGTTGAGAAAATATAAGAGCTGATGGGATTTGAATTTAAATTGATTTGAATTCAAATGGAAAGTTTTGAAGTCAAATGGGAAGTGATGGCCGGTTGTAGTTGTTGGAGATTTGATTTGAATTTTGTTTGAATTTGAATTTGGTTTGGTTGAGAGAAATATGGGAAGTTATGGTGAATAAGGTGACAAGGGATAGTCGGTTATGGAAAGATGGCCTTGGCCGAGTATGATTTGGTTATGGGATGTGATTTTGTTGTGATTTGATTTTATTTGAATTGGAGGGAATGAGTGGCCGGTGATGTAGGGCTTATGTTGGGCGAAATTGAATAAGTTTAGAAAGGAAATAGTTGATTGAATGTGAGAGAAAATAGGAAGAGATATGGTAAGGATGGATAAGATTGATGAGGTGGTTAATGTGGTTCGGTTATCTCTAATGTATGAGTTGGCCGAATAGGTGTTTGTGTAAGATTGTGGTTGATTTGAATTTGAATTAATTTGAATTTAAATTGGTTTGAATTTGAGTTGGTTTGAATTGGTGGGAGGATAAGGATAAAGTGATGTGTCAACTAGGGTTTTATGGCTTATAGGATGAGTTGTTATGGAAATGAGTGGGCGGCTAAGTTAAGGGGTGGGGTGGCCGAGTGAGGTATTTTTGGTAAGTGGATTTTTTGTATTTGACAAGTGGAGCTAGGGTTTGGTTGATTCAGGCTTGGTATGGAATGTAGGATATGGTCTTGATGTGGGAAGTTATGGTAAAATTGATGGGTGATTGAGTGGTCGGTTATGAGAGATATGGTGAGGCATGTATGGCCACTTGGTGGGGCAATTATGGTAAAGGATGGCTAGGGTTGGCCGTGTGGAGATGTTCGGGGAATGAGAAATTTGAAGGAACTCAAGAAACTTGGATGCACATATAAGTAAATGGATGAACACGCCACACTCAATGCACCAATTGGGATTCGGCACACTCAATGTAACATACACACAATCACTTCAATACAAACACTCACTTTCCCCACAATTGATGAATTCGAAATTCACAAGTGATGTGAATTCCAAAACACACCAAGAACACTCACACACAATTCTCAAATTCATAAGTAGTGTGAATTTGACACTTAAACAAGACATTAAAACACTCAATTTTCAAATTCACAAGTGGTGTGAATTTGGCACTCAAAATAAGACACAAACACTCAATCACTCTTTTTGTAATTTTTCAATAATCAAACAAATAGAAAGAACTCCTAATCACTCCAAGAATAAAAGAACACTAAAATAAACAAGAACATTAAAATAGACAAGACACCAAATGAAAGAAATACCTCAACAACTTGATTGATAAATAAGGGATAGATGTGGATCACTGATTCACGAATTGCACGAATGATCCTCTTCCAAAGGGATTCACGAATTGCATATTAGGAAGCCCAAGTGCAAAGTATCGAAAATCCAAACCACACTAGGTGGCCGGCCTAAGCTGCTAAGGAAGCCACTCCACACACAATGTGTCTTCAAAATGTCAAATGATCAAAATGTGAAAAATTAAGAGGCCTAGGGTTCTATTTATAGAGCTTACAAAGTGTAAACTCCCAAAAGGTCCCTAGCAATTATTTAATTAAATAAAATAAGAATAACTAAAGGTAAAAAGATACTCTTGCATGGCCCATGTGGCCGTGGCATGCAAGGGTGGAAACGGGTGGGCTTGGTCACCCATGGCCCATGCCATGGGTATGGCTGGCATGCTTGCTGGCCCGCGCCTCAGGTGGCCTTGGTTGGTCCATGGCAAAGACCTTAGCCATGATCAAGTGTTGGCCATGACTTGCAGCTGTTGTGCGCATAGCTTGATGGTGACTTGAATGGGCCCATGCTTGTCTTAGTTTGTGGGGCTTTGGGCATGGCCCGTGTTGGCTGGCACGCTGGCATGCTAATGGTGTGCGTTGGGCTAGGCGCATGGTGCTGCTGTGTTGCTGGTATGGTTGGGCTGCTAGGCACTGGGCATGCACGTACTGGGTGGCACATGACGGTCATGGTGCGCTGAGGTGTGCGCAGGAGCGTGGGCCTGTCTCGACATGGCCCTAGCGTGCTGCTGGTTAGGCCATGTGGTGCGCGTTGAGGCGTGTGGCACATGGATGATGCAGCGTTGTGCGCAGTGGGGCGCTCTGGTGGGCGTGCAGGTGGGCGCTAAGGTATGGCACGTTGTGGTGTGCACAGGGGTGCGCTCATGAGCGCACGCATGCGGCATGTGCTTGTTGGCCCGCGTGTTGTGCTGTGCGCGGTGGTTAGCCTTGCTGGGGTCCTTGTGTGTGTCAAGGCAGGGGCCAGGACATACATGTAGGCTACTGATGGTATACTAGTGGGCATGCTGGTGCTGCTGGGCGCTGATGGCATGTTGGTGGGCATGTCAGTAGCTGTGTCATGGCGCTGTCAAGGCCTCGTCGTAGCACAGTCAAGGGAGAACAAGAGAGCCACGTCCCAATTGACTCGTGCGTCTCCTCTGAACTTTCTAGGACACACTCAGGATTCTCAAAGGAGCCATCCAATGTTGGGCTTGGCACCACAAGTGGTGCCAACTCAGGTGTCAATGTGTGTCTAGGGCCTTGAACATAGGCGGTTTTTGATGGGGTATTATTATTCCCCCTCTCTTTAAGAAAATCCTTACCCCCAAGGATCTCTTTGGATGAACGTGATGCTAGATAAGCTTTGCTTGCCTTAACCAAGGCAAGCCATTCTTCTCCATGCATACTCCACGTCGCCTCATTAGGCTTGTCTTCCTTAGTGGCCCAAGCGGTCCTTTTTCATTCCTTGCCTTTCCAAGGGGCTTTGGATGCAAGGGTTGAGGCCACTTACTCCCCATGTCCTTAAATTGGGTCTTCATATATTGGTCTGCTCTAGACCTTCGGCTTTCTTCATTGCTTTGGACCATGGCCTTTGTGACTCTCCTTAATTCGATCAAAGTGGCACTAAGTTTGTCAAGAGTGTTGTCAAGCCTCTTGGCATCATAAGTACCACTTTGCATTGTGCTTGGAAAGTCCAACCTTGGGTCTCCCACAATCTTGTGTGGTTGACCCCTACAATCCATTAACTCATGTAGTGCTTCTAGGGTGAGACACTCTAAGTAAAAGATGAGAGTTTTCCAATCGACCCTCTCAATGAAAGCACTAGTTTTGGTAGGGGCCTCGGCTTAGCCCCTAACCAATGCAAGTCCTCGTCCACGCACGTCTCTTCCTATGACCGAATAGTCTCAAAGGTTTGGTCTATTTATATATTTTCTCTTGCTTTCTTGAGTTCTTGTGACAATGAGATTAGGGTGTTTAAGGGATATGTTTGATTTGGATAGGGTGATGTAGTGATCTAAGTGGTAGATTATGATAGAAAATGTTTAAAGGAATGTTTTTTAGGTAGGCTATGTATTGGGGTTCTTTTGGTAAGGAATATGGGTCATATGGTGTAGTAGGGTTAGGGTTTTAGTGGAGGCTAATGGGAATTTTGAGATTGGGGATTATGTTTAGGGTTTTTGTCATTTGGATAAGGTAGTGGATGAATGAGGCTAGGCTAGGGTTGCTAGAGTGGTTTTTGATAAATCCTAAAAAATAGGAATATGGCTTATAGTGTGATGTGGTGGTCGGCAAGGCTAGGGACTATTGTGGCTGAGTATGTGATGAGGAGGATGATGGATTTGATTGGTTCAATGCTTAAATAATGGCCAATCAATTAAGAGATTGATGAGGTGTCTAAATGAGGTGGCAATTGAGGGTTTCGGCTATGGCAAATTGATGATGGCCGAATGAGATAAATCAAGAGAGTTGGTTTGGTTTGAATTTGAAAGATTTTGAATTCACAGGGGAATTGTGGTGGCCAATCATGCAAGGGCTGGGATGGTCGAAATTGGCTATTAGATGGATGATGGATGAAGTGGATTTAGTTGAAAAAATATAGGAGGTGATGGGATTTAAATTTAAATTGATTTGAATTCAAATAGAAAGTTTTGAATTCAAATGAGAAATGATGGCCGGTTGTGGTTGTTGGAGATTTGATTTGAATTTTGATTTCAATTTTGAATTTGAATTTGGTTTGGTTGAGAGAAATATTGGAAGTTATGATAAATAAGGTGACAAGAGATAGTCGATTATGGCAAGATGGCCTTGGCCGAGTATGATTTGGTTATGAGATGTGATTTTGTTGTGATTTGATTTGATTTGAATTAGAGGGAATGAGTAGCCGGTGATGTAGGGCTTATATTGGGCAAAATTGAATAAGTTTAGAAAGAAATAGTTGATTGAATGTGAGAGAAAATAGGAAGAGATATGATAAGGATGGATAAGATTGATGAGGTGGTTAATGTGGTTCGGCTATCTCTAATGGATGAGTTGGCCGAGTAGGTGTTTGTGTAGGATTATGGTTAATTTGAATTTGAATTGATTTGAATTTAAATTGGTTTGAATTTGAGTTAGTTTGAATTGGTGGGAGGATAAGGATAAGGTGATGTGTCAACTAGGATTTTATGGCTTATGAGATGAGTTGTTATGTAAATGAGTGGGCGGCTAAGTCAAGGGGTGGGGTGGCCGAGTGAGGTATTTTTGGTAAGTGGATTTTGTGTATTTGGCAAGTGGAGCTAGGGCTTGGTCGATCCAGGCTTGGTATGGAATGTAGGATATGGTCTTGATGTGAGAAGTTATGGTAAAATTGATGGGTGATTGAGTGGTCGGTTATGTGAGATATGGTAGGGCGTGTATGACCACTTGGTGAGGCAATTATGGTAAAGGATGGCTAAGGTTGGCCGTGTGGAGATGTTCGGGGAATGAGAAACTTCAAGGAACTCAAGAAACTCGGATGCACATACAAGTAAATGGATGAACACGCCACACTCAATGCACCAATTGGGATTCGGCACACTCAATGTAACATGCACACAATCACTTCAACACAAACACTCACTTTCCCCACAATTGATGAATTGGAAATTCACAAGTGAAGTGAATTCCAAAACTCACCAAGAACACTCACACACAATTTTCAAATTCACACCACTCAAAATAAGATACTAGAACACTCAATTCTCAAATTCACAAGTGGTGTGAATTTAGCACTCAAAATAAGACACAAACACTCAATTACTCTTTTTGTAATTTTTCAATAATCAAACAAATAGAATGAACTCCTAATCACTCCAAGAATAAAAGAACACTAAAATAAACAAGAACATTGAAATAGACAAGACACCAAATGAAATAAATACATCAACAACTTGATTGATAAATAAGGGATAGATATGGATCACCGATTTACGAATTGCACGGATGATCCTCTTCCAAAAGGATTCACGAATTGCATATTAGGAAGCCCAAGTGCAAAGCACCGAAAATCCAAACCACACTAGGTGGCCGGCCTAAGCTGCTAAGGAAGCCATTCCACGCACAAGGTGTCTTCAGAATGTCAAATGATCAAAAGGTGAAAAACTAAGAGGCCTAAGGTTCTGTTTATAGAGCTTACAAAGTGGAAATCTCCAAAAAGTCCCTGGCAATTATCTAATTAAATAAAATAAGAATAACTAAAAGTAAATAAGATACTCTTGCATGGCCCATGTGGTCGTGGCATGCAAGGGGGGAAACGGGTGGGCTTGGTCGCCCATGGCATGGGCCATGGGTTTGGCTGGCATGCTTGCTGGCCCGTGCCTTAAGTGGTCTTGGTTGGTCCATGGCAAAGACCTTAGCCATGGTCAAGTGTTGGCCATGGCTTGCAGCTGGAGTGCACATAGCTTGATGGTGATTCAAATGGGCCCATGCATGTCTTGGTCTGTGGGGCATTGGGCATGGCCCGGGTTGGCTGGCACGATGGCATGCTAATGGTGCGCGCTGGGCTAGGCGCATGGTGCTGCTGTGCTGCTGGTATGGCTGCGTGCGCGGGTCTGCTGGGCAATGGGCATGCACACGAAGGCGCGCGCGCAGGGCGTGCACTTACTGGGTGGCACATGATGGGCATGGTGCGCTGAAGTGCGTGCAGGAGCGCACTCATGGGGGTGCGCATGGGCCTATCTCGACCTGGCCCTAGCGTGTTGATGGCTAGGCCATGTGGTGCGCACTGAGGCGTGCGGTACATGGATGGTGCAATAGTTTTTTACCTTTTGATCATTTGACATTCTGAAGACACCTTGGAGTGGAGTGGCTTCCTTAGGAGCTTAGGCCGGCCACCTAGTGTGGTTTGGATTTTCGGTGCTTTGCACTTGGGCTTCAAGGGGTGCAATTCTTGAATCCCCTTGGAGAGGAACACACTGTGCAATTCGTGAATCGGTGTTACTCCACATCTATCCCTTATTTATCAATTAAGTTGTTGAGGTATTTCTTTCATTTGGTGTCTTGTCTATTTTAATGTTCTTGTTTATTTTAGTGTTCTTTTGATTTTGGAGTGATTATGAGTCGTTCTATTTGTTTGATTATTGAAAAATTACAAAAAGAGTGATTGGGTGTTTGTGTCTTATTTGGAGTGCCAAATCCACACCACTTGTGAATTTGATAATTTAGTGTTCTAGTGTCTTGTTTAAGTGTCAAATTCACACCACTTGTGAATTTGAGAATTGTGTGTGAGTGTTCTCGGTGAGTTTTGAAATTCATATCACTTGTGAATTTCGGATTCATCAATTGTAAGAAAGTAAGTGTTTGTGTTGAAGTGAATGTGTGCATGTTACATTGAGTGTGCCGAATCCCAATTGCTACATTGAGTGTGTCGAATCCCAATTGGTACATTGAGTGTGGCGTGTTCATCATTGGTTCTTGAGTGTTCATCCAAGTTCCTTGAATTTTCTTGAGCTTTCCCTTCTACCAAACACCTCACACGGCCACCCTTCTAAACCTAATTACCATACACGGCCAACCCTAGCCATCCCTTACCATAATTGCCCCACCAAATTACCATACACGCCTCACCATATATCCCATAATCGGCCATTCAATCACCCATCAATTTTACCATAACTTCCTACTTCAAAACCATATCCTACATCCCATACCAAGCTTGGCTTAACCAAGCCCTAGCTCTACTTGCCAAATACACTAATCTACTTACCAAAAATACCTCACTCGACCACCCAATCCCTTGACTTAGCCGCCCACTTATTTCCATAACCACCTTATCCTTATCCCATAAGCCATAAAACCCTAGTTGACACATTACCTTATCCTTATCCTCCCACCAATTCAAACCAACTCAAATTCAAACCAATTTAAATTTTAATCAATTCAAATTCAAATCAACCCCAATCCTACACAAACACCTACTCGGCCAACTCATCCATTAGAGATAGCCGAACCCCATTAACCACCTTATCAATCTTATCCATCCTTACCATATCTCTTCCTATTTTCTCTCACATTCAATCAACTATTTCTTTTCTAAACTTATTCAATTTCGCCCAACATAAGCCCTACATCACCGGCCACTCATTCCCTCCAATTTAAATCAAATCAAATCACAACAAAGCCATTTGCCATAACCACCATGCTCGGCTAAAGCACCACTTGCCTTTGTCGAAAATTCCCTTGCCCACTCACCAATCATATGTCCTAAATATTCTCTTGACTGATCAATTAATATCTAATTGACTCAATCAAATTCCAATCCCATATCCCTCCATACCTTATCCGGTCACCTACATTCTACCATTTCAAATCATTTCAAAAATTCAAATCAAAATTCAAACTATCCCCAACAACCATACTCAGCCATATTCCCCATTATCCAATCCTAATTTCTCTCAATTCCAACAAATATTTCCTTCCCATATCTATCCAAAGTCGCCCCATTCAAACCCCCACCAAACGGCCACATATCTTCCATTTAAATTCAAAATCTTTCAAAATTCAAATATTCTCACTTTCCTTATTAATCTCATTCGGCTATACCATCATACCCTAGCCGAGATTTACCCATTGCCACATCACCAAATTATCCCTTAATTCTCTCAAGTGATTGATCTATTAACCAATTGATTGCATCAAACAAATCCTACCCAAAACAAAAGCATATACTCGGCCACACACATAAGCCATTGCCGCCCACCAAATCCTGCCACAACCAATATTTTTACTTTTTAGGAATTATCCAAATCACCTCAAAACCCTAGACCACTTAACCTAAAACCCTTGGCTGAAACCCTATCTCAACCCTAACCCTATTCGGCAACTCATCCCCAATACCCTAGCTAAACCCTCTTGCCACATCATGTTATCATAATTTCATTCCTTATTTGATTGGTCAATCAATCCATGAGTTGACCTAATCAAATAATCAACTATCAAATCTAGCCCTAGCCCTAGAGGCACTGGGAGGCTCTAGACATGAGTGCACCTCTGTGCACACCACAACGCGCCATATCTCAACACCCACTTGCACGCCCCACTAGAGGCACTTAATATGATACAGATTAATGAATTTATTAAAGGGAAATGATACCCCAACAATAAATTTTACAACATCACACATGTCACTTTTTCGTCTAACTTTGAAAATCACGCAGCAATAATCGGCTACGCCTGCACCACTGCAATTCAATAACAATTTATAATTTGTAATAAAATAATATATTTTAAATTTTTATAAACATCAAACCAAACAAAAAGTCAAATTTAAATTTAAAAAAACTCCTATAACAGTAATATACAAACACTCCTATATTTTACTTATATTTTTATTTATTTATTTATTAATAAAAGTGTTTTATTCAAATATGTTTTTTACAATAGAAATGATAAAATTATTATTATTTTATAACTTATTTTTTTGTATTTAATTTTTTTATAATTTTTAATTTTATTTAATGATTAAGAATATGAATATAAGTAAAGTTGTATATATATATTTTTTATTTTTTTAATGATTAGAAATATTAAAATAATATTTAAAAGAAAATAATAAAAAATTAAACAACTCAAATACACTAATATATTAGTGTATTTGTATACTGCTGCTACCGAAATTTTTTCAGATTAATTCTTAAAATAATATATTTTTTAAATTTAAATTTGAGTTTTTATTTGGTTTGATGTTTATAAAAAATTAAAATATATTATTTTATTATAAATTATAAATTGTGATTAAATTGCAGTGGTGTGCAGGCGTAGCCGATTATTGTTGCATGATTTTCAAAGTTGGACGAAAAAGTGACATGTGTGATGTTGTGAAATTTGTTGTGGGGTATCATTTTTCTTTATTAAAAGGTATATTCTATTTAAATTAATTATTTTATTATTTCTAATTATATAATTTTAAAATATAAGAATAATGGATTAGACATGAGGAATCAGTGATTCAGTAATGGTGGGTGGAAAGTTGATAATAATTTGAATGTGACGTCAGTTTTCATAGAAGAGGAGAGTAGTTAGAGAAATGCTCTTAAAAAGCCACGGGCCCAGGGCACCATCCTTGTTGATGCGAGCCACTGTTCCTTCATAATTATGCTTTTGAAGGGACAGATACTTCAAAATTTAATTAGTTTCATCGATGGAGCCAAAAGCCAATGATTAGAGCATATCTACCTCTCATCTTTTAATTATTAAATTTTTTTTTTTTTACTAAAAATCTTATTTTTATTAGTTTTTTTAAAAATCTTTAAAAATATTTTTTAAAAAATCTCTTACATCTTATTTTTTTTTATTTTTTTATTTTATTAAAATAATATTTTTTTAGTTATTTTCAATAAAATATATTTAATCACTCCTAAATATAGAAAATAATTTTAAGAATAATCGATTTTAAATAATTAAGAAAGAGTAAGTTTTAATTTAAAAAAAATTTTCCTCATTTTTAATCTTATTTTCATAAATTTAATAACTTCTATTAATTTATTTTTAGTATAAAAATTGAAAACAGGGATGAAAATGAGGAAAAAAAATTCTTTATTTTCAACCTTATTTTTAACATTTTTTCTTCATCTTCATTTTTAATCTTGTTTTTAGTTTAATTTTTTTCCTCATTTCTAACCTTATTTTCATGAATCTAATGAATTCTATTGGTCTATTTTTAGTATAGTAATCGAAAATAAAGTTGAAAATGAGAAAAATAATTTAAATTAAAGGCGACTCTTCCTCGATTCTCTAAAACCGACTCCTCCAAAAATTACTCCCATAATCCAAATATAAATTAATTTTGGAATAAAACTCTAAATTAAATCCTATAATTTAAAAATTAATAGCATTTGATGAACTTAATTTGAGTATTCTTATAAACCTATTCAACTGATTTGTCGCATATAATCAGAAAGAATAGGTTTTTTTTAAGCCACAAAAATATTATATAAAAATATATTTTTAAATTGATATAAAATTATAATTATTAGATTATAAAATTATTTTTATTATAAAATAAATTTAATGTATTATATAAAATGATATTAATTTATAAATTTATTTTTATAAAATACTTTTATAGTTGTAGCAATTTTCATTTAAAATATTTATATTAATAAAAATATTGTCAAATTCAATATGATATACGAGCTGGCGAGCTGGCGCCTGGCAGTTAAAAGAGAGTCTTTCCCGCTAAAAATTATACTCAGTATAATTTAAACTTATGTAACATCATTAATAGATACTCAAATCAATTATTAAACCTAACATAATATTTGATTGTTATTTTATATTTTTTATATAAAATAATGACAATGTATTTTTAAGAATTTTGTTATATAAAAATTAAAAAATTGAAATAAAAATTATATATTTTATTTATTATGTCAAATCCTGTTACGTAGATGTTCTCTTTCCCCTCGCTTTCTCTCACATTTGTCTTAGCAATTCTTTCTTCGTGTCTGATTCTGCAGAGAAATTTCTGCAGTGAAAGAACACAAAGAAGAGGAAATGGACTACCAGGCCTCCTCTTCTACTCTCTCCAATAAACTCTCCAATGCCTACAACGTTGCCTCAAAAACTGTGTATGACGGCGCTTTCTCTGCTCCGACTTCACAGTTTGGGCCAACGAATTTATCGTCCCGGGTTCTAGACTACGGTGAGATATTTACTTGCTCCGAAGCCTCGCGAGGTTCTTCGATTCCGTTTCTTGACGTTCCTGCGCTGAATGACAGAAACGTTTCGGTGGATGTTCGAAGTTCAAAACTCGATTACTCAAAGGTTTTCGGTACCTTTGGGGAATCAGGTTTTTCCCTATCATTTGAGGAGCTTATTTCTGAGCCAAAGATAAGGAATGGATTTTCTGATAAAGAGCGGTATAAACTCGCTCTTCGCCTTTTAGTTGACGGTATTTTTGTCTGAGTGTGAAACTTCAAGCTCTCTTAGATTGCTGAGTTATTCTCTGAAATGGAAGTTCTGAGAAAATAAGCTCTGCAAATTTTGCAATGCACAAGCTAGAAAACATACTTTTTTTGTGTTACTATTTTACTCGAATTGATGTTGGTTTTAGAAGTTCAAAATCTTTATCCTAGATTTTATTATCTATTATTTACCTAACAAAATTAAGTATGGAATTCGGTCTTTGAGTTATGAAGAAGCGTTAGAGGCCAGTAGATAATTCGTAAGTAGTCGAGAATGTGAAGGGACTTCGTCGTATAGATATTCGAGTTCAAGCATTTTCGTACAGTTCGCCAGGGGATTGGATTAAGGTTAGGGAACTTTATTATTTTGTAGTTGTTTAGGAGGAATCTGAAAGAGGAAAATTCAGTTTCTTTTATGGCATATATTATGCTTCTCGTAATTCTGAGACGGCCTCCGTTGTTTTGGAGCCAACCCATACCATCATGGAAGCAGTTATTCTCAGAAAACCTCATGGATGCCGTATCTGGCTTTTTGGGAGTGCCGGTCTATAGATATTTTCCGGTGTTTATTTTGGTGGTGAATTTTTTGTGATTTTGACGCTGGACTTTTGTTTGATATTAGCCCTTTATTTCAATATTTCTTCCCGTGAAGAGATCCGTATTAATTGGATGCATTAAAAACTTATTTCGTTCGGTGTTTATCGTAAATTTCTGCACATATCTTATAGTGACCCGTTCCGTAGCCTTTTCTGCCCGCCTCTTTTTTTTTTCTCCCCTTTTCTGCCTCTTATTTTATGGTATTTTCCCTTCACGTCTGCCATGACAGGTTTTTAGATCAGTAAATATAAATTTTATTGATGAGAAGTAGGCATAGCCCAAGGCCTTGACATTGAAAGGAATTAAACAGTTTACTTTAAAATCAATTGAATTTTTAGAGGTTGAGCATTGAGCTTATGTTATTGCCATATGTATTTTTATTATGTAGGAATCCAGCTGAAAGAGGATCCCCTTTTGAAGGGGCAGATCCTTCTGATTGTCAAGAAAGAAATCAGATGTATTCACATGAAGCATCTTATCATTCATTTGATGCTGTGGAGAAGCTCAGCAAGTCACGCATTAAAATCAGACAAGGAGGTAAAAATGGAATAAACAGGACAACCCAAGTGGCTCAGCTTCATGGTGCTCCTGGTTATACTTGCATAATCAGTGAAATAACTACCTTGCAGAAGAATGAAAGCCAAAAGCCGGTACCTTCTGCAGTAAATGATGCTAATCTGAAGAATGATTTAACCAATGGGCTAATAGATAGTGTTCCTCCCACAAAAATTGTGACAGATCTTCCTGCTTATGGTGGTAGCGAACAGAACTGTGAAGTTGGTGTTGCACTTAAAAATAAATATGGTATGTGTTGCTCCAATTCAATTGACATGTCATTTCGAGCGTGTGAATACGGCCATGTACATTTTTTGAAAGTTTCACCATCTTCAAGTCCACTGTCCAATTCATGTGGTAGCAAGGGTGATTCTGAGAAATTGATGGCTCCAAAGTTTGGGGCTTCTGGAAATATTTTTGAAAGTACTGGACATGTCTCTTCCCCAACATACTCTGATGAGGACATAGATTCAAACTCATTTGCCGGCGCCTCTGTGATTGCTTTGAGGAAAGCAATAAAGGAGGCACAAGAAAAGATGGCATTTGCAAAAGAATCAATGGCAAGAAAGAAGGCCGGCCTTCGAAATCATGCCAATTTGAATTCTAATTATGGCCTCAAAGCTGAGCTGAGAAGGGAAGGTAAAGCTGCAGACAAGGCAAAGAGGTATAAAGAGAAGAAGGATTCAGAGATGCATGAGACGGAGGATGTTCCAGAGAAAGCTTTTGCAGGTATATGGGAGCAAAATATGATGAGAACGGGCTGCACAGTAGACTTTGGGATCGGGAAGTCACCTTTGGGAACTGAAGCAGCTTTAGAAGAAGAGTTTTCTGAACCTGTTACCACAGGTAAACATGAAGAAGTAATGCTAGAGTTTAAACGGGCAGACAGCACAAAGGAAGAAGGCTTTCAGAAGCCAGAAGAATCTAGTGAGAGATCAAATGCAGTTGAAGAGGCTCATAAGCAGGAAATTGAAAGGAATGTAAAAACAGTTGAAGTTGCAGTCAAAACTGAAGAACACAAGGGCAAATTAGAATCAGGTCAACAGGTTCATGATCAGGAAGAAAATGAGAAGATATTAAGAGTTGTTCTCGAGCAGGAAGAATCTGAGATGAAAGTTAAAGCATCCCATGTACAG
Source organism: Platycarya longipes (assembly GCA_036559045.1). NCBI lineage: Eukaryota > Viridiplantae > Streptophyta > Magnoliopsida > Fagales > Juglandaceae > Platycarya > Platycarya longipes. The sequence goes on along the minus strand of CM071796.1, from coordinate 26,255,465 downwards.
GAAAAGTGTGGAGAGAAACTAAAAATTCTTGAGGAAGTAGCAAATCATGAGGAAAATATTGAGACTCGAGAGTTGGAGGAAAATGAAAACATAAAACAGATGAAGCCTCAGCAGTGGGTAGATAATGGAAAGCAGGGAAAAGATGATTGTGAGGAGGAAGACAATCAGAAGGAACAAAAATATGCCCACTGGGGGAAAGACACTGAAAAGAGGCTGGATAAAGCTCAAGAGAAATTAGTAATTGAGACGAGATTTAATGACATCCACAATGAGAAAGAAAATGGGAAGAGTCTTGAAGTGAATGGGGATGTGGAAGAAAATAAGAAGCTGCAAGAACCTGGAGAAAATCAGATGTTACATAAAGGGGTTGTTTATCGGATTGAAGATAAAGACAATAGACAAAAGGGGACTTGCAAATGGATAGAAGCTGAGAAGATACAAACAGACATTGATCAGAGTGCAGAAGATGAGAAAAGATTGAAAGTGGCCCAAGAAGCTCTTTGCAAGGAGAGCAATCTTGGCAATGCTGATGATCAATATAAGCAGGATGAAAGTAAAGACCTAAATGAAAATCAAAAAGTGAGTAGACATATTGAAATTGATAGAACTATGGATGTAACATTTGAGGTATTTGCACATGATGAGAATGGAAGTACAATTGAAGTAAATAAGGATTCCATTAAACTGGAGGATAATGTAAAAAAGGCAGAAGGTGTTAAAATTGAAATTGAGGTAAGAATGATCGAAGAATCCCTCTATGATGAGGACAATCTTGGGACGGTTGATGATGGATTTAAGCAGGATGGAAGTGAGAAGCTAAGCAAAAATCATGAAGCCAGCAGACAAAAAGACAATGGTAAGGATGTGGAAGCAACTTTAGAGGCACCTGCACATGAAGAAAATGGAAGTACAATGGAAGTAAATACATCTTCCTTTGAACACAAAGAGAATGGAAAAGATTTAGCAGCAGTTACAGAGGATAATGACACGGATAATAAGGAGATACTTGAAACTACTCGAGATGCCTGCAGGCGAGCTGAGATAAAGCAGCAAATGGAAAATGTGATAGATACAGTTGTTTTTGACTCAGAAAGTGTAAACTTCGTTAAAACTGACATGAGTGGGCAAAAGCAAAACTACCAACATGAAGAACACCACAAAATAGCCTTCAATCCGGCAGGGAACATTGAGGAGTTGTCTCCTGAACTGGGTAATATGACTGTCAAGGAAGTTGAATTTGCTGGATATCAGGAAGAAGATGGGAATTGTACCATGTCTTCTCACAAGGAAAAATGTGTTTATGGGAACTCAGTGAAAGCAGATCCCAAAGAAGATGGAAATAATTCTACCTCTTCTAATGAGGAGAGATGGGTTGATGGTGGGAACAAGATGAAAGCAGTTCAGCTTCCCAGCATGTTCCAAGGGGAAGGAAATAGCCTGGAAACAGCTCAAGAGATCAAAATAGCCCAGATCACAGAAGAGAATGGGACTCATCAATCGACCCTGACAATGGAAGAGAAGGAAAGCAATACTACTGAGCAAAAGGATGTAGAAATGGAAGAGGAACACTTTAAAAACATAGATGAAGCGCAAGAGAGGGAAAGAGAAAGAGAGAAGATGGCTGTTGAAAGAGCCATCCGTGATGCTGTTGAAAGAGCCATCCATGAGGCTCATGAAAGGGCATTTGCTAAGGCTAGAGAGAGGGCTGAAAGGGCTGCTGCTGAAGCTCGTCAAAAGGTGAGAGCAGAGGCACGAGAAAAGTTAGCAAAGACTTCTGCGGCTGATGAAAAGTCACCAGCTGAGAAAGCTGCTATCAAAGCCAGACTTAAAGCTGAACGTGCTGCTGTAGAGAGAGCAACTGTAGAGGCTCGAGTACGTGCCCTAGAAAGAGCAATGATCAAGAAGGCGGCCTTCAAGGCAAGACACCAGGCTGAAAAGTACGTTGATGAGAAACTGTCTGGTGCATCAAAAGATAATGGAAGGAGGCAAAGCTTTTCACCAGATGTGCGTTTCTATGTTAAACATGTTTCTCACTTGACCTTTCCCATGAAGCTTGTCCAATGTCGCTGTTGCATGGAAAATTAATAGTTAACTGAAATTCCTGCAGGATCCACAACATAAAGGCTCAAGTTCTACCAGCAATACGAAATACCCCAACTCTTCAAGTCATGGTGATGTGCCATACCGTGAGTACTTGCCCCCTTGCCCCACCCTGCTTTTAGAGCATTTGATATATCTTTACTTACTAAACAAAATGAGGATTAAACTGCTTGCTGAATGCTGATGGCCGATTTCTGAGCAATTTATATTTGTTTAATGAAGCTCCCCATCTCACTCGATTTGATGGAACTAATGATGAATCAGCTCAGAGGTGTAAAGAAAGGTCTGAGAGGAATGATAGAGTAGCAGAACGTGTGGTATGCATCTATTTTTGTTTAGTATTACAATACAGGTGCTCTAGCATGTAAAAAGCTTGGTTCATGCTTTTTCTGGTTTCCTTCAGGCAAAAGCTCTTGCAGAGAAGAATATGCGGGATCTTCTTGCACAGAAGGAGCAAGCAGAGAGAAATGTAAGATCAGTTCTATTAAGTTAAATAAGCTCTTGCAATTACAGCCCAGGACAACTCCTGGAGTCTTGTCTTACTATCTGAACATCATTTTTATGACAGAGATTAGCAGTGTCACTTGATGCTGATGTCAAAAGGTGGTCAAGCGGGAAGGAATGGAATCTGAGGGCACTGCTTTCTACACTACAACATGTATGTGTGAGCCTTGTACTTGTGTTTTATAAGAAATTCATATCTCTATGCTTTGTACTTTTATAATCTTGACTTTTTTTATAGGATGGCATAACTTTGTTGTGGACTTATGTGTCTCTTCGTCCTTTCCTCTTATATTTCCTATACAGTGATTGATATAGCCATGGATGCCATATTGCAGTGATACTTGACTCTTTTTGTTCAATTTCTATATACATATTTGATACTGAGAATTAAAGTCCAAAGTTACTTCAATTGCCATTAGTTCGATCACTTCTATCTGTACAATTTAACTGGATGTTTGTACTGGCAGATCCTTGGGCCTGACAGTGGTTGGCAGCCGATACCTCTTACAGATATCACTACAACTAGTGCTGTAAAGAAAGCTTACCGTAAAGCTACTCTTTTTGTTCATCCTGACAAGTTGCAGCAGCGGGGTGCAAATATCCAGCAAAAGTACATTTGTGAAAATGTTTTTGATCTTCTAAAGGTGCGTTCCTGATATTGTCCATGCATTATTATTCGGTGTAGGAACTAAGCTTAGATCAGTTTACCCTGGGGGAGGGTTTGTGCTTAGTCCTTGATTAGGTGGAAGAACTGGATTAAAATTACCATTAACATAAAATTCAAGTGGAAGAGAAACTGCCAAAATGTGTTGGTTGTCATTTGCCTTCGTTGCCTGATGCTCAACAGCGTACCCTAAAATGATCATGAATAGTGGCTCGCATCCTTTCACCCCATTCACGAGGGATGGTGCAATCAGTAGTTTAATCTCATATCAATTCATTTTTTCATGCAATTATGTACTTGAGCACTCCAGGTCTGATTTGATTTTAGAAATGAGATGAGATTAAAATTTTTAGAAAAAAATTATTGTAATATATTTTTTTAATATTAATTTTATTTTGAAATTTGAAAATGTTAAATTTTTTATTATATTTTATATGAAAATTTAAAAAAATTATAATAATAAATTTAAAAAAAATTTAAAATTTTTAATTTTATCTCAAAGGCCTCGTTGTGAACTGTAAGAAGATATAAATGTTGCTATAGATATGCCTTTTGATCTACTATTACAATTCTTCCATGTTTAATTTAGATTTCATACTTTTTCGGCCAGATTATGATATTGGGAATTGAGCCTTGCATGGACATCTTTTTCTTCATTTTGTTCTCTAACTTATCCAGATGCTCCTAATAAGCCAGATACTAACCCCATACTATTGTCTTTTTTATCTCCAGGAAGCTTGGAATAGATTCAATGTGGAAGAACAGTAGATAGGGACTGGTGTATTTTTCTTGGCCACATAAGCCAAGTAATAAAATAAATAAACAAATAGTATCCATTTTTTCCCATCTGGCCAAATTATGGACACAAGCTTTAAAGCTGGAACACCTTGAAATAGCATCAAATGTGAAGTATTTGGGAAAACATTTGCCGTTCACAGAATGCAGACAAATCAGGACCGTTCAGGCAGCCAAAGCCAAAAATGCAACTGAAGGATGCAACTGAAGTCTGAAAACACGCCATAAACCAAAAGTCACTTTGAGAAGAGAGGAAGTACTGCAGGCCACAAACTATCTCCTTCAGTAGCTAAAAGGTGAAATTCAAATTGTCACATGAATAATCTCTTAGAAACGAGTTTTGTTCATCCAAGAGAGTATAAATGAAAGCAGTATGCGACTTATTTATTAAGCCAAGAAATTAATAATAAATAAACCAAAAAGCAATTTCTTTTATTCAGGAACTAGCTGGCCTTCTTACATACATATATAATTATATTGAACTTGTAATTTACATATATAGGAGTATTCCTGCTAATGTTTATTGCCGATTACAATTTAAACTTACTGTCTGTCTGCTCTTGCCCATGTAACACTGGATCAAAATCTGCTAAAGAAGCCCTCGATCTGAAAATTGTTAAATCAACGTTCCATCCTTTATTGTTGCATTCTTCAGTATGACTGTAATCCCTGACCGTATGTAAAATCCTTCTTTCGGTCTATCTGCTTCTTGAACACCCTGAGAAGTCAGAGAACATCCTTTAGCAGTGTGTTGATGAACAGTTTAAAACACCATTCTCCAATAAGTTAGATGGCTTGATGTTTTAAGAGCAATCCATAATTTGAAGATAATAGAAATCTGCACTTACATCACCATTTGCTATGACCACATTTCTTCCTATCTTGGCATTCTTGTCAATTATGCAATTCCTTCAGGAAGTTTGACATTAGATATTAGGTAACTGGTTAGGCATATTGTTCTGAACTTTAGGACAAAGCATAAATGTTTGGATATTAATCAACACAAGTTTTAGATAGAGAGAGAGAGGTTTACAGCCCCCATAAGACCTCACCTGATTTTGGTGTTCTGTCCAACACCAATTGGAACCTTTCCCTCTGCGAGCAGAGATGCAATTTCAGATTCTGTTTGGTAGTAATCTGCACCCATCATCATGGTATCCTGGAAACCAATTCGTAACCAAATAGAATCATTGTTCAGTCAGAAAATGAAGATAGTCAAGCTCCTAAATCGTACCATCTTGAAGTCAATCTCACTTGAATATGCACAAGTACAATCAGAATTCAAATATTTTGAAGCCAATTGCACAACAGACCACAAAACTTACGACATCAAAGAGATGGAATTGAGCATAAAATATGTTTCCTCACCTTAAGTTCTACACCGTGCTCTAAACGTGAGCGCACACCGACTATGGAGTGCTGAACACTGCATTCCCGCAAGAAGCAACCGTGGGAAACAATTGCATCCTGAATCTGGAAGAACCAGTTTAAGCTATGAGACACAAGAAGCAAACCAATCTCCGATAACGATTTAAGCTTATGATCATACCCTGCATTTGTCAACTTTGGTAGGCGGCAAGAATCTAGGAGATGTGTAGAAAGGTGTCTTTGGATCAAAGAATTCAAACTTTGGAGGCTGCAAGGAGGAACCATATGATTTATGATCAGTTCAGAGTCATTTTCTCATTTGTGGGGACAAAAGAAAAAATTTCCAAACTCAACTTTTTAGCTCGGGTGTGATATGCAGAACTTCTTGTTCATAATCAACACATGATGATTTTTCCCTTTGCATATAAATTTTTTATTTTTTAATGGATCATCACTGAAGTTCTTGCCTACCATTTAACAGGTTACTCTCTAGATTACTCCAATTTGTCAGACAGAATCCTTTTACTGTATAATCCGAGTACACAACCATGACCATACAATCCGAATATAGTGTTTCATGATATCCGACAGTGATTCATCTATAATATTTATTGTTGCAAAGAATGTATATATAAAAAAATGTCATTTGGGAGAAACTTGCACCAACCTGTTCTGTCAGGGCCAAGTTGGCATCAAAAAAAGACTTTATAGTTCCAATGTCCTCCCAATAATCATTGAATAAATATGCCTGACAAGCAAATTAGGGAATATTGCTTACATAATTCACTAATGTTAGTATGGGAATATTCAAAACCATAAAAATGAGAATAAAAAATACAGAAACTCAGCCAGTTAATTCTATCCTACTTGGACATTGTGCTCCATCACAGCTGATGGAATAATTTCAGAGCCAAAGTCGTTGCATGAAGGATATCTCCATCTCAACAGCTTTAGTAGGACATCAGTTTTAAATACATAGACACCCATTGATGCAATGTATGGGTATTTCGTGGCATCTTGCTCAGAAAGCCCCAGAAGAGTGGTGTTAACTTGCTGCAGCACAAATATGTGAGAGAAAATAACCCAATTAAAGAGAATGGAAAGGTATAGAAAGAAAGAAAGAAAGCTAAAATAAGGTCAAACAACACAACAACAGTGAAGTAGATTTTCTTACCATTGCTATTAGGTCAGGGCCCTTTGGTTTCTCAGAGAATTGAATAATACGTCCTGTGTTGTCAATTTTCATGAGTCCATAATCTGATGCACGGCTGCAATCCAACATTAAAGGATAAATATCTAAACACCAGGAACTGAATCTGTAGATCTGGTGTGCAAGTGTGTTGACTCTTTTGTTTTCACAAAACTTCTCAACTCATCTCATCTCATCTAATTATTACAATTTTTCCAAATTTTCACACAAAATAAAATAAACAATTCAACTTTTTCAAATTCCAAAATAAAAATATTGTTACAAAATATATTCTAACAATATTTTATTCAATTTTTAACTTATTTCAACTCATCCCATCTCATCTCATCTCATCCGTGAAAACAAACGAGAAAAGTGGACAGATAATTCATCAGAGATACCTCTCATCCATGGGCACACATGAAACTGTAATGTCAGCATTTGTGTCAATATGCTTCTGCAGGCACAGATCCATCAATAAGCAGATTTGTTAAAAGATGTAACCAGATGTTAGATGAACTATTCCACCAGTAGATAGTTAAATATTACCTGCACAAAATCCATATAGTCCATCCGATAGAGGTGATCACCAGACAGTATCAAAATATGCTCCATACTCTTGTTCTTTGCATCCTGCCAAAAAAGTATTATTATGGGGGTTTAGGGCCTGTTTAGGTTTGAGTCTGAAAGCTTAAAAAATGCTTTTAACAACTTAAAAACTCTTATAAAAAAAAAGTGTATGTTCGGTAAATTTATAAAAATTAATTTAATCACGTAAAATAAGCTGAAAGTCTACTTTTTTAAAAAGTATCAAATTAAAATTTTTACCAAAAAGCTCTGCAGATAACTGTATATTTAAAAAAACTGCCATAACTAATTTTAATAACCTTTGGATACATGTTTATTAAGCAGTAAACAACTTTTGAAGTATAGAGCCTTATAGTAAAGCTCGACAATTTAAAGCACGACAACTTAAAGCACTACTATGGAAAACTCTATTTCCAACGCAATTCCAAATATACAGTTAAGCATACACTCAAAACCATAATCACCCACCTCAAAGACCCATATAAATTGCCTCACGGCATCTGCTGTTCCTTGGAACCATCTCTTCCCTGCTTCTCCTGGTGTTTGAGTGGCAGCCAAAACCTGTTTGTCCATTACATTAGCCTTAATTCGTTGAAGGACATTTACCAGTCACTATAATTCCTGTTGTTCTTTGTCGAATGATTCTGATTCCTAAATGACAAACTAATTTCAAGGATTTTATTTGCCTTAATCATCTTACCTCCACAAACCCATCTCCAAAACTACCACCATTCCCAAAATTATATGTGCGGGCAAGGTGACGGTTGAGGGAAAACGAGTTAAACTGAGTTAATATGAATATCTTCTTTATGCCACTGTTGATGCAATTACTCATCGGGATATCGATCAGCCTGTAATACCCTCCAATTGGAACCTGAAGATCATAGCAGATTATCATAAATCCCACCATGAGACCATATTCAACTTCATAATCAACACTCAAAAATCATTAACACTCTGCTCTTAATCACTAATACCATAGAATCTGCGTCATAGCAGCCTAATCATAAAACAAGAAAATGAGAAATAAATCAATATCTCACCGCTGGTTTGGCTCTTCTGCTTGTGAGAGGGAACAAGCGAGTTCCAGCACCACCACCTAATATGATAGAAGCTACACTTTTCGGGTCTGCTCTTGGAATCTCAAAAATCGGTGCCTGAAATGCCTGAGATCATCATTTTAATGCTACAGTGAGAGTCTAGTAACGCTGCCAATTAAAAAATGAATTAAATTTTAGTGAAATTGCATGGAATTCGCTTACCATGTCCTCTTTGTTGATATCTGAAGTGAGAACAGAGCGAGCAACACCCGGGTTAAGTTTAGTGACGCTGCGGCTTTCACTTTTCGATCTTTTCAAGAATTGTGAACTAAAATCCCTGCTCTTTAGGCTCCCCAGAATACTCTCACCCCAAAAACCCGTACCCATATTCCTAACTCCTCTTCTGCCAACTTTGACCGGATGAGCATTGGTGGTCTTCAGTGTCGCACAGCAAGAATCCATGGCGGACCCAGAAAGAAACCAAGTTCTAAGATGACTATTTATTTAGTACAGCGGTCTCAGGAATGCTGAAGCTAAGGAAATACCAAAACCACTGTCTAAGGAAAAATCGAAACCACTCTTACTGAGGTCCCAACCCAAAACCTTTGACAACCCAAAACCTTTGACAACCAAAAACCACATCAAATGTAACGAACCCAACACTACCGGATCAAGAAGAAGCAGCCTGAAAACGAAGAATCGGAAACACCCAGAAGCCAAAAAGATCGAAACTTTGACAGAGGCTGCTCGGACCACCAAATGGGCAGTGAAGAAATGTGACCAAATCGAGTGCTTATTTTGGCAAAGCTAAGAAAGTGTTTAAGTGCGAGATCAATGGCGGATCAGATCACAAAATACAGAAAACGTTCTCTTTTCAGCGCTAACAAGGAATGATGTTGCTATCACACACAGAATCACACACAGAATCAATGGCGGAATGATGTTGAAGCGAAGCAGGACAAGAATCACACACAGAATAGAGGGATTTTTTTTTTTTCTAATGCCGATGATGATAGAGATGACAGAGGCCTTATTTATTGGCTCGTGGGCCGTCACAAGAAAACCGGGGAGAGTTGCTATCGTGGGGTTTTAAATTTTTAATATTTCCACTTCCTCTGTATTTCACCACTAATTTCAAAGCCTATGGTTGCTATGCACTTCTGATCTGCAGTGGCATTCTCTTAAAGGTGAAGCTTTCCTTTCAAAAGAAAAGGTGAAGCTCCTTTCTACCTCGACGTACGACTTTTCTGTGATTTTGCTTCACATAAGTTATAAATCATGTGCATTTCTTTTACTTTAAACAACTGTCATTTTTTATTTAATTTATTTCCAACCATATATTCTTTTCGCAACATATAATATATTAGCGAGGAGATCTTGATCAGGTACGAATTTCAAGCCGCGTCCCACGTGAAGCAAGATCTGGCTAGGAGCCCGGAGCTTCCAAAGCCAATGGACGGCAATCTCAACGTGGGAAGAGATCATAAACCCAGTAATCAGGTACAAGCTTGTGTTTTATATTATATAGTCTTATTTTTCACATTTTTCTGTAATAAAATTCAATTTTTTTTTTTTTGTATAAAAAGTTTGTGCCGAATTGTGTATTTGAAAGTTGAATATATCATTTTTCATTATAAATTTATGAAAAAATTTATGTGCAAGTCTGACTTATACAAATTTCACCCACATAAACAGTAAAAATATTATTAATTTTCATTATTTATGTAAGTAGAGCTTGTACAAATCAGACTTATATGTAGCAGTCATTTAAACCTATTAGATGCATATTACTAGTAAGATTCACTTTCTCTCTCTAGATTAATATATGTTATCTAATATTATAATATTCATTTCATATTTTATATTTAATCCCTATTATTTTGAGTCTTAAAGAGTAAAAAATAAACACTAGAAAATCTGTTAAGGCAATTGGATTATCATGTTACCTTTTATCAAATATGTTGTCTTAGCTTATATAATGATATCCTCCTTTTGGCAGTGGTTTTTATATTTCCCAAGTTTAGTTGTCTTTTCTTGTTAACAATAGGGACAAAACTCTTAATTTTATTGATAACCTTATTTTATAGTAGATGAATACTTTAAACGAGAGAAGAACTTTGAGGTTATGTAAATCTAGAAAGCTCTTCCAAAAATACTATATTCTAATAAACGGACAGAAACAATAATTGTTTCAAACGTCTATCGTAACACAAAAGTATGAAACTAGACTACTAGTCTATAAAGTGAGGAAGTCCAACTTTAACCAAAATATATCATTTGGATTTCAAATTCGAGAAATTAAAAAAAAAAAATTCATTTTTAAATTTATTATTATTATTAATTAAATATAATTAATAAAAATTAATATATATATAAATTTATACTTAAAAAAAAAAAACTAATCAATCCAATTCTAATACTCTAAAATAGACTAAACATGGACATCACCATCCTGATACGATGTGTTGGCAGCTTGTTGTCACCCATATGAGTTCACAAAAACAAAAATCTAGGCTTCGAAAAAATAAAAAATAAAAATCTAGGAGGTGATGGGCCCAAGTTAACAAAGAACACTGACCAGCCACGTGTTTTGTCGTTTCACTGAGACTTCCCAGAGGTAGGCGTCGAAAATATCAGGCTCAACCTGAATCTTCCCCAGTCTCCATGGGCCACCTGGTTCCTGAATCCTTATCAAATAAGGGTTGTTCTATATAACTTTTTTAATCTTTCATATTATTATTTTTTAATTATTTTTTAATTTTTTAATAATTTTATTTTAAAATTGTTTTTTTAAAATAATTTTATTTTTTATTAATTATTTATATATTTAATATTTAATAAAAATAAAATAAAATATGATATATAAAAATTATATAAATAATAAGAAATTATATAAATTTTTTCATAAAATAATAGTCTTCTTTCCCATTTCATCACAGGTCGCTTTCGCTTTAGAACGACAACCAACGAATGTCGTCACTACGTGGCACATCAAAGAAAATCATAACTGCATCTACGAAGGGTAATAATAGACTTACCTTTTATTTATTATTATTTTATTATTTATAATATATTTATTTTTAAAATTTTTATTTTAAATATTTTTAAAAAAAATTAAAAATATACAATTTTATTAATAATTATTTTCTTAATCATCAAATAAAAAAACTAAAATTAAAAAAAGTAATAAATAAAATATAAAACTTAACTATCATTATTCATCTACGAAATTCAACCATACAGATCGACCAAACTTTGTTTAAGATTAGTTTAATTTATTTTTTAATATTATTATTATTTTAAAATTAAAAAAAATTAAATTGAAATTTAAAAAATATATATTAAAATTTATGTTTTATATAAAAAAAATAAAAAATATATAATGATAAAATAAAAACAACCTCAACTCATTCTCTAATTCAAATGAGAATTATTTATTTTAGCCGTCGATTCCATCATTATTTCAGAGTCAATTATTTTTTATTGTTTTTAGAGAATTTGCAGTAATATCCTTCTATTTTTTAACTGAAACAATTCTATTTATTATTTATATATATAATGTATTATATTTATTTTAATTTTTTAATAAATAGAATAATTCAATTATATAAATTGAATAAAAGATTTACAAATTTATTTATTTTTTAAATTTCTTTATAACTATAAAATTTCTTATATTTTATTATTTTTATCTATCTCGTGTAAAAATTAACTATTTTTTAATAGATAATTCTTCGTTTGGAAATAAAAACAATTTATAATAACATATCAATATAATATGTTGATTAATAATTATGTCAAAGTTATGCTATATAGTCCACTATTATCTTATGTTTATCCTCTAATATCAATCTAATATTATTCATCAGTCGGTTTATTTCAAATAAGAACAAATTCAAAAATCAAGAACAAGTCTATATCAAGACAACACGAATAAGAGAAAACTTTCAAATATAATAATTTTTTACTACACATACCTTGGGACAAATTTGTAGTATAGTTGAGGGGGCAAAATGTTCTAAAATACTTGAGGGCAAAGGGAAAATATCATTGACGATTAATCATGCATATCCTATAAGAAAAAATTTATACAATTTTTTACTATTCACACAACTTTCACACATCACATTTTATTTTATTTTTTATTTTTATGAAATATTTAATATATGAATAATGAATAAATAAAATAATATTATTTTAAAAAAAATTAAAAAGTGATGGTGTATGGAGATTGGAGAGGTTGTATAGAACAACCCATCCTACAATTGAGGTTGGCGAGAGTGACACATTTTTGCGGTACAAAATTTGAAACAGAATGCAAGAGACTAGAGTCTTAGCCCTAGTCTGGATTTAGGAGTAGGATAAAATCTCATCTCATCTCATAATTTTAATTTTTATCAAATTTTAATATAAAATATAATAAATATTTTAAAATTTTAAAATCTCAATTCACTTTTTTTAAATTCAAGACAATAATAATGTTAAAAAATATTAAAATAATGTTTTTATAATATTTTATTCAACTTTCATTTAAAACTATCTCATCTTATCTTACTATCCAAACAAGACCTTATTATATTTGTAACAGAACTAAAAACTATTTCTCTCATCATCCTCACACACTATGACCTCGTTTAGATTTAGAAATGAGATGAGTTGAGTTGAGATAAATTTTGATAGCTGAATAAAATAGTATTATTATTTTAGAATTTGAAAAAATTGATTTGAAATTTAAAAAGATTAAATTGTTTATTATATTCTGTGTGAAAATTTAGAAAAGTGTAATGATAAATTTGAAATGAGATGAATTTATCTTGCAATCCAAACCAGTCTTATATAATAGGTATCACACTTATATTATTTTATTTTTTCTTAATAAATATGTAATGTATAGATGATGAGAGTAGAAGAATTAATTTAACCTTAATAAAATAAAATAAAATCTTTTAAAAATAATATATAAAATATATAAAAATGAAAATTCTTTAGTGCACCGGGGTAATAACCCTGGCGTGGCTTCGCGTTCTATGTGGACCGAAGACGACGTCATTTTCCAATTTTACAAACTCACCTCTCACATCCATTTCATTTTCCTCTGCTAGCGTTTGGTTCCCTTCCTCTCTCGAATCATTGCCTTCTCCCCACAACCTTCCTCACCCCCTTTAAGGAAAGAAAAAATTCAGATAAAAGGATGGAGATATTGCCCTTGTTGGGACGATTGGTGACTTTAAGGGTCTTGTCGATGAGTATGCGGGCCTTTTTGTTGCGGATCTCGATCTTGATGCTGGAGCTCTTGTCCATCTTCATGTACGGCTTCTTCTTCTTCGACCTCTTCAGCGCTCGCAATTTCAACTATATCAACTCCACCAGGCTCTCCAACTGGTTCGCCATCATCACAAAATGAGAGCAAACAAAGTGTAGATATCCGCCAGAAACTATCTGAGCTTCCCAATATGTATACATGTAGATGCATGCTGACTTCTGAGGCTTTTAGGATTATGAATGGTTTGTTTGGTCTGCTGCAGTGGAATGGCTATCGCTACAGCGTGTTCACTTGGCCTTGTGAATTGTGATGTTCGTGGGCACTGGTCAAAAGATTAAAATAGAAGAAAAACCCAATGATGGAAGCAAAGAGATAAAAATGGAAGAAATCAAAATGATGGGAGCAAAAACCAACTGGCGAGACCAACATTGGGACGACAATGGCGACCGGAGATGTCGACCACTCACAACAACAGAACAAGAGACCAGAAAATAGTTCGACGAAAAATGGGTTTCGTGAGCTCAACACCGTTCCCTCCCTCCCTTTCTGTGTTTCTATTCTCATTTCCCTCTCTTTTTTTTTTTTAAAAATAATACAATTATGCGGCTGATGTGACCGCGAGGCTGCGGCGGGGACCCCCTCCCGAGAATCCCTAGCATTGCTCATATAAAAATGATGGGTAGCAAAAAGAAAATTTTTTGTAACACCAAGGTAATAACCCCAGCGCGACTACGCGCCCTACGTGGACAAGATACGACGTCGTTTGGTCTCCAGATTTTAAAACAATACAAACTCGCCTTACACCTCTCTTATTTCCCTTTCTCCTCTGCGTTTCGTTCCCTAGGAATCTGATGGGGGTGGGATTTTGGTGTTTGGTTTAACGGAAAAATGGTGGCTTTCCAAGAAAAGGAATGGGCTTGATTCTTTAATGGGGTCTCCTGGTGCAGCAATTTTCTTTATCTGAACATTTTATTGGCTTCGGAATAAAAATCAACAAAAGACTCTTATTCACAAAACTTTATCGATCCTTGAAAATCTCGGTCTCTTTTTTCTCAGAGCAGAGAATCAGAATCTAAAAGGATTGAGACTCGGAAAAGAAAAAAAGTTCTTAATTTGGTTCATGAACGAGAAAGAAGCCGTTGAGAGTGTTGCCCAGATGACTAAGATAAGAGGGAGGTGAATTGAGTTATATTAAAAAATTAATAATTATAAATCAAATATACAATATAAAATATAAACAAAATATGAAGCAGCAGGAAATATAAAGAGTAAGAGCAAGAAGAAGCAAACTCAGTATTTTAACGAAATTCAGCCCCACTGTCTACGTCCTCGCCTCAAGCTATTCCTTGAGAATTCCAAATTCACTATTCAATCTCCTTCAGGTAGAGATAAAAACCTATTACACCTTTGAGCAACACCGCTACAAAGAATCCGTGTAGAACACCATCTACACTTGCATCACCTCACACTTGATGATTCAACTATTCCCTGTGTAGAACACCTTCTACACACACACGGGTTATACGCAACTTCTTACAAATACAAAAGCTAATAGTGGGTAGATTATCAGAATACACCCCTTAATGAGTGAAATAAGAACAATACATTGCAAACTATATCTCTCTCAAAATGAACAATGATTAAGGCACAAAACTTAGAGAATGAGAGAATGAGAGTTTTGAAAGAATGATACAAAACTTAGCAATTGATGTGTAAGTTCTTGTTGTTATTTTTGTAAAACTCAAGTGAGCTATTTATAGGCAAATGAGTTTTCATATTCAAATTTAAAAAAGTTCACATGTCAAATAAGAGCACTATTTACTTTTCAAAAGATTCAAATAAAAATATCTTATTTTTAAATTTGTCAAAGACAATTTCATTTATTTTTCAAAAAAATCAAATCAAATCTTTTATTTTTCATACATGACAAAATAAGTATGATTTATTTTTCAAACCAAATCATCTTCTTTTTGCATATGTCAAAAAAATACACAACCACATTTCAAGATTTTCAAACAAATAATCTATTTTTTGCATTTGTAAAAAAAACACACAACTACCCTTCAAGATTTTCAAACAAAATCATCCATCTTTTGTATTTGTCAAAAAAACGCACAACCACTCTTCAAGATTTTCAAACAACACATGCACATGTTAAAGATAACAATCAATCATCTGACAAATTCAAATATTTATGCATATGTGGAAAAATAATAATAATTTTTGAAATTAAATATTTTAATAAAGTTATACAAATGTAAAAAATGCAATTTGATACTTTATGAGAAAATATTAATTTTGAACCTTAATCCAATTTCAAATTTTAAGAAATGTACAAAATTACTCTATGAGTTTCATTTGTAGACTTATTCTTCTTTTTACTCATGCTTGATTTCTTGATGTGCTTAACTCTCTTCATGCGTAAACAACTTGAACTTGAGTTTTGAATTTATTTGTTATCATTAAAATCTATACATAGATACGA
Source organism: Platycarya longipes (assembly GCA_036559045.1). Lineage (NCBI taxonomy): Eukaryota > Viridiplantae > Streptophyta > Magnoliopsida > Fagales > Juglandaceae > Platycarya > Platycarya longipes. Next base: position 26,239,469 of record CM071796.1, on the reverse strand, counting down.
GATTTGAAACCTTAGGTTCTACAATCTCCCCCTTTTTGATAATGACAAATACTTAGTAGAAATCTGCGACCTGCAGTTAATACTTAAGCTCTCCCTGAAAATATGCGTTAGTTTTTCAAGTAAAATATAGACATGATTCTAGCATATATAACAGGGTAGTATAATACTAGTATAAGATTTCTCCTCCTTTTGGTATCATTAAAAAGGAACCGCAATTGGTTTTAGTAAAAATTCTTCCCCCGTCGTGTTCGACAAAAGCTGTAGAGGCTGAGACCTAACTTTATCATCTCGATGCAGAGATCCGCTTGATGTTGTTGACAAATGAAATATTATCGAGATTTGGTGCGGAAGGAAATTTCTTCCCGCATCTGTGTCCAACAAAACCTGCAAAGGTTGGAGGTCTAACTCTGGCAATTTGGTGCGGAAAGAGATTTTGTAGAGAGTTGAATAATTAGAGTCACCCGTGTCCGACAAAAACTGCAATATATCTAAAAATACGCTTAACAGCAATCAAATGAGATTGTTTTGGAGATGATTGAAAACGTGCACATAAACATACACTGAATATAATATCAGGTATACTAGCTATCAAATATAATAAACTACCAATCATACCTCGATATACCTTTGAGTCAACTGGCTTACCGCTTTCATCTTTATCAAGTTTGATGGTTGGACTCATTGGTGCTCCAATTACCTTCGTACCTTCCATCTCAAATTTTTTGAGTAACTCTTTGATATATTTTGACTGATTAATAAATGTTCCACTTTTTGCTTGCTTGATTTGCAATTCGAGAAAGAAATTAAGTTCTCCTATCATGTTCATTTCAAATTCTTCCTGCATACTCTTAGCAAAATCTTGACACATATTTTCATTACCAAATATTATATCATCTACATAAATTTGAACTAGAAGAATATCATCCTGTTCATATTTGATGAAAAGAGTTGTATCGATCTTTTCTCTGGAAAAATCTTTTTTCAATCAAAAAATCACTAAGCCTCTCATACCAAGCTCGAGGAGCTTGTTTGAGTCTATATAATACTTTTGCGAGTTTAAAAATATGATTGAGATAAATATGATTTTCAAAACTTGGAGGTTGCTTAACATATACTTCTTCATTTATAAAACCATTTAAGAAAGCATTTTTAACATTCATTTAAAAAGGTTTGAAATTTTTATAACATGCATATGCAAGTAACATTCGAATAGTTTCTAATCTTGTAACAGGTGCATACGTTTCATCATAATCGATTCCTTCCTCTTGATTGAAACCTTGGACTACAGGTCGAGCCTTGTTTCTAGTGTTGATTCCAGACTTATCTTTCTTATTTCTAAAAACCCATTTTGTTCTAACAACAGCATGATTTTTGGGTTTAGGAACAAATGTCCATACATTATTTCTTTCAAATTGATTTAGCTCTTCTTACATAGCTAGAATCTATGATTCATCAATAAGTGCTTCATCAATATTTTTAGGTTCAATTTGAGATAGAAAAGTAGTGTGATTACAAATATTTTGAAGAGATGATCGAGTACTTACACCTCGTGAAGGTTCTTCTAGAATTTGTTCTACTGGATGATCTTTCACATGTTTCCACTGTTTGGTTGCATCTTGTATTAAATCTTGATGATCTTTCCTGATGTCTCCATGTTGGACTTCTTCCATTGTATTCTCTTTGTCGAGATTGAGACTATTTGTATTATTTGTACCTTCCGATTCTTTATCAATAGATTTCTTGGAGATTAGAGTGTTAGATTCATCAAATAGTACATGCATATATTCTTGTACAGTCAAAATTTTTTTATTGAATACTATATAAACTTTACTATTTGTTGAATACCAAAAAAATGTACTTTCATCAGATTTTATATCAAACTTTCTTAAATTATCTCTGTCATGAGTATAAAACATTTGCATCCAAATACATGAAAGTAACCAATGTTGGGCTTTTTCTCATTCCAAAGCTCATAAGGGGTTTTATCTAATTTAGACCTTAACATAATTCTATTTATAACATAACAAGCAGTACTTATCGTTTCGGCCAAAAAATAACCAGGTAGACTATTTTCATTAAACATTGTTTTTGCCATTTCTTGAAGAGATCTATTATTCCTCTCTACTACCTCATTTTGTTAAGGAGTTCGAGGAGCAGAGAAATTATGCAGAAAACCATTTTCATCACAAAAATACTCAATATCTGTATTGACAAACTCTTTTCCCGTATCACTTCGGATGTTTGAAATAGTATAACCCTTTTCATTTTGAATTCTCTTACATAGCTTGGTAAATGCATTATGTATCTCATTTTTATGAGCGAGAAAGATAACTTAAGTATATCTAGAGAAATCATCAATAATAACAAATGCATAATATTTTCCTCCCAGAATCGCAACTCTATTTGGTCCAAAAAGGTCCATATGTATTAGTTGCAAAGGTCTAGTAGTGGAAATATGTTTCTTGATTTTGAAAAAAGTTTTTGTTTGTTTACCAAACTGGCATGCATTATAGATTTTGTCTTTAAAAAAATTTGTTTTTGGCAAACCTCTCACAAGATCATTTTTTGAAAGTTTGGAAATAAGTTCCATGTTTGTATGACCTAACCTTCTATGCCATAACCAACTATTTTCATGTTGAGCTGATAAACAAATAGCATCTTATGAGGCAATTTCTTCAAATTCGATTGTATATACATTATTGTTTCTAAGAGCAATAAAACAAATATTGCAATCATGATTATTCAAAATAATATACTTATAATTTTTGAAAGTAACTGTAAATCCTTTATCACATAATTGACTTATACTCAAAAGATTATGCTTTAGACCATCAACAAGTAGAACATCTTCAATTATGAGAGAAGACTTCTTACTAACTTTACTTATTTCTAGGATATTCTCTTTTGAATTGTCTCCAAATGTCACGTTGTGTCCTTCTTCTTTAGAAGTGAGGTCAATAAATTTAGTTTTATCTCCTGTCATGTGTCTTGAGCATCCGCTATCTAAAAACTATTTACGTTTACCTATGGAGGATTTCAAGCATACCTCAAGATCATCTTTAGCCATAAGACAAAAATTTACAGATTCTTTATTACTTGCGTCGCTGTCTGAGCTACTTGAATCATCATCCCATGTAACTTTCATTGCTTTCTTGCCTTTGTATCGATCTTTCTTTAGCATGGGACAATCTGCCTTAATATGTCCTGCCTTTTTGTATTTATAATAAGTTAATAAGTCATTTTTACCTGTATATTTGTTGAAAAACTTTTTTAAAGATTTCTTGGAGGAGTTTTATTTTTTTTTTAAGAATATCTGAAATCTTCTTGTGATCATTACAATTTCTTCATATTTGTTAACGCTTTCCTTGTCTTCATCGCTTTCACTTTCATGGGGACCAGTTTTGAGTGCCAAGCTCTTATTTTGCTTTCCTTCTTCTTCTTCTCTTTTCAATGTGTACTCATGAGTAATAAGTGACCCAATGAGTTTATTTACTTTGAGTTTTTTAAGGTCTTTAGCTTCAAGAATCGCCGTCACTTTTGATTCCCAACGTTTTGGAAGAGAGTTGAGAATTTTTCTTATTATCTCAAAGATAAAATAAACTTTTCAAGAGCTGTCAAGTTATTTATAATGTTAGTAAAACGAGTATACATAGAAGAAATAGATTCATCATCAATCATTTTAAACATTTCATATTCATGCGTAAGAATATAAATTTTTGATTTTTTGACTTGCGAAGTTCCTTCATAAATTACTTCCAAGTTATCCCAGATTTTCTTTGCTGTCCTGCAAGTCATTATTCTGTTAAATTCATTGCCATTGAGAGCATTATACGGAAGATTCATAACCATTACATTCACTGTATAAAGTCTATCATCTTCACAATCAAACTCTTCTTCTTCCTTGTTGACCTTTACTCCATCAACAATTTTTGTTGGAATATAAGACCCATTTATAATATATTTCCAAATTTCTCGATTTTGAGGCTGGAGAAATATTCTCATTTTAATTTTCTAGAAAGTATAATTGTCTCTACAAAATAGCGGAGGTCGACTACTGGATTGACTTTCAGCGAATGTAGTTGTAATGTTAGCCATATAATATTAACTCAACAGATAATTAATTTTATAATAAAACTTTCGCTCTAATATCAGAGAGGAATTCGATCGTCCTTGACAATATCAGATGGCCAGAATCAAAATTTTGGTCTCCAAAAAAGATGCTGGAGGTACGATGGGGGGAATGACGATGGCCGTGCTGGAGGTACACGACAAACCGGACTTTGGGCAAGTGGCTGTGCTGGAGATAAACACCAAAGAGCGAGATGCGAAAAATATAGTGGGGAGTAGACGATATCTAATAGTTAATGATTTTTTGGAGTACTTAGAATTAGAAATTTTAAATATTGTTTCTGGCCGTAATTGAGCAGCTGACGTGGCAGAGCCATATCAGCCAACGCATGGTCGCGATGGGATCCTTCCTAAGAATCCTTAACATTACTGGTAGCAAAATTCTAATCATACGTACGAGGGCACGTGAATTTATGAGAGTGGGTAGGTGGGAGGGGGCCTCTAGCAGTCTAGCTGTTCAAACTTCAAAGATTGTTTCACAAACGCGTGGATGAGAATGCCTGCCGCTTGCCTGATAATTGGAAATCGCAAGAAATTCGGTGGTATCAGAATAAAAAAGAACAGAATACAGGACAGGGATCGAAGTCATCAAAAGGAGCGAGTTCCAAGTTGCCAGAAGGAGATAATAACTAAAAACCAAGTGCAAATTAATAATAACAATAATAATAATAATAATTGAGAACAAAGAACAGATCGCCTAGAAGATAAATTACACATGGGATGTTGTACATGTTGCTACTTATGACATTGGTTTTTTGTGCATTACTTTTACCATTTATAATCTGAGTTATATGAACTTGGCTTTATCTCAATTTGGAAGCAAAATTGTGCCCACTAAACTTGGCTCAAACAAACCCTTTCCACAACTTATATATAAATTATATTAATAGCTTGTTTGTGATTATATTTTGAATTTTAAAAAATATTTTAAGCAGTTAAAAATATATATTTTTTTTAAAAATAACATGTTTGATGACTCTATAAAAAATACTTTAATCAATTAAAAAAATTAAAAGTCAACTTTTTCAAAAATTATCAAATTGAAACCAAAAAGCTCTTACGACTAACTTTATATTTTAAAAAAATTACTATAATAATTTTAAAAACGTTTTAGATACATGTTTACTAAATAGTAAATAGTTTTTAAAATATAGAATTTATTATTTAAGTTATAAATTAGAAACTTTAAAGTTATAAATCTTAAAGTTAAAAGTTATATTTCTTATTGTAATTTCAAATATACACTATAGAGTTCTGCTACGTACACTTTTACATATTTTTTTTTATGAATTCTATTGAAGTGACTAATCAAAGTAGTTATTTTGGATTAAAAAAGGTGATTAGTCAATCACAAGAAAAGTGTACAAAAAATACATAAAAATGATTGTATATAAGTTTTGTGTACAACTTAATCTATCATCTAAGTTCATATGAGTCTTTCTACTTATAAGTCAAGGTGGAAGAAGGAGAACACAACATCCACGTCGCTAACAAAATAGGAGTTAATTTGCCATAGCCGTTTAAAATTTAATTAATTAATTTATTTTAATATTATATGCCGACTGTGGTTATCACTTGCAATTTGCAAATCACATTTTCAAAGAACATAGACAGACACCCACAAGTCGTCAATATAAAGTAACAGATGTGGTCCACCTAATAAAAGCCCATGGATCAAAAGAACAGAATAGGCCCAAAGCATGGATTAGTTGTTGGTTTTGAAACTTGGAACCCATTTGACCTAAAACCCTGAGCCCACCGCTTTCGACACCACAGCCCACCACCCTTTTCCAGATTCCTCTTCCTGGGAAAGCCCTTCCCTTCTTCTCCACGCCTCCCTGTCACAACTTACCATAGCACTCGTTTACTTCAGTTTTATCGTTGAATTAATCTTTTTATTTTTTTTTTCCCGTTCAGGAGAGTAGTAGAGAATTACCGGCCTGTGATGACGTGCAGGAAGAAGGACATACTGTCGTACACCCGGAGTTCCGCGCGCTCTCCTCGTCGACGCCGACCAAGTAGAGAAGTTCCGCAAGAAGTATAGAGATTGGACTTTGGAGAGCTCCCTCATATCATGGAGATCCCCGTGTTCAAAGGTGAGAATGTGCTCCCTACATTAGCGTAAACCCATTTCGGTTAAAGGAGGCAATCCGCAAGAAGAAGAAGTATATAAACAACCCGCAGTACTTTCCTTTTCGCTGTAACCTGGAGAATTGCAAAAGGATTTTTCTTTTTCTTTCTAAGCATACGAAATAGGAATTGTTGATAGTTAATACCCATTATGTACTAATGTACTGAGTGAATTGCATTTAATCTGTTCGTGGAAATGTATGGATTTCACCTACGGTGTCGAACTACATTTTTAATTTTCTTGTCTTGCTGATGAATAATTGCAGTTATCTTTATTAGGGTCGTTTCCTTCCTCATCCTTACTCTCCTACAATCTGATGGTCCGTTTATTAAGTTGTGAAACAGCTAAAATATGGAGCATGCTGATAATTTTATATGAGGGTTGGTCCGTTACAATGCGGTTTCAACCTCTCATTAACGTTTGGAAAATAGCCAATTCTTGTTCTCAAATCTGAGTTATATTCTTGAGAGAGCATGAGTATGATTTCAACATGGACTTCAAACTTCGAAGGCTTCACTTTACGCGTTACTCAATTTGCAAAATTGCTTCCTCTCTTTATTTATTCTTTTAAGTAGATGAAGCTTCTGTTAGGAACGCCTTTCTCTTTAGACATTTTGGAAATTTGGCAGGGGAAGACATAAGCGACAGTGGTAGTAGTGGTATCATGCTCATGATGAGTTAACAGGGTTTTACAAAACCCTAGGATTTATACCTGATAAGTGATAAGATCCTTGCATTACCCTTGCTGGCTCCTTTGCTGTGGCAGTCACTGTTACCGGAGATTTCACAAAACCCTGACCCCAATTGAGGATCCACATCTCTGCATCTCATTGTACATTCCAGGTTGATTTTGTTAATATTGATACTCTGAACTTGACGTGAGCAAACAGAGCAAAGCTTTGAATCTATTTTTCTGATATTTACATCAAGTGAAGCCAGTATTTATAGCTAATACATGGCTGGAAAATTATCTAAAATACATAAGTGCTCATGACATGAGCTTAAGGTAAATAAAAAATATTTACATGAAACAGAGTACAAGTACTACTAATACCCCCCCTTCAAGCTGGCGTGTGGATGTTAATCAATCCCAGCTTGGATATTAAGGATGAAAATAAAGGAAAGCTAAGAGGTTTGGTGAAGCAATCTGCTAGCTGATGATGAGAGGAAACATGGAAAAGCTTCACAACTTTAGCTTGAACTTTTTCACAGATGAAGTGAAGATCGATCTCTATATGTTTCGTCCGATCATGAAACATCGGATTGGTTGCAATATGTATAGCTGTTTTGTTGTCACAGTAAAGAGAAACTGCTTGATGATGCGGCACTTGCAAGTCACGTAGCAACGAAAGCAACTAGAGGACTTCAGAAACAGTGCTTGCTATTGCGCGATATTCAGATTTAGCCGAGGAATGAGATGCAATATATTGCTTCTTTGACTTCCATGATATAAGTGATGATCCAAGAAAAACAAAAAAACCAGAAATAGATTTTCTAGTTTCTTGACATGAAGCCCAGTCCGAATCAGCAAAGGCGGACAGGGTAAGATTGGAATTAGAGGGGAAGAATAACCCTTGTCCAGGTGAGTCCATGAGGTATTGTAACACTCTCTGAGCTGCATGAAGATGAGGTAGCCGAGGAGAGTCCATGAATTGACTCAACGTGTGGATTGCAAATGTGATATCAGGTCTAGAAATAGTGAGAGAAAGCAGTCTTCCTACCAATCGTCGATAAGATGTGGGATCTTCTAGCAATTGCCCATCAGCTCGAGATAGTTTAAGATGTTGTTCCATGCGGGTCTTAATTGACTTAGATCCTATGAAGCCAGTGTCGGATAAAATCTCTAAAGCATACTTTCGTTGATAAAGTGAAATACCAGACTTATTCCTTGCAATTTCCAGGCTTACCAGGCTTAGAAAATATTTTAAAGACCCCAAATCTTTGAGCTTGAATTTCTAATGAAGGAAAGATTTAAACTTGTTGACAACTTGTAGATCATTGCTGGCAATGAGGATATCATCCACATAAACTAGGAGGGTAATGAAACTACCATCTTGAAGTCGTGTAAACAAAGAATAATTTGTTTTGGATTGCTGAAAGCCAAGATCAAGGATAGTGAAAGAGAGTTTTTCAAACCATTTTCTTGATGCTTGCTTTAATCCATACAAGGATTTGTTAAGACGGCAAACTCGTGTATCATTCTTAGATCCAAAACTAGGGGATAATTTCATATACACTTCTTCTAACAAATCACCATGAAGAAATGCATTGTTGACATCTAATTGAATTAGATGCCAACCCTTTCTTGCAGCAGTAGAAAGAATGGTTTTGACAATAACCATCTTGGCAACTGGGCAATATGTGTCAAAATAATTCACCCCTTCTTGTTCAATAAACCTCTTGGCAACTAACCTGACTCTGATACTATGTTAATATTGATACTCTGATACCAGGTAGTGAAGTATTGGATAAGGTGGGTATTTATGACTTTAGATGTGGACGGCTACTGGTGGTATCAACTTCACATTAATTGTCTTTATTTTGGAGGACTCAAATGATGGATTGGAACTTGGAAGAGATTTCTTGTTCTTTTCCTTTGTCGCTTGTGCTTTCTTTGGTTTTGTTTATACTTTTTTTTTCCACTTCACATTAATTTTTTTTTTTTGATAAGTAATAAGTCTATTTTATTGAGATAAAGGTGGGCATAGTCCAGGTACTTTGGAAGTATACGTGTGCATACACCTATTTAAGTGCTAGAAACAGATATAAGGAAATCATGGAAGCTGAGACCATTCAAATTTAAGGCAATGGCCCACAAAATAAAATCTTCCAAAAAAAAGTCCGAAACTCTTCTAGGGATAAAAAATCAACCAAGTGAAATGGTTAATAGCAAAGGTTTACAAAGAAGTAGTCTTAGTAATAATCTTATTGCAACAACCAAGAAAGCAACAGTAGCTAGGCCCAGAGTGCTAGCTGTAGGTTTTCTTCTACAAATGCATGCATATGAAGCATAGTTTATCATGGAACTTGAAGCTGAAGAGCAGGCTGCTTTACTGCATGAAACATGGATCAACATTTGAAGTAACAGAAGCAAGCAAATCCTGGGAATTGGGCGTGACAAGCTCCCGTGTTGTGCACGCTCCAAATACTGGCACTGACGCCTGCAGTTTCCGGAGCTGGCGCAGAACCCTGACCACGTTTTACCACGCTTCTCACACAGTTTTGCTTCCACCTTTGCCATCTCTGCATACCCAAACACAAGTAAATTATGATCAAGATCTGTAATTCATCCCAAATAAAATCATTATAGATATTATGATGACCACCACTGGATAAAAGAAGAAGTAGAAGGAAGATGAGAACATAAGATAGTAATTGGCGACCAATCTGCTTTGCCATATTTGGTTTTGTTCTTTCTAAATAATGAAAAGAATGATCGATGAAGTACTCCTTGGTCACGTAGTTAGCTGTTATTTATAGCATTTTGGTGTCTAAATATCCTTCATTTTTCCCTACTAGTTTCATGAGGATAATCTTCACTTGGTTTATATGCAGAACGCGAGAAAACTTGGCTAAAAACGGACACCATAGAAGTAATTCGTCCAAAGAAGATAAACATGAACATTTACTACAAATTGAACTGCATGCTTAGCAATTCAATTCATGGTCGTCAGGGGCGGACCCAGCTTACTCATTGGGGGGCTACCGCCCCCCCAAAGTTTTTAAAATTTTAATTTAAAATATAAATATATATAAATATATATATAATTAAAATTCTCTCTTAAATTAAAAATAAATAAAAATTACCCCCTCAAATTTTTTTATTAAAATTATTCATCTAAATCTTAATATATATCAATTTATATTCTAATTTTTAATTTTTACTGAAACTCAAATTTTAACTCATATAAGCTCACAGTTACTCAATTAACAGTCTAGCTCTAATAAAAAAATTAATTATAAATTTATATGATTGTAAAATTGATTGATTATACTCACTTATTTAGTTTCAGTCTAATTTGTATAATTATGAGATATAATTTGTTAAAAATTTAACAGTGTTACATCATTACTTATTAGAAAATTCTCAAATTTATTTTTAATCTATAAATTTTTCTTAAATCATAAAAAAATATAAGCAAGTACTTAAAAATAATTAATTTTTTTTTTTAAAAAAGACGTGAACAATTCAAAAATTAATATACATTTAGAGAGCTTAGTAATAACAAAATATTACACTTTTATCACTAATGATTATCCTTATAAAATTTATATTTATTGCACATTTTATCGATCGCCCCCCAAACACAAAATTCTGGTTCCGCCCTTGATGGTCGTCATACTTTTTTGGTATTATATTGTGTTCAAAGGCTAGCATGACTTCAATGAAGACATGAAAGTGCTGCTTTGAAAATCTCGTGGCACACTCTACTGGCGTTCCATGTGGTTGTGTAGGTTTCATGAACTTTATCATCCCAAGCCTGTTAAGAACCTGTATATTTCTTTGTTCTTCTTCTTTTATGTGCTTGAGAAATATCTAAGTTGTCCATAAGCGATATTAACTTTGAAGCCTATCCATTGCTAAAAGCTTTTTATCTTTTTGTGAGTTGGTACATATCAACCTCTTGTTTAGTTCTTAATAAGAGAGGTAGTACTGTAGAGTTAATCAGAGTGTTGAATGTTAACAGATGTCAAATGCGTGCAGCAGGGTAGGATACTTGACTTACACTATCGGTTCACTTTAACAGAGACTTTTTTTTATTTCTATATTAAGTTTGAGTACTGTTAGGGTGTTGCCTATCCATATTTGAGCGATATAGATCTATTTTATAATAAAATTAAGGTTTTGTTTATTTTGGAAGATGAGATCAAAAATTTAAAATACGTCTTTTCAAATTCGATCATTATTACACATTTTCAAATTTTCATATAAAATAAAATAAAAAATTTAACTTTTTCAAATTTTCATATTATATTTTTAAATTTTCATACAAAATTAATATTAATTTTTTATTTTATTTTATTTTATTTTTTTACTTTTATCTCATTTCATTTCATCTTTAAAAATAAACGAGGCCTAAATCTAAAGTTTAACGAGTCACATCAAACTACATCAATATATAAAATTAATTTTATATAATATTTTTGTGACTAAAATGTTTTCCTATTTAGTCAGATAACTTACAATGAAAAACCACTAATACAATATTAAAGGAAATAAAAAGATAGATAGTCGAGACAATGATGTATAACAGAAACAAAAACAAGATGCATACGTACGTAGTTAAATCTTTGCACATTTATTAAATCTCAAACCTAAATAAATAAGCTTTCTCTTAATATTTTTTTAATACACTAAGGTTGTTTTCTTTCATTAAAAAGTGCCACAAGGCAGAATCCCAATGACTGCTTTTCTCTTTCGATAATTGATTATCTCATCCTTATGGCCTACTTTCACAACGCAGCCGCCTAGCTTCTTTTTTATTTATTTTATTATTTATTATTATTATTTCTCTTTCAATCTTTTTCGAGAGAACATTAGTACTCACATTGATCATACACAACTCCTGCAAATAATTCTTCTTCTTCACCCAAAATTCTTCTGACTGATCCAATGACAATATTTTTATTAAAATAATCGTCAGAAAATCTTTTGAAGATGTTAGCTTCGAAAAGAGGATCCTCGTATTCTTAAATATATATAGCTTGATAGCATCCCAGAGATGATAATGCATAATTAATTAATTACATTTTCTTTATTTTCGTGGACCCATCCAATTCTGGTTTTTTTCTTTTTTTTCCCCAAAGTAACCTATTATTTTCAACAGTCAAACATCATCTTTTCCTAAACCCTAATCAGAAATCTTTTCCTGCGCTGCTCTCTTTCCTATCTCCTCTATTATTTTCTTTATGGTCTGCGATATCTGGCGACCCTCCCAGCTTTCTTGCTCTTCTCAAGGGTGGAGAATTGGTTGAAGCCTCAACCACTTCTTCTCTTAATTTTTTCTTAAATTTTTTTTTAAATTTTTAAATTTTTTCATTTTTCATAACTTTTTCCTTTGTTTTTCCTTAACACTGACTTCTCCGAATGATCTATTGCCTTTCGACACCCTCCATCTTCCACGTGCAACCTTAATCGACTCTCCAGTTATCGATCACCATGTACGTAGAAGAAAACTTCAAATCCGTCCCACACATTAGTTGCACACGCAATTGCCGCTCGTGTGCGTTGTCCCTGCGCAACAGCGACCTGGAGTGTTTGGAGTTAGGCACAGCCCCATTGTCCTTGGAAGTCTTAGATTTTTTAGATCCGACCATCTCTACTCCTTTTCAGGCGGCACGTGTGCTACAGGTGCCGCCTCCGTTGTCACGCGCCACCCCACTTTGTCAGCGACTCGACTTAGAAACCGATTGCTATATTATGTTACTATTTTTCCTAATCTGTGATCTTGAACGAATGATTGTAGATCTCTCTATCAAACAATTCAAGATATCAAGTGATAGTGCATTCGCCTCCAACACCACTTCTTGTGGAGGTTCCACTAACGATAGTTCTATCGTTCGCTTTTTAGCAAACATTTTATTTTTATCTTTTCATAAGATGGTATGCTCTTATAAGACTTGGAAATGGATGAAAAAATTGGTCTTAAACAAAAATTTTTTTTACCATATGCACTGTTATTTCTTGCTTTGAGACTTTTGCTAGGAAATCTCATCCATTCTCATATATTATTTTAATTTAATGAAATTTAACTTGTTAAAAAAAATCAGAAATCTTTCCCTTAATCATGAAGTCATAAAAGGGCAAAAAAACCCTAGGATATAGGAGATGAAGACACGTGTGGATGCAAAAAACACAAATTTAGGACTAACAACACTTGTCAAGGATATGATGACATATGATCAGATTTTCTAAATAAAAAATCTTGATTGAAGCCTCCACCCTTTAATAAAAAAAAAGAAAGAAAGAAAGAAAGAAAGAAAGAAGACTTGCATTCTTGGAAAGATAAAAATAAAGACTTTCGATGACAAAACATCGATCCTGCTATTTCATGCTTTCAGAGTATTGAATAATTTTTACTTATCATAACTAAAAATAGCCGAAGGATTATATGTAACCAAGAACTATTTCTTACTGGAAGAGGAAAAGGCAGGGTTATATATGTGACGTGTATATATCTTCAAAATAAATATATATATATATTTATATATTTTATATATGACATGTAGACAATGCTCAGGAGAACAAGAAGAATAGAAAACAAAACGTTTTTGGAACATCTACCGATCATGGGAACTGGAAGATCATAACATATGGGCCAGGCTTTGCTCAAAAGAAAGAAAACTAAAATAATAAAAAGATAAGTGCTAATTAAGAGACTTAATTATTTCCGTTACCGTTTAGACAGTGAGTTGGAATAAAAATTTAAAAATTTATTATATTTTATGTAAAAAATTTATAATAATAAAATAAGATAAATTTTTTTTAATATCTAAAAAACAACTAACTGATATATATATATATATATATTTATATATTATGAAAAAATCTTGTTGTAAACGGTTCTACGTATTAATTTGCACACTCATCAAACGTGAATATTAAAAAAAAAAAAATCAGATTTTAATAAAAATAGTCTGTAAATTCATTTTTACATAGCAAAATTCATATATCATACTTAACGAAATGTAAGCCTAGTGCAATTTTTTTTATTATTATTAGTAAAAACACCAAAGTCTGTACAGCATTGACACACGTTGAGGAAGAGCAGCAAATTTCGCGTGTCTGACGGCTTCAATGTCCTTAGTGAATGGTTCGTAATTTCGTACAGAACAAAGGCCGAGAGGGAAAGTGCGATTCATTCTGCAGAGAAAACAACCTTTCCAGGCAATTTCTTAAAAAACCAAAAACAAAACAAAAAAATAGATTATGGTACGTAGTGTCGGTTGAGGAGTAGAGAAGGATGCACGTGGAAATGTCCCTGTCCCTGTCCCTTTCCACAACCACTTCGTGCGATCCTCACAACGCACAGCTACCGCCTTACCTTGATCCCATGGTGTCTGTGTTTTGCATTTCTGTTTGAATGGATCAAATATTGGATTTCATCAGCGCCCCCCCAAAAGTTAGAACACACGCACCATGTCCTAACGCTGTCCTCGTATATGTTAGATATTGTTGTGAGAAATATAATTTATAATTTTAATATTTATTATTTAAAATTTAAATGATAAGTTTAATATTTTAAAAACTGTTTATTATTTAATAAAAATGTATATAAAACTATTTTAAAATTAGTTATAATAATTTTTTTAAAATATACAGTTATTCGTATGAACTTTTTAATAAAAACTTTAATTTATTGTTTTTTGAAAAAAATGATTTTTGATTTTTTTAATCAACTAAAGTAATTTTTATAAAATTTAGTTACCAAACATATCATATTTTCTTTAAAAGTAATTTTAATTACTTAAAAATATTTTTTAATATTCGAAATGCAATTTCAAACCGATTCTTATTGTACCCCTTCAAATTGACTTGGCCTATTCACCACCTTATAGTTGATTTCTTTCTCCTTTCCTAATTTTCTGCTCTTCTCTCAAATTTATTTTATTTTATTTTATTGACATGATAAGATTTAATTTATTAAGAATATTTAAAATTAAAATCTTTTATCAATAAAATATTATTATACCAATAGAATGAAATGTACTACTTTGCACACTGACTTCTAAATAAAAGTTAAAGAATTCATGTTTTAAATGATTTTATGTGTCTTGCTTAAAATGATAAGTGGTAACTATTTAAACCAAAACAATTGACATTGAAATTACAAAGTTATGATTCCAATTCTATAATTAGCGCTCCTAACAGCATTAGTAATTAATTTATCAATTTTTTTTTTTAAAAAAAGATAAGTTTGCACGTATATATTAAAAAAATTTAATCATATTTAATTAAAAATAAAGAGAAGAAAATGAGGAGAATGGAATAAAAGAATTTTTTATTTCATTTTTAAATAGTAATCATTTAAAAGTGTTGATCAAAATTTTTTAATAAGTATATAAATTTATATTTTTAAAAGAAAATTTTAATGGATTCGTTCCTAATGCTTTAAGACGCTTCTTACCCACGCACGCTTGCCCTTCCTAGTACGGTCGTGGTTCACTCCATGTGCATCCTTTCCCTTCCCCCGGGCCCGACCACACAAGTCCATAAACCAAATCCTTTTCTCTCTCTTTTCTTTTTTTATTTTTATTTTTATTTTTATTTTCTTCAGTATTTCCTCTCTACCTTCATTAAAAAACCATCCCAACTCATCCCCTGAGTAGCTTTGCATATTCAGGGTTAGCCCTCCTCGATTCTCCATTTCCATGTCCCCCTTGTTTTCCTTCCCTTTCTTTCCCTTTTTCCACTCTGTTTTCTCCAAACAGAAAGCCCACAAAATCATATATACCTCTTCCTCTTTATAAATACATTCCTGAAAAGCCTTTAATCACTTCCCTTTATATTTTCTCCCAATCCCTTCTTTTTGTTCCAGATATTATATGTATTACTAAAACTGCTGGTTTACTTTCATTCTCTAAGAAAATGGCCTTGGTCGAAATTGACGTCGTCAAGGTTGAGAAAGCCAAAGCCATGAGAAGGTATAATCGCCGGCGAACGTTCAAGTGGATTGTCGAACTTTCTGCTGCTCTGTTTGTGCTTTCGCTGTTTCCGGCTTGGCTTCCGGGCGCCGCAGAAACAGCTTGTGAGTTTTTCCGACGAGTCATCGCCGTCTTTGATTGCACTTTCTACGTCGTCATTCTCATCATGGCGATTATTTTCATCCTCTACGCTTTCTCCGGCGAAAACGGGGCCAGGACCGATATCTACGACGATTTTCTCAGCTACAACAAGTCTAGTACTAACTTAGCCGCCGGTAACGAGCTACCGGTGCAGCCAGAGACAGACTCTTCGCCGGCAGAGACCTTCCATGATAAACACATCGTGTTCTGGGACAATGCGAACTCTTCGGCTCACGATGACGGTACAGTTTCTTCAATCACCGAGCGTACGGCACTCACTGATCAGAAGGCTTTGCGGGAAAAGCGTTACCGGAAGGCTAGGTCCGAGAAGCTCGAGCTACGCATTGTAGAGACGACTAGACGAGAGTTACGACGAACAGAGACGGAGATATGCCGGGAAATGGTGAGGTCCGGGGAAGAACCGGCGAGGAGATCGTTCTCGTACCCGCCAGAAGAATTGAGCATCGAGGAATTCAACCGTATGGTAGAAGCCTACATTGCCGATAAAAAGGAAGCTCAGAGAGAAGAGTACAAGAAAGAACGGAGAAAAGAATCATCATTGGCCCTCACTACGCAGAACTGAGCCTCGATCGAACACCAACAAAAAGGAGAAAATCATGAAGAAAATAACAGGGGATTATGGATATTACAGATTACTCACTCTTGGGAACCGGATCATGTACAATTTTCTTACTCCAGTTCTCGAGTACTCATTTTACTTTGCATATCGAAGAGGGTTGGTTAATGGATTGTTGATAATATTAAATGCGTGCTTATCTTGATGGCAATTTGAGATTAATTTGGACATTTACGTTGTTTGATCTGTTCTGTACGATGTTTGACTTCCTGATCTGGGTGTCCCCCATAGGAGAAACCCCAGAGAATAAGCTTATCGATTAAACTTCGCCAGTTTCAGTTTTATTGAGTTTTCTTTTAGTTTAGTTTAGTTTTTTTTTTTGCCTTCTTTTAATTTTTAGGGAAGCTGTTCTTTACGAATCAAATTCTGATCTTGATGATGGAGGAAAGAAGGGGATTGAATTGACAATGGAGATTCAACGGATTATAATTTATTTGCGGTGATATTGATGATTATCTTGCTGTCTGTCTGCTTTTCCACTTCAATTATTTTGATGCTGAATTCTGAAATTGACTTTTACGTTAAAAAAAATCCCCAAATGTCCCTAGGTAGAAGAAGATTGTGGGTTTATGACCCCTACCATCAGTTTGAGATTTTCCCAAGTGTCTTTTGCATGACTAATGTCACAAATCTGGGTTGATTCTATTTTATTTTATCGTAAGTGCTTGAAAGGGATAATTTCCCTCTTGTTAAGGGGGTGGAGATCAATAATTTAATTAATTATTAATATATATATATACCTAATCTTCATTCTTATAATAATTATATTATACATGTATACATATATTTCCTAATCTTTTAGGTTTTAAATTAAGATAGCTTGAGATCTCATTAGCTTGCTTGGATATAGAGATGAGATAAGATGAGTTATGAATAGTAATAAAATGAGTGGTTGAGATAAATTAAAAGTATGAAATAAGTTGTGAATAATAAAACCCAATTTTAAAAACAAACCAACTAATTTGTAGGCGCAGGAGTTGTGTTCCTCATGATTGTGCACACTCAGCTAATTTGTACGATTGTGATGAACACATGCGCACCCTTGTAAGGTGGAAACTCTTGGTCTTTTACACGAGTACCATAAGCTATAGCATTAATAATGTAAAATAAATGAAGAAAGTAGAATATTTCATATTCAAAAGTGTGTAATCTTATTGTGGAAATGGTTTTTTTTTTTTAGAAAAATGCTAGTATGCCCACCAAATTTGACCCTATGTATTTTATTTTTTAATTTTTTATTTAATGATTAAGAAAATAATTATTAGTGTATTGATATTTTTTATATTTTCTAAAAATGTTTTAAAATGATATGAAAATAAAAATAAGAAAATAATTAAAAAAAAAACTTTTGGCTAGCAGTCCGCTATAGCAATAAGTTGCAACAAGTATGTAGCATTACCATTTTTTTTAGAGCAATGCTGGGGAGTAGTCACACTTAGGACATTCCTCCTTATATGAACAGTGTCGTACCATAATACTGTTTATGACACTATTTATACAAGGAAGAATGCACTAAATATAACTTTTCTCTCTCATTTTTCTTTTTCTTTTACAGGGTAGAGAAGAAATTCGATCCTTGGTTATGAGAAATCAGGGTGTTGTTAAATGATAAGGATCTTGGCAATCTTCTTGTGGAAAGTTACTTTTGCTATTATATATAAAATCCTTTGGGCTCGGCCCGTTAGAGTATTAATAGACAATACAATCTCCTTCAGTTGTTGACCTTAACTCCTGATATTAATTAAGATTATCGAGAATTTTGTGAAGTTGGAGGGTTGGTAACCTTTTGTTTATGTGATAACGTATAATCTACAATTGATCTCCTTTTCTCGGTCCCACTCCCCCGCCCTTGGCGCTTCCTTTTGTAAATTTTGTTAAAAAACTAGAGAAAATCCTTCCTCTTCCTCATTTGGTAGGGGAATGATGTAAGGGTCCCAATTGATCTATTTTCCATGGTTTTGATCTCTCCCTCTCTCGTTTGTTTTTGTCAATCAAGCATGCACATATATCCCGTTTGTTTCTTTTAAGAATTCTCTCTCTCTCTCTCCCTCTCTATGATTATTAATAATAGTGAGTATATCTCTCTCTCCATGATTATTAATTATAGTGAGTAGGTGACAAGGAAAGAGGCCAAACTCTTGAGTCTAAACAAGTTAAAAGTCGCTTGATTATAAATCAGACTTGTCAACATCGATTTTCATCTATAAACACAAATAGCTAAGAACACTAGCAACTACCTCTTCACGTAGATAAGATAAAGGGGCACTCATAATATTTTTCTTCCTTTTTCCCCTCTAGCGCCTCAACCCAGCACCTCACCCCAGTCATAGCCGCTCTGCTTGGAGGGTGGAGTTTCAGCTCCTCCCTCTCCTGTCTTCCCAGCCACTATAGGCTATTTTCATTTCCTTTTTCTGGAATTTTCCTTTTCTTTTGCTCGTAGCACCATAGTGTCTCAATATACTCCATGCTGGACATCAAAGCTCGCCACGCACCCCTTCATTAAACTCTCCAATTGCCGATTTGTCAAATGGAAGGAGACTAGTGCCGAAAAGAGTGGCATGTGTGCCTCATGTATGGTTGTCAGTGTGCGTGAAGTTGACATGCTGCCGAGCCAAAGTGAGTTCCCTGTCGCGACGTGCGGCACCAACGCCGACAACGGCCTCAGATCTTTCAAATTCAATCGACCTTTCTCTGTCTAGCATGGTTCGTGTTCCTCACGTCTCGCCACAGTTGGTGGTGATCTTTTGCAGGTGCATCGACACATCTTTCTATTGCTATCTTCCTATATTCTTATTTTTCCTAACTACGGATTAAGAGAAAGTGATCGTGAGAAGCTCCTCTAGCCAGACCAGAACAATAAAAAGTAGCACACATTTTTCAACTGCGGCTTTTAATTGTAGTTCAATAGTTTGTTTATTTGACTATTTTAAAATTACTTCAAGTGGCATTCCCTTAAAGGGATTGGATGGAAGCCAAATTTTTTGGGCTCTGAGACCCATTTTTATTTTTATTTTTCTTGATATTACTTTTATTTGTTTTGGGATGATTGTTAGATATTCTTACCCCATTAAAATCTTATATCTTGTAACCGCTTAGTTTATCTATAATATCGCTTGCTTAGAAAAAAAAAAACATAGATAGCTTGAGTACATACTCTTAAAAGGCAAAGATTTAATCCATGTTGTTTTGTTTTGATTAAGGAATGTAAAATGTACTGGCTAATTATTACGAGCTGGAATCCGCGTTTTTAATTTTAGCTAAAAGTGGAAGTTTTTTTTGTTGTTCATAACCGCACTGATATGTTCATGTAGAAAACTAAGTTCTAGGAATTGGTTCTAGTGGCAAGTGTCATGAGTTTGGGAGTATGCTCTCTCAAAGTCTAAGATTCGAATTCTCTTATATATGCAAACAGCTTATAAGAGTCATTGAATTGGAGAATTTTTCACTTAAATTATTTGAGATATACTTGCAAGAAACTCCTTACGCATCCTTAAAATTAGTTGGGATGTTGTTCCTAAATACCCGATGAGAGAAAAAAAAGTTCATATAGAAAACTTCATATACCAAATTTGAACTTTCCTGGATTTCTACCCGCAAGTCTATACCAATCAAAGAATTACAATAAGGGTGTTCTAGAAAATTCTGGAAGAGTCTTCATGCTGAGATGGCTTGACTGTTGTGTGTATAGTTGAGGTGGAATTTGTGAGATTTTGCTAAGGTGATTTGGAGTCGGATCCTGGTTTGGCTGATGTTAATAATATATAACCAAGCTAGCAGCTGATGATTGAAGTAAACAAGCACGTAATCCTTATTGATTAGTTTCGATTCACAGGCCAGAGACCTAAATGTACAATGTAATATTGTATGCATGGTAATCCAACATGAAAAAACTTTGGGTAGGTGGGTGTTTATCATAAACCAATAGCCACCTACCAAAAATGGAATTCACAAATTGTAAGGAAATATGTATAACAGAGAATCATAAATCCAATAACCCCATTGCCTCTCTCTCTCTCTCTCTCTCTCTCTCTCTCTCTCTCTCTCTCTCTCTCTCTCTCTCTCTCTCTCTCTCTCTCTCTCTCTCTCTCTCTCTCTCTCTCTCTCTCTCTCTCGTGGATTCTCAATTTTTTTAACATTGTAATTTATGCCACTTTGTGGGTCACTATTGGTTTTTGCTATCCTAGACTTCTTCTCTTTCTCGATCATATTTTCTGGCCAAATCTCGACACTTTTTCGCATTTTAACCGGCTTCTTAATCAGGGTTTCAACTATGACGTTTCCTGTCACCATAACTTTGTGCTGCTGTGAATCAAAGGTTGTGGAAAAAACACCTGCAAAATACTGAAGAAAGTACAATAAAGGCTGTGTAACAAAAGTGAACCCTGAAAACGACTGCATAAAGTTGTATCTATCAGATTATATGTTTGTAAACATTGTTTGGATGACTAGAAAATCGAACGAAAGAACAATGAAACTTAAAAGGTAATGTTTTCTTTTTTGGGCATCACAAAAGAGAAAAACTTGCCTGCATTAAGCTGGACAGTTTTGTGTAGCTCAGATATGCCATAAGTTTTCGTTTTCACAGGCTACTCCGCATCGACAATTGGGTATATATAGAGCAGGGGCGGAACTAGGATTTAGTGTTTGGGGGGGCGATCGATAAAGTGTATGATATATATATATATATAAATTATATATATTTTTTATACATGACTATATATAAAGATAATAATTATATATTATAAAATTATATTTACAATAATCTCACAATTATATAAATTAGAGTGAGATTAAATAAATATAATCAATTAATTTTATTGCCCAGATGACTAACACAAGAGGGGGGGTGAATTGGGTTATATTATAAAAATTAACACTTATTAATCAAATACACAATATAAAATATAAACAGAATGTAAAACAGTAAGAAATGTAAAGAGTAGGGTAAGAGAAAGCAAACTCAGTATTTTTATGAGGTTCAGCCCCACTGCCTACGTCCTCGCCTCAAGCTACCCCTTGAGGATCCCGAATTCACTAGTCAATCTCCTTTAGGTGGAGATAGAAACCTATTACACTTTTGAGCAGCACCGCTCCAAAGAATCCGTATAGAACACCCTCTACACTTCCAATCACCTCACACTTGGTGATTTAACTATTCCCCGTGTAGAACACCTTCTACACACAGAAGGGTTATACACACCCTTTTACTGATACAAAAATTGATAGTGGGTACGCTATCAGAAAACACTCATCAATGAGTGAGATAGAAACAATACAGCACAACCTATATCTCTCTCAACAAGAACAAGAATTAAGGCTCAAAACTTTAGAAAAGAGAGAATGAGAGCTTTGAAGGAATGATGCAAAACTTAGCAATAGATGTGTAAGCTCTTGTGGTGATTTTTGCAAAACTCAAGTGAGCTATTTATAGGCAAATGAGTCTTCAATTTCAAATTTGAAAAGATTCCCATGTTCAAGACATCATCATTCACTTTTCAAAAATTTCAAATCAAATCTTTTTACTTTTTGCATGTGACAAAAGGAGCACAGTTTACTTTTCAAAAATTTCAAACCTAATATTTTACTTTTTGCATATGACAAAAAGAGCACACTTTACTTTTCAAAATTTTCAAATAAAGACATCTATCTTTTGCATAAGTCAAGAAAAGCATCCACCACTTTTGAAAATATTCAAATAAAACATGCACATGTGAAAGATGACAATCAATCATCTTAATATTTTCAAAATTCAAACCTTTAATCATGTCATGCACATGTGAAAGATGACAATCAATCATCTTTCAAAATTTTCAAATTTAATTTTCAAAATATTCATGCACATGTGGAAAATGTATTTTAATGCTTTATGATAAAATATTAATTTTGAGCCTTAATCCTAATTTTGAATTTTTAAGAGATTTACAATATTACTCTATGATTTTAATGTGAACTTGTTCCCTTCTTGCTCATGCTTGGTTCCTTGATGTGCTTGATTCTATTGTGTGGACAACTTGAGCTTGAGACTCCTTTATTCTTTGAATTCATTTGTTATCATCAAAATCCATGTGTAGATTTATAATTACATAAAACTTGAAACCTTGTGTTCAACAAATTTTGACAATTATAAAAATTTATAATCAATTCAAAGTGACAAATGAGCAAGTTAATTATTACAAAATATCTCATAATTCATAAATGTCATGACTAACAAAAGAAGTGAAATTAGTTAATTTGAAATTCACAAATCCAATCATCAACACAAAACAATTAAATAAAACTTCAAAAATGTAAAACATCAGAAAAAATTGGAAACTTAGTCTATTTGTTTAGTAAAAATTTAATAAAAATTATTGGGGGGACAATTTTATTTTATTTTATAATCTAATAGAGCAATTTTAATTATATATATAAATAATTACATGTATTTATATATTATATGTTTTTTTTGAAAATTTTGGGGGGGGGGGGGGGGCGGTAGCCCCCCCTAGGAGTAACGTAGGTCCGCCCCTAATATAGAGAGAGGGAGAGAGGGATATCGGGTAGAGAGAGGGATATCGGGTAGAGAGAGGGAGGGAGGGGAGAGAGTTAAGACTCGAGGGTGTTCAAGAGGTGAGAGGAACCCGAAATTCTCTACTTCTCAACCTATACTTGCATTCTCATTAATTCTACGTGGCATGTTTTTATTGGCTTCCGATAATTGGGGTGTAAAGGTCTCACCTGTTATAAGATTTTCTCATCCAACCTCCCCTTGATTTGTTTTTTTTTTTTTAAATTTATGTTATTTTATTTATTCAGTAGATTTTTCTAACTCATTGATGTAATTTACACCCTGGTAGCAGAAGGATTAATTATATAGAAAGAACTGAATTAGATGAAAAAGATAAAAAAGAGTACCGGTGATAAATTATATTATAATTTGTATTTGAGTAACTAGCTAGAATGATTCTGAAGAAAATGAGAATATCATTGAAAGTATTCTTTGAAGTGGCGATTCTATATAGAGAAATAATTTAATTAGCCATGAATGAATTTATCAAAATAATGACGTGATTTGGTCGTGTAATACGTCAAATTGTAAAGTTATAAAGTTATTATGCAAATTTACAGCTTACATATATAGTCTCTTTATATTTGTAGCACTTCTTTTATTCGTAAGATAAAAAAAAAAGGGGGAGATTGCTCACAATATGAAGAAAATAATTCACGAAGAATGGATCGATGTAGGTGATCAACACTAACTAAATTAGAATAGAACGCTTATATGCTTTGGAACAAGTAGAATTGCTTGGGAAATTATGTGTTATTTGTACTGATGATCATGCGAATGTCGAACGGCATGCATGCATGCATGCATGGGATGCTATACTACAATTATGATCATAATTTAGAAGCTACAAACAATTAGGCCTCCCGGCCCTTTTCCCTGCACTAATCTTGCGCACGTTTTTAATTATATGATCCATCTACCTGTGCTTCTTTAGGCAGGCATTTCTTTGGAAATGAATTTATTTTCCATTTTTAAAAGGACAAATGAATTAATTCCCTAGCAACGAGTCATCTTATACCTATAACATGAGTACTATATATGGTTAATTTTGTAATTCATTAATGCATGAACTAATCGCATCAATATCTTTGCGGATAACAAATTTAAAAGACCAGGGATCAAATTTTTACGAGTGTACTACGTGTATATAGAGAAATGATATTATATATATATATATATATATATATATATACATGACACACACATATATAATATATATACAAGTCTTATAAGTTATAAACAACATTAACCTATGTAGTTGGCAAAGTCATCATGACATGCATGCATGATGATCTAGAGATTTATATATAGAAGTCCTTAATAATTTATAAAATGTCTTTCTTAGGTTTGAAGTGAATCATCCTGATCAGTGATTCTGATCAATTGCACCGGACAGCCACTTTTTAATCTTGAGAAAAGCCCCCACTTCTCAGTGCTCGTGTCGGGGTCCATCACCTTCCACCTGATCAACAAATTTCCATGCAATTCAAACAACCTTAATTATTATTCATATATTTAGTATCATATTTACCTAGCTTTGTTTCTGAAGATCATCATCATTAACTGATCTGATCTGATCGATATTTAAACATTAATTGAGGTTGATTTCGATCAAAGCAATATTGCTCTTATATATCATATATATATATATATATATATATATGTACTAGTACTACTTTTGAGCTATATTAACACTGGCCTGTATGTGGTGATCAGACGGTGGAGAAAGACGAGCATCATGGCTTTGGCCATGTTCATCCCTAGGCAAGTCCTCCCGCCCATCCCGAATGCCAAGAAGCTGTATGGCTTTGTCTCTCCCTATATCAATGGCATTGGAGATCAATGGAAAATCACCTCATCAAACTATAATTCGAGGAATGATAATTTCAACTTTTTTTTTAAAAAAATAAGAACAAATAATTCATGAGATTAATTCCCGGAAGAGATAATTAATTAAGACTTACAGCAAATCTTGATGGATTGAACTTGCTTGGATCCTTGAACACCATAGCATCCAGGTGTACTGATTTAGCATCAATATTAACGCTCCAACCTCTTTTGATCTTAAATCCTATATATAGCAGCAATTAATACATGATGAACTTAAATCAGATGAAATTTATAATTCCTTGAGCAGATCAGTAGTTACAGTAGTACTTTTTGAAGGCCTTTTAGGACAACAAACCTTCAATCTCAGAGTCTTTGAGTGCTTGTCTTGGGAACCATGGTACTATTGATGCCATCCGTAGGGATTCTTTTACGACCTGTTTGTGACAAATATTTATTTATCAACTTTTCAAATACATCGACAAAAGAAGATGATCATACATGCTGCAATAAGTACGTCTAGTACCTTAGAAGCATAAGGCATCTCAGTAAGATCTTCAACCGAAAGATATGGCTTCAGTGAAGTCTTTTTTGCCATGTTCTGTTGTTCATTCTACTCCCAAAGGCAAATTTAGCATATATATATATATATATATATATATCAGAAGAGCTAAGAAATTGATAAACTCTAATCTAATGGAAATTATCAACAAATGCATGATCCTGTGTCATGTTGGGCATATACTGTTATGATATAAAATCAGTAATAAAAATCTACATCTTTTTGTCAGTTTAAGTTTTTGAGATAAATGCTGATTTTACATAATATCAAAACTAAGGTCTTGAGTTCGAATCTTAACTCTACACTCTATCCCATTTAATTAAATATTTCATTTGTTAGGCCACCTATTGAAGGAGACTTTGGCCCACACGTAAGGGATTTGAGTGTTATGATATAAAATAAATAATAAAAATCTACCTATTCTTATCAGTTTAAATTTTTGAAATAAATGGTTGTTTTACATATATTTCGTTTCACTTACCCTAAGTGTCTCAAGGACATCTTGGTTCTCATCCAAGAATTTAACCATCCATGTGATTGCACTTGCTGTTGTATCCTGACCTGCATTATCTTCCAGTATGTAAGTAAGAGTTTAGGAATATTATGAACTTTGCAAAATTTTCAAGAATCAATCCCCACAAAAATAATTTCAAAAACAAAATGATGAGATCTGCTAATTATATACATTCTGGGTATTTCTTAAGCAATATTTTGCTAACCTGCAATAATCATA
Source organism: Platycarya longipes (assembly GCA_036559045.1). Lineage (NCBI taxonomy): Eukaryota > Viridiplantae > Streptophyta > Magnoliopsida > Fagales > Juglandaceae > Platycarya > Platycarya longipes. The sequence continues at coordinate 26,213,118 of CM071796.1, read as the reverse complement.
GTTAAGATGTTATCTTTAATCTCTGCATCTGTCAGCCTTGGAGCTGCATCAGTACTAGATGAGTTTTCATCCACCATCAACATCTGTTGCAGAAAATCTCCTTGATAAGCAGCTTGTTTTATGCCTCCTCTTCTTTCACTAATCGCCTTATCCAGTATGTTCATTATTCTTTTTCTGCCCTGAAATTGTCATATAATTAAACAAAGAAAAAACATGATCAAGTGTGGTTATTTATGAACTTTTTTAGGCGTTCTGATTATATTTACCTGGAGGCCTTTATGGAATCTTGTCCAAGGTAACCTCAAAGGGAATGCGAGCATTGCTTCACAAACTTGGGCGACCTCCTTCTGCAACATCTCTAGTTCTTCCCCGCTGTCTAGACTTATTAGCATTTTGCACATTGCTTTGCAAGTTATCTGCACCCGACCCAATCCCCAACATCAGTACTATAGTAACTCTCGACCACAGGAAAAAAAAAAAAAAAAACAACAACAACAGAAAATTCTGGCTTGCACAACCAACTATGATGATAATTTAGTCAGTGTGATAAGAAGTTTTGCCACTTCTCTGATATTATTGTGAACTCGACAATTCAGATTTAGACCAGATTTTCCACCTGTGGATCCCCATCTTTGTGATTAGCAACTATTTTATCAAAGAGTTTTACCACTGTATTAGTCTCACACTGCGGCGGAGCTAGCAATTTTATTTTGGAGGGGCAACTTTTCTATCAGATGAAATGTTTACGTAAAATGCAAAAATCATTACAAACTCATAATATATATAATTAAATTTTGATAATTTGTCAAATAACGTAAAAATACTTGGCTTATTATTTATTTTAGAGACTAATATTCATCTATTATTATCTTTGTAAATATGAAATATTTAGATTTATTTTCTTCATAGAAATTATCAAATTATCTTTTAAAATGTCATTTTTCATTCTAATGTCTAATTAGCCAGTTGATCAAATTTAATATAAAATCTATCTATTTTGGTGTCATATCAAGTATAGAATGCTACAAATAAGACCTTAAATAATCTTTCATTGCTCAATGAAATTTAGAAGATAAATCATCTATATTATTTTTCATATAAATCATCAATCTTAAATGATTTTTTTGATATTTTTACTTTGTCTATAGTAAGAAACTCAATAGTGTATAATATAAAATTGGAGTAAATGTTAATAGTTTATTGTTTAATTTAATTTTTGTGTGGGCACATCCTAAAAAATAGATAATATATGAAAATTATATAAAATCTAAGGGTTATAGAGAAAAAAAAATTAGAGAGATATATACGTTTTCATGTATATTGAAATTTTATAAAATTTTAGAAAGCATATGGAAATAAGGAAATTATAAATATTTTTGGGAGGGCTAATTTTTATATATATGGAATTATGAATAAAATTTAGGGGTTATTTTAAATTAAAAAAATTAAAAAACTATTCTAAATTTTAAAAAAACTATTTTATATAAGAAAATAGAAATAATACTTAGTTGTAAGTGTGCAAATATTATGTAAGTATTTTGAAAAAAAATAAAAATATATGAGATTCACATAAAAAGAATTATTTTTTTAATGATGGACTCCATTCCTTTTCAAAATGACTGAATAACACTTTCACACTTTACGATATATAACATTACCTATAAAAAAAAAATTACACAACATAATATAATACCATAAATTTACTTTATACCAATCATTTCTATGTATTACACAATATTACCCTTTTATTTTATGTATATATATATTTTTAATCTCGAATCGTACTTATTATGATTCAATACTTACCACTTAAATAAACAATTAATTAAAATATATATGATGCCTCAACAAGATGGGATTACAAAATATGACATCTTTTTTAACTGTTTTTCTTTTGGATTTTTAAGTCAAATGTACCTTGAGTGCCTCTTGGAGTACCACCACAGTGCTGCCATGATCCCAGCAGCCAAGTGTTTCCACCACTGATTCATCAAACTGTTTGACAAAAACTGATATAGAAGTAGCTGAGAACAAATTAGAAAGGCGGCTACGGATCAGTTTGTGGTGTTGGTCAGAAGCACAGAGAAGACTTTGATAACCAACAAGCTCTGCGATCGACCTTATGTATCTTTTTGTGAATTTTCCCGACTCATTGTTCAAGATTGCCTTGGCTGAATCTGTGCTCGAAACAAAAACATGCGTCTCCCCAAAGATGTTTGTCCTGAAGCAGTTCCCGTACCTGTTCCAGTAATTCAGGATCCTTAACAAAATTCTCATGCCAAGCAGAAAAAAAGAAAAAAAAGAGAGCATATACTTGTAAATCCACATGAAGTTTTGGATAAAGACCAGTTTTCATAATCTATTATGATGTTAAGATATGAAATAAATAATAAAAGTTTTGTTTTTTATTAGTTTAATTTTTTTGAGAAATAATAATTTTATATGTATCAGAGGGTATTTAAATTTAAATTTTATACTTTATTTTATTTAATTAAATATTTTATGTATTAAACCACTTATTAAAAGAGAAACTATAAATACGTTAGGAAAATTGTTTAAAATATGAGATAAGAGATAAATAATAAAATCTATCTCTTTGTATATCTAAATTTTTGGAAAAGCAAATGATTTCATATGCGAGAAGTTCTTTTTCGCAGAAGTACCAGAGCAAAAAAGAAAAAATAAAAATACTGGTTTGCAAAGCAGCAGATGGCATTCAATCATTCATGTATGAAGATCGTCGGAAAAGCTTATGAAAGAGATGTTACGTACCGGAGATGGCGAACCCGGACAAAGTGATAGAAGCCTTTGCCACTGTAGATGGAAGCCATGAACTGCAAGGTCTCTCCAATCAGCGGTAAACCCGGACTCCCTGGAGGAATCCCGGCGGTTGATTCTTGAAATCGGCATCGAAACATCTTCACATCTATTTGAGACATCAAAAACAGAGAGACACTCAAAACGACAAGAGTGTAACAACAAATGTGAGGTTGGAGGAGATGAAGCAATAGCGGAAGCATTTTTCGATCTGCTATGCTGCTGATCAGTGGGCTGCTATATTCATTCTTTTGCTGCATAATCATACACATATATATATTTATAAATTCAAAACGGTTGTTAGGGGAAAGAGACGCGTAGGGTAGAGAAAATGATGTCGGACTTTTGGCCGACAATGGTTTTCCCTTTCAAAAATCAGGTTTCCACTCGGAAAACAGAGTGAAAGTGGTGGGGTTAGTGAATGGAGGACGCACGTAGGCTCTCTTTTGAGATGGTGAGTTGAGTAGCCAAGATGTTCTTCGTTGTGATCGGATGACGGTACCTCTAAACTCTAAAGGATGCTCCATTTTGAGGCTACAGAAGAGAGAGAATCAACCAGTAATGATGTTATTTTGTACGTTTGTTAATTCTGACTTTTGCTGATTTCTAGTTCGTGTTCATTGTTATAGATTTCGAGAAAGCGACAAATATTTAAGGGTAATGTTATTATGCTATTTTATTTGATATCTCTTATATTTTTTTAAAATATTTTATTATATTTAATAATTAAATAAGTGATTATTAATATATTAATATTTTTTTATATTTTTTAAAAATACTTAAATATATTAAAAAAAATGAAAGGAAAAAAAACAGAAAAATAATTTTTTTTTCTATTTTTTTTATTATTTTAAAATATTTTAAAAAGATATAAAAAAATTGATTTTTTATTTTTCTGTTTTAAAATAAAAAATAGAAAAAAAATTAGAATTAACAAACGTACAACGAAGTCATGTCATCCGATCACGACCAAGAACAATTCAGAATTATATCCTTACATCTCTTTTATAATTATTTTATTATTTAATTTTTTTTGTTCGTTTTGTTATTTAAATTTGGATTAAAAACTTTCTGACCTTCTTGCATAATTTAGAAAAATAAATAAATTTATTAATTAATATAATCATGTATTAGAATTAAATTTATTTGTAATGGAATAACATAATTATGTTGGTTAATTGAATTTATTTTCTGATAAATTATACAAAAAAGTCATGTTAAGAAATTTTTAATCTAGATTAAAAGAGTAAAAGAAAAAAAAAAATAACTATACAGTAAAACAGTAATAAAGAAGGTACAAGTGTAATCACTACCCTTATAATAATCACTTAAGAGAAAAAATAGAGAAAGTCACGTGCATAAGACAAAAAAATAAAACGAACAAGAAAAAACAGATCTTATCAAGAGATTCTAGTATCTTTGTGAACACAATTATTTTCAAATTACTTTATTATTAATATTTATAAACAGTTTATTATTATTTATAAATTATTTAATTATTATTATTCGTAAAATACTTTATAATTATATATAGATTATTTGAATACTCTTAGCATCCATATTAGAAAGAAAGATAAGCTTTATGTGTATACTGTTCATATCTTTTTTTAATTAAAAATAATTTAGTGATAAAGAGATTTTATAAAAATAAATTTATAAATTATACAAGATATATATAATATTAAATTATAAAATTATTTTTAATATAAAATAAATATAATATAAGCTACAAAATATATAAACTTATTTTCATGATATCGAATGTTGCACTTGTATTATTGCTGAGTATTTTTATTGGATTGGTCATTGTTAAAGTGCAAATTTAGCTAAATAATTTTCATTTTGACTTTTGGCCATTTCATTCACATAAATCTTTACATTGAAATAACTATTTTTTTCAAAATATAACAATAAAATAATATAGGTAACTTTTGATTTTGGCTATTCACATTAGATTTTCACATTGAATTATTCATTTATAAATATACATAATAATGAATGATTAAAATTTTTAATTATTTGTAATGATTAAATTAGTTAATTTTATCATATTTGACTATTCTATCTATTAAATGTTAATTAATAATCATATTTTAATTAAATTATGAGTTTTAAAAAATAATTAATAATCATATTATATTTAAATTAAATTACTAATCAATATTTTAAAAAAAAATCTACTTATTCCTTATCCAATTATATTTTTTTATCAACTCAATTTTCTTTACTCAAAAATTATAGGAAGAGAGAATAAAGGAAGAAAGATAAAAAATAAAATAAAATAAAATAAAAATTTGACTATTATATTTGATTGACTATATTTAACTTTTCTTTTAACTTTACTATTTATTTTAGCCAATATATTTAACCTTTGACCAATTCAATATGGGCTAAAAATAAATTTATTATTTAAATTTATTATTAAATTTAACTTTTATTCAATCTAATAAAAATACTTTTACACATAATAGGATCATTTTAACTTTTTGGGTAGGGACATTAATATTAAGTAATAATTTTATTACATAATTTCTTATATATTTTATTAATATGGTGAAACCCATTTTTTACTTTATATTAAAAAATAAAATCAATCATATATTAATAAAAATACATAAATAAATACGCAAAAAGTGACTTATACAATTTTTAATCAAAAATTGGATAAAATAATAATAATAATAATAATAATAATAATAATAATTGATTAAACAAATACGATACCCCTGACAGATCAATAGATAAACGCCAACAATCCCTTTTACCTTCTTGAGAATTAGGGGTATCAAATCGTATTAACGGGTTGTGTTCGTGTCGTATCAAGACATATATATTATACTATATAGGTCAACCCTAACCTAACCCATTAAGCTTATCGTGTCAAAATCTCAAACCCTAATACGACCCGTTAACATAACGTGTCGTATTGTGTCAACCTGTTATAATCCATTAGTAAATATTACGAAATAAATTAATAAAAAAAAAATATAATACATTTCAACTTATTTATGTAAATATGTTGAATATGTCTAAAATTAATCCGTTTGACTTAATTAAATTTAGCATAAATTGCATAATTTTATACAAATGTTAAAATTATAATATTTATAAAAATTATAATACTAACAACAAGTATGAATTATAATACAAATAATAAAAATATTAAAATTAAAATTTTAATAATTTTATCTTTAAATATAAGGATATATTTGTAATTTATAAACTCTAGAGGATGCTCCATTTTGAGGCTACAGAAGTGAGAGAATCAACCAGTAATGATGTTATTTTGTACGTTTGTTAATTCTGACTTTTGCTGATTTCTAGTTCGTGTTCATTGTTATAGATTTCGAGAAAGCGACAAATATTTAAGGGTAATGTTATTATGCTATTTTATTCGATATCTCTTATATTTTTTTAAATTTTTTATTATATTTAATAATTAAATAAGTGATTATTAATATATTAATATTTTTTATATATTTTTTAAAAATACTTAAATACATTAAAAAAAATGAAAGGAAAAAAAACAGAAAAATAAATTTTTTCTATTTTTTTTATTATTTTAAAATATTTTAAAAAGATATAAAAAAATCAATATATTAATGTATATATTGATTTTTTATTTTCTGTTTTAAAATAAAAAACAGAAAAAAATTCAGAATTAACAAACGTACAATGAAGTCATGTCATCCAATCACAACAAAGAACGATTCAAAATTATATCCTTACATCTCTTTTATTATTATTTTATTATTTAATTTTTTTGTTCGTTTTGTTATTTAAATTTGGATTAAAAACTTTGTGACCTTCTTGCATAATTTAGAAAAATAAATAAATTTAATTAATTAATATAATCATGTATTAAAATTAAATTTATTTGTAATGGAATAACATAATTATGTTGGTTGATTGAATTTATTTTCTTATAGATTATACCAAAAAAAAAAGTCATGTTATGAAATTTTTAATCTAGATTAAAAGAGTAAAAGAAAAAAAAAATAACTATACAGTAAAACAGTAATAAAGAAGGTACAAGTGTATCACTACCATTATAATAATCACTTAAGAGAAAAATAGAGAAAGTCATGTGCATAAGACAAAAAAATAAAACGAACAAGGTAAAAACAAATCTTATCAAGAGATTCTAGTATCTTTGTCAACACAATTATTTTCAAATTACTTTTTATTATTATTTATAAATTATTTTATTATTATTATTCGTAAAATACTTTATAATTATATATAGATTATTTGAATACTCTTAGCATCCATATTTGAAAGAAGAGTACGCTTTATGTGTATACTGTTCATATCTTTTTTTAATTAAAAATAATTTAGTAATAAAGAAATTTTATAAAAATAAATTTACAAATTCACAAGATATATATAATATTAAATTAAAAAATTATTTTTAATATAAAATAAATATAATATAAGCTACAAAATATATAAACTTATTTTCATGATATCGAATGTTGTACTTGTATTATTGTTGAGTATTTTTATTGGATTGGCCATTGTTAAAGTACAAATTTAGCTAAATAATTTTTATTTTGGCTTTTGGCCATTTCATTTACATAATTCTCCACATTGAAATAAGTATTTTTTTTTAAATATAACAATAAAATAATATAGTTAACTTTTGGCTTTGGCTATTTACATTAGATTTTCATTTTGAATTATTCATTTACGAAGATACATAATAATAAATAATGAATAATGAATAATTAAATTTCTTAATTATTTGTAATGATTAAATTAGTTAATTTTATCATATTTGACTATTCTATTTACTAAATGTTAATTAATAATCATATTTTAATTAAATTATGAGTTTAAAAAAATAATTAATAATCATATTATATTTAAATTAAATTACTAATCAATATTTAAAAAAAAAATCTACTTATTCCTCATCCAACTATATTTTTTTATTAACTTAATTTTCTCTACTAAAAAACTATAGAAAGAGAGAATAAAGGAAAAAAGATAAAGAAAAAAAAGAGTAAAATAAAGATTTAATCATTATATTTAATTGATTGTATTTGACTTTTCTTTTAACTTTACTATTTATTTTAGTTAATATATTTAACTTTTGACTAATTCAATATAGGCTGAAAATAAATTTATTGTCTAAATTTTTATTAAATTTAACTTTTAATCAATTTAATAAAAATACTTTTACACATAATAGGGTCATTTTAACTTTTTGAGTAGGGACACTAATATTAAGTAATAATTTTATTACGTAATTTCTTATATATTTTATTAATATGGTGAAACCCATTTTTTACTTTATATTAAAAAATACAATCAATCATATATTAATAAAAATACATAAATAAATACTCAAAAAGTGACTTTATACAATTTTTAATCAAGCATTGGATAAAATAATAATAATAATAATAATTGATCAAGCAAATACGATACCCCTGACAGATCAATAGATAAACGCCAACAATCCCTTTTACCTTCCTGAGAATGGAGAATATTTTCCGGATGTTCTTGAACGGTTCTCCAAATTTGGGCCGAGGTTGGAGGTGCCGTGCGGACTGTACTAATTTTGTGATTGGTGAAGCATTTGAAGATGGACTCGAATCCGCCATTAGGTCAGAGAGTGGCTTTCCGCATAAAGAATATCCTCCACCTTGTTCTTGAAATGATTTATAAACTCGGGAGTACGGACCTACTGGATTGGGTTATTGGGGGAACAGAAGATTGATAAGTTTGACATAATAGAAGAAGCGGTTCATGCATGCTATGACATCATTTCTGGGTCTTGTCCACTAAGCAGAGAACTAAGTGGAGAGGGAGTGTCACACATTTATATATACCTCTTTGGATTCCATTCCTCTGGTTGGAAGTTTGAAGATTGCAGAGGATTTTCTTATGATTGCAACTGCAAAAGAGACTGTAGTCTGATTATTGGTTTTAGACCAAGTGAAGATGGGGGATTCAGTATTTTTTATGTAATAAATTACATCTAGGGAGGGGCAATCAACCAAGGTTTTGATTACAAGGTACCCAGCTATCTACATATTTCATTTGAATTTTGATATGCATGGTTGCCATTGATTTACCTTTTAGGATTTCAATACTTTATTATCAACAAATATGGGCTCGTCCTCTTTTAAAAATAAAATAAATCATAGCACGCTTTATCATCTTGACATTTGGAAACCACTTTTTTTTTTCCCCAGGAAAAGTGGGATTGTGTAGATTATCATATTAGTGCCAAAAGTTTGGAATTACATAGTAAAACTTTTAGATAAAGGCAAATTGTTACTAATTAACTGACTTAATTTCCAGATTAAAAGTTGAAAATTTTCTGCTGCAAGACGTCGATTGTTATGCTTTGAGTTGCAATTCCCTGGGCATCTTTCATTGCCTTGGATGATAATGATCTGATCGAAGATTATCACTGCTCATCTCTAATTAACTAGTGTTTCATCAGTTGTTGAGGTAATTAGATTTGCCTTATAATATATGCTTTGTTTTTTTTTTTTTTTTTTTGGTGTTTCTTGGCCATTCAAACTAACCACTAGTAGCATTTTTTGTGTTCTCTTTACTCTTCACTACCAATCTTTTTTTATTATTGGATTAGATTTCAGCCCACGAGTTCATATTCTAGATTTGATGTTTGCAGATGGAGTTACCGTGTTAATTGTATCATTCCTACCAAATTTGTGATTTGCAAATAAATGCTATACATGTAGAACTTCGAATATACATGTGTACTTCTGTTTCGTGTTGCCAAAAAGGAGCTTACAATGTTGATCTAGCATAATCTTCAATAACAATCAAAGGCATTGAGTTCTGGACTTCATGATGCTGGGGATCTGTAAACAATGCTTGCCACTGGTTCTTAATCAGAAGGCATGCAATTGCATTCAGAAAAGATTTGTTTTGCACATCAAATCTACATGCATTGCCTACATTATACATGTGCATGCTGCTGTGTACCTCATATGAAATGTGATTTCCCATGGTATTTTCATTTTCATTTTCTTCTTATTATAGTTATGGCAGTTTAATGAGAGAACAGGTGAAAGTGACAGAACAGTTGTTTTTGCTCTCAGTGGAGAAATTGATGCATCAACCACTTCAATGCCATATTACCCATCCCCAAATGTGCTATAACTTCAGACAGCTAGATATCATATTTACTATGGTGTCTTAAACTTAGGAGTTAGGACTTCTGTTCCAGGTAGACCTCCCTTTGAAGCGTAATTACTAATTACTAGACACAACTCTGCAAGCCAGGCAATTGATATGAAATTTACTCAAATTAACTATGCTGTGTAAAATTAGTTTGGAGGACGAACTGCTTATTCATATCATATCTTGATACTCATACAAGTGTTCTCAGATCCTAGGAACAGATATCAAAACTGCTCCTATTAACTATAATTCCCTTGAATTTGACACATAGCGATGTTGCTAGTATTTATGCAGTTGTATGATGGAGCTTTGCTGCCATTCGAGCTATTGATCTTTCCTAGACAATCATATCCCCTCATCAACCCCCCCCCCCCCCCCCCTCCCTCCCTCCCTCCCTCCCTCAAATATGAAGTGCAGTTTAGTATTTCTGTGGTCTCAAACTCTAATCATAATGAATCTATAGTATTCTTTTTAATCCTTTGTTTCAAATTGAAGTTGATTAAGTTTTTTATTACTCTAAAAACCAGATTTTGAGCCTCGGGTTGGACAAATGATATAGAGAATCCATGTTTCTAACTGCATTTTCAACTGCAGGCCAGCAGCCTTCCACAGAGCACATTATTCTGAAGAACAGTTTGCCCGACACTACAGAGCCTATTCTCATAGCGGGCCCAAAGTAAATATGGAAAAACAAAATTTGCAAACTCAGGCCGAGCAGTTTTGGTATCTTAATCAGCTTGGTGGAATGATTGTGCAGTCCAATCATGTTGGCTGCATCCGGGTGAGTGAGCAGTGAACAGGTCTCTCTCTCTCTCTCTCACACACACACACACACACAAACAAAACAGTGTGTATTTAAAACACATAGTTGAAGTTCTGAATACGACCAAAAAATGTGTTAAATAGACCGTATAAGTGGGCCCATTCAGCTGACTTGAGAAACTAAAGGGTGTTAAATGCCTTGTTCCCTACCAGTTAAGACAAAAGGGTAATGTCAGGTCATTATAAAATATACTAGATTAACGCAGTGGATTATGTCTAGATAAGATTGTGGTTCTTGTGAAATCATCACTTGTTCAAAAAAAATAAGCTAATAGGAAGAGATAGATTTTCACTTGGATGGTGTATCATGTAAGTAGCAAGTAGCCGCATTCATTTGTTTTTTCTTCCTTCAGCTGTCCACTTATGCACTTGTTATCCAGGGGTGTGAAATTAGAAAAGAAACTGTCTAACCTCTCCCAAATAGTGAGGGAGTTTTATTTGGATTAGGGGCAAACGGTGTATTCCAGAAAACAAGGTCTTTGCGCAAGAGTTTCTGGACATTCTGCATTAAAAGCACATGGGATGGCATATTTGATTAGATCAACAGCCTTCTGACTGGCATTTACTTCCACTCACCAACTAACACTGCACTCTTATTAATCAGTATTGGACCACACTTATATACAAGAACACAGAGAAAGGATATCCCAGCCCCTTTAAAAAACAAAACCTAATGAAACTGAGAGAGAGAGGGAGAGAATGATTTGTATATAGCAACTCTGGAGAGAAGGATTTGTATATAGCAACTCTGGATCCATCCGTATTTTCTGTAGCATCTCTGTGTGTTTGCTTATTGATATCCAATGACTTCAAAGGTTCCATTCAGTCTGTTCTCAGGCTTGCAAATGCAGCATGTTTCACATGATGTTCTTTTTGCTTGTTTAATTTATCTGTGACCATTCTTTCTCCTCTCACTGACACTGCAAAATATGCCATATCATCTCTCTCTCTCTCTCTCTCTCTCTCTCTCTCTCTCTCTCTCTCTGTCTCTCTGCAGTACTCAGTTGTACGTTCTGACCAAATTCTGTGTTGCAGAAAACTGTAGTGTCAGTGGAGCTTCTCTGCTCAAAGTGCAGGCAGAAGGTGATGAAGTTAATTGCAACAATCGAAGGGATAACTTCTATAGTCCTTGACCCCTCAAAAAAAACGGTGACAGTAATCGGGGAAGCCGATCCAGTGAGGATCATCAAGAAGGTTAGAAAATTCAGAAAAACTGCCACTGTGGTCAGTGTAGGTCCCGCCAAAGAGGAGAAAAAGGATGAGAAGAAAGATTCAGTTTCAGTTGTTCCTTATGTTCCAAAGATATGTCAGAGATGTGATTTATGGTATGTGATTAGTGATGATTATTACAATCCTTGTACCATTATGTAACATCCTTGTACCATTATGTAACTAAGCAACTCTCATTTCTAGAATCCTTTCATTATCATTTCATGCTGCAAGATCTGCTGCTATCTATTATTATGGGGCAAATATAAATGAATGATTATTACAATCCTTGTACCATTATGTAACATCCTTGTACCATTATGTAACTAAGCAACTCTCATTTCTAGAATCCTTTCATTATCATTTCATGCTGCAAGATCTGCTGCTATCTATTATTATGGGGCAAATATAAATGAATGATTGAAAAACATCTCTAATACACTCCCCCCCCCCCCCCCCCCCCTTTTTAAAAACAAAAACAAGAAGCCTATCAATTTTTAACAATTTAGGGGTGATTTGGATTGATAGATGAGATGATATGAGTTTTGAAAGTTGAATAAAATATTATTGGAATATTATTTTTTAATATTATTATTGTGATAAAATTTGAAAAAATTGAATTAAGATTTGAAAAAGTTAATTTGCTTATTATATTTTGTATGAGGATTTGAAAAAGTATAATAATGAATATGAGATAAATTAAAATCAGAGGAGCTTAAACTCGAATCCAAACCGGGCCTTACCGAAATATTCATTGAAATTGACATTATTCTCGACTACATTGTCCAACATGGATGGAGGAAGGCGGTGTTGTTGAAGTTGGCATGCCGCTCTTAAAAGGTACGTACCAACCTGAGAGAGAGACTGTCTTTCTTGTGCATGAACCAACGTCATCTTTTCTGTTCTCCATCTGTTTTTGTCATCGTAATTAATCATAATTATGTGAGATGCCAGTCAGCTCAACTTAGTCAAGTCATTTTATTTTATTTAATCATTAAATTTTTTTAAAATTTTTTATATAAAATAAAATAAATAATTTAACATTTTTAAATCTTAAAATAAAAAAAATATTTTATATAATTTTTAATTTTTATCTCAATTTATTTTATTTCATTTATATATACAAAAATAAACAAGACCTAAATCCATGATCGAGAGCTAGTTTACTATATTTTAAACAGGTAATGATGTACTTACTATTTCACTATTACTTATTTATTATTGTTAATGTATTTCTTTTTTTTTTTCCTTTCATCATTTTCTTTAAATATTTTTTTAACAGCCTTAATTATTAAAAAATATTTTAAAAATAAATAATTTTATTAATAGTTATTTTTTTAATTATTAAGTAATTTAAAAAATAATAATAATAATAATAATAATAAAATTATAAGGCTATCATTATTCATTTTGAACCAGATGTTGATTTCAATCAATCTAGTTGGTCTCAGACTATCTAGAAATCATCTAGCCATAGATCTATCTTACATTCATTGAGTACTGATGTCAATCATGTCAGGAATTAATACACGTGTGTTTCTACTCAACTGGTTTAAATGAGATAGTTTTTTGGGAAAGCGTGGCCCTTTTATCTCCATATTCTCTTCTTATAAGTGATTTTCGGTCAGATCCTTTCCTTATCCATCCGTTCTTGGACGGAAGTGAGTCGGAGCTTTGGTTTCGATTATCGTCTCTCCTATCGTTTACTCTTTTCTGACGTACTTTTTATTGTTTCCTTTGGATTTTTAGTCCGTTAGAGAAGTCGAACCTTTCTTCACCGGTCTGTTGGTGGCCTTTCTCAACCAACATGCGTCGTCCCATTCGTTTCTACAAGTGCCGATCTTCGAGTATGGGAGGAGATTCTGTTGTTCGCCACCTTCTTGGGCACAGTGCTCTGAAAGTTGTTTTGTTAGGTGGTTTAGTTTGTGTATTTTGGTGGTTTAGTTTGGTATTCTAATTTGTTTAATTTGTGTAGTTAAGTTATCATTTTGCTGTGGATAGAATTGGTATCTCTTAGATAATATTTTTTGAGATGTTGCACTTAGGGTTAGACTATGTCAGTCACTGTTAAGTATACTGGAAAGCTACATATCGGAGTTTAATTGTCTTGTAACACATGTTGTAAGACCATTTATAATGCCATTATTTATGAAAGAAATATGTTTCATTATAAAAAAAAGAGAGAGAGAGAGAGAGATGGTTTTAAATAAAAATTAAAAATTAAACAAAATATTAATTTTTAATATTATTATTTTAAATTTAAAAATATTAATTAATTTATTATATTTTAAATGAGAATTTAAAATTTTAAACCAATTATAACAGCAAAATAAAATGAGATGAATTATCTAAACGAGCTGTTAATGTAGTCCCGCGGTGACTAACAAGAGCCCGCTCCACCACCCACTTTGGGTAGATCCGTTTACTTGACTGCTTAACTGCCCTTTGTGTCCTGTCTTTCTACGTGTTTCATGCTCCTCTACCCAACAACGTGAGGGTTGGTGTTTCAATGAATCAATGATTCAATGATTCAATGGTAATCACATAAATCGAGACCTTATGGAGTGACGTTTCATGATTCTGACCGTTAGATTTAAAATTCAAAGTGTTATTTGACAGCTGGTGGTAGTTGGTGTCAAATTTTGATATATAAAGATATAAATAATAACAAGAAAAGACTAATGCTACGTACAAGTAATAATACTACGCATCTATATATATATTTGTACATTTTAATTAACTATTTTTATATTTTTTATTTTAAATTTAAATATTTTATTAAATTTATCTTTTCACCTTAACATTAATGCTTATATGAGTGTCTAATATTATGTATAAAAAAAAAATATAGGTGCCCAATATTCCAAAAAGAAAAGTATCTCTTATTCTGAAATACTTTTACTTGCAAAACTACGTATAAATACTACAACTTACCGTACTAGGACAACATCATTCGTTAATACAAGAAATGGAAAAACTTGATTGTAGGTAATTTTGCACACTAATATGTGTATTCATCTAACATAATTGATCAGAAAATCAAATTAAAATATATATATATTAGTAAATAGGAATATATTGATGTACAAATTAGTTTAAAAATCTGATTATACGTAGTATTACTCAAAAAAAAAATTACAAAACAAATTACATGCAGCATTAAAAATAATTTTTTTTTGACAATTGACATGACAAAGGAAGTTACCCATAGCGTGCTAACAAATTACAAAACAAGTTTGTAAATACAACTTGAATTAATTTATACAACTTTTTAATGGTAGAAATAAACCCATTTTTAAGTTAAAATATAAAATGATGATGATAGCAATACAATGGTTGGGCCATGGCCCATGGTGTATTTAAATGGCAATACGTATAATAATGACGTGACATGAAATATAAAGGCAACGTAATCTAGTGTTGTGGACCAGTGGGACGTGATTTTTCCGGTTTCCATGATCTTCTAATATATTAATTTGGAGTTCTCAAAACAAAAAAAAAAAAAAAGGAGGGGAAATGTGTGCAGATTTCCGACAAGTGAGTAGTCATATTAATTTGGACATTTTGACCTATTAATAATAATGTATAGTCCATCTTAATCGACGAATCAATGTGATATCAACATGAAATAAACTTATCATGTTCGACGAAAGAGACCTTAAAAGAGAGATTCCGAGGAAAGAGAACTAAAGCGATGGTCACACGTTAGAGTTAGGACGATCACTTTTAGACAGCTGTATAATACCTGTTTTTTTTTCATCAAATGAATAAAATTATTTTTTTCTTTATTTGTTTTACGATATTAAATCATCTTAATTGTTATTATTATTATTATTATTTTATTTGGACGTTTGAGAAAGATATAAGATATTGTTCTGGGTCACTTGTACATTACTCTACTCTAAAATACAGAAGGAGAAGTCAGTTTTATCCTATGTATTGAACATTTGGGTTCTGCGTTAATTTTTTGATGCTTGGGCAAATAAAAAGGTAGAAAATGCAAAAATAGAAAAATAAAAACAGTCACAATGTAATTAATTGGGAATGGATCCAAGTTCATCATAAAAGCCCATCTTACGATGGAGTGAGCTATCATGGTAGTAGCATATGCTACTCAGCCTTCAACCAAGACCATATATTATATAATGTTTCATATTTTCGGTGGGCCCTTCAACGAGTCTTAGGCCCAATAAGTTGATGAGCACAAGCCACAAAGGGCTGGGCACTGACTCCAAAGGAGTCGGAGTTCGGAACTCTGCGCTTCGACTCCAGCTCAAAATCCCTTCCGACTTCAACTCTGAAAATGAGTCGGAGTTCGACTCCAATCGAAAGTCAGAGTTCCGATTAGAGGTCGGAATTCCGACCTTCGATTGGAATCAATTTCTTTGTTATACAAATTACAAAGAATTTAGTGTAAAAAAAAATGAAGAGAGAAATTCTACATCATTTCTATCGGAAGCTTCGTCTTATTTTGGATTATGAAAGCCTTCGACTCCATCCATCTATTCTTGAATCTAGACCATCCTATGCCTACATCCAAAGGCAAGAGCCATGAAGGCGCTGAAGAAAGCGAGGGCGCTGAGGAAAGCGAAGGCCAAGGACGGGGAGATAGAGACAGCAGTGGAGGTGAGGCTCGAATCCTGAGCTTCAATGGTTTAAGTTTGAGCAGCTCCAAAGAGAGAACACAGCGAAATTCACAACCATTAGAGCCACTAGCAATTTGTGAAGGTGATGGCTGTTGCTGGAATTGGAGCAGGAAAAAGAGAAGAAAGACTCAAAGAAGAGAAGAGTTAGGGTTTGAGATTGAAAACGTGAAAAGAGTGATGATTATATAACATAGTTAAAAGGCGTTGATTAAGGGCTTTTAAAAACGAAAATGAAAGAGAGAAAAAAAGCATTTGAGACGCGAACTCGGCATCTAGGACTAGAGGGAAAACACACCTAAACCATTAGGCCACTTGAGTCATTCCTACTTATGTTATAATATATAATATATAACTTATAAAAAGTCAGAGTTTGGAGTCGAAAATCGGAGCCCAACTAGACTCCATTTCCAATTCTGAACTCCGACTTTGGAGTTTGAATAACTCAGACTCCGAATTCCGATTGGAACGAACTCTGATTGTAGTTCGGAAGTCGAAAAATTTGCCCACTCCTAGACCACACGAAAAGAGTTCTATCTTCATTGCCCAATTCCCTTTTTCTGGCTATGCAAAGGCAAAGCCATAAGAAACACACTTCCAAAGCCCTCACAGTTCTACCGTTAAAATAACCAATGGAGCCCTCGTCCCAAACCGAAAATTTGCCAGATAACATTCTATGATCCCTATCAGTAGTTGCCTCAAGGACCGGCAACTTTTTTGACACAGTGCAACCTGCCTGGATGCAAAAAGGCTCCGATCCATCCTATGATATTTGATAGGTTTATTGGATGCGAAGAAACATGAATATTGTTCCATATGGATGGACCACCCGGTGCGGGAAAGTCCAGCTCAGTGGTAAATTATCTCAAGCTATTTAAATTAGAGTAATGCCAAATCATCTTATAAACTCTCTCGGCTAAATCTCCCGATACAAATGTTACTACTCTTCATCTGAGAATACCTTAGGGCCGGTTCAGGCTTATAACCCAACAAAAACAGCACACTAATAATATGAAGCCACGTACGTTGCACATCTTCCCTTCTGTATAACCGCGGCATGGATTTCCCGACTAGATCAGACCAAGCTCTACCATGGGAGATAAAGCCCTTCGCAGCTCTATACCTGTAAGCATGCCTCAACCTCTGCTCCAAAGAACAAAAGGCCCAAAACACCCATTGAAATTCCAAATCTTGGTGAGATGAAGTTTTTTCAAAATAAAAAACTACACTTTATTCCATTCATTTTTTGTGCAGGGGTCGTTACCTTCCACCTCTCTCTCTCTCTCTCTCTCTCGACCATTTGAGACAGAAAATGTCTGGTACTTGAGATCACTTTCCATGACCTTGTGCTTATCGATGGTCTTGATCGCAACATATTGGCCAATGGCCATTGGTGCTGTCAACGACTGGCTTAACCTTTGCCCATTGTACTTTCCTTATCCTATTAGCAGGAATTGCTTTTCTGATTAGAAATCGAAGAAAAGAAATGAAAATAAATGAGCAGGGAAAGATCCAATATCGTCTCCTCCAGAACCCATCGTCTTCTATGTTGGTGCGGAGAGAGACGACGGAACGCGACGATGTCGTTGTGCTCGAAGATTCTGTATGTACGAATGCAATCAGACCCATCGCCTTCTTTAATGCCATCCTCCTACTCGTTCCATTAAAGCTCCACCGATTTATCTCGGATACGATTCACCATAGGCGTCAGAATGAGACCTGAAAGGGAGAACAATCTTGAATGTGGCTGATCTAGTTTGTGATTCTCAACGGGTATATCTATTCTCTTTTTTGTGAAATGTCTAATATGACAATTAATCAGTGGAGGGCTGCTTCTATAGACAAAGCAGCCGGACCGGTTGGCATCACCTCTCTAAATTTTATCATCTTCAATCGCACAATAGTCGGCAGGATTGGGGACGACAAAACTCCTGTTGGAAAACAGTAATTTTCTATTTATGTTATGGACGGTCTACTTTACATAGAGAGCACATAAGTTGAATAGATGAAAAAAGAAAAAGCTCAAAAAGAAAACAAAAGAACAGCTTGGGAATATATTAATTAATTGAAAAACCGCTCTGGTTCTGGAAGACCCAACTCTCGTTCAAATTATACACATGAATGAAGTGGAACTAACATACCACCACAGACTTCCTCCTGTACAGGAGCCTCCTTTTTCACCAGCAAGACTTCTTCTGAGGGGCGCAGATATAAACACAATCTTCAGAAAGCAGAAGAGGTATGGGGAAAAAAACTTATAGGGTACACAGAATTAAAATCTTAAGCTTACCCTAAACTTGGCTTCTTCCTGTCTGTCTATGTATGCTAGAAGTTCTTCCTGCCTCATTAAAGCTTCATGCAAAGCCTAATCAGGAAGAAGCATATGAGATCCCAAGTAAAAATAACAAGTGACTGAAAAATGCAAGCAATAAGATCAACCACGCATTGAGGAACATTAAGCCATTTACAAAAAAAATAAATAAATAAATAAAGAATTGGCTAGGAGATCTAAGAATGTTGAGCAACTATCAGAAGATAGGCAGCTTTAAAAGTTTTAACTGTATAACCCAACTAACAATCTACCACATGAAAATACATTTCACTATATGCAATTGCTGCAGAAATAATCGCTTCAATCCAAACTAATTTAGACAGTAGTAGGAGTAATATTGTCCTAGGGGTTGGAGGGGACGTATATACAGACTCAGGTCAAAATCAACTGATATCTCCTTTAACTAAGGCTCATGAGAGCATACCACAGATCTTAAAAGACATGAACAAACATACAATACTAGTTATGCAGATGCGTTCCCGCTTAGGCTCATAAATCAACTTACAAAGATTTTGGTACAGTAAAGAGATGAAAATCAGACTACTGTCATTGGGTTGCCTTGAGAGTATCAAACAAGGGAGGATATAGTCACCTTTTTTGTTGCAATAAGCTCAGCCTCCAATGCATCCACACGATAAACAGCCCAATTCAGCAACTCCTCTTTCTCATAAGGCATCTCAAATGGCTTTGCCTGCAGCACATCTACTTTCTCCTCAAGCTTGCCCAGCCTTTCCAAAGCAGATGAGAGCAGGTCTGGTGCATCTGCAAAACCCGGAGCAGGAGAAGGGGGATGACACTTCTCCTACAGTAATTCAACTGTCAGGTCACGAATGCTGCAGATAGAAGCAGACAGTTTTCTGAAGTTTCTTAGTCACCTGGAATGTCACTGAGCGTAATAGGATAATGAGAGTAAGGAAGAAGGCCACCAGTGCAGCCCAGATTTGAGTAAGGATTCCTTCTGGAGCTTTTTCCATACTTGAAAAAGAAGGTGTCCCTGCAATTCATTTCAATAGGTATGAAGACCCCTCTTTTGGACTCAATTTCAAGCATTTTTTCCCAACAGTGTATGCAACATCCTTGCCTGCTAGAATCAGTGATCTTTATATCTAAAAAAGTCTTAAGGAAATCAAGCCTAAAGAAAGTATGAAAACTGAGTCCAAATTATCTAAACAAGCTAGCACCCTTTCACGTTAGGAGGCATCAACAGGCAAAGACAAGAATGTATCTCTATAAAGTTTTCCAGTAGTATGCTATATTATGCAACAGATGCTACTGTTGCAACAGATGTTCAATCAACAATGATAACATATGAAGACCAGGCTATACAAGAAATAGTTCAACAAATGTGAAATTAAACTATCTAACCTCCAGATGCACGTGACTCTAGAAGTGAGACTTGTTTCTTCCATCCCACATCCACAGCCTTGTCAATCATGGGAACGTGTTCATCATATTCCCATGCGCCGCCACCACTGCTACCCTTAACAGCAACTCTAGCCTGAATAAACACCAGAGCATATTAAATGCGAGTTGAAGTTTCACCATCCAATACTAGCATTTCAATAAATTCCCCTCCTAATGATGTCATGCAACATTAAAGCATTGTAATTTTACAGTAGCAACACAGTTTTCTCCCCTTTTTTTTTGTTTATTTTTGTTGAATTAAATAGGCCAAGCAGTCATTAATCTCTTACAGATTAAGTTAGGCATCTTTTAATTCAATTCAGCTAATAAAACCTATGTAAGCATGATATATTTTCAGACTTAGTCGTGTATATCAATATTGTAACCACTCGTATATAGTTATCAACTTATTTCATCAGTAAGACTTTATAAAACCAGATTAAGTGCGATATATATATATATAATCATACATCAAATTTTCTTTACAATGCACATTTTTCCAATTCATTCTGGAAGTATTACTTGATTTTCACCATAAAGGTACACAATTTCATAACCTATATTAACTCTAAATCGGAAAGGGCCATTTATATGCAGGGTACAATCAAAGATCAAGACCCAATACTAAATACCTAAAATAAGAAAAAGGAAAAAAAAAAAAGTGATCAGACCCAATGATAAGTGAGTAAAATATGCCTAAAAAATGGACAAGGCAATGTAATAGGACGATAAATATGAAGTTTATAAAAGAGAAGGCTTGAATAGAAAATTCTTCGTTATCCTGATGTTAGGCTCTTCCGACCTAAAGCGAATGATAACCAACTCTACAATTTGATCCATACTCACTAGAAGCTTTTTTTAAATAAAAAAAAAAAGGACTGAGCCACTAGAAGCTTTTTAAATTAAGAAATGTATAAAAAATTCCTTTAAAAAAAAAAGAAACAAATAAAAAATTAAGTTGAATAGAGGTATATAAATATGATTTTCAAGTAAAGCAAGAATAATTGACTGTTTATATTATACAGTTTTAAATACTTCAAACTATCATCTCAAAAAAGATTAAAAAAATAAGGGTTTATCCCTTATCAAACTGATCCAGATGTCCTCCTTTCAATCATTCTTGACTAACACATTTTACAAACACTTACATCTTCACAGACAGGAGTCAACCTTGGTTGTGAATAGCTCCTACTTGCTTTAGGTGAAGTAATTTCATCCATTTCAGAACCTGACTCTGCAGTAGATGCATCACTACTTCTTATCTGAGTTCCCAACATGATAAAATTAGGATTAGAGAAGAGAGACTGAACTCTAATTGTATATAAAAAAAACTCAACATCGAGGGAGTAGACCATACCATGTTATAATGTGGCTTATCAGATGAAACTATCTTTCCCTCATAGTTTGTAACAGTTACTATTTGTCTAGAACATCGTGCTTCACCGCGAAGAACCATCTACACATGCAATTACTTTTATAAGCCATATATGAGGTTGCCACTAAGATAACTAGCAGATCTACTGAAACAAAAGATAGCAACAGAGCAGCTCAACAATATAGAGTGAGCACTAAACCTTCAATATGTTTGGATCATTCCACGGCCCTTTGTCTGACCTCATACATCCTCCCTGGTCGGCACATGTACAGCTACCACCCAGAAATTCTGGCAACTCGCTACACAAGTCCCAAAATAAGAACTTTTTTATTTGCGATCAAAAAACTGAAAAGGAAAATGCACCACATCCAAAACCAATAAATCTAATCACCTTGCATCAATTATTTCAAGTAATTTGCTTTGGTACTTGTTGCCAAGAACCTGTGAGAAAATTCCACTCTCAGGTAATTTCTGATCATTCTGATAATGCTAAACAGTAAATACTTTAAGGGATATTAAAATAGGTACAAATTTAAAACCTTGAACGTACATGAATCTTTGTGGTTGTTCTGGGATCAAGAAAACTTTTCACAGTGCTCCAGAGCAGCTTAAAACCAGGGCCGGCGTTAATTATAAACATTCGAAAAAGCGTCTGTCGAGATGTGGTTTACATGTTAAAAGAAAACGCAAGCCTGTCATAATTCATATCCTGTAAGTACTGCAAAGTATTTTCAACATATTGACAGATGAGACTACATACTTCAGGGTAGTTGTCATTGTCAATCTTCTGCAGCCGTGTGATGAGTTCTCTTGCAGACTTGGTTAGGTTTTTAAAACCCTGCAGTGAAAATAAATTAAACAAGAAACACAAGAGTGCCACTACAATATTATAACACAAGGAAAAAAATGGTCCTAGGAAAACTTCAGATATTAATATAAATTAGCAAACATACCACTCCTTGAACATCTAAAATCGTTGTACTTGAATCTATATGTCTCTTTGCAGCAACAGAACAGGCTGGAAACTTAATTGCAAAACCCTGTTCAAGTCCCTGTACATGGTATCTTACATACCGATCCAAAGTTGTCATTTGCATAAGCTTGTTGGGATCAATTTTTCCCAGTCTCTCAATGTATATAGGTCTTCCTTCCTTGTCTACACCATGATAACCCTGAGGGTAGTACTGTAGAACTTCATTCAACTCAGAAAACTCAAAATCCTGAAAAGGTAATTTTTAAGTGAATAACGCATCGTGTCAGACTTTTGTAGTAAGAACTATCTCAGTACTTACCACAAAATCCACAGTACGGGTCAGAAACATAGCCTTGAACTGAAGGAAAAACATTTACCTCCAAAATTGTGTCTGTACCAAAGTCTTTCCTCCAGTGAATCATGTTGGCCCACATGTGCTTTGCCTTCTCAATATCAAACTTTCTTGCTTTCAAGAATCTGCAAGAATAATGCTGTACAATCAATACCATACCAATGTACTTTACAAGCTGGACCTGCAATATCTCATCTTGCATGAGGCATAAAAAATATACAAATTGATAATAAACCAACATGCACCGACTCATGGTTCTTTTCTTCCCCCCCTTTTCTCTTCTCTGGGTGAGTGACACCAAAGCATACTAGTTGAAATCAAGTATGAGTTATATGTAACAACATGAAGCATCTTCCATTCACTATATCAATGTCTTCACATCTAAGATATTGAATTATAAGAGAATTAGAGAACAGGACATGATTTCACTTTAATTCATAGTGGTTGAAACCTGCATTCAGGAACTTTCGGCCAAAAGCTCACATCTAGGTAATACAGCCAGACTGAGAAATTAAAAACAGAGATCTTCAAAGTTTGACGGCTGCCGTCATGTTTTGGAAACAAATCAACTAGCTTAAACTGGGTACATTAATGCCTCCTAGATTTATTCAGGTTCCCGTAGAATAAATAGATGGAAACCAAGGCCGCATTTTCAAATAGATCAGTCCATAGAGATCTTAAGGCAGATACAAACACTATTAAAGCCCAAATCTGAACCAGGAGACTGCAGAACTTATACAAGAAAAGATCTTTCGTTACGCATAACGCGAAACAAAGGGACGTCACCTCAACAACAGGTGGTAATCATCGTGTCTCGGGGCAAGCAATTCGTCCAAGATAAGTGCCTGCCGAAATGAATCAACGACCTGAAGCTCCTCAAGATCCCGCACATCCTCGATTGAAACAGAATTAGTTCTACTAGCACTCTTCTTCCGGCTCTTCCTCTTAAGAGAATGTCTGAATTTGCTTGACGCACTGATTGCTTTCTTCTTTAGACTACCGATTCTCGTCCGCTTGTCATCCTCCGAGTTTTCGAAGTCTGATTTCCGTTCTTTTCTTTCATCGTGGCCAGAGCACCCCTCAAAGCCTAAAGGAACATCAATAAAGTCAAAACTCAGGTCCTATTCAATTTCAAATAGGCTTGCTATATAAATACCTTACTCGTTCAAGATAAACCCTAATTTCTACATTTTTTTCGATTTCTTCATGAGATCACAAGGTCGAGCAGGTCAAGACCGACAACTGTAAGCCACAAAACTAGCCAATTTTATGTATAAGAGGATATTCAGATTTCAAGAGACAGATGAAAAAAAAATCCGGGTAAATTTAGCAGAAACAAAGACAAGAAGTTGGGAAACAAACATCAGGAGAAAGTATATCGACTCACAAGGCTTCGCAAAGCGATCGAGCGGACCTGACATGTTAACGCAATGGGGTCAGGAATTCGAGTTCTAACTCGAAGCAGAAACAGAACAGAGCATGAAGAACAAGAATCCGATGAGACAAATCCGGGATAGATGAGACCGAATCGTCGTTAACCGGTCAGGGCGGGGAAGGTCAAAGCACGGCGCCGATCTTTGAGGAATACTTATTCAAAGACTCTTTAGGTCATCGATGATTCGGTCTGCAGAAACTTCTCATCTATGACACCGTAGGGGGCAGTACATGCTAGTTGCTACACAAACGTACGCGGGTAAGTCTTCCTCAAGTGGCTCTTCCTCAAGTGGCTTTTATACGTTGAGAACTTTCCACGTGTCAAAAAACCGCGTCGGTCCACTTCACTGATGGCGGGAAACTTGTTGAGTGGACTGGACATCCGTTCTGTTCTTATTTGTTGATTATATATAACGTAAAAAACTTTAATAATTTAGCTTTAAATATAATCTATAAAATAATACTCATACATTAATATATTTTTATGAAATACATTAAATTATAAAATTATTTTTATTTATTTTAAATCTAATATATCATATAAAATGATATCAATTTATAAATTAATTTTTATAAAAAATTTCATAACCATAGTCTATATGTTGATATTGAAATTTGGAATAAGGGTGACGTAAAGGGCTGGTCGGGCTGCCCTAACATCAAAACAGTCTAACTATTTTTTTGATAATAAACACAATAAAAAGATAATAAAATAAAAAAAACATAATATAAATAAAATAAAATAAAGAAAACATAATAAAAAATACAATAAAAACATAAAAATATAATAAAAAAATACAATAAAAAAATAAAATAAAGATGATTTTAGAAGATTCGGTCTTCAGCCGAACAGAGTCACTGTCGGTAGCAGTGAGAGACACCGCTTATGCTATCATGAACGGTGGGTTCTGGCGACCTCACCCTTGTAACGACGAAAGAAATAAGGCCAAGAGGATTTCTTACCTGAAAGTTTTGAAGCCATTCTTTAACCTTTCATTAAAGTTACAATCAAAAACTAAACAAAAATTGTGACATACAGAATAAAGGAAATTGAAACTCAAAAAACTATATCCTCATTTTGGGTTTCCTCTTTTTTCAAGAGAAAAATTCAATTATAAGAGATTAATAGCAACACAATCAGATATTCTAGCGGTGTTCATCCGGATCCAGGTTTCTTCTGAATCCAATTTTAAATCTGTAAAACTGGATATCCGGGCGAATACTCGCCCTAATTAAATTCGGGCGGATATTAGAATTAAGATATCCGCCCAGATCCGGATTTTAATTCGGTCATTCCTAACCGATTTTAGTTAACCCGATAAAACTGTAAAACCCAAGCGTCTCTCAAGTTCTCAACTCACTCGAACACTTTTGAAACCCTAACATCTCAATCTTTTGATCATCTTCATTCTCATCTCAATCTCTCGATCATCTCAATCTCTCGAAATCAGTTATCCGTAAGTCACTTCAGACCATCTTCATTCTCATCTCTCAATCATTTGAATCACGCGCACCTATGATCATATTCATTCTCATTTCTTCATTCTCATCTCAATCTCTCGACCATCTCAATCTCTCAAAACCAGTTATCTGTAAGTCGCTTCAAACCATCTTCAGGGAAGTGTGACTTGAGTCTGTGAAGTGCGAATCGTGAATCGTGAATCCTAGAAATCGATAGGAACTCAATGTACGATATCACTGTATGATTGAAGCATCTCTCGATCTCTCTTTACTTCGTAACTCTCTCTCTCTCTTCCCGTTTCCATATGATCATTACTTTTTCGATTCAAAACTTTTAGTCTAGCTGATAGCGAGATCGATTTTTTGTTTTCTTCTCTTGTTTCCCACTTTAGTTAGATCTAAATTTATGTTTTGTAAATCTGAGTTTCTATATTTGTAGATGTTCTATATTTGTAGATCTAAATATATGTGCTTTGAGTTTTGTTTATAAATGATGGATGTTTGATCTGAATGTTTGTGCTTTGAGTTTATTTGTAAACGATGGGTGTTTTGGAAATTTTTGTGTTTTAGGGTTTTGTTTGTAAACTATGGGTTTTGTTTGTATGAAGGGATAGTTTGGGAAAAACCATCTAACAAGGAAGAAGTGTGGGAGTTTATCAAAGGTTGGCTTAATGCGCTTCACTCTCACCATTTCTCATTCAAAAGTTGAGTTGGATTTGATGGTCAAATCCTTGTGGGTTGCATGATATTTTGGCAGTCAAGCAAAGGTGGTAGGATTTATTCTTGTAACCAATCTTAAGACTGGAAAAAAAAAAAAAAAAAGGTGGATAGGACAAAGTTGAGGTAATGGTTTTGACACTTTTATTTGGATTTTCTCTTCCTGATGAGTGAGTATTACATGATTTTAAACCCACCTAATCTCAAGACACTGTTAAAAATGTATTTATCTACATAAGAAAAGGGTATTGCTGATATTTCACCTCATCTCCCCTTTCTTTACTTAGTTTCTGTCAGAATCATTTGAGTTTTTGTTATTATAATAAATTCCGTTAATATTTTGCATATGGAGATCTAAATTTTAGAATGCCTATTCACTTCCCTTTAGAAGTAACCATGTAAATTAGCTAGCCATTGTTTCCTACTTTTATGGAGTTTTGTAATTTTCTTCCTTTGTTGCTCTCCCCAAGTGGGACATGTAGGAGCTTTTGTGTTGATTCTCGAAAGGTACAACATAAATACAAAGAAAAGAAGGCTTAGTCTTATTCTTTTTCAGCATTTTTCTAGTGTTTTGCTTCTCTGTTTCTGTTTTGGCTCATAAAGGTGCCCTTTAGAATGCGAAGTCATTTCTAGTATATGCTTTATGCTTGTACAACACATAGTTGAACTTTCAAGGGATCCTTGTCATGTCTTTGTGCAGGTTTGTTCTCAAACACCCGATGCCAATTTAAATAAAAATATTCTTGATTCTAGCAAAGTACGATGGCAGAACTTGTAATCTTTTTTATTTTCAGAATTTCAGATAGGACCTTGATACTTTATGAATGCGTATTGAACATTTCTTGTGACCCAATACTTGGAATCTATTTGCTAAAAGACATGCTTATAGAGTTTAGTGCACTAATATTAATAAACTATTTTATTACTCCTATGTAAGTTCTTCCACCTCGCTCTTTATTTTCCCTTAGATGCTTCTTCTTTGGTGATGTCTCTTTGAAAAGGGAACCAACAACATACTTGAAAGCTATATTTACCCTGTATGATTACTATCGATAGGATCACTGCTTGTTTAACAAGAATGAAAACCCTGCTATATATGCTTGTTATAAAATAGTCCTGGCTAGGTGAAATGTAGCTTATTTTAATGGTCCATTTCTTGACTTTTTCCTCTTTTTTTCTTTTATTCAGGTTTGTGGGCTGAGAAAGAAGTACCCAACACTTTAATAAAATATTCGCCAGAATGTCAAAATGATCCAGAAAATATTCAATAATGTTATTTATTTTACATTGTCATGCATTAGTTTAATTAGTTGTGATGTATTATTATTCATTTTATTTTTTTATAAATTTATGTTTTACATTGTGATGTATTATTTTAATTAGTTGTGATGTATTATTATTTATTTTGTTATTGTAAATTAAGATTTTTCATTGTGATGTTACAACAATATTAACTATTTTGTATTTTTCTTAATTTTTTTCTTTAATTTATTTTTTTATAAAAAAAATTTTAAAGTGTTTACATTATTTTGAAAAAAATTTGGTCAATTTAAGGATTAGTTTAGAATTTTTTTTTTTTTAAAGTAAAAGTGCTATAAAACATTGTTTTAAATCTTAAAAGAAAAAATATATATTAAAATCCTAGTTATCTAATTGTATTACAAATCCGAATACCCGAATTTAATAGAGAAACTGTAAAAAATCCAGATATTCGGTTACAATCCGGATACCCGGATCCAATCCGGTTATCCGCTCTAATCAAATTCGAATCAATCCAGACAGATGCCCATCCAGGTTTTTAAGATTCGGTTTGGATCCGATTATGGGCAAATATCCGGATCCAGATCCGAATGCACACCCATAATATATTCGATAAGGATTCCCCCTATTGCGGTTCATTCTTCCCAACCCCTTCCCCCCAAAAAAATAGATAATCAATTGACAATGTATGAGTTTTTCCGCCCCAAACTTCTTCATCCACAAATCAAAGTGATTTTTTTTTCCAAAATGGAATATAGTTAAATGATTCATTTATCCCGGTGACACACTTAAAGGTACAAACAAACAACAAATGTATCTTTGCTTACATTTAAGAAATTATCCTATAAGCGAATACTTAGCAGAACAGCCAAAAATTACCTAGCGTGAATGATGTTGACACTAGTTTTCAGATTTGGTTGAAACAGTTGTACACAATGGAGTCTGCAAGTTCGCTAAGCCACAGAGAACCTTTTCCCAATATAAACAAATGAAAAATTCAAATAAAAACCCAGAACAATAACAGAATATAGTTCGTGTATCAATCAAAATAAAAGCTACCCTTCTCCTATATGATAAAAATAGGAAACAAGTTCAACCATTTTGTGTTTCATAATAAAATACATAAGGATAGGTTTAGATATTGAGAAGTGTTGAGAAGTTGGAAATAGTAATAAAAAGTATGTGAAAAATAATAATAAAATATTGAATAATAATAAAAAAGTAATGAATAGTAATAAAAGTAGATAAAAAAGTAATAATAAAATAATAAATAGTAGTAAAATATTTGAGAATACTTGAAGTACTCTTAAGTTGCCAAACGCAACAAATCTTAACCAGAAACCCACGTGAGAAAACATCCCAAAAACTAGAGAGTAAAAAAAATACACGATAACAAGATTGAACTGAGGAAAATGAAGAAGAGAAATACCAACAGTTCGAAGCTTATGCTCGACGACTCATTTCCTCATAGATTTGAGCTTGCTTTTAGATTCCTCCATGTTCGAGATGAGCAGAGAGAAGCCGACGTAGGTGGCGTTGGGAAGAGACGCGGGCTCTTGAAGAGGGTGGAGCCGTGAAGGGTGGGTTTCCTAGCGGGATGGATGAAAATTCGGAAGGAGAAAAAAAAATTAAGGCCTGGTATTTTTTGGGGAACAATCTCATTTCATCTCAAATTTATCATTACACTTTTTCAAATTCACATACAAAATAAAATAAACAATTCAACTTTTTCAAATCCCAAAACAATTTTTTTAAATTTCAAAACAAAATTAATATACTACAAGAATATTTTATTCAATTTTTAATTTTTATCTCATCTTATTTATCTGATCTCCCAAAACAAATCAGGCCTAAAACCTACAGGCAAAACACACGTTTTGCTTTAAAAAAAAAAGAGCAGCGGCCACGTAGTGCACTGCTATTAAGGCTGTAATCGAGCCGAGCTTTGGCTTGCCGAGTAAGGAGCTCGAGCTCGACTCAAAATACTCGAGTTCGAACTCGAGCTCGAGTTTTTATTTATTCTTTATTCGAGTTCGACTCGATAAACTAAACTTCCAACTCAAGATCGAGCTCGTTCTACAAACGAACTTGAGTCGAGCTGAGCTTGAGCTCGAGCTCGAGCTCGAATTTTTTTGAATAAAATTTAAAAAAAAATAAAAAAATAAAAAAATAACTAATAAAAAATTAATATTTAATATCTAACTAGTTGATGTTTATTCATTATAATAATATGTTATATGTTTATATATTATTGATAAATACACATAATATAATAGCATATACGTATTTCACATGCTTTCAACATACTAATATATGAAATTATTAGATTTTATAGACTAATTATTGTACAAATTATAAAACGTAACTATGAAATATATTCATCATATAGATATAAGTAATAAGATTATATATACATATTTAATTATAAATATGCTATACTTATATTATTAGTAATACATATATGTGTATATATTTATCAATATATAAATGAATGTTAACTGAGTCGAACTAATTAGTCGACTCGAGTATAAACTAGCGAGGTTTAGCTGAGTCGAGTCGAGTCAAGTTTTATCGGGAATGTGTCATTTACTAATTAAGTGGCTATCTGCTTTCACGAGTGAGTTTTTTTTTTTAAGAGTTGAGTTCGATTCAAGTAAACCGAGCAAGTACCGAGTGGACTGTCGAATAGCCTGGTTCATTTACAGTCCTAACTGCTACAGTAATTGCTATGTGAAATTACTCAGATTGAAAATTCCAAATCAGGATGTTCGATTTACACGTAAAAAATCACCTTAAACTTGAGTTAAAACCATTGTTTAAATCATAATAAGAACACAACATATAATTTTTGCTAATATTTAAATTAAAATGGTTAAAATATATTCTAGTAAAAATTGAGTAATTATATAGGGAGTCGATAAAAAGTTGGCTTTGATTTTTTTTTTAAACAAATCCTCATCTTCAACCTATTTCCATGGATTTATTGAGTTTCGTTAGTTTTTTATTTTTTAAATCAAATCTGACTCTCCATCATATTTCTATAAAATTTCTCGCAAAAACTAGATTAACATGTCGTACCAACAACTTCACCTCGTTGAGATATTCTAGATATGGGCCACCCATCTCCATCCCAACAGCGCATGGCTGCTACGTGCCATCATAGAAGTGCGAGAACGCAGATAACTGGCTACAGATCAGTCTACCCAATGTCGTGCTTCTCACTATATTATCACTTTTCTTAATCGGTAATCTTGAAGAAAGGACTGCAAATCTATCTAAAAATCATCTCAAGAAAATAAATAACAATGCACCCGCCACTTTAACTGCTTCTAGCAAAGATTCCACCACCAGCAGTGATAGTTCCATTGTTTGCAAATTTTTTCGAACAACTTATTTCTACCATTTAAGGCGGCATCCTCTTTATAAGATATGGGTAAAAATCAAGAAATTAATCACAAAAATCTACTTTTATTTTCTTCTTTTTTTTCACCACTTTACACTGTTATTATTGTTATGAGTGTTTGTTGAAGAATCTTACCCTCTTCAAGGATCATCTTTTTATATTTCTAATAAAGTTTACTTACTTGCTTAGGGAAAACAAAAACAAAAACAATTAAACTAAACAATCCATCCAATCTATCTGCAAATTATAGGATCTCCTAGTAAAAATGTTGGATAATAGATAGGAATTCCATAACCTTGTCTTTGATTTTGGAATAAAATTAATTACACTTTTTTACTCAATAACCCTCCACACACCTACTGACATGAATTTTCATTTGATTGTTGGATCGAAATCCCATAACCATGTCTTTGATTTTGGAATAAAATTAATTGAATTTTTTTCCCCAACCACCCTGCACCACACACCTACTGACATGAACTTTTTATTTGTTATCTTATTATTTTTGTGTATGGTATAACGCTGTTAAATAAAATTTTTAAAATTAATAATATCTATTCGCTGTAAAATTTAATTATTTCAATCAGTGTTTGTGAAGGTTTATAGGTAAAATTGTAGAAATTATCAATATTTTTCACTAAATTGTTACCCAACTGCACATATCCCTTTCACTCATTCCTCCAATATAATTTCTCCTCTCCATAAATATGCAGGAACAACCAAACTAACAGAAGGTAAAAAAGAACATAAATCATGTAAACTAAATGATTCATCAAATCAATGAACAATGTGCAGCTAAACATCCCAACATCAAAGCACAGCCCAGCAATACGCTGGTGACAAGAAACTGTGCATCCTCATAACAGCTCCATTAGCTTCGAAACCACCAGATACAAATAATAAGCACAGAGTCGAGTCCCACATGTTGAACAAGCACCACATTTGCATTTAAAGTTTGTATTTACATATATATTCACAAGCTTCCTGTAGATAGAAGGGATGAGAGATTTCATTTTCATGTTGAGGACCTTCAACAACCTTGGAGAACAATGTTTTTATGTGCAGATTATACTGTCCAAGAGCTGAAAAAATGGGTAACGGCTTGTCAGTTTGATATCAGAGTTGCAACGATATGGCAATCAGCAAGTAATTTTCCGACTGAAGCGATGCAATGACGAGGAACATACCTGTTATTTAGGTTCCTTTTAGCCCGAAATTGACTGAGCTTGTCGCGCCACTGAGCTGTAAATAGAGTATCAAAATCAAGAGAATTCGAATCCTCTTGACGCTAACAAGGAAGTTCAACTGTTTTCTTCTGGGGGGGAGAGGGAGGGGGATGAATATGGGGATTCTAACATTTCATTATAATTCATAAATGATGCTCTAGAAATTTTGTAAGACCAAACCGCCAGACTGCCCATGGGTGGGATCAGGATAAGTGTAGCATCATTCTTACCAAACAAAGAACATCTTATCATGATTAAATTTTCCATAATGATTCAGAGTCCTTGAACTGCCCTAGAAGCAATTCCCTATCTTCTGTTTGAAAAAAATTCATATTCAGAAGGTAGAAAAAACTGAATATATTGTTTAATTGAAAATTAGTGTACACTATATGACCTGTTCCCTTTGAAATGATGGCACCTAATTGTCACAGATTAAAGTTTTTAAAAATAAGACCCACAACTTGATCCCCCTCGCTAGCATAGAGCACAAATGTTGTATTTAATACCACAGGCTATGATTCAAACCCTGCCGTGAGTTTGAGCATATGACTTCAATTAAACACGAGAAAAAAGTTTTTTTTTTTAATCTAAAATAGTTATTCTATTCTTAAGTCGACAACATCCACATCACTTAAATTATAAGATTTGAATTGTAAGATTCAAGTTTTAAATTTATATTCCAACTCAAGTTATGTCATGTAGGTATTTTACTAAGCGTAATCTACATGCCAGGCTTGAGAATAGAATTTTTCTATTTAAAAAGGGACCAAACTCCAAGCAGAGGAAAAAAATACCAGCATCTCTATAGCGTTCTTCAACGACAGCAATCAGCATGTTGCGCACAAGATCAAACTCCTTTGTTTCAGTGCATGGTTGACCACTTGGCCTGAAACCATATCATCTTCGATTCTCATTTATGAACTTTCAGAATTTATGACAAAAGAGTGGGTCAATGTCAAACTCTTAGGCTAGAAATCATCTAATAGACAACAGCTGTCAGGTTAGATAAAAAGAAAACTCACCCAAATCCACAAAAAGAAAAACACATTTTAACAGTATAGCTAGAACCATCCAAACAAAACACCCAGAAGCAACTTGTCTTCTAGACATCCAGCACACCAATTCACTCCCAATCAAAGAAAATACAGAAAAAGCCTTAGTAATCGTAAGATTTACCGATCCATTTCAGTAAATAATAAACCATCTGAGGCTAGGGTTTGCATTAACAGCTTGCCAGATTCAATGACTTTCATTCCGTCACTATATGCCAAGTACTTGTTAACCTGAATTGGCACCTGCACATGAAAAACAAAAGGGTAGCCAATCATTAATCCATTACTAGCCATTTAGACCCTTCATATCACAACATGGCCATTCTAAAGCTTGCAGAAGTACACCTCAGAAAATCATGAAGCCACAATGACCCGCATCAGCAATAGGCCTCTAACCACAATTTCAGTATTTACTTATAAAAGATATTGTGACATCAAAATGAGTTCTCATGCTAGGAGATCAATCAGGTATTATTAAAATAATGTATTAGGCCCAAGCCACCAGATATATGGGTAAGTACACAACGATCTAAATCTTGGCTTATATCAGGACTTCAGACTATATGCACTTAAGGTTCCAAGTTCAAAGACCTTCACAAACTTTTGGGTCCAAAAATCCCACACACAGCACATTTGAGGCAGCCAAACACCATCCACACAAGAACACATGCCCGATCCAGCAATCCTCAGTGTGAATCAGTTTGTGAGCTGAGCGCTAAAACTAGCCAAAAATACCAAAATTATAACCCATATCTCCAGATTCATGGATATAACGCACTGCATTGGACCATCATGTTATTATATTAGCCAGATTTTAATGCAGAAGCAGACAGTCACAGGCACACTTGGTTGAACTGTTGTATTCTTATGTTCCTAGGACTAATTAAATTGACCATCCTAATCATTCCTCTTCCTGGCTCTTGCCATCTTGGAAATGAAAATTCGTAATTCAGAGCAGCATCTTGCAGTATGAAACTTTCCCTGCCGTAACAAACCTTCACTTGTGTACACTATAATTTCTGTTGACATTGTTCATTATGTTTCAAGAAGCACTTTATGCAATTGTAAATCACTTACTAAATAATACTAAGTTCCAATACTGACAAAACTATACAGAGAAAAAAGTTAATGAATAACAAAATGCGAGTACCTTGCATCTGACTGCAATGTTGATGGCATCTGAAGGCCGAAGGTCAAAACTGACACACTCTGTTCCATTATCTACCTGTTACAAAATTGAACGGTGTAAAAAGTCATAATTTAGCACATTCTCCCTCCCTCCCTCCCTCCCTCCCTCCCTCCCTCTAGTTTTTCTCCAAATGAGAAGAATATAAAAAGGGCAACCGGAGTAAAAGGGTATAGTCGATATTGCCTTGGTAAGATATAACTGAGCAAAATATGCCTCATGCACTCTCCGAGTAACTCTAACGAGTCTGACCTGCAGAAATCAATACATATACACTCTCTTAGTACAAAAGAATATTAAAAAAATACGTTTGAAATGTTATAATCTGATTGAAAGAGGAGTATAAACAAACACACACGTACTTCATAGCCCATCTTATCAATCATCTCCTTAACCACTTGATACAGTGTGGGTCTAGCCTGAAAAACACAACCACATGTTAGAGGCAAAACCAAAAGATTGTGCTTAATTCAGCATTTGACAGTTCCACACATCTGGGAATGAAAAAAATAGGTAAGAAAGTATAAGTGAGGGGGTTTGAATTGAAACATACTACTGGAACATTGCGTACGGCTGCCATGAGTAATACACTCGGCATCTCCACTGCAATTAAAGGCAAATCACAACTTTCAAACTGAAAAACTAAGGGAGCATCTGATATAAATTAAGTGAAAAAACTATTCTCGAACGAATCAGAAGCAAGATGAACATACAAACAATTATCGGAAGAAGAAGACCGGTCCCATCTTCCATTTTCAAAACAATTGCAGGATGTGGAGCATAATCTGGTAGATGCCCACCCTGAGGGTTGTTGTGGACACATCTTAGATGCCTTCCATCCCTCATTTTGATCATGAAACCATCTGCTCCACTCTTCACTTCAACTGTATGGAACACCCAAAAACAGATACTAAAAAAATGGAGCAATAACCCATGATAGGAAAATCCTTGTAATACTCTATTATTTATTACCAGTTCTGACGCAGATAGTTGTTTTCCAACAACAGAATTTGGAAGCAAAATCGTGTCTTTTTTAATTTTTCAGCAATAAGAAAGAAATTGAGTTCTAAAAATCATGAAGTAACCACTGGCTTAGCTTACCAGCTTCAATCACGCTAGAGTTTATGTAGTCTTCGTCGTCTTCATTGAAGTTCTCCGAGGTGCTTCCATTCCCATTGGAGGTTGAACCGTAACAACAATGCACCATCTTGCCCTTTTGGACGTGTAATTGGTGACAAAGATTCCTTTGAATCCCCAGTTTAGTCTTTCTACAACTGATCCCTTTGAATCCCCAGAAGTCACTCCTAAACAGCCTAGTCTTCGGGAAAGGACCAATCATTGGCAGAGCGTACAACCCCACTTGCTTTGCTCGAACTGTGGGGCAAACAATTGGTCCTTGCAGA
This sequence comes from Platycarya longipes, assembly GCA_036559045.1. Lineage (NCBI taxonomy): Eukaryota > Viridiplantae > Streptophyta > Magnoliopsida > Fagales > Juglandaceae > Platycarya > Platycarya longipes. The sequence continues at coordinate 26,176,885 of CM071796.1, read as the reverse complement.
GACCCCATATTCCCTCCTTTGGCCTGCTAAAATGAATCCAATAAAAGGAGTTGTAATCTTACGACTTTATCGTATATAAGGAGAAAACAGAGAGCAAGATTTTGTTATGCATAGCTCGATTTAAAAAAAAAGGATGGTTTCAAATTTCAAAACAGATGTATTCATATTTGGTCTCGCTGCAAATACTTAAGGAGAGAGAAAAAAAAAAAAAAGCTTTTCCATGATTTTTTATAATATCTGTCCTCGTATCACGTATGTCGGGTTTTCCTTACTTAGAAATACTAAAAGCCACCAATCACAGAAGAATCCATATGTTGTCCTCTTTTTTCCTTTTCTGTTTTTTTTCCTTTTCCTTTTTCTTGGAAACCAACAGACACAAAACTTTCGAAGTGGCACCTCTCTCTCTCTCTCTCTCTCTCTCTGTTTTTGGAATTTTTTGAGTTCTCGATTGGTATCGGGCAGTTAGAAGTTCGAGAGAATCAACCAGATAGAATAAATAAATCAAAAACCGAAACTACACCTAAAAGCCTCCAAAAGCTTTGGAAGTTAAACAGAGATCAGCGATCAATAGCTCTTACTCACCGATCACAGACAGAAGTAGAAAGTTTCACCTCAGTTTCTGGACCTCTCCCACGAGATTCCCAAGACCAAGGATTCCGGAAGTCAATTCCGACGAGGTAAATTCCTGAACGAGAAATCGGCGGCCGATCGGTCTGGGAATTATATAAAAGTTCTAAAGATCCGAATCAAGGACCTTGAATCGGAAAGATCAGAGACAAAAATATCAAAAAGGTGGGATTGTTGCTGCAGAAGAAATAGCTTGTGGGTAAAGCAACTGGAGGGATTGAAGTGACCGAAAACGAAATTTGGATAAAGGGAATGAGAGAAGGCGAGAAGATAAGAGAATCTTTTCTTCGTCGATCCAGAGAGAGAGAGAGAAAGAGGATATTAAAAGATTGAACGAGCTCAGTCTATTTAAGTTATTGTTCTTCCTTGAATTACGATTATGGCCCCAGCCTGCTGAATTTTGTTGACGAATTATTAATTTGTCATAGAATATTAGAATCTTCTGTTCTTTCCGGCATATTTTTGTTTTGATGCTTTTATGTATGAAAAATATTATCATATCGTTCATTTTTTCTTCTTATTTTGTTGCTCATGTATTTAAATTTTTTTTGTTTAATAATTAACAAAATGACTATTAATATATGAGTTTTGTTACATATAAGTCTACACACAGCATATTATATATATTTTTATTTTATTTTTATTTACTTAAAACTTTTTTGAGTTTATTTTTCTTAAATTAATTTAATTCTTTTATTTATTATTCATATATCAAATATTTTATGAAATAAAATAAAAAAAATTGGTGTGTGGTGTATGAATTTATGTATAATAATAGAAGGAATGGTAAGATTACTCTTTATGTATTAATAATTTCCAAATAGTTGGCTATTAAATTATTCTTCTTTTTTGTGCATTATTATTGGGTTTTCATATTTCTTAATTTGAAAAGAAAGCTCTCATCCTCATGACATGAGATTTATACGCTCTGAATTTATACAATTTATTTCTTAATTTCATTTGGGACACATCCAAACAATTGGTCCCCTTTACCACTCTTATGAGTTTTGTAAGTATAAAAGTTTAAGGTAGTTCTTAAGTGATGTAATTCTTAGTTTTGTAAAATACATATTTAATAATTAGATGAAAGTTCCAACTCATAAAACATTATATATATAATCAAGTCAAATATTTTATTTAATGATTGGTATTGTAAATATTTAGACACCAATACTGTTATGAGTGTTGCACTTGAGATATCAATAATTATATTATTAATGTAAAAGTCTGTTACATTTTGTTTTTTAAATAGTAGTATTTTGATATAATTCTATTTGGATAGTGAGATGAGATGTAATAATTTTAAATAAAAATTAAAAATTGAATAAATTATTATTTTTAATATTGTTATTTGTTTAAAATTTGAGAATTTTAAATTATTTAATATATTTTGTATAAATAATAATAAAATATAATAATAAAATGAGATAAAACCTCTATATTCAAAATTCAAATAGAACCTTATATTTTGAATATAAGTAATAAGAAGTATAAGGCTCAATTTTGATGGAGAGATATGATGAGTTGAGATGAATTTAATTTATTTTTTAATATTATTATTGTTTTAAAATTTAAAAAATTTGAATTGGAATTTTTTTTAAAAATGTATTAAAATTTTAAAAAAAATTATATTAAAATTTATATTTTGTATAAAAATTTAAAAATATATAATAATAAATTTAAAATAAATTGAGTCGAATTGGTCTTCTCTAAAAATTCAAATCGCCCTAACTCTTTCAATAATTTCAGGAGAGATACGTCCTGGAAGCTAAGCAAAATCGCAAAATGACCGAGATTAGATACTGTAGTCTGTAAGTCTGTAACTTGTGTTAATTAACGAAGGCGAATAAAATAAAATAAAAACAACACATGGGTAAAGTAGTCTTTGCCATAAGGGCAAATATGACTTTCACGCGAAACGGACAGCATAAGCATCGTATGCTTAAAGTGTGATGACGACATCCTCGGCGGCTGAGTCGGATCTGATTCTGAAACAGTGAAACTTACTACTGACGTCTGACAGAACACAGAGCCGGCGTACGACGATTTTGAGAACGCCACGTGTATAGTGTGAACCGACCGGCAGAATCTGGATAAGGCTCAGCTTTCCAAACTACCAATAAAAATATCAGAGCGATTTTAGAACACTTTTTTTTTTTTAATTATATTTTATATATAATTTTAAAAAAAATTTAATCATATTAAATCAAAAACTATTAAAAAAATTATAAAAAAAATCAAAAAATACACTTTATTTTTAAAAATAAATAATAAAATTAAAATTTTCTCTACATTTAAAAAAAAAATTAATTTTATTATTCACTTTTAAAAATAAAGTATACTTTTTAAACTTTTTTTTATAATTTTTTTTAATAATTTTTGATCAATTATAACTAAAATTTTTTAAAAATTATATAAAAAATATAATTTTAAAAAAAAAATTAACTACTCTTTTTTTTTTAAATTGAATACCTACTTTACTTCCATTCTCCCAATATAGTAAACACACATTGCTACAAAACATGGCATCCTTGATTTTTTTACACTAGTTATAATTTTTTTAACATATTTTTTATTAAAAAAATAATAAATAATAAATCAGATATAAGATAAAATTATAATTATGATAAAATAAATCTTATTACAAGATAATTCTTTTACAAATTTATTAAAAGGGGTCCGCAGCTGGAACCTTTTTGCATTTTCATTGACATAATTTATTTTATATCTTTTTATTATTTATTTATTTTTCATAAAAATAATAAAAGAAGATATACGGGAAAAATATTTTTATTTTTTAGTTTTTTCTAATTAAATAAGCCTATGATAATTGATACTGCAAAAAACCCAACCACGGGCCCAAATCATTTATCAACAAAACAGTACCCTAATTTGATTAGAAATATACCATATGCATCTAATAAATTATTAGAGAGCCTCTTCATGGATTGAAAAGAGAAAATGTGTCTAAAAAATCCTATCTATTTATCAAATTTTAATAAAGAATGGCGTTTGTAGGCAGAAACGAATGTTAATTTATAAGAAAAGAGAAATGTTCTGAAAATTATAAGTGGAGCAATACTACCTATTATATTAAATTTTATCATTTTTAATCATATTTAGAATGCTACAAGAATCTAGCCGTTGAAATGATAAATTTAAAAAAAAAAAAAAAATTACTCTTTATGGTACTGCTTCTGCGTCAACCAATGAATGCGTTTGTTGAACCATCGAGAATTACAATGACTAACGTTGTAAATGGAGACAAGATAAATTTCAATTTTGTTCTTCTAGATGGTTCACTTTTTGAATTTGTCCAATTGCTTCCTTGTTTTGTGGTCGGGTTCGTTCTTTGAATTCTTTCGAGTTTCGTGTACCGGAATATAATTCAAACCTTAACTCTATTTTAAACTTACTTTTACAAGCTAAGGTCTTTCTAAATCAGATTGACATAATAATAATAGGATGAGAAAAAATGATAAGGAACCTATTGAACGGTCCCGTTTTGGTGCTGCTCTCAAATTTTTTATTTATTTAGTGATTGAGAAAATATTATTTAATAGTATTGTTAATTTTTTTTTTTTTTAAAATATTTAAGAGTGTTTAAAAATTAATGTAAAAAATAAAGAAAAACACAAAAGAAAAAAAAAAATACATTAAGGTAGCATAAGAACGGAATTCTCCAACAGGCTTCCTAACACTCATCTCATCTATTAGGATTGGGCTTCAAATGAGCGAACCAAGTTCAAATTCCCCCCACCTACTATATCAAAAAATAAATAAATAAATAAACTTAATTTTACAAAAATAAATTATTCTTAACTCGATATAGAGAACATATTTAATAAAGTATTTATATAACATAATTTAATTTAAAAGATAAAATTTTTTAATCTAAATCTTTCTAATTAAAAATTACTATTTAAATAATAATATTTACAAAAAATAAAATATGTACATCTACTTAGAAATAAAATAAATCTATTCACATATGTACGGAAGGACCCAAAAATCTTAGTTACACAAATAAGGTTTTTAGTGAGACACCATCAAGGTAGTAACTCAGTTGGTACGAGCTGGTATTCCATAATCTCGAAGTCATGAGTTCAAGTACTAGGACGTAAGTCTAAACTACTTGTAGGAGTAGTGCCTAACCAAGAGTCTATGGAATGGATTTTGGACCGATTGACACCTTAGTGGGGCTGTGGTGATAGGCTCGCCCTATCGGACAGTAGCTATAGCTCAAACCAAACATTCCACAGAGGAGAAGACTTCGTATAGTCACGCTTAGGGAGGATAGCTACGCTGGTCGTCCTCACCTCCCATTTTCAAAAAAAAGTTATATACTTTTAGTGAGACAAGTCAAATTAGTTTTTATAATTATGACATATATATTATTGATATCTAAAACTAGCACAATAGGCTGGAATAAAAGAAATAGTTATAAGTGAAATTCAACCGGTTTGCACTGGAGAAATCGACTAAACATGCAATTTTGGACCAGGTTGGACCAACTCGAGAATGGGTCCGGTTGGTCTCGGTCCAAATTTCATAAGACCGAATGTTTTTGGTCTGATCCTAATCTAGAGGCTTTTCACCCCAGACTGTCGCATAAAAAATTTTAAAATATATATTTTATATATATTATTTATATTTTAATTGTATAATTTATTATGTAATTTTCATCTAACCTATCACCATTAACAACATAAAATTTTAAATATACTAGCAATAAATTAATATATCAATTAACTAATTATATAGTAATTATGTAAACAAATAATATAATTTTCTTCTAATTTATTATCATTGTCATATAAATTTTTCTTATTGAGATAGTTACACAATTTACAATAATAAGTCACTTAATTTTAATTTAGCATTTTAAATAAAACAAATTATTAATCAATTTAAAAAAAAAACAATAATTGAGTTGGTCCAAACAAACCAAACCGAACCGAACTGAATTAGTAGCTATCGGTCTAGTTTGGTCACTAGGGATGTTTGGTTCGGGAAAAATGATGGATTGAAAACTTTGGTGCATCACCCGGACCGTTTTCACCCCTAGAAATAGTCATTCTCAATCTGTTGAGACAATTCAGACCTCGATTGATTTGGAGCCTTTGATGGTAGTTCAGTGCAGCTGTACAGTGTCCCTGCATACATTTATTATAGTGACAAGTAAATAAATGCTGGAAAAATAAATGAGATGGAGGAATACCGTTTTATGAGGTTCGACATAATGTCTACGTTTACAAGGGTTTGGAAAGGGAAGAATTAATTATAATATGGTTGTTGTACAATCTCTCATAGTCTCTTATCCTTAGTGTACAATAAAAATCAGAAGTATATCTTCTAATGGTGACCTTGTCATTGGTGATCTACTCGGGAGGTTGAAGAAGCTCCTATAGGAAAGTTGAAGTTTCACCTCAAAAGTCACCTTGCCAAAATGTCCCCTTGAAGGAGCCCCTAAAGTATTCCATTCTCTTTCCTTTATCCTTTGCCCTTTATCTTTTTTACGTCGCATCTCCCCTCATTTATGTCATATCTCATCTTTTCCTCTTGTCACATTTTCTTTCTTCGGTCCCCTCCTTCATTCTTTTTTTTTTTAGAATAACTTTTCACTGGTGCTTCTTATAAGCTCTTTTTATCGGAGATCAATAGAGTAGTGCCACATAAGGACTAAATCTTCAAACTTGGTCGCTGTGTAGCCTGCGTTGTAAGCGATTTGCTTCTGTCGAGACCCCCCTCCCACCCCGCCCCCTCTTTCTCTCCCTCAAATCGAAACCCCCTATCATTTCTCTCTGTCTCTTATTTGAATTTTATCCAAACACAACGTTCTCTGGCCATCGATCCAGTTCAGGCCACCAATTCTCTCCGTCCCAAGTCTCTCTCATTCTCTCTCTCTCTCTCTCTCTCTCTCTCTCATGAAATTGAAACCCATAAACCCTAACCCTTCCTGACTCCCCCCATTAAATCGAAACCCTAACCCTAACCCTAACCCTCCCTCCCTCCCTCGACTCACTCCTTCGAAGGAAAAATCTTGAAAAACATAACAAATACGACGTGCTCCCGTATAGAATGAAGGTATTTTTCTCATGCAACACTAATCTTGGGCATCTGTTTAATTTCTTATGGATGCATGTTCTGTGCTTTGTATGGGCAGTTGTTTTTGTTTCATTTTCGAAACAACTTTCATGATGAATGTTTAGTGAAACTATGCGTTCATCATTGTTTGCGTTCGAGTTGCTCCCTGAAGTACTAGTTTTAACTACTTTGTTTTTAGGTAGAAACTACAAGAAATGGATTTATTTTATAGAAGAAAACATGATGCATTCCAATTAAATATTCAATGTTGTATGAATATTCAGGGAGGAGACCAAGATATACAAGCAATTTTTATAGACTATAATTTGGACCAACATAATGAACCAAATTAGAAACAAACCTAGTTTTAGTTTATTAATAGGTTGAACATGATCTAACAATTTATAGTTCATGGTTAGATTATGATGATGAAAGGGCTTTGGTTAATGTAATTCTATCATCCATGCAACATGTGGCCAGCCACATAAATAGATAAACATAGAGGTTTTGGTAGCCACTAATTGAATGATCTTAAAAATATGAGTTAGTTATACTTTACTCTCTCAAACTTTCACTCAATGCATAATGTGCCTCCAGAATGAATAATTGCATCAATGTGAACCCGTTTACTTTCAAAACTTATTAATCCCTCTCTTCCGTCTACCATCAGCGTTAAATGGAACGAAAAGTTGAGTACATACTACTCACGTGCAACTTCTTCACCTGCAAGACAAAAACACCCATAAGGAAAATTTTCACTTTGCCCGTTCAGACTTTCACGTGAATCTGAATTTGTCCCGAATGTCACGTTAAATTAAATGTTTATAATAAATTAAATTAAACTTATAATAAATATGAATTTACAAATCTGGGATAAAAGACTACAGAAAAAATAAATCTTTCAACTCAGTAAAATAATATGATATAATTTTTTTATTTTAATTTTTTTTAAATATATTTGAATAACTCTATATAAAACACACTAAATATATATAATTAAATATGTAATATTAATTAAAATAAAGTTTTATTCTTTTACCTCATGAATACTTATTATTCTCATTTTATTCTTGATTTTGATTAATTGCTTATATTCTTATTGATGGAACATGAGCTATTATTCCACTTCATAAAATATCACAAAATTAAAAAAGAAAATCATTATAGACACAACGAAATCTTACAGAAGGAAACCCACAAACTGAAATGCATGAAATCATATGATATACAATATTTATCTTCATAAGAGTAACTTTACCATTTAATCTACTACATCAAGCTAGATCAATTTATGAATTTAATTTGGTAAAATCTTTCTAGTTACTATTATCCTTTAGTTTTGGTATAATTAGGTATGTATGGTGACAGTTTTATATCTGGTGGAGTCTTTTGGTATGTATGGTAACATTCTCATTGGAGGCAAATTGAGAATCGTGTGAAATTTTGAATGGGCAAAGTGAAAATTTTTCTTAGAGGTGTATTTGTCTTGAAGGTGAAGAAGCTACCCGTGAGTAGTACGTGCTCAACTTTCAATTCCATTTAACACTAATGGTAGATGGAAGGGGGGATTGAAAAGTTTTAAAAGTAAGTAGGTCTTATTTGATGAAATTATTAGTTTCGGAGGCACATTGTGAATTGAGTGAAAGTTTGAGGAGACAAAATACAATTAACCCTAAAACTATAGCTTCCAAGTCAATCATTTTATTTGCAATTTTTGGTTTGTGTATTGAACGATAACCCCGTGATTCATAACTTCAAATGTGAATGTAGCATATCATTCCAAATACTTGCAACATATCATTCCATATTATTAGATAAAACACTCACAATAGATTTTTCTCACTTTAGCCAAATTATTAGTAACACACGTTGCTGTCTCTAACTATGTACTCTTTGTGCCTATTCAACTTGTGCAATTATCTTGGAAATATTTCTGTCACTATATTGTTATATAAATTAATGTGGCAAATGTAGTCTAACAGTGGTGTTAGCTTAAATTTTTGGACATCAAGAGCAAAAGACCAAGCTGATTTGGAAAGACAATTTTGCTACTGTGGGATTCCATCAAAACTAAGGATTTCTACCAAAAATACTAGTTTTGGCAGACAACTTTTCAATTGTCCAAACTATAAGATTAATAATGCAAACTTTGTTAGGCATGTAAAGAATGGAGAAAATTCAGGACCTGTCCAGACTACGAGCTCCTATGTACCATTTTTGGACAGTCTACGGCCATAGGGGTCCTGCATTATGTGTCGACGGAAGAACCCCCAACACAGGCGGATGAGGCCCACCTTGAGGAAGAGGCCAAGACACGGGTCCTGTACTTGGAGACGATAGCAAAGCATCGATGGATCAAGACGACACAGATGACGGATGAATGCCAGGTGGGAGAGTGGAAATCGCGTCAGGGAGCGCACGTTGTTGACGAAGGGCACCTGTTCGAGGCACCATTTCCCCAAAACTAAGCAAACCTTTAGAAGTTATGGCCACCAGCGCCACTGCTAGGACTCAGTTGGAGGAAAGAATGTTTGGGGAATCTAGCAGAAAGCGTAGCAAACGCGATGGATTCAATAAATCAAATGCGGATTTCTCGAAGATGGAACAATGTCTGAAATTGTTGGAGCAGATGTCCTCGCTTCTTACTAAAGAACAATTTAACAAATGAACGCTATACATACATGCTAAGGGATAAGGTGCATGATATGTTCTTAATGATGGCCCCAGAGCGCAGATATGATTGGATATGTGGGTTGCCCTAAGGTTACGTATGATGAAAACTCAACTCGTCATTTTTCTTTTAGTTTGCTCTCATTTTCAATGTTTGTGTGACTCTTCCTAATTTAGCGACATTTGTCTTAATGGCTAAGAATATGGATGGTTTATGCTTGCATTTTATGGTATTTGTGACTCATGGTCGTGACTTTTATCATTTGTTAACGTATCACTTGTGACTTGCATCATTGAAAATGTCTAATTGAGTTTGTTTCTAATTTATCTACTTTATTATTGATTGATTTTTGGGCTAATTTTTAAAGCGTAAAACATTTTCCATGGAGAATATTATCGGTCTAGTTGTTGAAACTATGTAATGGTCGTAAAAAATGACTCAGATGATGAGTACATCAATTTGCCCTATGAGAACAACGTGTTGGATGAAGAACCCCAACTATAGATAGACAATTTATATGACAGTGAATCAAATACTAATCAATATCCAACATGGGAGGAATACCATGATTGGCAAATGAATACTCCATCAACGTTAGAACAATTGTCCCTGCTTATTGCCGCCACAATAGAGGAATTTGAAGAATCAGTAGTTGAGCGAATACCGCAGCATGATATCGGCACCCGTAGTCGAGATGATATCCTTGAAATTCTCAATGGTCATGCAGACAATTGTATAATCATGTTCCAGATGGAAGTATATGCGTTTCAAGCATTATGCAATATGTTACGTGCGAATGGCCTTCTGGAATCGACAATAGAGGTTTCTGTGGAGGAAGCCGTTGGAATGTTTGCGTTCACCGTCAGACATAGCACAGCTCAACGGATCACATCCAACCAATTTCATCATTCGGTTGAAAGTATTAATCGACAAGTGGACAACGTCATGCATGCATTATGTCACCTTGCACCGCAAGTAATTACAACAACACAAGGTGATGGGGTAGCGCCTTATATTCTCGACAATTCCCAACATTATCCATCGTTCGAGATAACAATCCATTTACAATGCTTTAATACAATACATATTGCAGTTGATAGTTAACGCATATGTGTATGGTCAAATTTACAATACATGTATCTATATTCAAATTTCTTTATATGCTCTCAGAGATCTTATGGTGCAATACATATTTCTTTATATGCTCTTCGCGAAGCTAGCTAACACATATCGCTCTCATCATCACGAAATTAGCCACAACGTCCTCACAGCATGTGATTTTAATATGATGTTTGCATTTGCGTACTTTGGGTGGAAGGAAATTGCCCCCGATGCTTGGGTGTTTATAGGTACATTGAATCGTATAGGGGACAATTTTCCATGGCCTCCACCAGGTAAGCCTTTTATTTTTATTAAAATTTAGACAAGTGTCAAAATTATTGTACTGTCTAATTCAAATATTATTAACATTTTCAATTACTTTATTTCTCCATATGGATATTACTTAGTAGATTCTGTCTTTTCTTGCATTGAGGGATTTATGCCGCCATATCCGAGGGTGCGCTATCACATGTCAGAACGTCACACTAATAGGTCGTTCCAAGGATATCAAGACTATTTTAATTATCGACATTCTTCCATAAGAAATTTCATTGAGTGAACATTCAGTGTGCTAAAGAAACGGTTTAAGATTTTGCGATCGATGAATAGGTACATGTTGACAAGGCAACAATACTTTATTATGGCATGTTGTTTCATGCATAATATTATTCATAGCACCACCCCAAATGTCACATTTTTAAGCAAGTTTACCAATTTGAATCGTTATCTGGGGCAAAGAGTTACAAATAACCCAAAGAATGTTAACCACGTTTTTGATATGTCATCTGCTTCTACATAAGCCATGACTGACACTAGGGACTCAATCGCACTAAACATGTGGACCCATAGGAATAGAAATTGATTGTTGCATGCTTTTCAATGGTGTTGTACAACCATAATAGGCCAGATGCATATGTTAGTTTGTAAGTGGAATTATTGGCTACTATGGGGGTGTAAACAACTAAACGTTTATTGTCGTTTATTTCGTTATGAGTTTTCTTCACGAATTAGCTTTTCAAATGAATTTGATGGTTCATTTTATGTCATGTTTATCTTTTTCACTTCATTTTGAGTCAAGGTAGTAGAATTTGGTGTCTATATATATAGATATATTTTTTTTCCCTAGACCAATATTAATCCCTATTTAGCTTTTATAAGTGCAATTATTTCAACTTCAATGCTCTAATTTACGAACATTGTTGGGAAAGTGCAAAATTAGTAATATATATTTTTCCTGCATAGGAAATCCATTAGTAATATCTTTAAAAGACATGTAACTAGCATACATGGCTGCAAAATACATAGGTCTAGGGGACATGTTTTCATGCACATCGATGAAAGGTGTCCAACAACAATTCAGATACGCAACTAACTTCTACCACTAAGTTCAAGTCGCTTATAGACTACGAAGTAACATGTTACAACAAATATAAGTGCCCAATAAACTCGTCGGCGTAGGGTGTGTGCTCTTGCCTCTTGACATACAACATGCACAAAATTCACATCTTTATTAGATAGCACCAATTCGATATTAATCACTCTCTTTTAGAGACCAATCTCCCTCTTTTCAATATCAGCCAGTATCTTCTTCAGCTCCTTAATATCTCTTAATAGTTCATTGTCAATTTCTTCAAAATCGAACATCCTGTATTGATCATCATCTACCTACTTAAAATATTTACAATATGATTATCCCTACAACAGAATACATATTGTGAACAAATATTAGATGCACATAATATCAAAAGAAAACACAGTTTTCCTTTGATACATAACATTAATAATTTAACAAAACATGAATTTGTTTACCTCGGTGTTGTACTTTGGACAACCTAAGAAAGGTCGTCCTCGATTTTTTGGAGTGTTTGCATATCCCACTTGGGCTTGACCTCACAGAAGCATAATTGTTGACTCAAAGTTTGTTTAGCAAAAGATGACGAAGATATCGTCATGGATGATGACATGCTGTTAAGTTTATGAAAGTAACCTATAATCAAACAATATATTAGTTGAAAGATGGTCATTATCTAGTATTTCGAAACATATTTGAGCACATCGGTTAATATAATGAAAAATGTTTAAGTTACAAAAGAATTTTATAAAAAAAAGTTAAATTGATATAAATAATAGATATATCATATCACATGAGAATATTTCAATTTATAAATTTATTGGTATTCAATATTTTTATAATTATAATATGACTCCAATAAAAACTAATATTTAACAATCGGCTTATGAAGACAAGTTGCAAGGTTGCAATTAAACAAACCAGTTTTAAGACTTAGTTTTTGTTATAAAAATGAATGATCCAGTCAAAGAGACAGATCAATATTCCCTAAAGACCTTAAAACCTTATGTCCAGTTCTTAGCACTCGTGTAGAAATTCTATAGGGAATTCTAATTTTCTATAATGTAAAAGCCTTTGATAATAAATCACATATCTTTTAATTTCAGTTTAACAGAAATATAAACTTGGTCAAGATATTGGATAGACAAGATCAGTGCATCAAATACACAAACAATGCATCAAATAGACAAGATCACAACAATAACAAATCCCATTATTTGGATAGCAAGCAATTCATTGCATCACATAGCCCTAAGTTAGTAAATAGCAAATCCAAATTCTGAGCATTGTATGTGATTTGCAAGAAAATTTTGAAAACATTTAGAAAATGTTAATTAACTTAAAATGGAATGGCATGCTTAAACAATTAAGCACATGATTGAAACCAAAGTCTAGACCATTGTTAATTTTCCAATATAAAATTATCAACAATTAACCATTAAGGATACTGATTTTAAGAGCATTTCCAATAGTTTATCTAAAATTCTATCTATTTTAACTAACCAAAACATACTTTAAATTTTAAAAATAATTATTTTTATTCATATTAAAAATATACTTATTTCTTCTAATAATGGCATTTTTAATATTCTATATTTTCTAATATTTTTCATATCTACATACCAAGAAGTTTGCTAATTTCCCATTGTTAAAAAGCATCTATTTTTTGCTCATTTTCAAAGGGCCATCTACATATATACTACTTGAGACATGACTAAGAAATAAACCCCACTGACCAAAAGTTGTCGGGCATTATCATATAATTAGCTACATTCTCTCTATCCCATCATGCATCATCATAATCTGCACAACACACTTTCTTTCTCAACATGTAGATTAATCAGCTAAATTTGTAGAAGTAGAAAATACCTAACTCTTTAAAAATCTTTATCATTTTCACTATTTGTCAACTTTAGTGGTTAGCAACAATTACCATAGCCCTTTGCTCCCAAATGCTATCCATGCAGTATAGTGGAGGCCAATCCTGTTTTGCCTCCCTTCAGTCATGCACACACAAACTCCTGTTTTATCTTTTTACCAATTATATTTTATTTTCTTTCACAACAACAAGTTCTATCTCACTCAACTTCATTCATAAGTTACATATTAGACTCCAAAAATAAAACTAAAAAAATTCAAAAATATATTTTGGTTAGAAAATAATAATAGTAACAGAAGTTAAAGGAACAGAATATAGAAACCAAAACAAAAGGTATAGAGAAGTACTAAGTACTAATGTGCTTGAAATATATAAATGTGATTGTAATGTGTTTATCCATACTCAATTGCAATTGATAGGTCAATGCAATCCGATAGCACAAAATAATCCAACAACACAAACTCGACAAAGCTAGGGTTTCTTTTTCTAAATTGCAATTTACAGATTAGTGCAAAATAGCCCCAATTCTAAGAAAAATAACAGAGGAACTCGAAATATGAGAAGAAGATGCGAGGATGAAGAAGAGAAACAGAGGAACTCGAAAGATGAGAAGGAGGTTACTAAGCAAATAAATCGGAAGAAGAAAAAGCAAAGAAGCAGAGAATGAGGATGAGAAGAAGATGCGAAAAAGAAACATAAGAGATGGAGGACGCGAAGAAGAAGGAGCTATCGGGAAAATTTGAGAAGGAGGATGGTGTTCGAAGCATCGTACTTGAGAAATTCTAGGGTTCTTGATTCTTCCCCTGCATCGATTTTGTGCTTGTTGCAGTAGTAGTATGCTTCGGTTGGAATTCTAGGATACAGAAGTTTTGTGTTGATGCAGAGGTTGAAGATCTGAAGAGGAGCAAAAGGAAAAAATGAAGCATGAAACAGGGCCGTTTTATTTGCCGAATGTGTACTTGTCTCTATCACTTATTAATGGCACCCACAATTTTTAGAACAACATATATCTCAAAGTTTCCTCTCAACATATTTCATACATCCAAACAACTCAAAATACTCTCAATGGGACCCACAACTCCATTTCAATCTCTACTTAAACTATTCACAAGTATTCTCAAAATTTTCTAAAACTTCTCGACATCTAAACGCAACCTAAGACACAAGCAAAAATTTCGAGAAAAGCACCATACCCCAACAAAGGATAGTTACAACGGCTTTTAACAAGTGTCTCTTTGTATGACCCTCACTCTTACAAATGTTACGAAAACTTTTCTTAAATGATTGAGTTTCTCTTGGATTATTTGCTTTAAAAAATTTTGATATTCTTTTCGTTGGCACCCATTAAGGATTTTGTAAAGTTTGTGAAAAATTTTATATTATTTTTTATCTTAACAAAGGGGAATCATTATGTGTCATTTATCCGCCTTCTAAATTTTGTTCTTTGATATCTTTCATCAAAAGCAATTCCTTGTGGATCTTGTTCAAGGCAAGAGAAAGGTGTTTCATTTAAAAACTTGATTGTAAGCCAAGTTCTACAATATCGTAAAACTATATCGTCAACTTGTTTCATCACATTATCGGATCTTCTTGTATCATTACATGCCACTTGAAATTTGATATTTCAATGATAGCTCGACTTTTAGCACTGAAGGTCCATCGCTCGATAACATATGATGTGGCAACATATTTAATTTTGATTTCTTCATGAGGACATATAGGGTATGCCCACAAAAAATATCAAAAAACTCAAACATGTAACATGTACGTATTGCTTTCGCATCTCCACTATCCAAAGTCACATAATAAATAGGTTTGTCTTTGCTATTAGGTGCCACCTCGTATATCTCACTTTCACCATCTTTCTAAACTTTGGTTGCATTGTACTGTTAGCCATTGAATAGCTATTTTTGAAAATAATGAAAGACTTTCTTGTATACACTTTGACACCCTCTTCTTCAATTGTCAAACATGTTTTCAAAATGGCCTTAGTCGATTTCTTTCTCACATACTTCTCTTTCTCCTTAAAATAGCGTGAGACTTTCTTATATTGATGCATAAACTTACTCACATTGTGCTCGATCGTCATAATTTTTGAAAAATTTATTCATGCTCTCACTCTTTTGCGCAGTTTACATATCAGCACAAAACATGGTTCATAAGTAAGTTGGAACCTACTTCTTCTGTCAGTTGTAAAGATTTTGCTACCCTACTAAACCATACTCACTAGTATTGGCTTCATTCATCCTTGAATTCATCAAATGTTATTGTATCATAGATACAATGGTGGAACTCTCTTTGAAAAGTCAGGAAACTTGTTATAGACATGTGCCAAATGTTATGAGATTTTTTGTAAAATATGTCATAAGTACAACCAATGAATTGTACTTGAGAGTACCTATGCAATGGCATTAGCCATGGCTTTGTTATCATTTGTAATAATGGTTGAAGGAGAATATCCAAGCATTATTTTTGTCCATGTTCTCAATAACCATATATAGGGTTTAGTTGTTTCATTGATTAACAACGCAAAATCAAATATTATGGTTTGGTGATAATGATTAACTCCAGAGAACGACACAAATGGCATGATATAAACATTTGTGAGGTATGTCGTATCAAATATGACAATATCTCCAAAATATTGAAATGCAGACCTTGATCTTACATCTCCCTAAAAATAGCTTCCCCTACACCCATTGACATCAACTTGCATGGTGTACACAAATTCAAATTCTTTACATTGTCGTTTAAGAAAGTATGCATACAACTATTGTGCATCTCCATTTTCAAATAAATTTCTTTTTTTATTTCCTAAATAATTTTTGACATCTTCTTTAATACAACCAATGTTAAAATCACCACCTACTTCTTTGCTCAATACCGACACTATATTCTTTGTCGATACACCAGACTCATTCAAAGTGAGAATGGGATTTTCTTGTACACGTGTCACTCCTCTATGTTCACGGAGCAAGCTAATATTTATTGGTTGTATTCATGCACGAATTTGCATATTGTCCATCTTTCACCATCATTTTTTATACATATGGTAGCTTTACACCCAATCTTTGTTTCAGAAGGTTCGATAATTTTTTATTTTTTTTGTATGAGGTTTTCACGCCTAAATCCTTTCCTAGTACAAACAAAATGTACTCCAATTAATTTTTTTACCCCCTCTCGATAATTGCGTATGATTGGTCCTCATTGTAAAACCTTTATTTTACATGCGCATTTTAAAATACTTGGACATCCTCAACTTCATTAAATTACTTCCCAATGAACAGCTCAAAAAGTCTGCTACTAGAAGTGAAAATGAAATTGACTTCATTTCCATCTTCCACATTCACTCCATCTCCATCATCGTCTTCCAAATTCATGACATCTCCCATATCCAATGCATCTCCCACATTCACATCACATTACTCTTCCACAATTTTAGCCTCAATAGTTTTTATTTACAACTTGTGGACAATTTCTAGTCATTAGTATCTCAATATCTTCACTGTCCGAACTCTACACAAAATCTTTCACCCTAACATAAAACAATGTAATCAATAAAAGATCAATCCGTTAAAAAAAACACAATATTATCAAATCAATGGCAAAAATGAAGAGACAAAATTAATTAATTAAAGCTAAGGGTATCATGATATCAAAGCAGCACTATCGAACATGATCAGATTATGGGGCAAGAATCATGCATTAACATATATAGAATTGTACTTGTGTTTATTATTTGGAATAAAAAGATTATGGATAGTGTTATGGAAGAACACAAGATTGTTCCAGTAGAAGATATTTCAAGCTTCCGAAAAAGAGAATAGAATGATGAGTTTCAAGGTATCAAAATTATTGAAGTTGCTTTTGATCTTAAATAGTCTTTTATAGTCTGAATAAAACATTTTTTCTTTTTTAACTCTAGGAGAAAGTAGGGACAACAAAAGCTGCAAGGAATTCAATGACACAGAAATAATCATGAGTCTCTCTAGCTACTTGAATTCATCAACGACGATGCACCAAATGAGAACTTGCAACTTGATGATGGAAACTATAGGATAGCAAACAGATTTAATACCATGATTTTGACTATGGGTTTGTTGGTATGCGAACACTAGGAAATTGAAAGCCCTACAACAAAAATATAGACCATTACAAATATAAACCACCGAAAATTAGAAATTAGAATTAGAAAAAATAAATAATCGTCAAGAAAATTGTTATCTAAAAACACCAATGCTACATCAACCCTCGGGTACCATGCCTCATCAATATATTATTAGATTATAAGTCAAAAAGCAAGGGAAATTGTTAAATGCCAAAGCAATGAAAGATGATAGAAAAGTTATCAAAAAAGAAATGGCAAAAGCACAATCCTTTTACAACAAAGACCAAGCAAAAAGTATCAAAAACACAATGCAGATTTGGCTTTTATTTCTTCTGCTGTTTTAGTTGAGTCCTGCAAGGTACACATGCCATTGTGTACATAGTGCTGACACGCTGACGTAATATCAGTAGAAATATTATTAAAAAAAAGATGTGTCAGTAGAAATATTATTAAAAAAAAGACATGCCGTTGTTCATTCTTGATATTTTACAAGATTTTCTTTCATTTGAACACTATTTGTGGACTGTGGGTCGGGGAAACGAAGATGACCCAATACTGCTTTCTTTTTGTTTTAGAGATGCAAGATTTTCTTAGATGCTAGCTTCCTTAGATTCCGGCACTAAATTCGTGTTTTCTCTCCATTCGTGTTCCTCTTCTGTGTTCTAGACTTACCAAAACCCACAAGTAAAAAAAAAAAAATGCATCAATAGAAATATTATTAAAAAAAGATGCAATATTAGTAGAAATATTATTAAAAAAAAAAGACATGCCGTTGTTCATCCTTGATATTTTGTAAGATTTTCTTTCATTTGAACACTATTTGTGGAGTGTGGATCGGGGAAACGAAGATGAACCCAGTGCTGCTTTCTTCTTATTTTAGAGATGCAAAATTTTCTTAGACGCTAGCTTCCTTAAATTCCAGCACTAGATTCGTGTTTCCTCTCTTTTCGTATTCCTTTTTCACGTTTCAGACTTATCAAAACCCACAAGTAAAAAATTATTTTTTTGTCACTTTCCCAAGAAAATGTCAGTTGGATTCAAAAAAATACAACTAAAATTATTCACAAACAATTCTGATTATTTGCATTCCTAAATAGACGACTTGTTATCTCGTGAATAAAGGTTACATTCGACAATATTGAGAGTCAAAGAACCCATAAAAGTGAGATCAATAGAATACGAAGAAAATTATTTCAAGGGTACTTATTTATGGCACTCTTATTGGATTGTCTTTTTTTAATAAGAATTTAGCTATTATAACTTAAAAAAAATCTACATTGAATTATCAAAAGTCATAAATTTTGACCAAGTGAATAATAATACTAAAAAAACTCCAAAGTTAGAAATTAGTTAAATTATAAACTAATGATCAAACTCTTATTTTATTATATTCTCTCTCTTTCCTTCCTCATTATATAAAATATAATTACTAATTAATTTTTTATTAGTTTCTCTCTTGCCAAACTTTTATTAATGATTTACTTTAAATAAATGTAACTATTAATTAATTTTTTTAACTCAAAATTTAATTAAAATATGATTATTAATTAACATATAATGAGTAATAAAATATGATAAAATAAATTAAATTAAAATTACAAATAATAATTTTTTTTATTAGTCATTACTATATATCTTCATAAATAAATAATCTAATATAAAAATTTGATGTGAATAGTCAAAATTAAATTATTATTATATTATTATATAATAAAAAATAGCTATTCTAATGAGGAAATTTATGTAAATAAAATAACCAAAAACTAAATTACTCTTTACAATAACTAAAATTATCCTTTAATTTTAAACAATCAAATGAGTGCTCTAAATTTAGTTAAAATTGAATTTGAAAAATATTTAAATATTGAGTTAAAAATAACTCACGAAAAAGGACTGATAATAAATAGGAAGCACTAGTTTCGGACACTCTGTTGAACACTGTATCAGCACCCTATCTTCAGAGAAAAATATGAGAACAAAGTTCATTATTTCTTCCAACAGACAGCTGGCATTCATGAAACACACCATGCCATGTATGATGTATTTGTCTACTCTGGACTTAAACCATCCAAGAGTTCAAAACCAAACAAGAGACAGCATCTCAACATCTAAGAGTTTTTGGGCAGTTACCGAATCACAGAACCACTGCCAGGAACACGAAGTACAATTTTAAAAATTTTAAAAAACCCATCTAACATAATAACATAACCCCCCACAACCATGTCATCCTTATATGTCTGCTGCAAGGAAGTTCCCAGATAGTGAAACCTGCATAAAGAGATAAAGTTGTATATAATGCTTGTTTCTCAATTAAATACATCCTTAAAATTGAGGGGAAGGGCTGGGAGCGCTTATGAATTTCTTGGAGTACCTTCTCGCCCAGTTTGAACGGCGGAAGACCCTTGTAAGGGCATGTACTGCACCGAAAAGCATCCCCTAGTCCACACTGCAGGTTGCAGAAAAATTTCAGAATATTGTAAAATTTATGAAAGAAAAATGATTGAGATATGTTCAAGCAGCAATTAACTGAATGCATTACAAAGTAAGATAAACTTTTGTCATTTCTTTAGCTCCTAAGATCTACTAAGAGTAAATTTCGATCTTTGATCATCGTGTACTTTTATAGGACAAAAATTATGTAAGCAACACTACTTTTAACCCTTAGCTCGGAAACACACTACCATAAGTCTATAACTATTTTTTTAATACGGGAAAAAAAATCAATAAAACCAACTACAAATAAAAAACAATTCCAATATGATCAGTATCTAAAATTTCACCTCTGATCATCCTGGACTTTTAACATACCTAAAAGAAACACCACCATAATCTTCTATATGACAGCATACCAGCAACATATGCATGGGTATGCCACTTCAATCATTCCAAAAAAGTTAAAAAGGAAAATCAACATATGCAGCCAAAAAAGTACTCCATTCAGCAAATAATATTCATAAGAAACAATATAAGACATACACTGCCACAAGCTGATTGAGGATTATTGATCTGCTCCACAGTCGGTCCAATCTGTACTTTTTCCTCTATTTCAGCCCTCCCACACGTGCAGTTTTTGCAAGCTTTCCTTGTGCTTCCAACTTCACAATCATCAACTGCACAAGCATATTGTTGCATAATATATGGAAATACAAAGTTCAGGGAAAAAGGAGAGGAAAAGAGGCAGCAGGACTCCCAAAAATAAACAAGATAATTGTTTTAATGGTATATGTCTAACCCCCCTTTTTTTTTTACATAGCCCCGGTTTTTATCTTACCCAGTGGTATTTGTGGTTTCTTCAAGTCTTCTTCACTTAATAGGCTATCTTCATCTATCAGGTCCAAATCATCATCGATCTGGACTTTAGGTGAACTTTTTGCGGCCTTCTTGATGGCAAATGAGGAACCAATCTTCCATGAAGGCTTCTTAGCCTTGACCTAGGCAAAGAGGACACCAAAATTCAACCGACTAGCAAAACAGGCATTGCAGACATAAACCTTCCCATTTAGGTTACTCTTCATCCCCAAAATATAATAGCGAGCCTCTAAATCAAGGAGGTGGCATGAGAATGTACCATTGATTTCTGTTCGAGAAATTCCACTTCTAAGAACCCCACCAAAAGTAATTTGCGCTGAAGAGTAGCGGTTGTCTGCAAGAAAACCCTAGTGAGTCTCACTGCAATATAATTTTATGCAGTCATTGAACTCCAAAAAAATTACCTTGTCCATTTCACCCGTTACAGACTGAGAAGTGCCATGAATTAAGATTGTGCCAGCAGGCTTCAACACTCTAGAGACTTCCTCAAACAACCGATCGCTGGGAAATTCGGCCGATCTCCAGATACAAATAACATAATCTAGAGAGGAAGCCTCCACAGGTAGCTGATCTATTGCAAGTCAAGACCAAAATTTGAAGATGGTCGTGAACAGAATATTTATATAAGAACATATGTAAGACAATACAATCAACAGATGGGATTTCTGCATGAAAAAGCTGCTAGAATACGGAATAATGATTCTGCTTCATATAAGAGCTTGTCAAACCAAATGTTAACAGTCATAATCCAATAAGAGATCATGAAGATTTTCCCATACAAGAAACACAAAAAAAGAATGGGTAATGCTACTATGCCGTTCAGGTTTGACCAATGGCTTTGCCCCTAGTGCAAATTGCATTTTTTTTTTCTGTCAAGCATTTTATGAACATCTTTAATGTTTTTATAAAATAAAAAAATCAATACAGCAATAGTCACTTCCTTAATTATTAAGTAAAAAGAATGACAAAATAAATAAAATACAGGAGTGGTCAAATTGAGAGGGTAAATTTAGGCGGGGCATAGTATCACTTACCAAAAAGGATATAAATGATACTGAAATCCAACAATTTTATACTTGAGTTAAAATAGAGAAATCTGTTGTGTACCAATGCTACGGACAAGTAACAGGCAATGAAGAAAAAATACAAGTACACAACACAAGGTTTACATTGTTCGTCAACATATCTACATCCACAAAGCTATGGGGGATTTTATTCAGAATAAAGTAGGAACACTATGGAACCAATACAATGTCTCTCCCTCACTCTCTCTCTCTCTCTCTCTCTCTCTCTCTCTCTCTCTCTCTCTCTCACTCACACACACACACACACAAGGGTTGTCTTTCTTTCTGCCGTTCAACTGTCCTCAAAATATCTCTAAAAAAACATATCCAACACATATATAGGCCAGCGGCTAAAAAAAACAAATTTTGGGTTATTCACTCGAGCAACTCTCACAAGCTTTGCTCAAGCAACCCATCATGCGAGTTTCAAGTAAACTTTCTATCTGACATTTTCTTAGCTCACAAATCAAGCTCCACAAACACAAGAATTTCCTACTTGGAGACTGATTAAACCACAACCGTCAACCACTATCTCCAACACAATCCCTGCATACATTGCGGCTCACAAGCCTATCTTCAAGCCAAAAGACCATGTAAAGTGGTCCATGACTTCAATTCCTCAAGTGTAGTTCCCTCGATTAACACATTTGCAAGGCAACTCACAATTTTCACTATACAAGGAATACATGGTATCATACTGACCTTGGGACACATTAGAGAACCTGTAGCTAAGGCCACCTTCTCTGATTTGGGCAGTTGCCGCTGCCATCTTGTTTAATCTTCCGTTGATGTGCCCATCTTCTTTGCAGCACTTGCTTCCTCCTTGGAAGTCTAGTCAACTTCTTGACAGTTGACTCCCACTTGCTCTAATTCTCATCTCACAAGATTTTATCGTAACTTCGCACTTCACCACCTTCAAGCAAAAGGATATAATTCAAGATGAGTGAATACCACTGCGAAGGTCTGGTAGCCCTAAAAGCCTTGCGAGCAACAATTGTAGGTGTAGACGACCTTGGATCACCATACACGCTCTCCGCGTCTCTTAAACCTCTGCCATGTGGTCTCAAGAAATTTACCAATTTCACAGATTTAGATTCATAAGAAACTACAAACTGAACCCCATTTGCTTCCCGAACCTCATATTCAAAAGTGTTCCCCTTTTTATTTATGTGACCAAGCCTGATGTGTTGCAACTCTGTATCATTCTTTACTTTTGTGACCAAGCCTCACATTCAAAACCTCACACGGTTCGAACTGTCATATACAAAGTATCTGTTCTCCAATCACGTGTGATACCCCATATGATAGGATAGGTGGTGGTATGGAATCTCATATTACTTGGAAATGAAAAGTTCTTCCTCTTTATAATATTTTGATGAAACTCTAATTGTATCATTAACCAATCCTTTTAGAATAGAGACCATGTGATTTCGGCCTTCTATTAAGATGTTACAAATAATATTAAAGCCTATCCGAACCAGAAATGTGGAACTTGAGCCGTGCCACCTAAAGATGGATTGGTCCGATGGGGATATCGAAAATTTAAGGGGGAGAGATTGTAATACCTCATATGATAAGGATAATGATAGATAATATATGAGATCTTACATTGCTTAAGAACGATAAGTTATTGCTCTTTATAGTATTCCAATAAAACTCCAATTATATCACTGACAAGTCCTTTTAAAGTATAGACTAGGAGTATAAATCGGTCCGATCCGTTGATTTTTGGTCCATCATTTTTCCCGGTCTGGACCGGACTGAACATCCATAGGGATTGGATTGGACCGATAGGTATCGATCTATTCGATCCAATCAGACCAATTGGTTTGACCTAATTATTTTATTATTTTTTTCATCTTCTTTCAATTAAATTAAAAAATATTATTTAAATTACTCAATTAAAATTAAGTAAATTATTAATGTGGATTATATAACTAATTCATTGAAATAAGATTTTATTATAGTAATATTTATAATGTTGATAGTTACCACTTACTAACTTAGACTTTACTCTTTAGTATGCAAAATTATTAATAATGCCAATACATTTGAAATATAATTAATAAATATCAAATAATTTCATTGTACATAGATCATTCATACTTGCTTGCAACTTAGGTATTTAAACAAAAAATTACCTAATCTACTTTAATTAAGTATAAATAGTAAAGTATGTATGAATGTATAATGCATTAATTATTTATATAAAATGACATAAATTCACATGATTATTTTTTTCTATAAATTCACATGATATATGATTTATTATGAATTGATAGCATATATTGTTTTATATTTTATATGGTCAATGACAATAAATTAGATGAAAATTACATCATTATCTTATATAATTACTTTATAAAAATAATGTTAAATTATTAAAAAAAAAATTAAAAGGTATATATAGAGGTTCGGCCCGATTCAGTTTGGTCTGCTCCAAAATCTATAGACCTCGAGACCAGATAGAATTTCATCAGTCCACATATTTTGGAACCAAGATTGATTCGTCCAAAATTCAATTCGGTCCAGTCGATTTTGCTATGGTCTAAACCAAATTACTTGCAACCCTAATATATATCATGTAGTTTAAGTCTTCCATTAGGGCATTACACCATGAGCCAAAATCATTGCTCCTTTTGTGAACTTCCATGTACATCTCAAAAAGACTACAGAATGACTGCTATCATCAACCTGTCCCATAGAGATCAAGTTTTTTTTCAACTTGGGAGGGTTTCTAACTTTCTGCAAAGTCCACAAATTCCTATTTGGGAGTATGATGCACATATCCCTCACTCTCACTACATCCAATGTTTCTCCATTAGCCATGTGCACCTTACCAAAATTGCCAACAACATAGATCTAAATGATTTCTTGTTTTGAAGTGGTATGGAACGAAACCTCTGAATCAAACACTCAACCGTCAACTAGATTGTGTACGACAAGAAAAAGAGCATCCTTTATTTCCCCAGCCATCATGTTCACAAAATCCAAACCCTAGATCTCTTCTTTGCACTTCCTCAACAGGAATCAAATTTTGGATGTCGTCATATTTCAACTTCATCTTATCGACAAAAATGCTCACATCCATTGTCATGGCCTTTCCCAACTATTCGACAATGACGCCAAAAGGATCAATGCCCGAGTCTCATCATCTAACTTAATTTTGACAGACAACAATTGGTTTGGGATAGCATTAAACTAATTTAGATGTTGGGCAACAAGCGTACTTTCTGCAATCTTGAGGTTTAATAGTTTCTTCATCAGATGCACCTTATTATTCGCCGACGGATTTTCATACATACCAGTCAAAGTTGCCATGAGATTTGCTTGGTCTTCTCCTTGATAACGTTGTTTGCAACCGATCTTGACAAAGTGCCTTATAACCCCTAGGACATGTCGATCTAGTAAGTTCCAATCAGCATCCTCTATGTTATCCAGCTTCTTTCCCAACAGTGGAGGATGAAGCCTCTTCCCGTAATCCTTGATTAGCATCCTCCAATACTTTAAGTCTGTGACATCAGACTTCTTGATTCCTAACTTCAATTGTCTCCTGCCATCATTCTCCCTTTAGACCCGATCCTTGGCTTTTAGTACCAATTGTTGTGAAACGATGCTATAGGCAACAGGAAAAAAAAACAATCACACGACACAAGGTTTTCATAATCTGCAACGTGCCTACGTCCACGAAGTTGCAGAAGATTTTATTCAAAAAAAAGTAGGAACACTATGGCACAATACAATGTCTCTCTCCTCTCTCTCTCTCTCTCTCTCTCTCTCTCTCTCTCTCTCTCTCTCTCTCTCTCTCTCACACACACACACACACACACACACACACACATGCACACACAAGGGCTCCCTTCTTTGTTTCTGTCATTCAACTCACCTCGAGATATCTCTAAAAACCATATAACACACATATAGGCAAGCGGCAAAAACCCTAGAAAAACAGATTTTGGATTATTTGCACTAGCAACCTGTTGAGCGAGCATCAAGCGAACTCTTTGCCTGAGTTTTGCTCCAACGATCTATCACACAGCTATTGAATGAACTTTCTGTCTAGTGCTACACAAAAAACTTAAAACTATAAAATCAAATTCTATCTTCAAAAACAGTCCTGTACAATGCAGTATTGCATTCATGAGTTAAAGGCATATATTTTTCTTTATAAATGGATAGAAGAGCCAAGAAACGTACTCAAAGAAGACGCTTGAGTGATAATTTGAGGATCACATTGTTCGGCCCCTCTAATACCAAGCTCAGCAACTGCAGTAGAAACAGCAGTGACTGACAGAAGTGCATCATCCGTAAATGCCAGCACACTACCTTGCATTGTGGTGTTATCCTGCAAAAGATGATTTCAGATGTAAAAAAATGTGAACAGATGCTCAGTGAACTTTCAATCTTTATTCGCCAGACAAATAACATAACGCATATTTCAGGCAAGATTTTGAGGGAACAGCCTGATGCCTAACACATTCAGAGCCAATAATAATGACCAAACAACAAAAAGAACAAAAGGCAAAAAAAAGAAATCGATAGCCTAATACACCAACTGCCACAGATACACCTAAAAGTTTTGTCACAAAGCAGTCTATAGACTCGGGCACCAAGTGCTAAAATATTCTCTCTCAACCTGCTAATTCTAGAAAATCTTTACTCGTCAATACATTACGCAGGTTTAATCCATCCATCCACCAATCCCAGACAAGGCCAGAATATTTAATATTTATTTTCATTTTAACTCTCTTGCTAAGGTTCTTAGGCAACCAAAACTCGGTTTAGCGAAACCAACATAAGAAAACAAAAGAGTCACAGACGAAGAAGAAGAAGAAGACATCGAGAAATATAGCAATAAAATTAAAATTTAAAGCAATCAGACAAATGCGTTTGGATCTGACAACAGTATGGAAAGAAGAAGAAGAAGAAATCAGAAGGAAAAGAAACGGGACTCACCATGCGATCACAGGTAGGAGCTGACGAAAATTGGAAACCCTAAAGAAACGAAAACCCTTTGGCTACTTTCTCGATCCCTCTTGCAATTTCCGCGTGATTCTGCGTAGAGCTGTATAAATAGCGAATCACAAAGCGGGGGTGGTTTGGAACTTTGGTGGGGAGGCTCGGTGCGTTTGTTTCTCTTTTATTTTAAAAAATTGGAATGTGTAGGAGGGACTACGTGTGTTAATTGACTGTGTCGCCGCCACGGGAAAGGCCAAATCAGATGATGACGTGGGAGGTATTTGGGGTCAATAGAATTGTTAGACCTAAATCAACAAAGACTATTGATTTGTAAAAGTCAATTGATAAATTTTGTAGATTTCTTTTTTTTTTGGATAATAGACTCCATATTGAAAATTATAAAAAAAAAAATATTTTTATAGTAAAAATATTTCTTGTAAAGAATTTATGCATAATTTGTTTAATGAATAATAGATAGACATGTAAAATTTATTATTTATTTTATACTCTAATTAAAATGCTTTTTTAATATTAGATAAATTGGCCTTTTTATCTTAATTATTATTTTAGCTTGAAAATTATCTAATAATTATTATTTAAGCATGATATTCTAGAGATAAACGATATGCCCTCTCTTCATAATTCCACATCATATTTGAAAGGAGAAGTCTCCGTCCTCTTTACCCTTTCCTTTCTTCGTTCAACTCTCATTTTCATTAACTTTTCAAACTCCGTTCAAATCTTCCTCCTCCTTTTGTCTTCATTTTTAATCTCATTTTTCTTGTTTTTAACATTCCTTAAAATTCTGAAAGTTATATTTATGGACCCTCCATCCATCTTCATCAAACACACTTCTCATATGGTGTCCTCATTGGACCGTGACCTTACGAATACGAACTACTCACCCATCCAACAATTTTTTTAATCTAAATATTTTAGAAAACTCAAATAAATATAAGCATATCATATCAACTCCACTTTATTTAACGTAAGAATCTACATATTATGTCTGTCTCTATTTGATTTATGTCAACGTTGTTATGTTTGGATAGTGAGATAAAATGATATAATTTTTTTAAAAAAATGTTTAACTTGAATAAAATATTATTAATTTTTTAAATTTGAAAAAATAAATTATTTATTATATCCTATATAAGAATTTGAAAAATTGTAACGAAAAGATTAGATGAGACAAAATAAGTTAAGATGATTTCTCAATCCAAATGAAATCTAAATTTACCGTTTGTCTATTAGTTATTTGTGTCTTATGCCAATTTTGCTTATTCTAGAATTGAAACAAAACATTTTTAGGCTTTAGTCAATTAACTCTTCAATGTGATTTTGAGAGCTCTTCTATCTTCTTTACTCATAAGCATAGCTTACGAATCTTCTCATATATGCAAATTGTTAGAAATAATATACGTATAGAAATTAAAAGAAAAAAACAATCAGACAATTGTTAATCTGTCTATTAGACAAATATTGCCTTCTAACTCGTATAAAATTCTGCAAAATAGAATCAAAATCAATTATGTCTTCAGGATACAACACTGTTTATATAGTGTGCAAATTGCAAATTCTGAACACTAACATTTTGAACGAAAGGATGCAATAGCAACATATATAATATTTCGATTAAAAAAAGTGACAGTTATTGTCTCAAGAGTTACAAAAATAATTGTAATTGACAGTAAATCACAACTGTCAAAATAGTAATCAGACACATTATTTTGTTTAGCAAAATAATTTTGTCACTTGCGATGATGCATACATGCGAAGTGCTAAGTGCGTCTAAAGCGTCAATGCATCGCGTGCGTGTGCGTGCGTGCGTGCTATTACAATTATATGTTGACACATAAATGTAAATATCTTTTGGGTTTGAACTTCCATGTAGCATATGATTCTCAAAATTTTATCAATATAATAGTAGACATAATATCTTTGAACTATCATATCATGTGATAAAATCGAAAAATCAATGCATGTCAACACATATTTCTATCGTTCTTAATAGCTTCGCGTTAAAGGTCATACGCGTTATCCCGACTTCATGAGTGCTATAGGCGGTTTACCAAACCCCGACAAAAATGGACTGACTTTACACTCACATAGATAGAATTTTTCTAGGTGCTCCTGCATAAAAACACATTTTTTACGAACTCATTAAGAATCATGCTCAACCTTTCCTTTTTCACTGCAGGATTAGCACTAAATCATAATATATATATACTTATATATTTATAAATGACGGTCTAATTCAGTTTTATTATCATCACTAATAAGACTTTGTTTTTTTCATTAAATCTAGAATTTAGAATTCTAAATCTAGGTTGCGTTGTCATCTTTTAGTGATCTATTCCATAGGTTTTAGATCCATCTCAAGTGATATTTTACGAATTAGATCCTTATTTAGGCCTTTTGTTAGAGGATCTGCCAAGTTCATACTTGACTTTATATAGTCTACTGTGATTATGTCTTCTTCCAACAATTATCTCACAGTATTATGTCGAAGACTTGTATATCTTGATTTTTCATTGTATAACTTGCTATACACTCTTGACAATGTGGTTTGACTATCACAATGTACGGAAATATGAGGCATTGGACTGGGCCACATAGGCAAGTTTATTACGCCACCAAGGGTGAACACCCACCCACTTGTGGATTTAGATCCATCATCTACACAATTCCAATTAGCGTTACTAAAATCCTCAATTACAGATGGATAACCTCCATAATATAAAGTATAGGACTTAGTTCCTTTCAAATAACCCAAAATAATGGAAATTGCTTTCCAATGTTTCACGTCTGGACAACTTGTGTATCTACTCAATTTACCCACGGCAAAAACTATGTCTGGACTTGTGCAATGTATTGCATACATCAGACTTCTAATAACACTAGAATATTCTAGTTGTAATACACATCGATATTTGTTTAGTCCAAGCTTCAAAATAGGGTTATATGGAACTTGAGATATTTTCTCATGTAAATGATTAAATTTACTCAAAATTTTATCAATGTAATGACTTTGTGATATAGTATAAGTATTATCATTCCTATATATTTTAATACCAAGTATGATATTCACAACACCAAAATCTTTCGTATCAAAATGAGATGATAGGAATAATTTTGTATCTTTAATGCATGAACTATCATCACTGAATATCATCATATCATCTACATATAAGCATATTATCACAAAATGATTATTACATACTTTAGAATAAATGCATTTGTCTGCTTCATTCAAACAAAAACTATTAGACAGAACTACATTATCAAATATTTCATGCTATTGTTTAGGAGCTTGTTTTAAACTATACAAAGATTTGACTAATTTACAAACCTTATTTTCATGATCTGGAACAATGAAACCCTCTAGTTGCTCCATATATACTTTTTCATCCAAATAACTATTTAAGAATGTTTTTTTCACATCTATTTGATGGATTTCAAGATTAAATATAGATGCCAAAAATATCAAAATTCTAATTGATGAAATCTTAACTACAAGTACATATGTATCAAAGTAATCTATACCCTTAGATTGTCTAAACCCTTGGGCAACTAATCTAGCCTTATACTTATCAATAGATCCATCAATTTTTAATTTTCTCTTGAAAATCCACTTACAACCTATAGGTTTAGAACCAGAAGGCAAATCTACAAGGATCCATGTCTTATTAGACATTATAGATTCAATTTCATCATCAATAACATCTTTCCAGAAAGTAGCATCCCTAGATTTCAAAACTTCTTGTAAAGTAGAAGGGCCATTTTCCAAATTGTAACACAAACCAAACTCATGTAAGATTGTTTTAGAATTTCCTTCTATAAGATATGTTACAAAACTAGAACCAAAACTTTTTTCTTTTCTTATTCTTTTGGATTTTCTAATTTCTAAATTTTTTTCATTTTCAGAACAAGTCTTTCAAGATTACTATTTCTATAGGAAATGTTACCTTCAAAAGATTTAAAAAAATATATATAATTTCAAAATTCTGCATTTCTTGATTCAATAATTATATTAGATTTTTTTATCTAGAAATCGATAAGCTTTACTATGTGAAGCATATCCAATAAAAATACATTTTGAAGTTCTTGATCCTAATTTAAATCTTTTAAGATCAGGTAATCTTACATATGTTAGACATCTCCACACTTTCAGATAATTTAAGTTAGGTTTACGTTTAAACCATAACTCATATGGTGACATATTATTTTTTTTAGAATGCACTCTATTTAAAATATGAATTACAAAAAATATAGCTTCTCCCCAAAGATTATCAGGTAGGCTTGATTGTTCAAGCATGACATTGACCATAACCATAAGTGTTCTATTTTTTCTTTCTGCTATATCATTCTGTTGTGGTGTATAAAGTGTTGTGCATTGGTGTATAATACCACTATCTTCACAAAAATGATCAAAATCATTATTAAAATATTCACCTCCTCTATCACTTCTCAAAATCTTAATGTTGCAATTAAGAAAATTTTTTATCTCTGCCTTAAATATTTTGAATTTATCTAAGACTTCATCTTTAGTTCTAAGTAGATAAATGTAAGCATATTTTGAAAAATCATCTATGTAAGTAATAAAATATCTTTTTTCGCCCCTTGTTGATTTACCATGTAAATCACATATATCTGTATGTATCAACTCAAGCAAAGTTGAAGATGATTTATTATTATTTTGAAAGGGATTTCTTGTTAATTTAGTCTTAACACAAATCTCACATTTATTTCTATCATCATGTAAATTTGAAAGCAATAAATTTAATTTTGTCATACAAAGTAGAGAATTATAATTTACATTATCTAATCTATCTAGCATGCCATAATGAAAGAGAATCAACAAAATAAATAGAAATATTATCCTTTATTAAATTAAGTCTGAGCATCTCATCAACAGCATATTCTTTATCCACAAACATGTAATTCTTTGTCAATACAAATTTATTAGATTCAAATACAACCTTATAGCCATGTTTGAACAAAAGACCACCAGAAACCAGATTATTATGCCATTCTTTCAATACATACCGCACTTTCAAAGTAGTAAGTAAGAACTCAACTTTCTCATTCCAATGTCTGTAGTTGTTTTCATCAAATCGATCCAACTTTGAAAAATCTTGTGGTACAATGCTTAAAGAAGTGATCGCAAGATTTGCATAAGAAAATGCCATGATATTTGTCTAAGAATTGTTAGAAATAGTATATGTATAGAAATTGAAAGAAAAGAACAGTGAGACGATTGTTAATCTGTCTCTTAGACAAATATTGCATCCCACTTGTATAGAGTTCTGCAAAAGTAAATAAAAAATAATTATGTCTTCAGGATACAACACTATTTCTATAGTGTGCAGATTGCAAATTCTGAACACTAACATTTTGAACGAAAAGATGCAATAATAGCAGATATAATGTTTCGGTTAAAAAAAGTGACAGTTATTGTATGAAGAATTACAAAAATAACTGTAATTGACAGTTAATCACAACTATCAAAATAGTGATCAGACACATCATCTCGCTTAGCAAAAAAATTTCGTCACTTGCGACGATACATACGTGCGAAGTGCTAAGTGCTAAGTGCGTCTAAAGCGTCAATGCGTCATGCGCGCGATGGGTGACGCTTCCAAAGTGTCTACTCTTTTATTTATTTTATGTATAGTGAAATTCATTCACTTATAAACCATTAAATATTTCATTGTCTAACTAATGTGGGATTAAAAAAAATACGTTAGAGAAAATTTTCAAAAAAATAGATAATTTAAAATTTTGGATAGAGTATTTGAAATAATATTTAAAAATTAAATTTGAAATATAATTTAAAGTAATCTAATATAAACTGTGACCTCATCCCCTTTGATCTCAACAGAGATGAAGATTTAGGGAAAGGTATGATAAGGAAGATTATATGTGACTCCATTACCATTCAGAAGCTGCTACAGCTAATATGGAGGTCTGTATCTGTAATTCCTCGTCTTTTTCTTGCTTGGTATTGTAGAGAGGCCTGTGATGGTTTTTCCCTTCAGATGGTGACGTTTTTGCTATTAATGCACCATATGACTCTTTGGTGAAGTCAATAGATGCCCTAAAATTATAAGCAAACATGATTTCTTATTGGGCCTTGGGTCTTGTGATCCACAAATGTTATGGGCATTGGGCAGCATTCAGGCTACCTAATAATTTTTGTATTTCCATCCCGTTTGAATATAAAAAAAGTAGTGCTGTATAATAATTTATATATACTTATTATTTTACTTATAATTCTACTTACAAAACTCATTTTATTAGCTTTCTTTTAAAGTTTAAATTTTCTGATTTTTAACATATTAATATCTAACATGTGAAGAAGTTAATTTTTTTTTTCTTAAGTATATTTAGTATTTTCATTTTCAAATTCTAAAATAATAATAATATTAAAAAATAATATTCTAATAATATTTTACTCAACTTTCAGCTTCAATCTAAAACTATCACATCTTACCTTACTATCTAGATAGGACCTTAGACATCGTTTGGATGTTGAAATGGTATGAAACAAGTGAATAATAGTGAAATTATTTGTGAATAATAATAAAATAAATGGATTTAGGATGTGTAATTAGGTTTTGAAAAATGAGAGTTCTGAATAAAAGTATTTTAAATTAAAATATTGTTAAAATATAACTTTCTGATATTATTTTAATTTTAGAATTGAAAATGTTGAATTAATTTTTATGTTTTGTTTAGAAATATGAAAAAATTGTAATGATGAGATAAAAAAAATTAAAAATATAAAATTAAAAGTATTTGTGTTTGAGTGATATTTGGATATTGAGATGGAATGACATGATTTTCTCATTTCATCTAAAGATCCAAATAAACCTAGACACTTTCTATAATTATGTGGAGATAAATTGATACAATATGTATATCCAAAATATCAAGTGTTGGACTCACATTGTCTACTAGCAATATTTAATGTAATAAGATTAACAATATCTATCTATCTCTCTTTAAATCTAAGAGGGGTCATAATATAGACCATAGGGCATGGAGACTTGAGTTTATTAAAAGGGAGAGGTTTTCTTATCTCACTGAAGTAAAGGCGATGCAAGAAGTAAAAGTGGCGACTAATGCAGTGCAATTCGAACTTCAAAGTTTATGGTAAGCATTAGATAAAGTGATAACTGAGAGGTTATTGTGCATGAATTAGGCAAGATTATGAGGCTACCACGCATAGTGACTTCAAAATCTCTCTCAATGAAGGCATTTTTAACCTCCCAAAATCTAAGATTTTCCATTGTATTGAGTGATAGATGAAATTACAAGAGATGTAGAAAATCACCTATTATAGAAAAATTGACCTCCAAAACAACTCGTGAAAGTCGTTATTAAGGCAAATCGTGTAAAAATATATATTATGTATTTTTATTTATTTATTTATCTTTTATTTATTATCATGAATAAATGCAAAAAAAAAAAAAATATATAACAACACTCAAATCATTATCGTAGACCGAAAATAATTCTTTTGTTGAACAATAATGGGCCTATTGTGCAAATTTATACCTTACGAAATGCAATTAAGGCTACAATTAGATGTTGAATTGAATTTTTTTATAAATAATAATAAGTTGAGATAGTAGAATGAGTTTTATGAAATTCACTTAAAATAAGTTTAATAAATATAAGATAAGATAGTTTTAGATGGAAGTTGAATAAAATATTGTTAAAATATTATTTTTTAATATTATTATTATTTTAAGATTTAAAAAAGTTGAATTAAGATTGAAAAAGTTGAATTGTTTATTATATTTTGTGTTGAAAGTTTGATAAAATTATAATGATGAAATGAGATGATGTTGGATGATTTCTGAATCCATACCATAGCTAAATGTGTTTGGATGTTAAGATAAGTTTAGATGCATTTAACGAAAATTGAAAAAAATTATGAATCTAACGTATAAAGAAGTGTTGAATTAAAAAATGTTGAGAGTAAACATATAAAGAAATTTTAAGTTAAAATGAGTTTAATAATTGAAAATTTCATATTTTAATATTAGATTTAGTTTAAAATTAAATTGAATTAAATTAAATTAAATTTAGATAAACTCAACAACCAAATGAGACGTAAAACTAAATAATCGATGCTGAAGTAGCAAAAGTACGTGGTTTGGACTAACTTTTGCTTTTGACTAAAAGCGAATTACGAGTAGTAGTTGGGTAGTTTTTTTTTTTTTTTGAAGAGAAAGAGAACTATTCTCATTATTCAATAAGAGATTACACCAAAGATCACAATGGCTATTTAAAGGCATTAGGCTACTGAATTACAATTGTTCCTTATGAACCAATTCCTAGATGCCAAAAGGGCATTCCTCTATATTATAGACATCATGTTGACTTTGGAGACCTGTTTTGGCTAGGACATGAGCCACCATGCTTCCTTCCCAGTTGATGTGCAATGTTGACCATGTAGCGAAAGAGTTGAGGAGGTGTTTGGCATCTTCTAAGAGGCAACTTCCCAGGCTCCAATCCTCCTTATCTGATTTCAGGTGGTCAACCACACGCTTGGCGTCCCCCTCCATGCATAAAGACCTTAGCCCCAATTCCTTGCAAAAAACTACTGCTAGCATTAGGCCATATGATTTCGCTTCAAAAGCATCCCTTCTCAAAGGTCTTTGGGCATGAAATATTCAATGATTTGGCCATCATGGTCCCGGATCACCACTCCAATTCCAATAATTCCTGCTTTGAGGTTAACGAATGCATCCCAATTCACCTTGAAGGTAAGATCTGGTGGTTTGGACCACTTTATTCTTGTTTTGTAGGGTGATTTGCTTGTCTTGGGTGGTCCTGTTACTTGTTCTTGGAGCCATAGGAAGTCTGAGGAGGCCTGTTGACTAATTACATTAGGGTGGCAGAAACCCTTGCCATGCATAAAGTTGTTCCTTCTCTACCAGATCATTTTTAGCGTAAGGGCAACTAGTTCCAATTATTGAGAGTTTAGCGTTTCAGATAGCCATCTCCAAATGTCAAAAAACATATTGCTATGAAAGGTCATTTTTTGGACCTTAATGCACCCTTGATTCCATACGTCTTGGGAGGCAAGTCAACTCCATAAAAAATGGCCAGTTATTTCTGAGGCTTGTAAGCAAATCGGGTAGAGGCTATTCTCAATAACTCTCCATCTCTTCAGATTCGCCAGAGTAGGGATAGTCTCAGAACAAGCCCTCCAAACTAATATTTTGGTCACTGGTTGACATTAAGCTTCCAAAGGGTTTTCCATACACCTCTTTCTCGGACTTTTTCAAAGAATTCCCCTTCTCTCTCCTGTTCCCATGCTTTTTGGAAGTGATATCCACTTTTGACTGTGTATAGACCATTTTTGGAGTGATTCCAGATTCTTCTATCTGCTTTATCCTTGGTACCAATTGGTAAAGATGTAATGAAGGCAACCTCTTCCTCCGTGAATAACTGCTTGAGAAGTTGGCCATTCCATTGCCTCAGTTTAGAAATAATTAAGTCACTGACATTTTCATATCCAAAGCCGTTATTCTTGTGGGATTGGACTTTGTTGCCTGATATGGATGGGGTACATCTATCCCGCCATATGTTAACACTTAACCCATTACTGATTCTCCACATCAATCTTTTTTCCAGTAGCTGTATCTTGGCATGGATGCTTTGCCAGGTGTATGAAGGCCTAAAGCTTAGATTTGCTTCTAAGAAGTCTGACTGTGCATGGTACTTCTGCTTAATGACTTTTGTTGCCAATGAGTTGGGGTTTTGCAAGAGTCTCTAGGCTTGTTTAGAGAGAAGAGCTAGGTTGAATACCCTGAATTCCCGAAAGCCTAGTCCACCCCTTTCCTTGTTACTGCATAGTTGGCTCCAGCTAATCCATTGAATTTCGGTGGTATCCTCATTAAAGCCCTACCAGAACTTCCTTAGGATTTGGTT
Organism: Platycarya longipes; assembly: GCA_036559045.1. Lineage (NCBI taxonomy): Eukaryota > Viridiplantae > Streptophyta > Magnoliopsida > Fagales > Juglandaceae > Platycarya > Platycarya longipes. The sequence continues at coordinate 26,139,778 of CM071796.1, read as the reverse complement.
TAACTTCCTAGTGACTAAGTGAGGTAGGAGAAAAATGCCTATAGTATATGTGGGGATCGCTTGAAGCACCGCCTTAAGGAGGATCTCTTTGCCAGCATTTGACAAGACTCTTGTCTTCCAATTGACGACCCAAGACCAGGTTCTATCAATGAGGTTGTGAAACATAGCAGTCTTAGTCCTGCCAATTAGCGTTGGTAAGTCGAGATACCTCTCAAAATTGCTTGTGGATTTCATCCTAGCCAGGTTTAGGATTCTCTTCTTGACCTCCACCTTAGTATTTTTGCTAAAGAATATTGAAGACTTTCCCTTGTTTAGCACTTGACCTGATGATGTCTCGTATAATTTAAGGATGGCGAGAACCTTGTCCATTTTAAAAGCGGTAACTTGGCAAGATAATAGGCTATCATCTGCGAAAAATAAGTGGTTTACCTTTATAGGTCATTTTCCAATGGAAATGGGGGTAATTGTACTAGGAGAGTTGATAGGGCCTTTGCGCACATGATGAAGATGTAGGGGGAGATTGGGTCCCCTGTCTGATGCCTCTTGAAGGGTTGAATTGGCTGTGTGGAACTCCATTGATTAGTGTTGAGTAAGTTACAGAAGACAAGCAGGGTTGGATCAGGTTAATTCACTTAAGCAAGAAATTCATTTTGCACATAACTGCCTTCACAAATGCCCATTCAAGCCGGTCATATGCCTTACTCATGTCAATTTTGATGGTTATATATCCCTTTTTTCCTTTCATCCTTGTTGCCATGGAATGGAGAGCTTTGTAGGCTATCAAAATATTATCTGATATTGCTCTTCCAGGGACAAATGCGCTCTGAGTATTTGATATGAGGTACAACAATACCCCTTTGAGCTTGTTAGCTATTGTTTTTTAAATCACTTTGTAAAGAACATTGCATAGACTGATTGGCCGATATTGATGGCCATATATCCTTTTTTTTCCTTTCATCCTTGTCGCCATGGAATGGAGAGTTCTTAGGCTATCAAAATATTATCTGATATTGCTTTTCCAGGGACAAATGCGCTCTGAGTATCTGATATGAGGTGCGGCAATACCCCTTTGAGCCTGTTAGCTATTATTTTTTAAATCACTTTGTAAAGAACATTGCATAGACTGGTTGGCTAATATTTAGAGACTTTCCTGGGTCTTTTGGTTTTCAGTATTAGGGATAAGTATTTGTCATTAACACCATCAAGTGAACTGCCATGATTCAGTACCTTCAGTGCATATGAGTAGACATCTTCCTTTACCACTTCCCATTGTTTTTGATAAAAAAGAGCCAGGAAACTATCTGGGCCGGGAGACCCCAGTGGTTTCATTTGCAAAATAGCCACTTTAATATCTTCACGGGTAAACAGAATCATAAGCTTGGTTATCATACCTTCATCTAAGAATGTTTAACTCCAAGTAGACATTCAAAAAAATTAGAAGGAGAAGATGAAGTGTAGATAGAGGAAAAGAATTCTATGAAAACATCACTAATTTGGTTGTACTCGGCAACTCTGGTACCATGTGGATCCTCGATTGCATTGATCGTGTTGACCTTTCGCCTTTGGGAAGAGCTTGCATGTGGAAATATGTTGTATTTTTATCGCCCACTTTCAACCAATGCTGCTTAGCCCGTTGGCGCCCTTTAAGTTCATTTTCCTCCATCGACAGTTCTATTCTCTTTTGGAGTTTGTGCATTTCCTGTATATGTTGCCCGTGCCTGATTCTTGAAGCTGGTTTAGAGTTGCTAGGTCCCGGTTTAGTTCCTTCTGATCAATATGTTGGAGTTGTTTCTTCCATTGGACTAACCTACGTTGACAGAGTTCCAGTTTTGTTCTTATTGACTCGGCTGCAGTTGCACCATGGGCGTGCTTTCCCCATGCATTTGAGATGACTTTTTTACAGTCCTCATTGAGGTCCCAGGCAGCCTCATACCTAAAGGTTGGTCCTTTAGTTATACTTTTGTCACCTTTGTTGTGAAGTTGAATATAAAGAGGAGAGTGATCTGACCTTATTGTAGGGAGACAGTGCATGAACCAGTTGGGAAAACATACATCCATTTGTGGTTAGCCATGGCTCGGTCGATATTCTCCTTGGTGAAGGCCCGCCTTGCCTGTTGTTTGCCCACATGAACAATTGCCCAAAGGAGTAGATGTCATTTAATCCACAAATCTCAAGGGACTTTTTGAAAGCCTCGATTTGATGATAGGGTCTAGCTGCCCCACCTTGTTTTTCTTTCTGGTGTCGCACCTCATTAAAATCACCTGCACAAAACCATGGGATGGGGGTTGCTGGTTTAAGTATTTCCAAGAGTTCCCAGCTGCCTTGCCGCTTACTGGTTTTTTTATGTCCATAAAAGCCTGTGAACTACCATCCTTCCCCTTTGTCTTCCTCTCTTATGATTGTACTAATATACCACTTATTGAAATTGAGTATTTGAACTGACCATGAGTCCTTCCAAAATAAGGCTAAACCCCACTAAGCCTCGAACTGTCTACGTTAAAACAACGTTTCATCTTCAATGCTTTACGGATAGACTCCATCCGTTGTTTATTACATTTGGTTTCTACTAAATATACCAAGTTGTGAAGCATTTCCTTAGCAAGATTGCTAAGGATCCGAACTGCCTCAGGGGTCCCCAGCCCTTGGCAGTTCCATGCTATAATGCTCATTGGGTTTGGCAGGGCTGGACCCCAGCCCCTACCAATTAATTGTAATTTTCCTTTCCATCGTGTCCCCTTGCTCATTTCTGTGGTTCTTCACTATGCAGATTTCTCTATTTCGTGCCTCTCTTAACAGAGCCGATGTTGGTGTTGTTATCCTGGGCCTTAGGTTCTAAAACATTTTCATGGATTGGCTGGACCCTGGCCTGTTTTTTGCACTTGCAAGGTTGTGGGGTTCTCCCCGATGGCTCATTAACAGGGTTGATGTTTGGGTTGGGATAAATAGGGGGCTTGGGCTTTGATGGGTATAGCTTTGGGTTTTGGACTTGTGATTAGGCTGGGCTAGGTCTTTTGCTACCCCATAACGGCCCAGGTGGGTGTTGTAGTCAGTTTGGTTGTGGGGACAGCGTTGGTGGGACACAGATGATACTTTTTGGTTCGAGGGATCTGGGTCCATCTCTAACTAGGGTAGGGGGTTCGTTGGGACCTAAAACTTGAGTTGTATGTGGGACACTAACCTGGATGCCTGTTGCATTAGATTGATTGAGTTGACTTCCCCTTTTTGGCCTGGTTGGCGTTTCAGACTCTTCTTTGAGCTCTTTTGTTCCCTTTTGTCCTTCCTTTTGCAGGTTCCTAGAAGCATGGGACTCTGCAACATGGTTGGTAGACAAACCCGTTGATAGTGATGATTTGGAGTCTACTGATCGAGGTCTCGGGTAGGCATGGTTGACTCCTTCGATAACACCCCTCTGCCGTGCTGGTTGGTTCGTATCGGCTGCTCCACTATACCTGTGGTTGTCGAATGGATTTATGGTTCTTGGTGGAGCTCAAAGCCATGCTCCTAATTGTTGAGCCTATGCCTCCTCTCTTTGATGGCTAGATTCAAATTTTATGCATTTTCTCCCATTGTGTGCTAGTATTCCACACAAGAAACAGAAATTGTGTAGCCTTTCGTATTTGAAAGGAATCTAGTGTTGCGTACCATCACAGTCTAGCCACTTTCCTCTCATCAACAGTTTATGTAAGTTGATAGCAATCCTTACTCGCATTTACCATCCCAATGCCTTTCCATCGACATTAGCTTCCACCCGTATAACAGCGCCAATCGAGCTAGCAAGCTCTACACTGAATTCCTCATTCATAGTGGTTAGAGGAAGGTTATGTAGTTGTACCCAAAAAGGTTCAAAATTGAATTGGGTGATGTCGATGGATGCCATAGGATCCACCTCCTGTAGCGAGAAGAGCTGTCTATCAAAGAACCATGGGCGACCGCTTAATACCTTGTTCTTATCGTCCATGGACTGGAACTCAATCAAGAAAGTGTTCTCCCCCAATTCCTTAAAATTGACTCAACCCACTAATTTCCACACTTGAGACATCATTGAGAGAAACCCTTCGCTGTTTATGCCTTTATCCGCCATCGATTTTCCAACGAGACAGACCTTTTCTTTCCTATTCTTTGTTTCAAGTTTCTCAAATTTATACCTGAAATGGATGAAACAGAAGTGAAATAGTCCAAGCAGCATTTTTGGCACTAAGGGACAAGAAGAGAGGTGATGGGACTAAAAGGTAAGTTGCTAGATGTTGGGGTAGTGTGCATGAATTAGAATAGGTGCAGGGGCAGGTGCATGAACACGTGGACAAAAAGTAAATGGTGAAATGAAATGAAGAAAGCCCACTGACACACGCAAGAAAATATCCAAATCACACAGACCAAGGCTCCTGTATAAAAAGGCTTCGACCCCTTCTTCCAAACGACTTCTTTCCCAACAGACGTTCTACAGATAGATTTCCTCTACAATTATCTATACTTTTTCTTGTATAGTGAGACTATGAGAGACTGTAAAAATACTTAATATAGTGGATTCTCATCCCCAAACACTCATTGACGTAGGCATTTGCTGAACCACGTAATTTATGTGTTACTTTTTATTTATTTTATCTACTATCAACGTACGTGCCAGTTGTGTCGGAGCCTTGTTGGGAGTCCTAAAAGACTTCAAATGAAGACCAACTCGCACCAGTGGGCCTGAAATGATTCTTTCTCTCACCCCGACCTATTGACAGTTTTTTATGGCATCAACAGTAGCGCCATCTATGGGATTTTTAAGTCAGAGGTAAGAGAATGATAACTTTTCGGTGTAATAGCTGAATTTTCGATCGAATTGGCAAAACATACTTTCAGATAAGTACATTTGACTGTCTCTCGTATTTTTATTACTAATATTGCAAGAATGAGGCTTGGTTCATGAGAGCTCAAAAGATTTTATTTTTAGACTATTTATTTTATCTTTCCAACCCGGACCAACCCGTGAATGCACACCATAACAATTTACATATTAGTGCATGTGTTAGTAATTCTTGTGAACACACCTTGGAGGTAAACCGAACTGTGCACTTAAAATGCACAGTGCCACAGGTGCACAGTACGCGTGAACTGTGCACTGCATGCACGTACCATGCATGAAAGCATGTACTCTGCATACCTGCACAGTACGTGCATGTCCACCGTGCTATGCATGCACAGTGCTTGGGGTTGAGCCGAAGTTGCCCCTTGCTTTGGCGTCTTAGGCACCAAGACAACTGACGATGGTCACCTTCATGACCACTGACGGTCTCTGTCCCGCTGAAGACCCCCTTCTCTGACGAAAGAGGTTAAGAACAGTGCTCCGAGAGCACTCAGCCTCCAGCATTAGTTGGGCCATTCATCACACCGCAATGGGGAAGGGGACGCCGACACCCCCTACTAGGGCCGCCTGCGTCTTCTGTCTCCGGCGGGACCACCCCCGACCAGTGGCTTCGCTGGAAGAGGTAAATCCATCACAACCAAGCTCCCGCATGGCAAAAATGGCGAAGTCCAATCCCGTTGGGGCATGGTTGGCCAGCCGGCGACTCCAAGGAAGTTGCCAGCCCTATCTAACCTCGCCGATATGTGGCCGGCCCGCCAGTGACCCCCAGGGCGGTTGCCCACTGTGCTCAAATCTCCATCCCTCGAATTTCCTCAGTTCAAGATCCACCACACGAACTCCACCAACTCGAGTCTCCACCTCTTGGACTTCTCGGCTTGGAAAGTCACTCTCAGAACTCACCATGCGGCCCCATGCTCGGGACTCTCTTTGGACCAAGCACCAGCTTGGGATTCTCCATCTCTCGGGTTCCACCAACTCGGTCGCCCACTGTGCTCAGGACCCCACCGATCCTTTGGTTGCCTTACCCTCTCAGGCTCCACCACTCGGGCCTAGCTCGCCTCAGTTCGGGACAGCCACCATTCGGGCCCAGCTCGAGATTCCTCAGCACGGGCTCTACCAGCTCGGGGTTCCTCGTCTTGGGCTCTGCCAGCTCAGGGTTCCTTGGCTCGGGCTCCATCGGCTCGAGGTTCCTTGCTCAAACTCCATCCTTATCTCTTGTGAAAGCCATCTCAGGACGGCATCACACGCGGGATTTATTCATTCGGGAACCACTTCGAATCTCTGTGCTCTCAAGACTCGCCTGGACCCATTCACGTGAATCCATTCCTTAGGACTTGGGATTTTGCCACCCGCTCGAGACCAATCATGCCCTCCTCACAAGCATATAGGCCTCAGAATGTCATCTGGAACCACATTAAGTAGCTCGGGATCTCACTGTTCATATACTCGGAGCTCACCTGGCTCACAGAAACCTCGCATGCTCAAAACACTCACGCTCTATAAGAGCCTTCTTTCTCTCTTGTTTGCAGGAATTAGGAAATCACCATTCGTAGCGTGGGCTCGCATGCTCAAAAGCACGCGAACCACATTGCCATTGAGATCAAATCGAATATAGTGCTGCACCATCATTAAACTTGAAAATTCAAATTGAACCCAGCACCAACCTGGATGGCACTTAGCCCACTCGGACCCAATTGTTCACCACAGACAAAAAACACATTAGTTTGTCTCTCTTGCAATATGTGAATTTATTTTTACTGACAAAGTTATTGTCTGTAGCATTGGACGTCGGCACGTTATCGAATCCCGCGAGGTCGGATCACCCATCCACTCGAAGTCAATCAAATCCCGCGAGGTCGGTTTACCCACTTGTGCAAAAGTTATTAAATCCCGTGAGGTCAGTCTACCCACCTACGCGAAGGTTACCAAATCTCGCAAGGTCGGTCTACCTACATGCGCGAAGGTTACTAATTCCCATTAGGTAGGTCTACTCATATATGCGAAAGTTACTAAATCCCGCAAAATCAGTCTACCCACCTGTGCGAAGGTTACCAAATCCCGCAAGGTTGGTCTACCCGCCTGTGCGAAGGTTACCAAATCCATCGAGGTCGGTCTAACTACCTGCACGAAGGTTACTAATTTTTGCGAGGTAAGTCTACCCACCTGCGCGAAGGTTGCTTAATCCCGCGAGGTCAGTCTACCCACTTGCACAAATGTTACTCAATCTCACGAGGTCGGTTTACCCACCTGCGTGAAGGTTACTAAAGTCCCGCTGGGTGACGGCCGAGCTTCAGCCTTGCACCTCAGCTCACCTACGCGATGACTCCTCCCGTGAGGTCCCAAGCAATGCACTCCTGCCGGGTCCACACGATGACAAATCTCGCTACAAAGCGGGCTCTGCGCTCTTGTCACAAGTGGTCGAGCCATCTCCATCCACCTTTGAGCTTCGTGCTCCCACGTTGGTAGTCGAGTCCATCTCTTGCCACCTTTGAGCTCCGCGCTCCCATTTTAGCAGTCGAGTCCATCTCCTACCAATTTTGAGCTCTTAGCTCTCACATCGGTAGTCGAATCCATCTCCTACCACCTTTGAGCTTCTCTCACCACCTTTGAGCTCCGCACTCCTATTTTAGCGATCGAGTCCATCTCTCACCCTAAACTAAGCCCTACGCTTGCGCTCCATGCAAACAGTGGCTTTGTAAAATTAGCACATTATGACATTCTAAAGTATTCATTGCCTATTCTATTTCATGGGATCGGGAGGCAAACCACCACCTTCCCTGAGTTTGGGATACAAGACATCAAGATAGAATTTTCACCAAAGTATCTTTACTAAGAATTTGTGGGGTACTAAAAGGGATGAAACGGAAGTCAAATAGTCCAAGCAACATTTATGGCACTATGGGACAAGAAGAGAGGTGATGGGACTAAAAGGTAGGCTGCTAGGTGCTGGGACAGTGTGCATGAATTAGAATAAGTGTAGGAGCAGGTTCATGAACGCGTGGGCAAAAAGCAAATGGTGAAGTGAAATGAAGAAAGCCCACTGACACACACAAGAAAATATCCAAATCACACAGACCAAAGCTCCTATATAAAAAGGCTTTGACCCCTTCTTCCAAATGACTTCTAACCCGGCAGATGTTCTACAGATAGATTTTCTCTACAATTATCTATACTTTTTCTTGTATAGTGAGACTATAAGAGACTGTAAAAATATTTAATATAGTAGATTTTCATCCACAAACACCCGTAGACGTAGGTGTTTGCCGAACCATATAATTTTAATGTCACTTTTTATTTATTTTATCTGCTATCAATGTACGCGCCGCTCGTCGGGAGTCCTAAACGACTTCAAATGAAGTCCAACTCGCACCAGTGGGTCGAAAATTATTCTTTCTCTCTCACCGACTTGTTGGCCAATTTTTATGACATCAACAATGCCGATAACATAAGTTTTCTTCCTTGGAAAGGGAGAGGTTCTCCCATCTTTTCGCCAATTCGTCTGCGTCCATGGGATCTAGGACTCAATGGTACTAGCACTCACAGTGGAAGTGAGACCACTCATTCATTTGGAAACAAAGGTACTCTAAACCTGACGAGAAAGGGAAGCACTCATCTACTTGGTTTGTTTAGTTTGGTAGTTTGGTTTTGCTTTTCAGGTCTTCGATTGTTTCTTCATTTAAAAGTTGACATATCATGATTAAGCGATCTACGACCACAATCCCAACCACGCCCAATCCCCCCCCCCACCCCCCTCCCTTTCCTTTTTTTTTTTTTTTAAGTATGGATCATCTCACATAATATATTTTAATATTATTTTTATTTTTAATTTATTTGATTTTTATTAAATTAATTAAGTTATTATATTTATCATTCATATACTACATAATAATAAAAAAATAAAAATAAATATGATATTTATTTTGAATTTATTTGATTTTTATTAAATTAATTAAGATAAGGAAGATTATATGTGACTCCATTACCATTCAGAAGCTGCCACAGCTAATATGGAGGTCTGTAATTCCTTGTCTTTTTGTTGCTTGGTATTGCAGAGAGGCCCGGGATGGTTTTTCCCTTCAGATGATGACCTTTTTGCTGTTAATGCACCGTATGACTCTTTGGTGAAGTGAAAGTCAATAGATGCCCTGAAATTATAAGCAAACATGAATTCTTATTGGGCCTTGGGTCTTGTGATCCACAAATGTTATGGGCATTGGGCAGGATTCAGGCTTCTGATAACTTAAAACATCAGTTTTTTGATAGTTTTTATATTTCCGTCCAGTTTGAATATAAAAATAGTAGTGTTATATAATAAATTATATATATTTATAATTTTACTTAGAAGACTTATTTTATTAGGTTTTTTTTAAGTTTAAATTTTAAATTTTAAATTTATTGATTTTTGACATATCAATATTTGACATGTGAAAAAGTTAATTTTTTTATTTTAATTTTTTTAAAGTATATTTAGCATTTTTATTTTCAAATTCCTAAATAATATAATAATAATATTAAAAAATAATATTCTAATAATATTTTATTCAACTTTTAATTTTAATCTAAAACTATCTCATCTCACCTTATTATCTAGATCGGACCTTAGACATCATTTGAATGTTGAGATGATATGAAATAAGTGAATAATAGTGAAATGATTTGTAAATAATAATAGAATATATGGATTTAGAATGTGTCATTAGGATTTGAAAAATGACAGAAAATTTTGAATAAAAATATTGTTAAAATATAACTTTTTGGTATTATTTTAATTTTGAAAAGGTTGAATTAATTTTTATGTTTTGTTTAGAAATCTGAAAAATATAATAATTAGATAAAAATAGTTAAAAACATAAAATTAAAAAATATTTATGTTTGAGTAATATTTGGATATTGAGATGGAATGACATGATTTTCTCACCTCATCTGAAGATCCAAATGAGCCTAAACACTTTCTATAATTATGCGGAGATAAATTGATACAATTTGTATATCCAAAATATCAAATGTTGGACTCACATTGTCCACTAGCAATATTTAATGTAATAAGATTAACAATCTGTATCCATCTCTCTTGAAATCTAAGCGGGGTCATAAATTCATAATACAGACCGTAGGATGTGGAACTGGAGACTTGAGTTTATGAAGCTCCTGTTTGAATTTGGAGTTGAAATAAAATAAAATAAGTTGAAATGAATTTTGAAAATTGAATAAAATATTATTATGAGTAATACTACATACAGTCGTGAAATTGCAAATGGCGTGCAGTGACTTTAACTTTTTAACAGTGAACCCTACTTTTTTCTAAAGCGATTGCGCACTGTTTGCAATTTTACGACTGCATCTATCATTTTTCTATTATTATTATTATTATTATTATTTTAGAATTTGAAAAAGTTAAATTAAGATTTATAAAAGCTGTATTGAAATTTAAAAAAATTGTGTTGAAATTTTTTATATGAGAATTTAAAAAAATATAATGATGAATTGAGACGAACTCAATTCGTTTTAGAATCCAAATGAGACCTAAAAGGGAGAGGTTTTCTTATCTCACTGAAGCAAAGGCGATGCAAGGAGTAAAAGCGGCAACTGATGCAGTGCAATTCAAACTTCAAAATTTATGGTAAGCATTAGAGAGAATGATAAGTGAGAGGTTATTGTGCATGAATTAGGCAAGCATGTGAGACTACCATGCTTAGAGACTTCAAAATATCTCTCATTGAAGGTTTAATCTCCCAAAATCTAAAAACTTTCATTATATTGAGTGACAGATGAAATCACAAAGAGATGTAGAAAATCACCTATTATAGTAAAATTTACCTCCAAAACAACCTGTGAACGGCGTTATTAAGGTGAATAGTGTAAATATATCTTATGTATTTCTTTCTTTTATTTATTTATCTTTTATTTATTATCATGAATAAATGCAAAAAAAAAAAAAATTATATCAACACTTAAATCATTATCGTAAACTGAAAATAATTATTCTATTGGACGATAATGGGCCTATTGTGCAAATTTATACGTTAAGATATGCAATTAAGACTACGTTTAGATGTTGAATTGAGTTTTTTTTATAAATAATAATAAATTGAGATGATAAAATAAGTTTCATGAAGTCTATTTAAAATAAGTTTAATAGATATGATGAGATGAAATAATTTTATATAAAAATCGAATAAAATATTATTAGAATATTATTTTTTAATATTATTATTATTTTAAGATTTAAAAAAATTGAATTAAGATTGAAAATGCTGAATTGTTTATTATATTTTGTGTTGAAAGTTGAAAAAAATTATAATAATGAGATGAGATGGTGTGAAATGATTTTTAAATCTATATCATGACTAAATGTATTTGAATGTGAAAATAAAGTTAGATATATTTTTCAAAAATAAAAAAATGTTATTAATTTAACGTATAAAAATATGTTAAATTGAAAAACGTTAAGAGTAGAAATTTTAAGTTAATAATTGAAAAGTTAGTATTTAAATATTAGATTTAATTTAAAATTAAATTAAATTTAGATAAACTCCACCGCCAAATGAGACGTAAAACTAACTAATCAGTGCTGAAGTAGCAAAAGTACGTGGGTTTGGACCACCTTTTTGCTTTTGACAAAAAGCGAATTACGAGTAGTAGTTGGGTAGTTTGGTTTCGCTTTCCAGGTCTTCGATTGTTTCTTCATTTAATAGACATGTCATAATTAGGCAATCAATGAATGGAATCTACGACCACCATCCCAACCACGCCCAAATCCTTCCCCCCAACCCTTCCCTTTTTTTTTTTTTTTTTTTTTTTAAGTATGATCATCTCACATACTATATTTTAATATTATTTTTATTTTTAATTTATTTGATTTTTATTAAATTAATTAAGTTATTATATTTATCATTCATATACTACATAATTATAAAAAAATAAAAAAAAATATGAATTTTATTTTTAATTTATTTGATTTTTTATTATTTTAATTAAATTATTATATTTATCATGCATATACTACATAATTATTAAAAAAAAAATATGATAGGTAGTATGTATAGATAATAAGTAAAATTATTTATTTTTGCTATTGTTTTCCTACGCAAAGCTATGAATATTCAGTCAATAGAGTATGTTCCGTATCATTTTTCTTAATTTTTTTAAAGAATAATGATTTTGTACAAAACTTGTATGGACTCTTTATTAACAGTAAATATTATCCTATTTTAAAAAGTATAAAAATATTTACTTTTTCTAGAATTCTAGTGCAGTTTATAAATGCGGGATCGGCCTAGGTAATTATTTTATTTTATTTTTTGAGAATTTTTCATCTATTTTTTTTTTAACAATTTTAAATATATATTTTTTTAAATTATTATATTATTAAAATATATATTATTTATCATTAAGTAGAAAAAATAAAAACAAACCGCCAAAATTTGTATTTGTGACTTTTATTTGTAAGTTTAGCATTTTTCTTTATTGGCAATCCGAGTCAATTATTACGGTCTCGCATAATTAAACAAGTCACGCTTTCTTATCAAACGAAGGGACTGAATTGTCTGCTTCAAACTTAAGGCCATCTGGCATCTATGATCTAAACCCTTCTAGATAAATAGATATCTGATCTCAACAAACAAATCAGGAAAAGCCACCACAGAGAGAGAGACAGAGAGAGAGAGAGGACATGTTTTTGGGACACCCATTGCAGAAAAAAAGCAGGAAAAGACCCTATGCAGCCTGACCCTACAAACCGACCAGTGACCACCACGTATTACTACAAACATTTTCCTCTGTCCTTCCTCTGTCAACTTTGATTCAGATTCCAGAAGAGGGTAAAGGAGAAGAGACTAGCAGTAAGGAAGATTCAAGATTGATGGCAGACTACTGATCGTAATTGCCGGTGCATTAAATTCTTTCTCTTTTCACTGTCACAATTCGTTTTATCTTTAACTCATTTTATTTTAATTTTATTATTATAAATTTTTTAAAATTTTAAATTAAATATTAAAATTAATTAAAAAAATTTCAAATATTAAAAAATAATATTTTAATAATATTTAATTCAATTTTTTTATTTATTTAAATTCATCTTATCTGATCATCTCGTTTCTAAATTTAAACAAGATATCTGAAAATTTTGGAGCAGTCGAACAGGCAAATAATCTATTATATTTTAATTATGCACTATGAAAACTAATACAATCTAGAACTTAAAAGAAGTGAAGTAAATCAAAGACTGTTGCTAAAAGAAGAGAACCTAAAGAAATGGAACAAATGTGTCAGCATACAAATTATTGTATTGATGTATATTTTTAATTGCAACTGAGTTGTAATTATTTTGGATTAAGTTGAGCTTAAAATTGGATAAAAAAAAAAACATTAAAGAACTAAAGAATTTGCTCGAATCTCCATTGATTAGATGCATGGTCGAATGTCAAGGTTTACAAAGAGATCATCTTACTTTACTGCGCATGAGATGCTCCTTTAATTAAGCGTTATTTTATTATTCATTGCATATATATTTATATATATATATATATATATATTATAAGAAAATTGATTATTCATATCTAGTTATTTATCGTCAACACGACCATTTTCTATTAAAATAAATTTATTTTTACAATAAATTATTATTTTTATTATAAATAATCTATTATAAATATTCATTTTTCTTATAATGATATATATATTGTGAGGGATAAATATTTCAAGTAAGGCCCAGACCAATTATTAATTACACTAAGAGATAAAAGGTGACGAAAGCATATGGGAGGAGACTGACATATGATGTGACTAAAAGGGAGACTAGCCAAATAATGCACGCAACCAAAATGTAGTATAAAAAGACATTGGACAGATGAAATAAAGGAATGGCTATCTGGCTGGACAACAATTCCTCTCTTCTCCAGGATCACCTGTTTCGTCTTATCAGATGAACCTAAGAGCTCATACTAGTATATTTATGTATATTATTCATCTACAGTGTAAGTTTTGAGAGACTGTAAAAATATTCATTATAGTAGATTTCTTTCCTCAAACTTTGTGGACGTAGGCCTTATGCTGAACTACGTAAATACTGTATTTCTCTATTTGTATATGCTATCTACGTACGTATGGCCGCACCGAAGTCTCGCCGGGGGTCCCAAACGACATCCAACGAAGTTCAACTCGTCCTAGTGGACTAGGAATGACTCTTTTTCCTGTCCTGGCCTGTTGACCAATTTTTATGACATCAATACATATAACTTACTCATTGCATATAAATAAGATATATATATATATATATAATGAGTAATGCTAGATATAAAATATACAATTCATAGATATATGCACAATCAAACAAGGTTTCATTAGGCATTTTGCTATAAATCTTGTGTCTTGCGTATAGGTGTCATTGGCAAATTTTTAAAATTCATAAAAATGGAATTTTTATTTCAGTTGTGACATAACTTGACCTTAACAGGTTTAGTCCACCAGTTAGCTACAAAAAAGAAAATAAAAATATGAGTCATCATCATGAATCATGATTACCAATGAGCATGAGGTACCCAACAATAGCTATTAAAAATGGTATTCTATACTGAAGTCACAAATTAATTAATTAATCACATTGATAATAAATGTATTAAAAAAACACACGAAAAACTTATTTAAAGCTCTGTTAATTAGACATATATAAACCGCACCTGATGCGACTTCCGTTCGAATGCCCCTAGAGTGTTTTCTACGGCCAATTAAGTTGGATGCCAACAGCTATAAGTTGGAAGCAGCTGTCAAGGCGCAACAACTTCGTATTAATTACCTAGGTAGTGTACATTTGGCGAATTAAAAAAACTATTTTTTTATTAATGTCACCTACTTTTTTACAGTTTATACAAATTTTATTTATTTGAAACTTGTAATATTATTTTTGGATTATAATTTCTTTATATTATATAAAAATAAATCTAATATATTACATTAAACTATGAATTGATATGTAGATTTTCTTACCTAAAGTTTCTTTATATTATAAAATTTGGTATGTTGATGTGACAGACTTCCATAGCTCACATAATGCGTGCATGCCCATGCCTAAAAACAAGTAGATATTGTTGAGAAGACTCGGTGTATGACTTGAAAATAACTTCATCCTGATTTTTATAAAAGTTATTTCATTTCGCTTATTAAGTCTTTTAAGAGAAAAAACTAGTGTTTTTTTTTTTTTTTTTATAGTAGTAATGCTTCCTTTTACGTGCGGGCTAGTATTTCTTGTACCATTATCATTGATAGGTTGCAAAAACTCATAATTGATTATAGGTTAATTAGCTATAATACCATAAAGAAATATTTATTTTTCTCCTTAAAATGCCTAATATGAGGAGTTTAGTAATTTCTTATAAAGACTAATATGAGTTTGTTTCTAAACCGTATAAGACTTCTCAATACACTCCTTTATATGTGGGTCGATATTTTCGATACCATCATCGTGGGTGGATTGCAGGAGCCCATCATTAATCATAAATTAACCTGACTCTATACTATAAAGAGAACCATACCCATTTCTTCTCTTAAAATATATAATAGGAGGGGTGGAATAACTTCTTATAAAAACCAAGATCATGAATTTGTTCTTAAGTTCTGTGATTTCTTTAGATATATTATGTTAGAGAGCAAGTTTACCAACCTTCTATTGAACAAGACAATATATATATATATATATATATATATATATATATATATATATATATATAAAAGACCCATTAGCTTTTATGCATAGTGGATAAAAAGGATACGTTGTTCCCTAAAATGCATAAACAAAGAGTAGGGTCGTAATGAAAAGTTAGGCTCAAATGTGGGTGTGAAAGCTGTGGTACTGGTAATCGGTACTCTTTTAACTTAGCATAATGGTGACTTGTGAGGGGGACTTTTATTAGTGCCTCAAAGACAGACTAACCTATCAAACTCAATCCATGTGTTTTCTCTTTGGCTCCCTAAGATAAACCAACGAAAATTGCTTGAAATGGGAACTTAAAGCCGTATTTCTTGTATGCGCTTATTTTGTAATGTCGCCATCTTTGAAGGACCACATTAGTTGGTCATTTACAAATCACCAAAGAATGCAATCTTGCTAGTTCATGAAAATCTATGATTTCGTAAACCATTATGGTCGCTAAGGGTTTCTTTGAGTTTATTTTTTGTTTTTGTTTTTTTGCCGAACTCGAGGGTCTAGGGTGAGAGAGATAGATTAATGAAATGAGTATCAGATCATATGCATCTATAGTTGTTCGAATAAATCTTGTAGCTAGTATTTAACGCTCACTAATTTATATGAAATCTATTTTAAAAGTCTATATTCTTATCACTTTAGACTCTAGAGTTTGGTCTAAGAGTTTTGCTACATATAAATGAATTCACAGACAGATCTGCGTATTAATATTGCTGCTTTCATATTCAAAATTCAAATTTGCAACATTTTCATTAAAGTATGACTCTAATCATGTTAGATGTGTGCATATATTGATGCACATAATTGTTTATAATCAGATTTTTCTTTTGGTCAATAACTGGTGTAGAAGATTTTTTTTTTCAATTTAATGTGGTTACTGGTTTCTAGTTTAATGATTAAATTTTCAATCTTCTCCATAAATAATCTACCTTACATTTCTCTATGTTTATTTGGGGCGTGGGATTAATTAATTGACACAAGCATGCATTCAAGACGGTTATTAAAATCTTGGAAAATCGGGGTCGTTATCAATGGCAATTTTGGGATGATTAAGATGTGCACTATCGATGCAAGTTGTGTATGTAGGGCTAAATGTACGTAGTTTAATGCCCATAAGGAAAGAAAAATAAAATAAAGAAGATAGGTACATTAACATAGAGCAAAAAGAAGAAGAAATTGACAATATCATTTAATAATGTCTTTTAATCTCCCTTAGTACTTTGTGATCGAGGACTATATGTACACCTCACAACACACTTTACTTAAGTTGAAAGGGATCATGGAAGAAATATGCAATAAATTAAAAAGTTGTGTCCTCTTCACCCCCCCACCCCCCCACCCCCGCCAACCCCCCCCCTCCTCTTCGATCTCTATCAAAAACCACATAATTAATTAGATGTCAACATTAGCCAATAAGCTTATAATTTTGTCCTCTCTTTTCTTCCAAAAGCCAGAATTTATCTATCCTTCTTGAATATCCTTCTAAAATTTTCCGCATCCATTTTTTGGCCTACCTCTCTCTCAATCAGTAGTATATTCAGAACAACGGTACTTGATTATCTGAAACTTATTGCTCAAAAAATTCTCTACCACAATGTGATATCAGGTGATTTTTATAAAAATTAAAAATACAAATATAAAAAAGATAGAGGAAATCTAGAGTTTGAATATTTCACTTTTTGTATTTTTAGATGCCCTTTTAGTTTAAATATAATTCACTACAAAAAAATTGATTATTCGTAATCAATGCATAGGAGTGTGCAAGTGTGTAGCCGCACAGTGATTACTGCTAATCACACCCTATATAAAAAAGATAGAGGAAACCTAGAGTTTGAATATTTCACTTTTTTGTATTTTTGGATGCCCTTTTAGTTTAAACATAATTCACCATAAAAAAGTTGTTTATTTGTGACTAATTATTTCCTGCTAAAATAATTATTCCTTCCAAAATAAATATGTTTTTGTCATAAATAATCATCTTTGCTGCAAATAATTCATCACGAATACTCATTTTTCTTATAATAAATTTTGTATTTTATTTTTTATTTGTAATAAATCATGTGGCACTAGAGTTATCTAAATGGTAAGTTTCAGATGACTTAATGGCAATCTTCATATCTTTATGGCTTTCATTATTGCCTTTTAAGCTATCGCATACAAATATGATTGGGACCGTCTCTAATTTAACTTGTGTTCATGTAGAGTAATGAGATTGAGATTAAAATTAAAATTAAAAATAAATAAAATATTATTATGATTTATTTTTAATGTGATTCTTATTTTAGAATTTGAAAATTTTGAGTTGTTTATATTATTCTATGTGAAGATTTAAAAAAATAATAATAATTATATAAAATGAATTAAAATAAACTTTTGAAACAAACTAGGCCTGTATCAGCTTTTGAGAAATATTTGAAAGGACAAAATGCCCCTATATTTATAGAGTTGTGGTGTACGCTATATATCCAATTATCCATCATATTTTCATTACACTGAAATGATATGAAAATATTTTTCAAATATTTGATTAACCTTTTATAACAAAAACAAACTAAAATATTGACATAAAATTTTTTTTTATTAATATACATTTGCTTCCCTTTTGTGAGAACAAAGTCATTGATCAAATTTAAATTAGTTGGATTAGAATTTATTTCTACTTATAAACTGAATGAAGCTTAATCATAGGATGAAAAATTAAAGTCCTATAACAATAATTATGAATATATTTATTTTATAGGTTTCGGCTTGTATGACTCGCAATTATGATGGGCCATGGCACCAGATCTCAATGACAGTTTTATTAAGGGAAGTTGCTATAGTAAATGTTTGAAAAAGAAATTACCGTAAATTTTGAAAATATTAATTCATATTGTAGATTATACAATCATTTAATTTAATTTAATTTCTGTCCGAACCCTATTATTACAAAATAATAGACACGATGGGTAGGCACTAAATGAATAGATTTTTACGCACAAAACAACATTAAATATTATGAAGATAAATGATATTATACAAATCATAAATATATAAACATTGTGCAAATGCTTAAAAAAGAAATTAAGTGTATCACATCATAAAAAAAAAACAAAAAAAAAAAACAGTTTTCCTTGATGGAAACTACATTTTTTTTATATATAAAATACTTGTATATTTAGAGGTTCTATCCAATATTACTCAAAAAATTCTATTTATCGTCGTCACATATCACACATTATATACCACGGTCCATATTTATTGTATTATTTATTTTCTATTTTTTCTATAACAAATATGAAATGTATGAATTATAAATATAACAACTCAATTAAATTAATAAGAATAAAATATAATCAAAATTTTAAAATATAATATATAAAAATAATTTAAAAATATGAAAAAGATGTAGAATAGGATGATGATGAGCATTTCTTAATATTACTCTATTATGAATCGAAAACGCTGGATCTATTTTTTTTATTATAATTTTATATCCTAAAGTTCAAACAGAAATGCTAACGTATGACTATGTATATCATATGAAAAATGTTGCTTTTTTTTTATTTTATGAAAATTGAAACATTATATTTTTAAAGAATAGAAACTGAAACTTATAATTTGAAATCTTTTCAAAATATACTTTTCCCATTAATCAATTTACTTGGGATTTCTTTTCATGCCTATGGGTAGAACTGTAAAAACCAGATGCAGGAATCTTACGAAAAGACGAGATCACCCTTCATCCAGCTCCATTATACCACCTCCATCCCTTAGATTCCTTTGTGATGTTCAGGTTTCATTTGTCAGAGAAAAACAGAACGTTCTCTCCTTGGAATCTGGTGGTGGCGGTGAAAGACAGGGTAACATATAAAAAAAGAAAAAGAAAAAGAGGGAGACAGTTGGAATTTCGTAAGATTGTAGTATAGAGTGGTGATTTGAATAGCGAGTTAAATGAGATAAGATAAAATTTAAATTTAAATTTGAATATATTTATTTGAATATTATTTTTATTTGAAAATTAAAAAAATTAAAAGTTGAAAATTATATTTTATTTAAAAATATATGAGATAAGATAGATTAACCGGTTAACCAAACAATACCTAAATAACTTTGTGCTGGGGTTCTGCTCTCCAGCTAGTCTTGGACGGTTGTTGAAATTACATCTACACCCTCACATCCCTGATTCCCACCATAAACTCCTGGAGGACGTTCCAATGCACCTTTTTAAAAAAAAAAATTAATTTATTTATTTTAAATAATTCTACGTACAATCATAAATATATAATTGTTATATAATTATTTTAAAAAATAATAAGATTTTGATTAAAAAACTAATTCCTTTTTTTTTTTATATAAAATTCATATTTTAATATTTGTTTTATAACGATTACGTGAGGTGTCCAATTTACGATTACATATATATTTTCTTTTAATTCACCCATTTGCTCTCCTTTTTTTATTTTATAAATTGCCTCCTCAATCACCTCTTCCTCCTCTCTTCTTCTCTTCTCTCTCTCTCTCCCTCTGTCGCTAGATTTCAGGCTTTCCAGTTCTTCCAGTTTCCTCTTCTTAGCTCTGAGGTTCTGTTGTTCGGGTCGAGGAATTCTGCCTCTTTTGCTCTGTTCTCATTCTCTTCTTTTTTCTTCTTCTCTCATCCAGGTTCGGATTTCTGCGCTTTTGCTGCCAAGTTTTGGGTTTTGAGATTGATACCAAAACCCATTTAGTCACTCTGTTAAAACCTCATATTCCTGAGGGCTAAAGGGTCGTGATTTTTGCCGAGATCTGCCAAACAAACTCTGTCCTTCATTTCGAGTTTTGATGCTGAATATATTGTTCTTAATGTTTGAGATTGATGTCTCCAGTCCTCAGTGAAATCCTCCGTTCTGGGTTTATGATCAATTCCTCATTCAGACGCCGGACCCACTTAGTTCAATCTTTCTCCGTCGTCTTCCTCTACTGGTTCTATGTTTTTTCATAAATCATCTTTCATCCCTGCCTGAGATAATATATAACTACGTATTTCCTTATATACATATCATATATATTATATGATCGTATGAATTAGCTAGATATTATCCGTATTTTTGTTATCTGAATCCTGGGTTTTTAAGTCCCTAAGTTTTCTTGAGTTTCAAAACGAAAGGGGGAAAAAAAAAAACAGAGGAACAGATTTATGGCTTCCACCAGTGGAAACTCCTCAGGCTCAGCGTCTGCGCCAACCCAAAACTCCGGATCTGAAGGGGACTTGCAGGTTTTGATAGACGAGAGAAAAAGGAAAAGAATGGAATCGAATCGGGAATCGGCGAGGCGGTCTCGGATGAGAAAACAGAAGCAGTTGGGTGATCTGACGGGCCAAGTGGCACAACTCTGTAAAGACAACAACCAAATCCTGACGAGCATCACCATCACCACCCAGCTCTACGTAAATGTCGAGGCCGAGAATTTAATCCTTAGGGCTCAGGTGGTGGAGCTGAGCAAAAGACTAGATTCTCTGAATGACATCCTTAATTTCATCGACACCACCAGCGGCAGCGTATACGGCCCAAATCAGTCCCTTCACGCAAGCCTTGATAACAGCTTCATGAACCCCATGCTCCATCTCAACCAATCCATCAGGGCTGCTTCTGCAGACATGTTTCAATACGAATATTAAAGCCGATAAATCATATTTGCAGTTGTGAAGTGAAGTATAATTTATTTTAAAAAAATTAAGTAAATATGAAATCTACAAAAAAATGGTTGCTTAGTATTTATGCGCTTTACGACTATAGATTGTATTACTGATATTAATCTTTTCTGGAGGAGGTTGTTTATGTTCTGTTGGTCTTAATGAGTGGAGAGGGAAAAAGAGTGTGCTTTTGAATTGTTGTAAAAGAACAGTAAAAAGAGTAAAAACAGAAAGAGTTGAGTAAGCAGCAGCTCTATCTTCTTTACAAAGCTACTGGGAGTAGGGACTGAGTTTGAGAGAATGGTGATGGTCCAGAAAGGAGAGGGGACATGGAGGTTGGGTTCTTGCTTTGTCAATGGGTTAATATTATGTATGTTTTCTCTCTGGTTATATTAATATTAGTATTAATCTTCAGGACTTGTGTATCAATTTTCTTGTCTTTGTCTCTCTCATTCATCTCTATATTATTGTTGATATAATGTTGACTACTTTTTTTTCTTTTTAATTCTTTAATTTTTATTTTACAAATTGTTCATTAATAAAAACTAATGAGATAACTGCTTTTTATTCATGAACAATTTGAAAAGTGAAAAAATAAAATAAAATAAGAATAAATAGAGTGATTGAATAGCAGAGTCCACATAAATGGCGGTTAAGATCTAATTGCCCAAGTTCTTACATATGCTTTGGAATCCATTCCTTATTTTCTGTGTGTTTAGAGTAATAGAATCTCTGATTTTGGTCTCGTTTGAATTCAAAACTTTCATCAACTCATCTTGATTTCATCATTACACTTTTTTAATTTTTTATACAAAACACAAATTTTTATACACATTTTTTAAATCTTAATACACATTTTTCGAATTCCAATTCAACTTTTCAAATTTTAAAATAATAATAATATTAAAAAATAAATTAAACGCATCTCAACTCATTTCATCTCTGAATACAAAAGAGAATAGAATAGAATACTTTTCCTTCCATTATTTTTATATTTGAATTTGCTTGAGTTAAGCTTTGAACTTTTAAAACAAGAAAAATCAATATTTTTAAATTTTAACAGGTATTCTTCCATGGCCCATAAAAGCTCTTTATGTTGCACCCTGTCGGTATCTTTTCTTGTATCTATGGATGATCTGCTCTGGGTAAGCCAAATATGAAGAGGATATCTGGCCAAACTTTTGTTAAAAAAAATTTAAAAAAAATCATCATTTTCGGTGCTTACTGGTTGAGAATTACAAGAAAGAAACAACATCAATATTAGTAGCAATTGCCCAACTGCTTGATGTTGTAAAACTTGTAATTGTGGATAGCCTATTGGCACAACTTCATATATATATCCAGAGCTAAACAATCTGCATCAAATTCCTTGCTGTTAAATAAAGACAGCCACCATTATCTTTATCATGATAAGTGAAACAATAATATCATCCAAGTAAGACAAATTTTCAGAGAGAAAACTATGAATTATAAGCTATCACATCCCTCCCTTATCCCCCCATCTTTTGGTTGTTGTTGACAATTGACATGTTGTAGATGCCTCAGGTGCTCTATTACACCAATAATTTTTCTTGGTCCATTGTATCAGTTTGAGCTTTCTGTCTAAAAATCTGAGTAAAATTGATTTGCAAGTTTGCTTAGTGACATGCTCAATAAAGAGAATTTCTTTTTGCAATTTTGAGTGGGAGACTGTATTGCAATCTCATTACTAAATAAGCATAAAATGGAAAAAAAATATTATTTTAAAAATAATATTATTGTAATTTCAAAATTTTTTAAAATTAGACTTGCATTACAGTCCCTAAATAGAAACTATATGTAGCATTGCTCTAAAATAAATTAGTGCTCTGAGTTTTTTTTTATAATGTAACAGGTTATTCAGAAATAATGTGTTACACAGTAACTTGTAAGCAGTAGAACATATAACATAAAGAGGGGCTCTGTATTAATATGTGCTAAGGCTTCAAGCTTGTGTCTGCTTTAAAGTTTAACGCCTAGAGTGCAAGTTTCAACCTTTTAAGGGTTGATTAAGAAAACATTTACAAAAAATGAACATACCATTTCAGTTTTCCAGTGTTTTAAAAAAAAAAAAGATGTTATAGTCATAAATAGATTTTATAAAATAAATTTAAAAATTTTATTTTACAATAAAAATAATTTTATAATTTAATATATCATATCAAGTTATAATAATTTGTGAATCTATTTTTATAAAATACTTTTATGATTAAAGGCTTAAAGTAATTAATTTTAATCTGTATTAGCAACACTTGTATCCATTAAGGTAGGCTGGCTTCTGCATTGATTTTGTATTTTACTATAAACAAAGAATAAATGCAATCTAAAGTAAATGTAAACTACCTATTAATGTAGAGAAAGGTAAAAGGGGATCTGCACGTCAACTTTCTGTCCCAAAGTCATCGGAAAAAGGGGAGCTTGTGGTTTGCTGTTCAAACACAATGTGTGGGTGTGGAACCATCAACCAATCCACACTTAATATTTAAAATATGAGAAAATATTAGAAGCATTTAATATTTATTATATATACTCACATAAATAGTACATATATACTATTCATATATATTATTTATATAAGTATATGCAATGAATATTGAATTCTTCCTAGCATTGCTCTTAAAATATTAAAGGCGGTTTGTATTGGTGGGCGAGATCAATTTATTTTAAATTTATTATTATATTTTTAAAAAAATTTTATATAAAATATAATTTTTAATATAATTTTTTCAAATTTCAATACACAATTTTCAAATTTCAATTTAATTTTTATAAATTCTAAAATAATAATAATATTAAAAAATAAACTAAAATCATCTCAATTCATCTCATCTCTCAATCTAAATTGATTCTAAGTAATGCTACATATCATCTTTATTTAGAGATTGATCATGCAAATTTAGATAATTTTATTTTTATAATTTTAAAATTATAATAATATTTTTATTAAAATAATATTTTTCTTACTTAATAAAATACATGTATAATATATACATGCAGTTCTTATTTAGAAACTGTAAATAAAATTTCTCCTATTTAATAAACAGTAATATTATATACAATTCCTATTTAGGAACTGTACTTAATGTAAGTCTAGATAATTTTATTTTTAAAAAAGTTTTAAAATTATAATAATATTTTTATAAAAATAATATGTTTTCTCATTTAATAAAAGGTCTGCGCATGCATGTAGTCTCCGAATAAGGATTGCAAATAAAATTTCTTTTTAATAAATCACATAACACCAAATGATAATGCCACGTTAATGAGACAGAAATGAACGATATTATAACTAAGTCGGTATAGTAGAAATTCTCGAACTAAATAAGCCAAAGCATGAAAGTAAAATAATGTCAGTGCATGATGAGAGGAGGGGGGAAGACAGATCTAGTAACCCCGTAAGTTGATAATCAAAACCAATAATAATTTAAAATAACAAAAAAAAAAGAGTAGGTAAATATAGGTAGACAATATTATATATATAATAGATATATATATATATATATTTAATTTTTCTAACCGAGAGGATACCAACAAGGGGGAAACGAAGGATGAGGAAATCATTTGTCATGCCTTTCTATGTATGGAAATTGGGTTGCATGTTAGGGAAAGTAACAGAGGAAGAGTGGCAATTTAAACCTCAAACCATGTGGCCTGCCTTCAATGAAAAGGCAAGCATTATTTACTAAAGGAAAATGATACCATTTTTAAAAACTCATGAGTCTCTGAGTTTAGTTGGCACTGGCAGTCACTCGCCAGTGGTTTAGAGAAAAATAAAAAGTAAAAAATAAATAAATGCCTCAATGTTATGCTTAAAAGGTCGTGGTAAATGATATTGGCAAGACAGCTAGTTTGGGTCATTGTCGGTGTGTAAATTGTAATATAAATTCAGTATGGTCGGTCATGGTTTCTGGTAACATGCAATTAAATATTATAGGCATCTTATTAGAGAGAGATTGACTTCCTTTAAACATTGAATTGGGAAGCACAGCTTTAATCTAGGATTAAATTTCCACCTGAACCACGTTACATAAAAAAAAGGTGCTCTCTCTCTCTCTCTCTCTCTTTAAAAAAATTCTCTCCCGCGTCTCTTTAAAAAAATCTAAATGAAATCTCTCTTGAAAAGGGTTACGAGCTTCAACTCCTTCCTCCCTCATTTCTTCCTTTCTCCCATTTATTTTTTTTGTGTTTTTTTGATATTTTGTATTTTTTTCATGCCAAAACAAAAGAAGTGGCATTGAGACTATTTCTTATTGCCTCCAACCACCACGCATTCCACTACGAGATTCGCCTACCGTTGATCTATCAGACTATTAAAGAGAGTGCCAAGAGTAGTAGAGTGTTGTTTACACGTGCAGGCTGAAGTGTGTGGTTGGTTTTTACGCGCCTTTATCCCTGAGAGCCACACTGTCATCACGCACAGTGTTTTTGAGGTCAACGTCGTAAGAAGTTAAATGATTTAGGTTTCGATTTACCCCCAGGATGACGCGTATCTCCCATACGCCACATCAATCTCTGGTTTTAAATTTTCTTTTATGTTTTTTAGTGTTTTTCCTTCTCCATTGGTTTTTTCAAATTCATCTTAGATTGAAAATCAAAACTATATCTTTTAGATGTATTTTTTTCTATGTAATTTGTTTTCAGTTTTTGTGTTTGCTTAGGAAAATTAAAAAATTTAGTCTCTAAGACCTTAGGTCTGTAGAGTTGTTTGGGGGCCATCTTAAAACAATGAGGGATTTGGTTTATTTGGGATTAGTTGGTGGTTATTCAGTCATGAACATATGTGGGTGTTGGGGTGATCTCTTAGACGGTATTTTAGAGAAATGTGCAGTTAGAGCTAGATCATATTAGTCACTTTTTGGGTGTTGGGGAGCTACAAATTATGGTTAATGATTTGTAATGTATGTTTCAGATCCAATTGTAATACTCTTTTTTAATAAATACAATTTAGCTTTCTTTCAAAAAAAAAATCCACCTCAACCCAATTAACTTTCCAATTACATGCTAATTAAGATTCTTTTTAATTTTTTTAACAAAATTTTTATAAGATCTACTAGACATAGTCATTTTAGCGTATTTATTGCACATTCTATTAATGTGATTGATAATATCACTTCTTTTTTAAGAGAAATGATATTGTAATTGTAGAATGTGTAAATGTCGCGCATTTTTTATAGAAAAGTGAAAAAAATATAGGACTAATATGAAAAAAAATTAATTTTTTAATAGTGAATTCTACTATTTTCAAAGTGATGGCACGACATTTGCATAGCTACAACTGTATAAAAGATTATTATTTTATATAGAAAATAACTGTTTTGACTAATTATATTAATAGAGTGCATAAGAAATATGTAAAAATGGCTATATGTAATATAATTCTTTTCATACATAGATTATTACAATCGCTCGAGAATCTTGATTAACGAAATTGGCTATTTAACTTTTTGTACATAAAAATTTAAATAAGCCTTGTAAATTATGCATTCATCCATTAAAGTTTCGTTTGGATTCAGAGATGAGATGAGTTGAGACGAGATCTGAAATTTGAATAAAATATTATTGAAATATTATTTTTTAATATTTTATTATTTTGAAATTTGAAAAAGTTGATTTATGATTTGAAAATGTTGAATTGTTTATTATATTTTGTGTGAGAATTTCAAAAAATATAATAATAAATTTGAGATGAGATATAATAAATTGAGATGAATTCTGAATAGAAACAAGACTTATTTAGAATTAAAATCCATACAACTCATATTCTACCATATAGAACCTAAATTATGAGTTTTATAACTCATATTGGCACAATAAGATCTCTACCATTGGTTTCTAATTCAAAGTTTTGAATACCGTATTAGTGAGCGTATCGGTAAAGGCACTGGAACGAAATATTTTAATACCGATACTGTTTCGTGTACCGTTTTGAAATAATTTATATATAAAAAATTATATATAAATACATATATAAATTATATTTCAAAATAATAGTCAATATATGAATAGATTATATATATAAATACATATATGTAAATAATCTAGTCTGAGTTGAGATAAAAAAAAAAAAATCAAAATCTGGTATGGTTGATACAGGTCGGTATGATATAGACAGTGTACTTGTACCCAATGTTTTGAGTACCGTACCGATGGACGTACATGTCAAGACACTGAAACAAAATATTTCGATACCAATATCGTTTCGTGTACCCTTTCAGGATAATCTATACTTAAATAAATTGTATATATATAAATAAATTATATTTTAAAATAATAGTAAATATAAGAATAAATTATATATATAATTAGTTAAGTCTGAATTAAGGTAAAAAAAATAGTAAAAAATGAAAAAAAAAAGAGTTTTAATGGCCGAAACGCCGATATTGTCGGTACAGGCTAATATTTTGGCCGAAATATCGTGTATTGGCCGAAACAAAATGACCCCTATAATTGTATAGGAGAACCGGCCGGTACGATACGGTATTAACAACTATGAGTTCAATAAATTAGGGGCCTAAGACTAAAATTTTGGTTGAAGAATTTTTTTTTTAAATAAATTTTTTTTTTTTTTATTTTTACATTAGATTTTTAATTAAAATAATTCCTATTATTTGTTAAGTAAATTACTACTTAAAATTTTACACTACATTTTTAACTAATATTTTTAATTAATAATGATATATATAATATTTATTTGATACTTTCTTATTAAGTTAATTAATATTTTTAATTGAATATTTTTCAAAAAAATTTACTTTAAACATTTTATTAAAGCCTTCTTTCATTAAAGAGTTTTAAACAATTGCCTAATTAATTTAGGCTTAATTTAAATTTGAAAATGAGGTGAGTTGAGATAAATTTAATTTATTTTTTAATATTATTATTATTTTGATATTTGAAATAGGTGTATTAAAATCTGAAAAATGTGTATTGAGATTTGAAAAAGGTGTATAAAAATTTGTATTTTATATAAAAAATTAAAAAAATATAATAATAAAATAGAGATGAGTTGAAATGAGTTAACGTGAGTCTTAAATACAAAAGGACTTGATGAAAGAGCCGGCCCTGCGTCTCAGGTGCTAACTTCTGCTAGTTTTGAGAAACCAAACCTTCAACTTGATCAGAACTCAAGAGATCAATCAGGTAAGCAAGTGTTTTTTAATGATAGTGTAATTTTTTTTTTTAAATATTTAAAAGTGCTAGACAATACATGTAAGAAAAAACAAATAATAAATAAAGAATAATACTAAATGCACCGTCTGGTGCACACCGTTCGTTCTCCTTTTTTTTTTTTTGCAGGCTTAATAATTAAGTAAATATTATTTAATAATATTCTGATTTCAAAAATTTTTTTTTTACAATATTTAAAAAATGATAAAAAAGAATAAGAAAAAACAACGCAAAAAGATATTTACACTAACGGTGCATATGGGCGGTGCACTACAGTAGTGGCTGTAGCACCGCCCATAAATAAATAAATAAATCACAAAAATAAGTAACGGTAGCTTAGCCGTGGCTGTAGAGCCACCCTTACATATAAAGGTTGCCACAACGCTCGATCCCTTACGAGAATGCTGCAAGAAAGTTCCTTGCAGCATAAAAATCGTGGATTCGAAATTTCATATGATAACCGTTTGTCCGAGTTGGTAGGCCTACTACAAATTGATAAGAATGTCATATCCAGTGAACTTGCTTGTAAAATGAGCAAGGGTAGAGATTGGAGACTTAATTGGGTCAGTGGAGGACAGAACACAAATATGGTTTGGTTCAGCTTGCAAGCAACATGCTAAAGGTCTGGTCTGGGTGGAGGTCAATACCAATGCGTGCATCAAGCATACATATACAGACAATGTGGTCGACCTATACACCCCTTTCCTGGAAAGCACTTGGAATACGACAATTATTAGAAGGGAGAATCAGTACAGTATGTTTGGGGCACAAGACGAGATACAAACTTTTCATCTTATCTTATTTCATCTCATGTTATCTTATTTCCAGACATAATTCAAATATAAGATTTTCAAACTAATCATTACAATTTTTTTCAAACTTTTAAATAAAAATAAAAAACAATTCTAACTTTTTCAAATTTCTAAACAAAAATAATATTATAAAACTATATTCTTACACTATTTGAACTTTATAATATTTTTATTCAACTTTTTTTTTCCCTCCTTTCACAAAATCCAAAAAATACTCAACTAAAATAATCTCACTACTATTCATAAATTATCTCACTATTCGGCTATCAAAACCCAGCTCTGAATTCACAAGTAGAGAGTTCAGCAGGAATGGAACCACTTTGACAACATAGCAAGATTATTAACACGTAAAAACTATCACAACAAACGTAGCTAATTAACAATTAAAAGAGGATCCTGCCATGGCACAAGTATAACTTATCCATAAAAAGAAGTTCCATATTTTGCTCACAAACTCGGTTGTACAATAAAGTTAACATAATTGAAACAGGACAGAGTTTGATCTTATGCTTTACATCCTTTAATCATATGTGTTGCCCAGATGACTAACACAAGAGGGGGGGTGAATTGGGTTATATTAAAAAATTAATACTTATAAACTAAATATACAATATAAAATATAACCAAAATATAAAGCAGTAGGAAATATAAAGAGTAGGGTAAGAGAAAGCAAACTCAGTATTTTTACGAGGTTTAGCCCCACTGCCTACGTCCTCGCCTCAAGCTACCCCTTGAGGATTCCCAAATCCACTATTCAATCTCCTTTAGGTGGAGATAGAAACCTATTACACCTTTGAGCAGCACCGCTCCAAAGAATCCGTGTAGAACACCCTCTACACTTCCAATCACCTCACACTTGGTGATTCAACTATTCCCTGTGTAGAACACCTTCTACACACACAAGGGTTATACGCACCCTCTTACTTCCAATCACCTCACACTTGGTGATTTAACTATTCCCCGTGTAGAACACCTTCTACACACACAAGGGTTATACACACCCTCTTACTGATACAAGAATTGATAGTGGGTAGGCTATCAGAAAACACTCCTCAATGAGTGAAATAAGAACAATACAGCACAAACTATATCTCTCTCAACAAGAACAAGAATTAAGGCTCAAAACTTTAGAAAAGAGAGAATGAGAGCTTTGAAAGAATGATGCAAAATTTAGCAATAGATGTGTAAGCTCTTGTTGTGTTTTTTTGCAAAACTCAAGTGAGCTATTTATAGGCAAATGAGTCTTCAATTTCAAATTTGAAAAGATTCCCATGTCAAATAAGAGTACTATTCACTTTTCAAAAAATTCAAATAAAAACATTTCCTTTTTGCATTTGTCAAAGACAACTCCATTCATTTTTCAAAGAAATCAAACCTAATCTTTTGCTTTTCATACAAGACAAAATGAGCATGATTTATTTTTCAAACCAAATCATCTTCTTTTTGCATATGTCAAAAAAACACACAACCACCCTTTAAGATTTTCAAACAAATCATCTATCTTTTATATTTGTCAAAAAAACACACAACCACCCTTTAAGATTCTCAAACAAAATCATCTACCTTTTGCATTAGTCAAAAAAAACACACCACCTCCCTTCAAGACTTTCAAACAAAATATGCATATGTCAAATATGATAATCAATCATCTTATAAAATCAAGTTTTTATAAAAAAAAATAATTTTCGAAATTATTTTGTTTGATGGTATTATGCACATGTGAAAAACATAATTTTCAAAACTAAGACATTTAAAAATGTCTTGCATATGTGGAAAAAGTAATTTGATGTTTTATGAGAAAAAAGAGTAATTTGGAGCCTTAATCCAATTTCTAATTTTATCAAGAGATGTACAAAAATAATCTATGAGCTTCATTTGTAGACTTGATATCTTTCTTGCTCATGCTTGATTTCTTGATGTGTTTAGCTCCCTTCATGCATAGACAACTTGAGCTTGAGTTTTCAATATTATTTGTTATCATCAAAATTTATACGTAAATACAAGACTTGAAACATTGGGTTCAACAATCTCCCCCTTTTTGATGATGACAAATACTTAATAGAAATCTGCGACCTGCAGTAATACTTAAGCTCCCCCTGAAAATATGCGTTAGTATTTCAAGAAAAATATAAACATGATTCTAGCATATATAACAGGGTAGTATAATACTAGTATAAGACTTCTCCCCCTTTTGGCATCATTAAAAAGGAACCGTAATTGGTTTCAATAAGATTTTTTTTTTTTTTTTTTCGTAATAAACAATAATCAAATAAAACGGTACGTTAGAGAGTAGAAGTTGGAACCACCCGTGCCCGACAAAACCTGCAAAGGTTGATGCCGAATTTTATCATCTCGGTGCGGAAGAAGATTTAAATCCTCTTGATGTTATTGACGAATTAGATATTCCAGAGATTTGAAGTTGAATAATTAAAATTATCCGTGTCCGACAAAGACAGCAAAAGCTGCAAGCCTAGCTCTGGCAATGCGGTGCAGAGCCATGCATGTCCGACAAAACCTGCAAATGTTGGAAGTCTAACTCTGACAGTTCGGTGCGGAG
Organism: Platycarya longipes; assembly: GCA_036559045.1. Lineage (NCBI taxonomy): Eukaryota > Viridiplantae > Streptophyta > Magnoliopsida > Fagales > Juglandaceae > Platycarya > Platycarya longipes. Next base: position 26,108,025 of record CM071796.1, on the reverse strand, counting down.
CCACGCGTGTCTGATAAAAGCTGCAAAGGTGGCCTAGCTCTAGCAGTCGGTGCGAAAGCAGATTCAAATCCGCGTGATATTGTTGAAAAATTAAATATTATCGAGATTTGAAAGTTGTCGTTTAAAAGACCGTTTTCACCTGTTGGATACTCAAATAAATTTTCACCCCACTCATTGATCCGGTTTCTGTTTATTCAAAACGATAGAATGGCGGAGAAAATTTCATCTAATAATCTTCCGGATTTGAATCAGGAACCGTCTCAACCAGTCATTTTATCTCATGAGGTTGTCGATACCATGATAGAAGCAGAGATGCATTTTTCAAATAGAACTGATTCTGAGGTTGTTGCAGCATCAAGAACTCTCAGTGCTCAATATGCTGCCTCTGTTACGACCATGTCTCGGAGATTACTAGCGAGGGCAAATGAGGTTGATCGACTTAACAATCAAATATCTGTTCTGCATCAAAAGCTTGTAAATAAAGGCAGAAAGAATAAGAGGTTAAAGCAAGAAAATAAAGATTTGACGGAATTGGCTCGTATTCTGAAACTTCAAATAGAGGAATCGGAACGAGTAAAAGTTCAAGCACAGAGTCAACATCAGCAGATAATGGCAGCGTTTCACGAGAGAAACAGGGACAATTATAATTAATCTCGCTAGCTTAGTTCGGTAACTTTTGACAATATGCATCCGGCATATCTTGTAAGCTTGACTAAGTAAGATTTGAAGAGATGTTAGTTTGTCTTTTACTTATTTCCATCTTTATAAAAGCAATCCTTAGCTTTATCTAATCCGCATCAAATCTTTTTCTCATTGTTGTAGTTCATCTTCATTCTCACTTTACAAATTTTCAATGGCTCGTAGATTTCCCTTCAGTGATTCTCTTGATCAAGATTTGAGGTATCCTTCACCTCAGTCTCAATCTATTTCTGCATCTGTCGTGAGTGCCATGAAGCAACAAGAGACTGATTTAGCTAATAAATCAGATCATGACGCCATTTACGAGCTTGTGGGTCTCGGGACTCGATACTCATCTTCCATAGTTGCTTTTTCCGCTCGGTTGCAGTCCAAAACCCGCGAGATAGAGAAGCTTAATGAGAAGATCGATATTCTTCAACGACTTGTTCAAGAGTCTAACAAAAAAATAGTAGACTTAAAACAACAGAATAAGGATTTAAAATCCTTACTTGCCTCTGCATTTCGATTGCCTAATCCTTTAGACAAGGATGGCATGATGATTTATGAGGAGCAAATGCATTTGAATGATGAGGCTAAACGTCTCAAGTTTCTGTAGGTCATTTGAGTTAATGGAATAAAAGTATCTAGCAGATATTGATGGCATGCATAATTCCTATTTCTCTTCTAATCATGCGTAGTCTATCTTCTGGTAGGAGTTTTGTAAAAATGTCTGCCAATTGATCATGTGTACTAGTGAATTCTAATGCAATATCGCCCTTCTGCACATGATCTCTAAGAAAATGATATCTAATATCAATATGTTTGGTCCGAGATTGTTGTATTGGATTCTTTGAAAGATTTATAGCACTTGTATTATCACATTTGATTGGAATGTGATTGTACATACGTTTAAAATCCTCAAGTTGTTGCTTCATGTAAAGAACTTGGGCACAACAACTACCCGCAGCAACATATTCTGCCTCAGCAGTAGATAGTGCAACAGAATTTTATTTTTTACTAAACCAGGAAACTAGTGCATGACTAAAGAAATGACATGTTCTACTAAAAATTTTTCGATCATCTTTGCAACTAGTATAATCGGTACCTAAATAACTAATAAGATCGAAAGAAATGTGTTTAGGATACCATAACTCTAAGTCAATGGTACTGGCAAAATATCTAAAAATCCGCTTGACTGCAATCAAATGAGATTGTTTCGGAAATGATTGAAAACGTGCACATAAACATACATTGAACATAATATCAAGTCTACTAGTTTATCAAATATAATAAACTACCAATCATACCTCGATATACCTTTGAGTCAACTGATTTACCGGATTCATCTTTATCAAGTTTAGTGGATGAGCTCATTGGTGTTCCAGTTTCCTTAGCACCTTCCATCCCAAACTTTTTCAGCAATTCCTTAATATATTTTGATTGATTGATGAATATTCCACTTTTTGCTTGCTTAATTTGCAATCCGAGAAAGAATGTAAGCTCTCCCATCATGCTCATTTCAAATTCTTCCTGCATAGTTTTAGCAAAAACTTGGCACATATTTTCGTTAGTAGCACCGAATATTATATCATAAATCTGAATCAAAAGAGTATCATCATTTTCTTATTTAATTAAAAGAGTTGTATCAATTTTTCCTCTTGAAAAGCCTTTTTCAATCAAGAAACCACTGAGTCTCTCGTACCATGCTCTAGGAGCTTGTTTGAGTCCATATAGTACTTTTGTGAGTTTGAAAACATGATTTGGAGAAATATGATTTTCAAAACCTGAAGGTTGCTCAACATATTTTACCTATTCCCATGATCTTCCCTTTCGAGTTGTCTCTAAATGTCACGTGTCCTTCTTCTTTAGATCTAAGATCAAAGAACTTAGTCTCGTCTCCCGTCATGTGTCTTGAACATCCACTATCTAAAAACCATTTATTTTTACATGTAGAATACTTCATGCATACCTACAAAAGCAATTAAAAACAATTCTTGGTACCCAAGTTCTTTGGGTCCTTTATTTATTAGTATTAGAATAAACAAGATTTTTAGGTACCCATATGGCCCTAATAGTCATTGTATGTTTTCTTCTAATAGGACAAGCATGATAATTATGACCATTGCTATTACAAAAATTGCAAATAGCATGTGACATATATGAATAACTTGAGTGATTATAATAGTATCCTTTTTTAACAAAATTATTTTTATGAAAAGAATTTTGAATATTGGACTTTGATGTAGAAGGATTATCAAAGAAGTTTTTATAAGATTTGTATTTTTGTTTTGGTATATATCCCAAGCCTGCCTTGTCAAAAACACATCTTTGACTACCAAGAAGTTTTTCAAAATTTCTTTTTCCATTCGTAAAGTTTTCAATAATATTTTCTAAATCAGTTTTCTTTTTCTTCAACTCAAGATTTTCATCTTTCAAAACAATACTTTCTTTTCTTAAAATATCAATTTCGTTTGTTAAAGAAGAATTTTTCTTTTTCAAAGCAGTATACTTGATACCCAATTTTTCAAATTCCTCATATACCTCTTCTAAAACATTTTGCAATTCTTCATATGAAGGATCTTCAATATTATCAAAATTTGTTACCTCAATGTCATCTTTAGCCATAAGACAAAGATTTGTTGATTCTCCATTGCTTGCTTCACTATCTGAGCTACTTGAATCATCATTCCACGTAGCTTTCATTGCTTTTTTGCCTTTGTTTCGATCTTTCTTTAGCAGAGGACAATCTGGCTTGATATGACCAGGTTTATTGCATTTATAACAAATTAAAGTGTCATTTTTACCTGAATCTTTCTTGGAAAACTTATTGAAGGATTTCCTTGGAGGAGTTTTATTTTTCTTTAAGAACCTCTGAATTCTTCTTATTATCATCGCAACTTCTTCATCTTTGTCGTCATTTTCCTCATCTTCATCACTTTCACTTTCATGTGGAACAGCTTTAAGTGCCAAACTCTTTTTTGAATTTCCTTCTTCTTCTCCTCTTTTCAATGTGTACTCATGGGTGATAAGTGACCCGATGAGTTCATTCACTTCGAGCTTCTTGAGGTCTCTAGCTTCAAGAATCGCTGTCACTTTTGACTCCCAACGTTTTGGTAGAGAGTTGAGAATTTTTCTTACTATCTCCACTTTGGAATAAACTTTGCCAAGAGCTGTCAAGCTGTTTATGATGTTAGTAAAACGAGTGTGCATACTAGAAATAGATTCATCATCATTCATCTTAAACATTTCATATTCATGAGTAAGAATATAAATTTTTGATTCCTTGACTTGAGAAGTTCCTTCATAAGTAACTTCCAAGTTATCCCAAATTTCCTTTGCTGTAGTGCAAGTCATTACTCTATTAAACTCATTACCATTAAGAGCATTATATAATAAATTTATAGCAGTTAAATTCAAAGTATAAAGTCTATCGTCTTCACGATCAAACTCTTCTTCTTCCTTTTTGACCTTTACTCCATCAACCACTTTTGTTGGAATATAAGGTCCATTTACAATGCATTTCCAGATTTCTCGGCCTTGAGACTGAAGGAATATTCTCATTCTAACTTTCCAGAATGAGTAATTGTCTCCGCAAAAGAGTGGAGGCCGACTGCTAGATTGACCTTCACCAAATGAAGCTGCAATGTTAGCCATAAGATCTTAACTCAAAAGATAGTTAATCTTATAACAGAGCTCTAGCTCTGATACCAATTGTTGCCCAGATGACTAACACAAGAGGGGGGGTGAATTGGGTTATATTAAAAAATTAATACTTATAAACTAAATATACAATATAAAATATAACCAAAATATAAAGCAGTAGGAAATATAAAGAGTAGGGTAAGAGAAAGCAAACTCAGTATTTTTACGAGGTTTAGCCCCACTGCCTACGTCCTCGCCTCAAGCTACCCCTTGAGGATTCCCAAATCCACTATTCAATCTCCTTTAGGTGGAGATAGAAACCTATTACACCTTTGAGCAGCACCGCTCCAAAGAATCCGTGTAGAACACCCTCTACACTTCCAATCACCTCACACTTGGTGATTCAACTATTCCCTGTGTAGAACACCTTCTACACACACAAGGGTTATACGCACCCTCTTACTTCCAATCACCTCACACTTGGTGATTTAACTATTCCCCGTGTAGAACACCTTCTACACACACAAGGGTTATACACACCCTCTTACTGATACAAGAATTGATAGTGGGTAGGCTATCAGAAAACACTCCTCAATGAGTGAAATAAGAACAATACAGCACAAACTATATCTCTCTCAACAAGAACAAGAATTAAGGCTCAAAACTTTAGAAAAGAGAGAATGAGAGCTTTGAAAGAATGATGCAAAATTTAGCAATAGATGTGTAAGCTCTTGTTGTGTTTTTTTGCAAAACTCAAGTGAGCTATTTATAGGCAAATGAGTCTTCAATTTCAAATTTGAAAAGATTCCCATGTCAAATAAGAGTACTATTCACTTTTCAAAAAATTCAAATAAAAACATTTCCTTTTTGCATTTGTCAAAGACAACTCCATTCATTTTTCAAAGAAATCAAACCTAATCTTTTGCTTTTCATACAAGACAAAATGAGCATGATTTATTTTTCAAACCAAATCATCTTCTTTTTGCATATGTCAAAAAAAACACACAACCACCCTTTAAGATTTTCAAACAAATCATCTATCTTTTATATTTGTCAAAAAAACACACAACCACCCTTTAAGATTCTCAAACAAAATCATCTACCTTTTACATTAGTCAAAAAAACACACCACCTCCCTTCAAGACTTTCAAACAAAATATGCATATGTCAAATATGATAATCAATCATCTTATAAAATCAAGTTTTTATAAAAAAAATAATTTTCGAAATTATTTTGTTTGATGGTATTATGCACATGTGAAAAACATAATTTTCAAAACTAAGACATTTAAAAATGTCTTGCATATGTGGAAAAAGTAATTTGATGTTTTATGAGAAAAAAGAGTAATTTGGAGCCTTAATCCAATTTCTAATTTTATCAAGAGATGTACAAAAATAATCTATGAGCTTCATTTGTAGACTTGATATCTTTCTTGCTCATGCTTGATTTCTTGATGTGTTTAGCTCCCTTCATGCATAGACAACTTGAGCTTGAGTTTTCAATATTATTTGTTATCATCAAAATTTATACGTAAATACAAGACTTGAAACATTGGGTTCAACAATATGGAATTTGAATATATGCAGCATCACATACAAACGGGATGTCAGCATACATACCAGCAAGAGCACAACGTATGCATTCCAATACAGTGAAAAGGTACGCAAATGCCACGGCTGTCCAGAAGTGCATCCCTACTTTACCCCAGTAGACAGCAAGCGGCATCCAACGGCTTACAGTTCCTATCACCTGAAGGGCAATCTCTAACAACATGCCCATTACCACATGAAACCGAAAGAAGTGAGGCCATTCCTTTCTTCTCACCACTCCAAGATATGCTACAAAAAAATATGCCATCAAGAACCAGCTCGGCAGACTCCCAATGGCTCCAAGAAATGGGTATGTTAAGAATTCAAAGTCTTCCAGGAAGGGGTGCAGGTGGTATGCCGTCTCAGCATACATCCATGTCTCATGAAGTGGCATTAAATAGGGGAGGCATGCCAATGCCCTCCACCACCATCTTGGCTTCTTGGTCATTGGAGGGTAGCGGAAACTGTAAGGGACATCCTTGGATGCTCGAGGAGTCATAAGAGGTCTGCGTCGCCTTGGTAACAAGGGGATTGCACGTAGAAGGCTACCCTGATCCCCACTTAAAAGTGGGATTGAGGCAGCTGAAAGGTGAAAGTGTGGCTTACCTAGAATTAAGAACTAACATATTAGAAGTCATTTGAGCTGCTCTAAAGAACTAGATCATCATCAGACCCATAAATGATATAGGCTACAAAGAATACAAGACAAGACCGTTCATGTGTCTATAGCCAACCAAGACTTACCCTCCTGGTGAAATCCTCGTGAACTGAAGCTTGGCAATGTGGCCATAGCAGGCAAACAAGGAATGTATGTAGAAAATGAGCCACGGGCTATGGTTGGTTTACACACCCTGGAATTCATAAAATCACGCCCACAGGGCATAGTGCATGCATTTACCATCATAAGGAATTACCTGTTAAAACAAAGATCATAAGGGGAAAAAAATCAAAAAAGATCAATAAACGAAATTGAAGTACATCAATTCTCTTTCTATGAATACACCAGAAAAAGTTCGATGAAATTGAAAAGTCCATGCAGCTGAATTTGAGCGCAATCGTCAACGAAATTCCACTTGCGGATTCCCCTGACCTTATTGAACCCAAAATTTGCAAGAACGAAATAAGTTATCGATCTATAAGCCTTTCAATACTAAATCAGTTTCAAAGGTACAAACTTTGGACTAATACCTTCTATTCACCATCGCATCCCAAGTTCTCTCCCTATCTACCTTCCCAAACCGTAATCGAGAAAATATATACACATTCCGGTAACAGATGAGAACAAAAGAAGGAACTCAACACATCAACAATGAACATACGGAAAATATAAAACCCCATTTTCATTTCTGATCATAAAAGTAGAGAAATTACCTCGAACAAGGACTCGACAAAGCAAAGGTCCTGGCAACGGTACTCTCTTCTGCAGTCACTATTACGGTTCTCCACTAATTTTCATCTATGTCGCTGAGGCCGGAATTGTGTGCCATCAAGTGAGCCCTACCTTCCTTTCTGTTCTTGTACGTTGGAGTAATCCGAAACAACGTTATCCGTCCCCTATGTTTATTAGTGGTATAGGGTCGATTTTTATTTTTTATTTTTAATATCTAGATCCATTGATGGAGCCCATTGGGCTAAGTGGGCTATTGGGGCCCAAATGTGGCTGCGTCGTCTTCTGCAGAAAAAGCGGAACAGAGTCGAACGCGTCGTGCGCACTGCACGAGGTGGAGAAGAAAGCAGCCATGACTTCTCCTTTTTCATTTCTTTGCTGCCAAAGACAGTAAAAGGATGAGGAGAGAGAAAGAGAGAAGTTAAACAGAGAAACGTCTCGCACAATTCCCCATGACGTCTCCCTCACATTCTCTCAAACACATCGCTTCAGCCTCCACAACTCCGTCGTGACCATCGGCGCCTCTCTCTCTGCCGCCACAACAAATCCACAGGCCGCCGTCATATTCTCACACCGTTTGAATCTCTCTCTCTGTGTGGGCTCGCTTGGTCCTTCGCTTTTGCGAGAACGGAAAAGCTGTCTCTAATCCTTCTACGAATCCCTAGCTCCAGACGGTACGTTTCACTTCAAGCATTGTTCCTCGTGTTTGTGCTACTTGGTGTTCGCAAAAAACCTGATTTTTAGACAGTTTGAACGCACTACGTTCTCCCCTCCCCCTCTTTATTCTTTATTTCATCAGATTGATGGAGGAATTTCGTTTATAAGTGATCTATTGGGGGTTTCTACAGTAACTTTTTGCAATAATGTAATGCTTTTTTCGTTTTGTTCTGTGTATTTATCTATTTGCTTTCAAAAAAAAAAAAACTATTTGCTTGCATTTTAATTTTATGACAGAGCATCGATGTGCTTCTAACTTTTATATTTATTCCCTTTGAGTTCGGAGATCTTGCAATTTTATCTCCGAAAATAAGGGATTTCCCATGTCTTCCCAATTACTTCAAAACAACTAGGCTTAAAACTTTGAGAACTGGATAGGCGGTTTCTGGACTTTAAGCTGCTTTACCAATTGATAGTGACGTAAATCTTACTCTAAACATAGATGGCAAATGCTTTACCATGACTTTTCTACTAGATAGATTTTGTTAATGATCAGAAAGGCACAATGCAGTTTACAAAGGGAGCATACTTCCTATACACCCAAGTAGAAAGTGAAAAGAGAAGTCCTGAAAAGTGAAGGTTGAGAAACATAATCGGGGAGCCATCCCCAAGTATAGCGATTAAAGAATAAATCTTTGAGATACTCCATTGTCCTTGTGATGTGAACATGAATGTTGATATCCTTCTTGAGAATGCTGAGGGCAAGAAAATAGTTCGACACTATGCTTGCCAATGAAACTATGTGCTTTGTTGACCCCTTTGGAGTTTATTTTGGTTCACCTGCTTCCATTATATATCAGTTTCTGAAAGGTCCTACCTTGCTCATCATTAAGTTTTCTTGACCGTCTGTTTTTTCATTTTATTTCTATCTTGATGTTCACATTTTTGGGCAAATCAGGATAAACTAGTAGTAGTCCATCCTACACTTTGTGCCGCCTCTTGCAATCTGAAGCTGTTGCAGTAGATTTTCATCATGGGTTCAGCTTGTTGTGTTGCTGCAAGGGATCAAACCATACCCCACAGAGCTGGAGGTGAAGCTCTGCATAGGAATTCCATAGATTCACCATCATGGAGCTTCCGGTGGGATAGAGGGCGGGTGGCTGGAAAAATTGAGAATCCCTCATATCAGGTGTCCAATGGAATCAGCAGGAATGTTAGCATGGAGCTAAAGGGATCTTTAGGTTCTGAAAGAGGTAATTTGTCTGATGGGGGAAGCCTTATGGAGAATTTTGGAACACCCACCTCTCTGAAGTCTCCAGTCCATGAGGGAGTAGATGTGAATCTGATGACTCCACATTCAGGTAAATCCCTGGAATGCATAGTTTGCCTGCAAGGCATTGTTTGAATGCATCAAAGTGCATCACTGCAGTTGTTCTTTCTTTTTTTAAAATCATACTCCAAACTTTTTTAGCTTTATTCACTCCATGTCTATGCCATTTGAGCCATTTTTTCCTAGGAAACTAGTTATTTGCAGTAGGGGCATTGTGTTGAATTTCCACTAGCCTTTGACAATGCAATTTAGCTGAAATTGTGTTTTTCCTGACACTAGATGATGAAAAAGACAAAAGACAACAACATTGCGGTATATAGGGAATATTATACATTTTATTTGAAATGGAAGTTACAGATAATTTCTTAATAACTATCTAAGATGCTTTGTTTAGACAGAAGAACATGTGCAAAGATAAGAAAAAAATTTCTTGTAGAAACTACAAATACAAAATTATAGTCCGTCTATCTATACAAAATGTGACATTTGCCCCTGTATACATAATTTTTTTTTTATATGTTATAAGTTTCCATCTGTCTATCTCATACCTGCCTTCCCCTTTTCCCTTGCTTTGTAATCATATTTTTTTTCCTTTTTCTTTCAAGCAAGGGGTACTGCAATTTTACTTCTCTTCATAATTTTTTAGATCATATAAGCTTAAAACAAACATATGACATGTCTGAATGGATCTTTTTGTTTTCATGAACTTTGCACACTTCTGTTTATCCTGTTATAGGAAAAGCAAGAAATATTTTTGATAATTATATTTTTTGATAAGATATATCATGTGCACCTTACACAACGCATGTGTCCAATTTTTTTGCTATGGAACAAATTTAAAAGAATTGTGTAGCATAGTACATACTATGCATTTGGCATACTTTTTCTAATGTTAGTATATCCACAAATCAACAATGAATATCCATTTCAGTAGCCGTGGATTTCAAATGAAGCAGTTCTCACTCATTCAGGCATCACATTGAAAATAAAGGTGCACATGGCTCAAATGGTATAAAGTTTAGGTTTTTATTATTCAAAAAAAAAAAAGACTAGTAAAACCTGAGGCAAATATTTCTTTCCCAGAATTAGAATTAGTTCTGACATGTAATCCTTTCTCTGTGTAAAGACCAATTTTCTGAGTGCACTTTTAATTTATTCCTGATAGAGACTTTTGCTGGTATAAAATTTTGTGATTCAAGTTTCCATTACTGACAGACAACGGAAGAAATATTGAGTGTTGTCTGTAAAGCTGTTCATCATTTGAAATCTATAATGGTGCCATGACTCATAATAATCTGGATTTAATGGTGCATAATCTGTTGGTTTGACTTCACTCGTCCATCTCATTAACACTACAATCAAGCTTCCCTATATTTATTTCATAATACACTGTCAGATAGTGATTTCGTTTGTGGATTGATGTTCTTTTGTGCATGCATCCTCTTTCCACTGACATTCTGGTGCTTGGTGCAGATCTTTCCGCAGCAAGCAATTTTTTTGCAGAGGTACGTTTGAAACAAAAATGATCATGTTTAGTGAGTTTTGCAGTTTGATTCCTAGTGCTCAAACATTTTCTTCCCTCATTCCTAGATTATTCCTCATTTTTTTTTTATTCTCTTAGGTGAAGAGCATAGCAGAATCGCCAGAAATTGCAGATTCAGCTGCACCAAATCATTCTATTTTATCCATGATTTCAGCTTTTTCAGCACCGTCTGCTGATTGTCTGGCTACCCAGTCTTATCCAGTTCTTCCTAACACAACCCCATCAAGACGAGCCCGTCGTTCGCCAGGGTACCAGCTGTTGAGACAGGTCTCTGATAGTCGGATCTTCCGATCGAAATCGCCAAATAACAACTCAATATCCGAAGGAAGGCCATCTTTTGTACTCTCCACTGGCAGCAATGACTTCGCCACAGGATCTCAATTTGGATCTTCTGATGGTTGGTCTATCCGCACCTTTTCTGAGCTTGTGGCCTCTTCACAAAGAGAAAGGTGGTCTTTTGACAGTGATCACTTTGGCTCTGGTCGCTGCAAGATAAGTGGATCTAGCAGCAGGTTTTCATATTCGCCCTCTGTAGAATTACATTATTGTGGGGTCTGCTCAAAGCTTCTAACAGAGAGATCTTCATGGAGTAGCCGTTGCAATGAGGTCCCAGTGGCTTCCGTGCTGGTCTGCGGGCATGCTTACCATGCCGAGTGCCTGGAGACTATAACATTAGAGGCTGACCAGTATGACCCAACTTGCCCAATTTGTTTGGTCGGAGAGAAGGAAGTCTCAAAGATGTCCAAAGCAGAGTCAAAGTCCAAGAACCATAAGAAATCCAAAAACCGGGTAGTGGATAGTTACCTCGACGGTGATTTTGATGTTTTTGATCGCCAAAAAGATTCTGAGCATAAAGGAAAAGTTCCCAAGATGGGATCCAGTTCCAGCACTAGGAGCTCCTTTGGCAAGCCATTCTTGAGAAGGCACTTCTCTATTGGGTCCAAATGGAGTAGGTCCCTATCAGAGAACGACTCTACCAGGAAGAAGGGTTTTTGGGCGAGGTATCGCAAAGATTAAGCTCCTAAACAGGAAAGTGGTGAGAACCTCTCTCATTCCAAGTTGTTACACCAGCATTTTAGGAATTTTCTTCTTCAACGTAGTGTGTTATAGCTTCGCTACTTATATATATATATATATATAAAAGTTGTAGTATAGCTTGGCTAATACATATAGTTTTTAGCTATTATTCCCTTGGAGGCTGTTAGCAGTAGCAGTGGAGTGATCAACCTATCGGCTAATCAGATGTGAGCCCCTCCTCAGGCGGATTCCTCCTTTTGCTCCTCAATCACTTGTGGGATTTGGCTAGGGGAGGGTTTATAATTTGTTTTAGGATCATATAGCCCTCCTGACCTTTTTTACCCTTTTTTTAAGGAAAAATTCAACATTTAGGGTGTAAGGAGCTGCCGCACTTGCTTATTCTATGATGTTAATGTATACTCTCCCATTCGGTTGGGAGTTATCTTTATTACAACGGGCAAAGTAATTTTGTGCACTTTATTGTAGTTCGGTTGAGGTCCATGTGGATGTAGATGTAGATTTTTGGTGAAAACTGACTAATATCTCATTTTTACAATTTTGGATATTAATAATTTATTTTTGTACTCAATAGATTGTGTAAAATAGGGTTGTGCTTTGACTTCATCGGAGTTGGAGATTGGAGTTTCTGACTTTAACACCCGTTGGAGTTGAAATTGACTTTCGACTCCTACTCCGAAATGGAGTCGGAGTTTGACTTCGACTGAAGTTCAGAATTTCGATCAGCGGTCGGAATTTTAACCTCCGATCGGAATCCCTTACTTTGTAGCAGCTTGCCGACGAAATTTTAACAAATCGAAATCACTAATCATAATCAGCATCTAAATTCGCAATCATTTGAAACTTGGAGTAGAAAGTGCAAAGCAACCACAAAAAGGATCTATATAACCATAACAAATATCACTAACACCACCCAAATTCAAAAATCGATGAGGTGAAAGTTACAAATCATGGTGCAGGGTAGAAGTCGATGTTTGTTGGGCTAAACATGGTGTGAGATAGAAGCCGTTGGGTTTAGAGAAGCCGTAGAGATGTCGATGAGAGATAGAAGTTACGAACCAATAAACTGTGGTGCGGGATAGAAGTCGATGAGGTGGAAGATGGAAATGAAGAGATGAGAGGAGAAGAAATGGAGAAGGGTAGCCTCGAAGAAGACGAAATGGAGAGAAGATAGGCCTTAGGTAGTTGGGGGATGAGAAGAGAGGCTATATTAGGTAGTTTTGTGATGGAAAAAGATGAATATATACAAGGTTAAAATGACATCGTTTAAGACTTTTTTACAAAATAAAAAATTGCAAATGGAGAGAAATATATTGACCGCGCAAGGATTCGAATCTAGTTCTTGAGTTTACAAAAACAGCTTCTAAACTATTATGTTTTATATACGATATATAATATATAAGGGTTAAATACTTATATAAAAAAATAATATATAAGGGTTAAATAGTTGGAGTTTGGAGTTGGCAGTCAGAACTAATCTGGACTTTATTTTCAATTTCTAACTCCAATTTTGGAGTCGGAATAACTCTGATTTCGACTTCGAACTTCGATTTCCGACTCTGATTAGAATCGAAATCAGAGCAGAAGTCGAATAGAGTTTGGAAATTGGAATTTTTGAACATACCTAGTGTAAAATATCCATTTAAGATGTTCAATCGAAATGAAGACGCAACAATTCTTTAGAAAAAATAGTTTAGATAATTATTTCGGCAATAATTTAATTATATTTTCTATGAATCAATTTATTTATCATTATTTTCGGTCTTATTTATCATTATAATCAATCTTATGCGTTCATTTATGTAGTAGGATAAATTCGTTGAGTGTTCTCTTTTTCCTTCTGTATTTCCATCAAAGGTAAGTCAAGATGGTAGTGCTGGAAACCACGCATGGATGATAAGCTTGGATAGGGATCAAAGCCAACTCCAAGGTGGCCAAGACAAAAGCAACTAGGGTAAACACGTACGAGAATCCATGTCCCCTATAAACGAGATCCAGAACAGCAAAGCCAAAGTGGCATATGACAAAAACAAAGGAGCAAAAGTCGCATACAATGTCGGGTGCCGAACTTGGTTGCCCATTGTCCTGTATATGCCAGAAATAGCGGTACCCACCATTAATGCGTCCAAATGCCAAGTTTCTGTATTTGAATTTGAGGTAGGCCTGTTCATCCAGGTTAAATTAGACACTTTCACTTAAGAGATTAAAAAAAATTATTCATTTTTTAATCCAAATTCTCGAATTTGGAACTCAGATGAATATGCCTAATTTAAGAGACAGGTTAAGAAGAAAAAGTCCATGGTTAAAATGATGGCAGTAAATTTGTCAAAACGAGTATTATAACCAACAAGCTCCGTGCTTAGTGTGATCGACTCGAACACCCAGGCCAACACTGCAGTAGCCCTAAAGCCTTTTGCGCATTATCAATAAACGTTGGATGATATTCTGGAGTGCCATCTAGGACAACCCAATTACACCAAAAAGCAAAAAGTTGGATTAAAAATCGAGGTTGAAGAGCATGAGCAAAAATTGGAAGAATAAGATCCTAAACTTACCTAATACTTATAAATATATATGTGAGAGAGAGAGAGAGAGAGAGAGAGTATGTGTATGTGTATGTGTATGTGTATGTAGGTATGTATGTTAGTGTGTGTGAGGCTCTAATTTTGAGGGCAAGCGAAGGAGAAATACTAGACACGTTGATCAATTAACCGCCTATATACGTATGTATATAACATATATAGAGGCATGCATGCAAGAAACAAGCTAAAAGGAAATGGATTTAATGAGAAGCTAAAAGCAAATGGCATACATGGCACATTTTATTTTTTTTGAAAGTATACGTGGCACATGATAAAAGGAGATATGCCCTGCCTTTTTCAATGGAGATGGTTTACTTTGAAGGTAGGGGATTGATGGAGAAATTGGGATTTTATTCCGCTGAGAAATTGGGATTAATGGGGGATAGTTTGAACGTGTCGGTTTAAGTTCTTATAAAATAAAAATGGACTAAATTACTCATCCATAAACCTTATATATATATATATATATATATATATATATATATATAAATTAAGTTTTATCATGTTAACGACATGGAAAATGTGTTTTACACACCGACTTACAAATATAAATTTTGATATATATATATATAAGAAATTTATTTATTATCTATTTTTTATTATTTTCTCATCATCCCATAATGTGACATCAGATAATAAATTTATAAGTGAAATATAAGAAATAATTTTCAATCACTTAAGTCATATCATAAAATGAAATGATGATAAGGATTAAGATGATGAGTATCATTACTCATATAATATAATATATATATTATATATATGAGAAGTCATTTTATCTCATGTATTGATTAGCGTCATTCCAAAAATACGGAGGCATGAGGTGTCTGTGTACTTTATAAAGGACAAATTTGACTCTAAATTACTGATCGGGTGGTTAGGATCATTCGAACAATAAAACAAAGGAATATCCTGGGGTTTGGATTGAACTCCCCCCCCAAATTGCAGCCCCCGCCGTCCCCAGTGGCGTTGGTGACACCGCTTATCCCATCGGGACCGGAGGGAGCTGGCGACTCTATCTCTGCGGCGACGAGCCCCGGCGACCTCCGGTGTGCTCCTGGCATCCTTAAACCCGAAAATGGGTCCGTACGATGGGATGTGAGGTGTCACCCACCGCCAGTGGCGGCAGCGGGGGCTGAGCTGAGGCCGAAACTCCTTAAAAATTCATCTTTATTTTATTTTTTATTATATTTTCTTCATTTTATTATTTTATTGTATTTTCTAAATTTTATTTATTTATTTGTATTTATTTGTATTTTTTAATATTTTTTATTGTGTTTTTATAACAATTATAGGGGTTTAGGGAGTGGGCTGCAAAACGTTAGGGTGCAGCCTGGCCGCATCCCAGCATCACCCTAAAACAAAATATGAAATAGATGGGCCTTAATAAAGACGGGATCCAATTAAATGATCTAGCCCAATTTGGGGGAACCAATAAACGACAGAGATCTATTCAAAACAAAGCAGACTCGATTTACAAACTGGACCATGCAAACCTCAATAGTCCAATTTAAATAGGTCTCCAATATTTGGAAAAAAAAAAGAACAAAAAAATAAAGATAAAAATTGCTGCATGGCCTCTGGGCGGATGTGATTTTTCGATGGGCCGTAAATGCAATTGCAGTTAGGGCTTAAATGAATTAGTTCGCTTGATTGTTCGTCCGATACTCGCTTGGTTAAATTCGGATCGAGTTCAAATCATGAAAAAAAGCTCAATCGTGAAAGTAGAAACATGTTCGATTAGTAAATGATACATACTCGATTAAATTCGACTCGACTCGGTTAAGGCTCGTTCGTTCATACTCGACTCGGCTTGTTAGCTTGACTCGATTAGAACTCATCCATAAATCATGAATATATATAATTTTTTTTTTCTATATATTAGTATTTTTACATACACACATATATACTTCTATGCATATTAAATTTAATAACATAAGTATAGTTATCTTGAAAATTAAATACGTAGTATATAATCTACTTATGTCTAGTCATTTATACTTATATATTGAATATAATTTATAATGATATGTTAGTTAATTAAGTACTTAAGTGAATAATTATAGTATATGTATAATGTGTAATAGTTAGTATATAAGACTTGGTTATTTCATTATATACTAAAATATATAACCATATAGAAAATGTATTCATAAAGATATTACAACTTTATAGTTTAATATAAAGTTTATATATTAATTAAATTTTTATTAGATTTAATATTTTATTTTATAATTTGGTAGTTTGAATTTTTCAATTTATTAAAAAAATATATATGAGAATAAACAAAACTCGGGTAATAACTCGACTCCACTTAACTTGACTCAAGCTCGTTTAAAGTGTAAAAATTAAGATCGATAAATAACTCGACTAGACTTGAAATCGTGTTTGATTTGCTCGAACTTGGTTAGGCTCGAGAAGCTCTCAACTCGAGCTCGAGTTATTTAAGTCCAGCTTGACTCGATAACTTAAAAGCTCAATTTGTCTCGAATCAATTACAATCCTAATTGCAGTCACCAATTTGTAATACAAAGCAACATGGTATTTGCAATTTTAAAATATGTAAATTCGATATTCTATTTAAAAATAAAACTTCCATGAAAAAATAGTTTTTTTTAATAGTAGATTCTTCAAAGAAAATTTTACCCCCGTATAAAATGTGATACTCTAAAAACTCTTGGATCATCATTTCATTAAAGAGAACTTGGCCCTGTCTCTTTGCAAAAAACAATAAAATAAAAAAATAAAGAGAACTTAAATTAATGAGCAATAATTAGAAGCGCAATCATCAATGAGCAAGGTTAAGAGTAGTACTTTTTACAATGACATGAGAATATGAAAAATAAATATCACAAAAGAGATAAAAATATAATAATAATAAAAAAAATAAGTAATTAAATTAAAAAATACCTATAAATAATATTTGTATATATTGTGTACGCAAAATGTATACAAGCCTAATACAAATAGTATTTGTCATAATGAATATACTGATTTTTTCACTCGAGATTTCCGTACAACTCAATCTTCTGAAACAATCTCCTATGGCCATCCTAATGTAAAAATTAAAATAAAGCCATTAGAAAAATGATACAAAAAAAACTTACACCACACCTCCACCTAATCAAAGTATAATTTGTTGTTTTTACAAATCACATATCATATATCAATTAAATAAATATGTGTGATGTAAGACTTTCTTATAACATTTCTCAAGTTATTAATGACAATCCAATTCCACAATGAGTGGATATTCAGTATTCTGCACAAGGATTAGCTGGAAATTCAAGTTTGGCTACATCGTAAGAACACGGCTACATTAATAAATCAATAAATGCAAAGAGTTTTTCCTTTCAATAAATTAATAAAGAAAACAATGTCACGAACATCCCTCATTAGGAATGGCTTGATCATTTCAACGTTTGGAAGAAGATATACCAGACTGGTATAAGCAACATTTTCTCCAGCACCAAATTTGAGTATGAAGTAAGCTGCACTGCCCAAACATCCTTGGCTCTGAAATGCACTGCCCAAGCATCCTTGGCTCTGAAAATGAAACGAGAGAATGCTAATCTTTCCCAAAATCAGCACTGTAGTGGGCACTAGATTCCAGTTTCTTTGCTTCATTCAGTTTCCGCACAGCCTGAGACATAAATAATTAGATGAAACAACTATCAAAGCTTCTCAATTGTCTAAAAGCACAAGCAATCAGAATTTACCGTTAATATTGTCATAGAAAGTGAAAAACATTTGAATAAGAAACGGTTTACCTTCATAAAATCTTCATGGATTACGTAATCACGTTCGGCACGGATAGCTGACATTCCAGCTTCAGTACAAACGTTTCGAAGATCGGCCCCATTAAAGCCCTATTACAAATTGCAACAGAATGACTAAATTAGGAGGCAGTGATAATTAGCTTAAAACAAGCACAGGCCATTAGGCCAAGATGATGATTCACCTCTGCAAGCTTTACAACAGCTTCATAGTCGATTTCACCATGTTTGGCAATTCCAGCAGCATGAATCTTAAGGATTTCCATTCTGGATTGCTCATTCGGCAATGGAATCTCTATTTTTCTGTCCAGCCGCCCTGGGCGGAGAAGTGCTGGATCAAGAACATCAGGACGGTTTGTTGCCATTATCATTTTAACCTAAAACAAAGAGGTAAAAATGATAAATGTTAATTCAGCTTACCGAAACGAAACAGAGACAAGGTCTGCATTAAATTCAACACTCCTCCACATGAAACTCACAGAAAAAGAGAGGGGGGGACACTGAAGGATTAATACAGGGAAACAAATACTACTTGATACCTGAACTTTTGCGCCCTCCTAAACAAACAAACTAATAATAATAATATCAAGATGTTAAAGGGAAAGGGGCAAAGAATACGTATCGCAGAAAAGGAATGAAAAAGAAAAGCAAGAGAACCAGGTAGATTTCTTGTCAATAAAGGATAATGAAATATAAGAACCTCTATCTGACAACAAGCAGATTGATGTTATTTAATTGACTTCAATGTTCAATCTCTTTTCCTTTAACAATAAATAATAGACATGAAATTCATCTTTTCCAATAAGTAGCTGGGGAGGGAAGTTTTATGAGGTTGGCTGAAAAATGCCAGCACATGATTCCCAACAAGCTCCCTACCCCCACCACTTTTTACCCCCAGCACAAAAAAAGGACCATGCCTTTGAATTTGACAGAAATCAGCCTCATTTGAGTTTGCATGAACACCTTCAATCATATCCGAAATTGGAACATACCTTCCCAAGCTGATCAAATCCATCAAGCTGATTAAGTAACTCCATTAGTGTTCTTTGAATCTCACGGTCGGCACTTGTTCCCTCACTGAAACGGCGCCCACCAATGGCATCAATCTCGTCCATAAAAATGATGCATGGCTTTACAAGCAAATCAAAGTAGGAAAGTTACTCCCTAATAGAGATATAATATATTGGAAAAGAGTATCACAATATAATTTATCTTACCTGGTGATCACGAGCATAGCCAAACATTTCTCGTATCAACCGTGCACTTTCCCCAATGTATTTATCAATAATGGCACTTGAAACAACCTATATCCACATTATAGGTGAAACACACACAAAAAAAAATTAACACAATCTAAGTTACACGAGCATTGCAAGTGTAACAAACTCTTACCTTTAAGAAGTTTGCATCTATGTTACTTGCAATAGCTCTAGCTAACAGTGTCTTGCCAGTACCAGGAGGTCCATAAAGAAGAACACCCTTAAAGAGGAAATTAGAAAAAAAAAAGGCATATCAATCATCTAGGTCTCTACAAACATTGTTTGCAGCAATTTGAAGGCTTGAAAATGCTTCCACGAATTAACAAACAAAGTATATTTTTTTTTCCCCAAAACAAACCTTGGGAGGTTTGATGCCAACTCTAAGGAAGAGCTCTGGATTCATGAGAGGTAGCTCAATAGATTCTCTCAATTCTCTGATCTGATCAGATAAACCACCTACAGCAGAGTAACTAACATTACCAGGATCCTCATGCAGCATGTTATAAACAACTGGATCAACCTGTCAACTCAAATAACCAGCAATAATGAACAGAGGGCCTTCCAAGATTACCACCACATATGCAACTGGCAAAATCATTTCCATCCACCACAAAAATCTTCAGTTAATGTTAAAATCTATGGAATTAATCTTTGATGAAACTTACTTCACGTGGAAGAGCCCGCATGATAGTGAGTGTTGTCATATCAAGGACCACTCTTGTTCCTGCAGTCAGTTTTTCCTTATCCACCTTACTACGGCAGCCAACCACATATCTGGGGCCGCTGCTTGCCTTAACAATCACTGAAATCACACAAGCAATCACATTCTGCAATTACCAACCAGCTCCAAAGACATCTCAGCCAAAAAATGCAATGCAACTAAAAATATGAGAAGAAGTAAACCCATCCCCAAAACAACAAACTAGGCACACAGTTCTTCCAATAAATTCTAGTATTGTAAGTGAACTCCTTGCCGAGTGCCTGTACAATCCCAGGATTAGTCAGGATGCTGTTCTTGTACACCCAGTGTCAATAAAAAAAAGCGTTCTATTTTTGTAAGTGCTACACATGTCATATACCCCGAACTGAGGGTCTAGGAAGGAGGATCAAAATCTATGTACAACCAAGGCCAGAAAGGTAATATAACATGCAAACTTCATTGCAGATGGAACATGAAAGTCAGATATGAGTTACAGCGTTCATTGTCAAGAGGCCTGAGAACTTCTCCAATGATCTGCCCAACACTTTGAAGCGACTTCAAGTCATCTTCTGTTTTGTTGAACTCTTTCTTCGAAGCTCGCAAATTTTCCCTCACTGAAAAATCAGCACCAAACATTGTTACTTGCCTCTGGAAAAAATAAAGCTCTAAACTGCATAATTGTTACATAACACAATTAAGATTTGGCCAAACAGAAAATCCAATCTCAAAATGTGAACAACAATGCAAGGACAACAATAGGCGCTGATTCATAAAAGGAAAATGCTACTTGCACGGAATGTGGACTCAAATGAAATATATTAGATACAAACCATTTCGACAGCCACCTGCACGGAATATCACAAAACCCTACGAACAATTACTTGCCCAAAACATTTGGAAGCCAATGGAAGCGGACATCCTAGCTAATCTCTAGATAAATAAATAACTGAACGGGGATCCCTGAAATGATTAAAGGACTAAAGACCAATGTAATAGGGCTCAGAAAACTGGGGCTACGAGACTGACCGGATCGTACTCGAGATTCGAATTCTTTGTGCTGGAGGAGTTTCTTACGGTACTCCGCCAACGCATTACGACGTCTTGTAGCCTCCTCCGCGTTGCTCATCGTCGTAGCACTACTCGCAATGCTAAAGTCGGTCTCTAATCGGAGACGGAGAGCTTAAACTTGAGAAAGAAGCAACCTTTTGGAGCTTTGGACCTTTGGTCTGGTTTGTATTCCTAGCGACGGCAAACGGCTTTACTATTAGCTTCGTTTGAAACTGAGTTCAGTTTGGTTCTTTTTTATAATCATCTCAATATTTAAATACATAATTTTTAAATTTTTAATATTATTCAATTTAAACTCTATTTATACGTTTCTACCAATAAACTTTTATCATTCAACACTTCTTTATCACATAAAACCTACAAATTATTTTTGACCGCTTATATATTTAATTTTCTTTTTCAAAATTATTTTTTACTTAAAAATTAATAAAATGATTATTAGTATATTAATATTTTTTTTATATTTTTAAAAAATATTTAACATGTTTAAAAGATATTTAAAATAAAATGTAAATAAATAGAAAAATACAAATTGCATTAGGAGGCCCACCAAATAAGCAAATTAAAGAGGCATAATAACACTATTCTTATAAAGAATTTAACTCAATTCAACGTCCCAACAAAATCTAATTGTAAATTTATTTTATTATAAACAAAGTAACTTTATAATTTGACTATTATATCAAGTGAATTTTGATATGATTTTATCTCTCCTAATTTATTTCATTTTATTATTATAATATTTTCTAATTTTTAAATAAAATATATTAAATAAAATATTTTTTAAAATGCTAAAACAAAAGTAATAGTAAAAACATATGTTCTATTTAAACTTTTTAACTCTCATTTTAACTTAACTCACTCTTCAAACCTCCCAGGCTCCCCTTACTAGTCATCATATAGACGACAAAATCTTTCAATTCTCTGAAACGTTGAAATAATAAAAAGTGATTGTATTGCATATATTTGCGATATTATTATTAGTTAAGAATGCTAAGATTTTATAAAAATAAACTCTCAAACTTAATTCATGCGATACATTAAGGCTGGGTTTGACATCCAAACGTCCGACATCAATGCAGTTCAATAGCATTCAACTGTGAGCTCCAGTGGCCCCATACGTTTTTTGATACACTGCAAATTAATAGCCAAAATCAGTTTTTTTTTCTTTTGGTCTGATAGATTTGTTTCTCTCTCTTTTAGTTGGGTTTTGGCCGGACAGATTTTTTTTTTCTTTTACTTGAGTTTCGATCTGATTTTTTTTTCTTTTACCACCAGGCACCAACTCTCTCTCTCCCCGCTGCACAAAGAAGAAGTCCTTTATTTCACTGCAGGTGGTGCGAGCGTGAGAGAGCCATTGCCAGTGCGGAGATCCCACAAATTTTACAACTTTCCACAAAATAATGAACTCATCTTGATATCCAAATATATTTTAAATTCATCTAAATAAGTCTCATAAAACTCTCTAAATAAGTCTCATAAAACTCACTCGACCATCTCAACTGACTACTATTCATAAAGAACTCAAATTAACTCAACTCAGTTCGATATCCAAGCACAACCTTATTTTACTTCAAAGTAAAAGTAATTTTATAATCTAATATATAACACCAAAACACATCAATTTGTAAATTCACTTTTGTAAAATTCTTCCACTCTATTTACATTTTTCACTTTTTTCAGCAACTTGCTTTGGGTTGAGATGAAATGGCTTTAAACAAGAAATTTAAGAATGCATTGGAATGAGAATAAGTCATACATTCTCACCATAAGATAAAATAAAGGAAGTTTTAGGTTAGAAACAGCCACAATTTAACATCAGTCATGATGAATGCAACTTTTCAATCGATCGATCCAAGTGCCATTGAAAGTCTTTAAGAATTAGTGTGACTCTTTGCTTTCAGAAGAACTTCCTTCAAAACCACAGCAATTCTATGGGACATGTGGTGTTCCAGAAACCTCTCCTTCACCCTCTCATATCCCTTCTTTCCCATCGTTAGTCTCCTTTCTACATGGGTGGCCAATTTGACAATGTTATTTGCAAGAGGTGTTACACCTTCTTTCCCAACAGGATGCAACAACCCTGTTGTCCCATTCACCACTATCTCCATGGTGCCTCCAGCTGCTGTGCCCTGAAAATAATGAATAACAAATACAATAATGGACATAGGAACAGGGCCAATAAATAAAAATATGCAAGCACACAACCGTACATGCGATGCAGGGTATAACTTGTAAAAATCTATACATATGTATATGTATATGTACACATTGCACGCAAGTATGTAGAGAGGAAGATCCAACCGAAAATAGGAACACAACATCCAACAATCCATTCTGGAGTTTTTCTAGTTTTTTCTCTCTTGTATACTTTGCATGTACTTGGGCTATGTCTATTTATATTAATAAAACACTTATTAATTATAAAAAAAAAAAAAACCCATTCTGTATTCGTGCAAAAAATAATTTGGAGAAGGCACATAGCTCAATGGTATTTTAGAGTAGAAAGAAAGAAATGCTTGCAGTTTCAAAGACTGTAAAAGGAAAATGGAGGAACACAAATCTTCATTGTTCAATATAACTCTACTTTTAAATGGCTGTTCAATTACTTTCTCTGGCTAGGTGTATGTGATATATACTCCCATTAACATATTCAAAAGGTAAAAAGAAAGTCATTCCATTTTCTGAAGGACCTACCAAAACAGGCAGCTGAAAGGCCATTGCTTCGATGGTTATTCTCCCAAAACACTCTCCCCGGGCCTACACATGAATCAAAAAGTTCAAACCCTTAATGTGAAGCCCAAAATGAAGAAGAATGGCACGCAGATTCCATGACAAACAAAATACAAACCAAAAGAACACTAGAAGTGAAATAAAAAGAACGAAGGAAGGTAACTGGCGAGGATACACACAGCCAATTAACATGCACAGCCGACCAAGATTTTTTTAATTTCTTTTTAGACTAGGAATAATGGACTAAGATAAAAAGTTGACTGCTTGGTCTTTGTTACCTCTTAACAAAGACATCAAATAGCCAGATTTGAACATTTTCACCTTCATTAGCATTTTTTTTTTTATCATCTTATCATGTTTCACTTGACAAAGAAATGTTCTCCGCATCGAATAGCGTATACGAGGCAGGGGAAGACATTTAGGTCAGGGATAATTAGCACTTTCGTAAAAATTGTATTTATCAAGCCAGGGGAAGCAGTTAAAATGATTTAAGTATAAAAAACAAACGCCGCCGTTTCATGTCAGTTACGAAGGTTAATAGTAGAAATAAGTCATAGATTTTATTTTTTATTTTTTAAAAAGTAGAATTACATTTTATATTTGCAGCAAGTACCTGAGAGTTCTGAACAAGAACATCAATGGAAGCCAGATAAGGAGCAACTGTAAGGGTTTTGTTGACAAATTGAACATGATTCAGAATATTATTCTCTAGTACAAAGTTCCGCAGTTCTGTCTCATACTTCGTCTGAGCATTCATGTCACTTCCCACTATTACTGCATGCATTAATGGGACCTGCAGTTTCTTCTCTTTAATTTTCTGTAGACTTTCATGAAAGGAACGAAGAAACAGATCCTGACCCTTCCCGCGCGAAACACCTGTTACATCGTGCATGTTTCTTAGAAAATAAATAAATTTTTTTTTGATAAGTAAAATATATATATTTTAAACCGAACAGTACTATCACATATGAATCTAACCTAGGGTAGTGTATAGAAACAAAGAAACAACTTGCCTACATGATGCCGCTAATGGAATGTGATATCCTAGAAATCCAATACCAAATTTTTAAACTGATCCTAGCCTAGGAAGATGGGAAAATATGCCAATTTGGAAAGTAGGTTCACTTCTTTGCAATAGAAGAATGTAAAGCACCCACACATGGGTAGCCCAAGTGGTAAGGGCAAACTTGTGTGCAATGAGCCCTATGTCACAGGTTTGATTCCCACTGGGATCAAACTGTGATTTAAGTGAGAGACCATGGCGGTGGGTTGCTGTGCTAGTCTCCCCAGGGGTTTAGGCTCCATGGGTGAGTACTAAGGGATTTGCCATGGGGTGGTTCCCCCGTCATAAAAAAATAATAATAATAATATAAAGCACATGTAGGAACAGAGAATAAAAAAATCACCACTTCAAAAACCATGCACGATGAGGTTCATGTGCTGCTAAAAAACACACCAAAAGATGCATTGAATATAAAACTCAGCAAAATATTGAGTCATCTTAAATAGTGAGTCAGTTTAGTTGGTCACAACCCACACACCCACAGTTGCAACACTAAATGTTAACTTAGATGGAGTCAAACCCTACTTATATACCATGGAATCATGCCATATGGTAACATTTCTTAAAAGGACTGGGATCTGTTGCAGTTTCAAACAAGTGAGTGTACAACACTACTTTTCACCAATCAGAGTAACCCAAGAGAGATGTTTTATCCCATCACAAGAAGAGCATACTGTTAATGATGGCAAATATCAGATCTTCATTCCGCACTCCAAGAGATTCCCGGACATGCTCGCGAAGAATTCTCTTGGCTACAATATCTTCAGCAACTTCTGTTAGTTCCTTGCTATTTCCAAGGTGGACGACATACGTTTCAGGCATTTTAATCCTGTAAAGTATGGTGGGAACATATCCAAGATAAGGTCACCCATCCCCAGCAAAAGCATTGAAGTATATTAATTGTACATTACATACAATGCCAATGAAAACCTATCATAACAGTGTAAGTACTTCTATAGTTCTTCCCCACAAATATTGTTGGAAGTTAAACTTAAAGAAACCCACAAATATTGTTGGAAGTTAAACTTAAAGAAACCCAAGGCAGATAAAAGATTCAGCGACCAAAAGATTAAAACTCTATTTTGATATTGGAAAATATCCTAATTGAAGTTAGTTTCATACCCTAAACGCTCTCCAGTCCTGTTCTTCCAGTATTCTGCAGTTGTATGTGAATCAATCATGGCACCTGCAACAAAAGGGAGGTGCTTAACATACTCCATCTTGAAATAATGTCCTCTCATTTCATGAATCCACCACAACACCTTTGGAAGAACATAAGGAACTTTTTCCTTGAGAACGGCATCCAGCCATTTCCCAGCAACAGCAGTATTTAAAATGACCAAATCAGCTTTAAGAGCCGTATCAATGGCTTGTTGGCCCCTTGCAGCTAAGACCTAACAATATCAAAGTATTCACAATTAGATGGCTGATATTTCAGATGGCATAACAAATGCCGATTTCTTTGTCTCGACCCTCAAGTTAGAAGAAATGAAGTAAGCCAACAGATATGCAACACATGGCAAAATTAAATAATCCACAGTAAGGTATATCGCATTAAACTGATTCACAATGGCCCTCAGTAACAAGTTTTCCATAATAATAAATCTGATTTGATTATGAATAAAAGAGCAAAGCTGTTTTTTTTTTTTTGGTAAAACTAAATGAAAGAGCAGAGCTAATGCTAGATTAATTAAACCCCTTGTATATCACATTCAACACCACGGATTGCGAACAAAATCCATCCTTTAGTCATGCCAGTCTAGCAAACTAACTAATGCAACATGACCCACAGAGCTTCTATGCTTTGAAATTTTGATATTAGAACGTTGAAATTCACTGCCAAGTGACGGCACGTTGCATATTTTTGGGACGAAATTAGAAGGATAGACATCAAGTAAACGTTACCGTCTTAAATAAACCAAAGCTCCCATTTCGTCATACATTTAGGAAATAGCAAAAAGGAAGGATACTAACTGAACGTTTTTAGATAAACCAGACCTGTACCCCTCGGTCCAACATCTTGTGCTCCAAACTGTAAACAACATCGTCTGGTTCCGCTGGTTTCTGGTTAGTAATCCAAACCACCTCCGAACCCACACCCCTCAACAGAAATGCCAGCTCCATTAATAACAAAGGCCCGCCTGTAAAGAATTTGTAAATACAGAGGCATATTCAAGCTTATCATTTTCTACAAATTTTATCTTTCCCGCGAATCAAAAGAAAAGCAGCAATGTAAAGAGTACCAGAAAGAGAGAGTTCGTGGGAAACCAAGAGCACGAGCTTGGACTTCATGAAATCGAGTGGATTTGGTGTTGCACTGCCGACTTGAGCTGCTGAGTAAATCTGCGAGCTTGCATCTTTTTCTTCTCCAAAACTGTCGGTAATACTGCCAGTACCACTACTGACACCTGTGGTGCAGGAATCGAACGCGGTTCTCATGATGAACACCATTACGGTAGAAAGAGAAAATAGCGCCAGAATCATCAGCCCCCACCGCTTCTTCTGAATGGACGCCGCCCGCGGGCTCTGCTTCCCCATTCTTGTGCTTCTAAATCCGATGATTCTGCTACTAAAAACGTCGCATTCTAGGGTTTCCGAATACAATCGGTGTAAACAGTCGAGTATACATGGATCTCCAAAATCTTGATAGCTACAAGAATTACGAAATGCGAATGGTCAGCAGACTAGGCAACAACAGACTTTGGTGCAGGAAACGAATCCATGGCCTTCTGCAAAAGATGAGTTTCTTGGGCTTTCAAAAGAAGAGAATACCAGATGGATCTGATCCACTCTGTACTAATAAAATAATTATAATTTGATACACTTTAAAAAAAAAAAAGTGTCGTCTATCTCTTTACTACCAATTTTGCCCCTGTTTTTATATTTGTTTGCCCTTTCTGTTCCTCAGTTCTATGTTGTGACTCGTCCAACGCATTTTTACCAATTTTGCCCTGCTTTTATATTTGTTTTCCCTTTCTGTCCCTTCATTTCTGTTATCTTCTGTTTGCATTTTTACAGTTTGACCCTTATTTTCCTTTTTCAGCCGTTTCTATCTTTCGTTGCCAATTTATCCCTCATGTTGTTGTTAAATTCCCATCGATTGTGAGTGTATTTTTTCCACCGCTTCCACCGAATGCGTATATGTGTAAAATCATTTATGTTACGAAAATACCCCTAATTGGTTCTGTTGACTGCAAGTGTTTTTCTCTGTTTCTATTTCTCGCCGACAGGCTTTATTGTCTTTTGAATTTTAAAGATTATCCCGTTTGCAGCCTTCTTTTCTGTTTCAAGTCATCTCTATCTTTCTGATCACAATTAACAATTAACAATTAACAATTAACAATTAACAATTACCCTCTCGTTCAATTTACGCTATTGTAGATATGTGCAAAAGTTCAGAAGCTCAATGTTTTGAAATCTGTTTCTTCGTTTCTCAATTTTCAAAATATAATTTTTTCTTTGCTTTCCTGATTCATCAAATAGTTCATCATTACAAGCGAAAAATGAGTATATATAATGAAATAAATTGTTTTTATTGTAAGGCCTCGTTTGAGTTCAGAGATGAGATGAGTTGAGATAAGTTGAATTTATTTTTTAATATTATTATTATTTTAAAATTTAGAAAAAGTGTATTAGAATTTAAAAAATATGTATTGAGATTTAAAAAAAGGTATATTGAGATTTTAAAAAAATATATAGAAATTTGTGTTTTATATAAAAAATTATAAAAATATAATGAAAAAATGGAAGTCAACTCACTTCCGAATCCAAACTGATCCTAAATGTGTACATATGTCGAAGCTGGTAAAGATTAAACTCCTATATGTGAATAATACACAAGAAAAAATAGATCTAGGTAAATAGATTACCGACAGATCTAAAGTACAACCTCTAGACTAAAACATCTAGATCTGTCCAAGTTTGCAAAGAATAAAACAAAAGCTTTTAATTATTATTTGTTAATGTTAACAATTAATATGTTTTAATTATAATATAGAAATTTTTACTTTTAGAATATGAGAATAAACGTTTTACCAGCTTGTTAGTGAGATCATCATATTTTTGCAACTGTAACATAGAAAGTTCTTGTTCTGTTCGTATTCAGTTACTTTGTTACAGTTTCCACAAGACATGTTGTAGAATGATTGATGTAAATCAACCACTGAGAATCTTCTTCTAACCAAAAATGTTAGCCGCTGCATTAAAATGGAGTAGTTAAGTGCATCACAGATTAATTAAGAATGGATATTTATATAGATTATTATTATTTAAATATAAAAGTAAAATCATTTTAAACAGAGAGAAGATATATGATTTTAAACAATAAAATTATGCTGTTATTGGTGATGTAGATCAGACGATTTTTACAATTTCAGAAATCTTTATTATTGGGTCGACAGAACTGCTTTGGCTGATCCGCATGACATATTGAGATTGTTTCCAATTATTTCTTTGAATAATGCATTATTTTGTGTTATCCCAAGAATTTAGAAAAGCTAGAGGTCGAATGGGTGTGAAAAATATTTTCTCACCGGTCGATAACAAACATACATATAGGCAATCTAAACTATCTTGCTTTCTACTAGTATGTATAAAAATAGATGTCTATAAGGACAATCCTTCTTTCTCTCCATCTCCCTCTCCCTCCCATCTTCACTCTCCATTTTCTGTCAAGCCCTCTCTTTTCTCTCCCTCCCATTTGCGATGATCCACGCTGAAAGACGAATGCCAACCATCAAAGCTTGAACCACCCTTGTTACTTCTTTTGTGCAGTCTTAATGGTAGGTATGCTATGGTTCTTGGAAGGCATTTTGAGAGATGTTGGTTTGGCTTGAGGTTTGGTTGTCTCCAATAAGCCAATGAGCAACTGGACAACTTGTTTGAAGGTGGAGGTGTTTGCTTGGACAAAGGTTGTCAAGTAAGATGTTGAGAGGTGGCTTTAATTATGTTGAAAGCACCTCTTTAGTATGCTTGCTCAACTCTTGCTCGATACCCAGCTCGAGTGAGATATTAAACAGAGAGTTCGCTCAACTCTCACTCGACATCCAGCTCGAGCGAGAGTCAGATAGAGAGTTCGCTCGACCCTTGCTCAACTTCCAGTTCGAGCGAAATTCCAGACAGAGAGTTTGCTCGATATCCAATTTGAGCGAGATTCTAACCAGAGATTTCGCTCAACCCTCGCTCGACATCCTGCTCGAGCGAGAGTCAACTCTAGACATTCACTCGATGTTTGGCTTCGAGCTAATGTTCTACGGACTAGGGTTTGCGCCATTTCATTTATGTTCGCTTGAGCGAGATTTGGCTTATAAAAGCTGAACGGCAGCTCAAATAAAACTCTGTTTTAGTTACATTTTAGAGAAGTGAGTTGTGAGAAAGAAACACAACGTATATTGAGTATGAGAGTAAGTGATTTTTGTGTAAGAATCTTGTGATTCATTTCTTATACTCAATTTTTGTTGATAGTGAAACTTTGAGATCGGCCCCACAATGGACGTATGCTTACATTGAGCCAAACTACTTAAATCTTGGTGTTCTATGTGCTTGTCCTATTTTCTCTCATGCTATTGTGCTGCATTATTTCCTATTTAGTTGTTTGTCAAACGCTCTATACCCAACAAACTAGTATAAGAGTATTTGCTCTGTGAAGATCAGGAGGGATGGCCACAACAAAGTTTGAAGTAGAGAAATTCGACAAACATAACAACTTTAGTTTATGGCACATCAAAATGAAAGCTCTGTTGCGATAGCAGAGTTTGTTTAAAGTTTTAAAAAAGAAGGTGACTGTTGATTCTCTTGCAACGTCAAGGGAAGAGGAAGAAAATATACGCAGCACCCTTCTTTTTATCATTATCTGATGGAGTTCTGAGAGAAGTTGCTGAAGAAGAAACTGTTGTTGGTCTCTGGGAAAAGCTTGAGAGCTTGTATATAAAAAAATATCTCACAAATCGTTTGTATTTGAAACAACGGTTATATACTCTCAAAATGAATGAATGCATTTCTATTTGTTGAATCCAAAATTTCAAGTTTCGTATCTACGTGTAGATTTTGATGATAACAAATAAATTCAAGTCTCAAATTCAAATTATCTACGCAATGGAGTGAAGTGCACATCAAGTATAAAAGAACAAATCTACAAATGAATTTCATAGATTATTTTTGTACATCTCTTGATAAAATTCGAAATTAGATTAAGACTCAAAAATTAATCTTTTTTTATAAAACATTAAATTGCATTTTTTTATGCATGACATGAATATGATATATGCATGACATCATTAAAAGCTTTAAATTAGAAAATTATATATTGCATGTGCGTGACATATGCAATGATCTCATTAAAAGTTTTATTTTCAAAAATTATATTTTACATGTGCATGACATATGCAATGATTTCATTCAAAAATTTGAATTTTGAAAATTAAATGACATATGCAGTGATTTCATCAAAATTTGAATTTTAAATTTGAAAGATGATTGAGTGTGATCCATTTGCCCATAAATAGCTCACTTGAGTTTTGCAAAATCACAACAACAAGAGCTTACACATCTATTGCTAAGTTTGTTATCATTCTTTCAAAACTCTCATTCTCTCTTTTCTAAAGTTTTGAGCCTTAATTATTATTCTTTTTTTAGAGAGATATAGGTTGCGCTGTATTGTTTCTATCTTACTCATTGAGGAGTGTACTCTGATAGTCTATCCACTATCAACTCTTGTATCAGTAAAAGGGTGCGTATAACCCTTGTGTGTGTAGAGGGTGTTCTATACAAGGAATAGTTGAATCACCAAGTGTGAGGTGATTGCAAGTGTAGAGGGTGTTCTACATGGATTCTTTGTAGCGGTGCTGCTCAAAGGTGTAATAGGTTTCTATCTCCATCCAAAAGAGATTGAATAATAAATTTGGAATCCTCAAGGAGTAGCTTGAGGCGATGACGTAGGCAGTGTGGCTGAACCTCATAAAAATACTGAGTTTGCTTCTTCTTATCCTACTATTTACAATTCTTGCTGTTTTATATTCTGTTTATATTTTATATCGTATATTTGGTTTACAATTGTTAATTTTTTTTATATAACCTAATTCACTTCCCATCTTGTGTTAGTCATTTGGGCAACACTATTTCTGATTATCTAGATGAATTCAATAAAATTATTATGAATCTGAGAAATATTGATATTAAGCTTGAAGAAGAAGACTAAGCATTAATAATTTTGTATTCATTGCCCATGTTTTTTGAAAATTTTGGGAATTCCATGTTGTATGGAAGAGACATTGTTTTCTTAGCAGATGTGAAATATGCTTTCAACTCTAAGGAATTGAGAAACAAATTGTGTGAAAAAGACATTGATAATCAAGTCAGTGGCTTATTTGTTAAAAGTTCCTCTAACCGGGAAAGATTTAGGGAAAAAAGTTCAAACAAGAATAGAGGTAAGTCTAGGGGTACTTCGCAGTCAAAGTTTAACAAGAAAAATGTTAAATGTTATTATTGTCACAAGTTTGGTTATTACAAGAATGAGTGTACTAGATTGAAGAAAAAGGAGGAATCCATTAGTTCCTCTAATGCCAATAGTGTTGCTGATGAAAAATATGATGGCTTAGATATTGTCTTAGCAATTAACGACTCTAATAGTCGCTTTAGTAATAAGTGGGTCATGGACTCAATTTGTACTTTTTATATGTGTCTCAAGAAGAATTAGTTCACAAGTTATGAATCAGTCAACGGTGGTTCCATTTTATTGAGAAATGATATGGCCTGTAAGATTGCAGGACTTGACTCAATCCAGATAAAGATATTTGATAAGATTGTTAGAATATTTTTTAACGTCAAGCACATCCAAGATTTGAAGAAAAACCTTATCTCTATGGGCGCTCTTGATTATTTAGGTTTTAAGTATACATGAGAAGGTAGAGCTATAAAAGTTAGCAAAGGCTCCATGGTTGTAATGAGAGCAGATAAGATAGATGGCATTTATTTCCTTCATGGTAGTACATTGACTAATGTAGCCACAGTATCTGTATCAGATGATCCAGATTCAGATATCACTCGTATGTGGCATATGAGATTGGACCATATGAGTGAGAAAGAGGTGTCCATCCTCAGTAAACAAGGTTTGTTAGGAGGTTAGAAGATTGGTAAACTCGACTTTTGTGAACATTGTGTGTTTGAAAGACAATGCAGGGTTCAATTTATTATAGGAGTTCATAGAACTAAAAGTACTACAGACTATATTCATTCTAATTTTTGGGATCTATCTTTAATTTCATCAAAATGTGGAGCTAATTATTTGCTTACTTTTATTAATTATTACTCACTGAAGGTTTGAGTGTATTTTCTAAAGCAAAAAAATGATGTTTTCAACAATTTCAAACAGTGGAAGCAGAAAATCTATAAATATTATTGTTTTTGTAGAATTCATCAAATCCACCTCCATAAAATTTTATACCATTGTTAGTTCAAAGCTGTTTTACTTTCTTACCTGTCTGATTTTCAATCAAAGCCTTCCACTATTAATGGAAAAGATAAAACTCGTCTCTCTTAATAAGAGAAGAAATAAGCAAAAATGTGCGATGAATGAGAGGAGAAAGTAGAAGAAAGTCTTTTGTTCATTTTTCAAATATATTATTTGAGGTGACATAATGCCATATCAGCTAATTACATTGTTGTGGAGAATTATAGTTGAACGTAGACTGATATATGTTAGATTATTTCAAATTATATTTCAAATTTGATTTTCAAATGTTATTTCAAATTTTAAATTATCTATTTTTTTGAAAAATTTCTCTAAGATATTTTTTTTTAATCCCACATTGGTTAGACAGTGAAATATTTAATGGTTTATAAGTGAATGTATTTTACTATACATAAAATAAATAAAAGGGTAGACAGTCTAGAAGCGTCACCCAGTGCGAAGCACTGATCGCACGCACGCATGCACGCACACGCGCGTCGCGCGCGCGACGTATAGACGCATTGACGCTTTAGACGCACTTAGTACTTCGCACGTACGCATCGTCGCAAGTGACAGAATTCTTTTGCTAAGCGAAATAATGTGTCTGATCACTATTTTGACAGTTGTGATTAACTGTCAATTACAGTTATTTTTGTAACTGTTCAGACAATAACTGTCATAATTTTATTTTAACTGAAACATTATGTCTGCTGCTATTGCATCTTTTCGTTCAAAATGTTAGTGTTCAAAATTTGCAATCTGCACACTATATAAACAGTGTTGTATCCTAAAGACATAATTGCTAATGATTCCCTTTTGCAGACCTCTATACGAGTGGGAGGCAATATTTGTCTGAGAGACAGATTAACAATCGCCTCACTGTTCTTTTCATTCAATCTCTATACGTATATAAATTTTTCTAACAATATATATTATATTTCTATGAAAAATGTTTTAGGTGGGCATGAATAAATGGGTGTGAACACGGTGCTGCGTGTGGGGTGTTTGGATGAATTTGCTTGACATGATAATTTGTCAATAATGTCCACCTATACTAATATGAACCCCTAAATTTCTGTATGGATGCAGCTTAGTTGAGGTGTTTGGATGGCTGAAAGAGTTAAAAAATGGATAGCACTTGGTGCAATCAAGAAACCAAATGGGGCCTTAAGATTTTAGGCTTGAATAAATTAAGTTGGATACTATGTCGTGTATGTGTGGCAAACGTGTTTCATACATGCATGTTGCTAGACGCCCAACGGCTCTAGGTGCATATCACACTACATGATTCTCCTTTACTTGGCTGGTATATATCCACGTTGATCCTGACCCATTCAAGTTCATGAGGATTATCCTGATCGACCAGCAAAATAAATGAAAAAAAAAATTACGAGAATTTCTACTACCATCTTCAACTTTGTATTCGTGGCTAGCTAGAGCGAGTACCAGGGTCGGGGTCGGCTCAAGGGTATGCCCCTTAGGTCATTGCCTAAAGGTCTCACCTTGTGCAAGGCCTCCAAAATAAAAAGTGAATATACTTTTTGTTATTTTTATCTTTTTAAATGTGTAAAAAGCATTTCACTAAGTAATTATATATTTTTTAATGTGTGTAGTGATCTAGATTTTTATAATTTTCTTATTTCTATTTCTTC
Organism: Platycarya longipes; assembly: GCA_036559045.1. Taxonomy (NCBI): domain Eukaryota; kingdom Viridiplantae; phylum Streptophyta; class Magnoliopsida; order Fagales; family Juglandaceae; genus Platycarya; species Platycarya longipes. The sequence continues at coordinate 26,072,884 of CM071796.1, read as the reverse complement.
CTCTTATTTAGGTTTAAACTCTTGTACACTCTCTATGTATTTGGACTATGCCTATTCTAATGAATAATATTTAGAGAAAATCTATGCAGTCGGTTTAGAGACAAATACTTGACATAATTAGGTCCCACTTTCTTCCTCCTTCTTTCTCAAGAAATTCTAGATGAGGTCAACTTTATATAATCAACTTGTAATCGGCACATGAGGTATTATTTAAAAAGAAAAATAAAACAAAATATGGGATTCACGCTTGAAGAGAGAGAAAAAATAAATCCAATTTCGTCTTCAACCTTCGGTTCCGCGACTGGTTTCATGATTGCTTTGTTCGGGTTTCTGTTAGAATTTTTACTTTCAATAATTTTGGCTTTTTGTGACCAAAATCTAGAATTAAAAGTTTGGCCTCAAGTTATTTAAAAATTGTTCCTTCTCTTTTATTATTATTTTTTGTCTTTGATTTTCTCTTTTGTTTGCTTTTTTTTTTTTATATTATTTCTTGTATCAAGCCAAGTTTAAGTTTATCTTTTATTTATTTTTCATCCTTCTTATATTACTACAAATGCTACATGATGTAACCAGAAAGAGCTAAAACGTGGACAAGCTCCAATTTACGTTTTACTTTTCTGGTTCCTTTCTTATGCAGAGTATGTGAGGAAAGTACCCCAGTCAAATGATAGTATTGAATGCTTAGAAATTTTCTGTAGAAATTTATGGGGAGAGTTCGAAGGTTGAAGATGAATTAAATTGGATTAGTTTTTTCTCTCTCTTTAAACGAGGGATGCGTTTTGTTTTAACTTTAAAAAATAAAAATAAAAAAAACATCTCATGTGCCGACTATAGGTCAATTATATAAAGTCGACTACATCTATAATTTCTCACCTTTCTCTCCCCATTCTTTTTCTCAACAGCCATTTTCTTTCTCTCGGCCACTCTCATCGAATAGTTGCTTGTCCTCTCATTTCAGGTTTTTGATATTCCATTGATCATCCTTTTTGTTTTTCCTACCATTTCGACGGGGTTTATTGTTTCTTCTTGCCGTTTGGTTGCCTTTTTGAAGATTTCAGAAAACAAAAAAAGAAATAAAAAAGAAGAGGGTTGAAGATTCCATAATTTTTTTTTCTTTGATTGTTCGTTGGTTTTTTTTTTTCTCATCAACCAAACAGGCTTTATATGGTTTTTCCCTCTATGATTTTTTCCTTGGCAACAAGTCCAAGTAGCCCAAAAGCGACGGCCTCACCCCTGAGCAACGCCAAGAAAGGGATGTGAAGGCGCTACAAGAAAAGATGTCGAGGAAATCAACTGATCAGTCCGAACTCGACCTAAACAGGTAGAGAAAGTAATACTTAAATGGAAAAGAAAACCTCATCAATCTAATCCCATCGAAAAAGAACCATTTTATTTTCTTGAATTCTCAGAACATCAACAACAGACCAAAACATAGCTAAAATAAAGTAACGATGTACCGAGAGCTACTTTAGTATTTGAGAGATTGAAGTGCCGAATCTTTTATGCTTGGGAAAAAACTGCATGGTGCAGATTACGTATATTCAGAGCTTCCAAATCAAGAGGGAAGGAGAGAAATTGGGATGATCTAGTTAGCTTATCCATCAGTTCGAAGAAGAACATCCTCTTCGACGAATGCAACGATTCAGGAAAAATATATGATATTTTTTTTAATGAAAAATGCTTTAGTGAAAATAAAAAGATTTCTAAGATCTGGTTTGAATTAAAACTCATTTCAAATTCACCATTATACCTTTTAAATTTTTATATAAAACACAAATTTTAATACAACCTTTTCAAATTTTAATACAGCTTTTTCAAAACTTAAAACAATCACTACAAAAAAACTGACTTTTTGCAGCGATTTATATTATGTTGTAAAAAAAATTGACGCGAAAGGATATTTTTGCCAGCGATTTTAAACTCGTCGCGGGATTTTAAACTAAATAGAACGGAAGCGCGCTACTGTCGTCATTGGTGGTGATATAGAATGTTTTAGCGACAACTAATTTCGCTGCAAATTTTAAAAACCTATTGCAACGATGAAATAATCCTCGCAAGTTTGATAAAGCGCCACCACTTAAAATTTCCCCCCAACACTACTCCCATTCCCCACGAGCCAGAATATTTCCCCCAACACCCCCATACCCGCGAGCTGCCAGCAAACCCATGGACTTTCTCATGCCCTAACCAGTGCTCTCTGTCATACCAGTGAGAAATACCCACTCCCGCACGACTTGTTCTCCATTTCCGATCAGCCCCCAAATGAATTAGTCGGCCCTCGATCCACTTCATTTGCTTTCGCAGAGGAGAAGCCGAATGTTGGCAGCCGAGGCCTACATTCGGCTTCTCCTCTTCATTTACATATTCTTGGCCGCGCGAGTGGTTCATTGAAGCTTTTCTGTTTTTGCAAGGACTTTGAGCAAATCAGAGGTCCAGATAGTGGACCGAGACTCTTGGGTTCCTCCATTTCATTTGGGTTTTTGCAAGGAATTTGTGTTGCATTTCCTTCGATCAGTACGGTAAACACCAGTCCCTTTGTTTTCCTAGGTTTTCTACGATTTATTCTATAAAATCGCAGCGTGTGTTGTTTCTTAATCCTCTATTTTTGCATTGTCTCAGCATGACCCTTTTCGTAGGAATCAGAGGGTTCTTCGTGGAGCCTCAACCCCGTCCTCTCCTCCACCCGATTGCTCGGTTTGTCCATGGTAAGAACCTCTTTTTACACTGAATTTTATAAAGCCGTTTAGGGCAAGTAGAAAACCTAGGTACAGGATTGAAGATTTTACTCAATTTTTTTGGTTAAAGTAGTTAACAAACTGTGAACCACGAAACAGAGGAATGCTCTTATATTTCAGTTTTTGGTTGATTATTTTATACCATGTTGTAACCAAAACCAGGTTTCTATAGAATTTTTCATATTCATCATGTGCTAATCGCAGTTTCTGAAAAAACACTCAATTTACATACGAAATGACAATTTTTTTTTTTTTTTTATTCAGGAATCTTGAAGCAAACAATTTTCTGGAACAGTCCCCTTAGAACTTGGGCAGCTAGTTAATTTGGAAACTTTGTGAGTCCTTTTTTCTCATTTTATTTTATTTTATTTTTATCTATTACTCAGTCTTGTATACTGGTTGTTTTGTTCTGAATGATTTGTCAATTTGTCTCTCATGCTTGTCCCTGCAGGATGTTATCCTCAAATAATTTGAGTGGAAATTTGCCAAAGGAACTTGGCAGGCTGAAAAACTTGACGGATTTGTAAGCTTTTCTATAGTATATACTACAACATGCATGTGAACTCTTGTTAATATATTGTAGGGTCAATGATGTTTTAATGTTCATTGCAATCGTATAAACGATAATAACTTAAACGGAATGATACCAGATTTTATTTAGAAGTGGACAAATCTTGAGAGACTGTAAGTTCCTAAGCTTTCAGAATTTCAAATGCTTTTTTTGGATTCGAGACAAGTAATGTAACTGGGGGCTTGTTAATCTCTCGTGATTTTTTTTCCCCTTCAATGCAGAGAAATGATTGCCAGTGGACTTGAAGGACCCATACCATCATCTATTTCTTTTTTTAAAAAGTTAAAAGATTTGTGAGTGAAGATATTCTTGATCACTCTGTTAAATGATACATGTATTCGTATTTCTTTGTTAGTTATACTGATTGTACTTGGAGCATTGTTCCTGACCTTAACTTTATATACAGGAGGATTACCGATATAATTGGGACAATTCAGGGCTTTCCAGAGCTGACTAACATGACAGGCCTTGAGAAAATGTATGTCGAATGATTTTTGTAATTATCATAAATGCTTATGATTAACTACTTTCTGATTATCATATATGAATTGGTCCTTTTTTTTTTAAAGTTATGAGGAACTGTAATATCTCTGGTGAAACTCTTGGCTTCATCTGAAGAATGAATTATCTGCAGATTCTGTAAGGACACAACAGTGCTTATCTTTTTTAACTTTTGTTTTAGTATTTTTACCATATTCATATTTTTCCTTTCAAATTTGTATAGAATTGAGTAATAAATCAAGTGATGCCTTTGAATATAATGACTATGGGCTCAGCAATATTACTTTCATATATATATATATATATTTATATATATATGCCACTGTAATTTCACTGAATATTTGTTAGTTTCACTTATCCTTAATGATAATGATCTCAATGTAACTTTAGTTCAATGATATCCATTTATCTCAGTAAAGTTGTTAATGATCTCAATTCATGCGATGCATAGATGAAGCACTATATAGTAAATACAAAAAAGAGAAAGAAAAAAGAAAAAAAAATAATAATGCTCTATTGATGCAGGAAACTTATTATTGAATGGAGTTTTCCTGTATAAATATTATGTTTAATCTCATGACATAATCAGCATGGGTCTTTTAACTATTGGTAAGATTAAATGTTGAGCTTTTAACATTATAAGCCAATCAGCATGGAGGACTTGTATTTCAGTATTTCTGGAGCTAGCTAGTTGGCTGGTATGATAATCATCATCAATCTCGGTTTGCACTATCTTGCACTTTCTTCTTATGATATAGATCAATGGCAAGATGGATCAAAGTACTAGTGGTTGGTAGGAGACAAATGATCACGAGGGAAAAGATTTATGTAGCTGCATCTCATTTCCAATAATACAAAATGTAATCTGATCAGCATGTGCAATGGTATATATTAATTCTACAATCTAGTTGCTGGCCTGTGTTCTGATGGATCTGATCTGATCTTATAGTTTCGATTAATATTGGAAAGCTGACATAATATTTTCTTAATTCACCAGTATTTAGCACTTTCTAACAGTAGGGTTATTATGACTCTTAGATACAATAATCAATGTTGATCTTTAAACAAATGAAGATAAGGCCAGCCAACTCTTTAATAATTACATAGATAAGATTTGAGCCTTTTGAATATTTTTCTCTTTTGCTTTTGATTTCTCTAATATGTGATTGGATTTATGTGTCTATATATATATGATATATTAATATTTCATTGATTGGTTTCCTTAAGTGATTAGATTTATGTGTCTATATATTATCATATCATGGTTTCATTGATTAGTTTCCTTAAGATCTAGGCCTAATCTTTCCACTTGGATCCTAGTACACAAAGCTACACTTTTTTGCTTTATATTTTTCTACCAATCTTCCCTTGACTCCTAACCAATAAAGTCTTTTGATTTTAACTATTGTACTAGAAGTGAGAATAATGAGAGGGGACATGGTTGTGTGTGCGTGTGAGTGTCTATATATATTTAAGTCCCAGTCATGTAGCTATCACGAAGATCTCTTTGGTGGTTAATATTCTATCGAGCAGCTCAAGAGTGCAATCAGGTACATAAGAACATCTTTAAACTATTTGTTTTTCTATTCCAAAAAAAGATGGCTGGACAAAATATGTGTAGCTAGTATAGGTATTTGCTAGCATGGATAGCTAATTGGCTTCAGTAATTAATAGCAGTTGTTCATGCGGTTTTGTTTTCATATTGCTTCTCCTTTTTGCAAATTTTTATTCGATTATTTGTTCAGCCCCTCTTTCAATTTGATAGGTAGCATACTTGAATTGCCTACGCAAAAGTAAGTAGAAATATCTAGTTTTCTTTTGGGGAAAGTAGAGGTTGATTGTTACTTATGGCAAGTTGGTAGTGGACTTTTTGCAGTATTTTGAGTTCTGAAAGAGATTAGGTTTCTCAAGATAGCCTTTATTTTTTTTACCTACAAACTTTACCTACAAAATATGTGTACATGACCATTTGAGTGAAGCAATAGGGCTGTTGTGTTGCTCACACTTCATTGATGGTTGTGTCTGGAATGATACATTGGTAATGCCCACTAAGTCGAACATTGGTGCTTTACTAGGTAGAACTAAGCTTTATAATGTCTGGGAGATTTTTCCTTTGTCATGTCTTGTGCATTGGATTTTTGGGGTACTTTTCTTAAAGTATGTGATATCTAAATAAAAGCAAGGCAAAAAATGACTCAGTAAGACTTTTATTTTCTATCGAAACCCATGCATCTAAAAGGGAAAAAGGAAAAACCTCTTCATGGATTCAGAAGTAAGCAAAACCTAATTCTTGGAGAAATTAACTGTTGAAAAAAAATTTATCAATAATGGGAGGATAAAGTACCGTGGATATAAGTATATGACTTGGGTTTACCATGCTTTTAGCAGTTTTAAACATAACAACTTGTCTATTTGCTTTAACTAATATTTTTTTTATTACTTATAGGTAGCCCTGGACACGGAAAGGGTTGAATGGAGCTCTGTTTTCTGCCTAACACAACTCTAGAGACCAAATAAATTGGTTTGTTCGTTTTATGGTTTCTTTCAATATTTTTTTCCAGTATATATCAGTTATAGACTTGTTCAAATATGTCCTTGTACATCTGCTTTTTAACTGATGATCAGGAAAAATAAATTAAATAAGAGAAAATTTCTAACTCAGATAAATTTATTACTTTAATTGTGGATTTGTTTCTGAAAAGCCAGGTACTTATAGTAATCTAAGTTTTTTAATTTTTGCTTATGTTTCCTGAAAATTTCTAATTTTTGCTGATGTTTTCTTTGCTTATGAACTCATTTGCCATTAATTCATTGTGAAATTTCATTTGTAGGTCTTTGCCCATGGGTTCTAAAAAAATTCTGGATTTAATGGAAGCCGCCTCAGGTGCTCATTTTTTTTGAATTTGGTGGTTCTATTTGTATTATGCATTTGTCCTGGAAACTTTAAAGATTTAAATGAAAATCTATCCTTGAGTCACCCTAAAACCCGTGATGATAGCATACAGCCATACTGGCTGCATGAATACCTGTGCAAGTGAATGATAAAAGGCATGTGATTGAATCATTATTATTATCCAATATGAATTTTCAAGCCATGAATAAGGGAACCTTATTTCTGCAGTGTTGTACCATCCCCCTTTAGATGGAATTTTCATCCATCCAGATGATAACTGTCTTGAAATGTAGTTGGCATTGCTTATTATAAATTCTCTTGGGGAAATTAGATGTGATTTATTATTGGGAACTTAGTTCATTCAAGCTGTGCATGAGAATTGTTAAAGAATCTGGTGTCGTTGCTGCAATGTGTCATGATTGCGCAATTTCAACAACACATATAGAAGAGGTTATGTGGAAGACACTTGGCCATTCCCTGTCATTTTTTACCTATTATTGCTGTATTTTTTTTTTAAGAACAACTAGAAAAAATTGAAAATATCTCTTACATAAAGATCTTTATATGTAAGAGATACTTATTTAGGATTAAGTAGTTTTGGTTTCCATTACATACTTAAGATACTAAAATTTGCCCCATGAGAAGATACTATTACATACTATGAAACTGTAGCAATTTTTGAGCTGGTTATTGACCCTTATGCAAAGTTAATAGGAAAAAAATGACTTCCAATGAAAAAAATCACTACATGTTTCCTCAAATTGTTTTGGAACCAGCTCAAATGGGTCAACAAATGATCCACCCATTAGTGTGTGCTGGTGGGTGAGCTGACTCTATTAGGGCATATACCAGTAACTACATGCCTCATGCACAGAAAACTATTACAATAACAAGAAGCTGTAGCTATTTTTGGGTGGGTATTCCATTACATACTTATGCATATAACATCACATGCTCTGAGATAGGAAGGGGTGGGTATACTTACAGGCTAGAGACAATAGGGCTAAGCAATCATTAAGTCACCAAGCTCTTCTTAATTATACCAGGATGATTCACTAAAAAACACATTGTTGTATGATAATTAATGATTTATATACATATATAAGTTGTAGGAAAACTTTTATGGTTGATGAAGAATAATTATGCCTAGAATAAATATACCCTAAGCTTAAAAGGAAACTATTACAACAAGCACTTGTTATATATAACGAGGGCTTGCTAATTTCCTGCCTTCATTTTCAGTATAGTTGTGGATTGTGCATGGTAGAATTTGGTTAAGTCTTTATGTGATTTGCTATTCTTTAAATTCAGGAAAAATTTGGATGATGTTACATGCTTTTGGACATTTCCAAAGAAGGTGGATGAAAAATGAAAAAGGCCAGTATAAGTGTTTGGAGCATAAGAACATATGGAATGTAAGTGTGTTTTTTGGTGTTTCCCATTAGAGAGTGCATGAGGATCACACTTACAACTGTGTTGAAGATCATCCTGCACCAACCCTTGCCCTCCTGTTTTTAGAAGTATTGCTGCCTACCATCACTCTGTATATAGAGTTGTTAGATATATCATCCCACATGATTGTAAGAGTTGGGTGTCTAGACCTCAAGAATACTATCTGTGGAAAGTTGGGAAGGAGTGGTAGCTGCATTGTTGACACTTGGATGTTTGTGGATCATTCTAATTAGCCTCAGATAGTAAATATTTGAGGTTGTTTCATCATTTTGGATGGGGATATATTTAATGTGAACATCTTATATATAAAAGACTATTATGTGTAAATACTTTGCCTTCTTGGTATGCAATTACTTTGCATAATTTTTGGATGCGTTAAACGATGTCAGGGAATGATATAAATATTACTCCATACAAAGGAATTAATTAACATTTTAATCAAAACAGGTATATTGTATTCAATTGTGAGCACACAATTAGGCAAAAATCTTTGTTTGGGATGTTTACTATCATCCTTTTCTTAGTAGTATATACTACAATTAGCCAAAAACAAGTTTATTGCTATTGCTATATCATGTGGTCTGCAGTAATAAATAAATAATTGCAGACCGCATGGAAAAGAATATAGTAGTAAAATTTGTTATGCACGGTTTTTAAATTATATTCAGTGGTATTTAAAAAAAAAGTCAAAAATATTATTTGCAGCAAAATGGACGAAAATACAAAGTCCAGTTTCCCACATAATTAATTAATTAGGTATTTCAAGGAAGGTAAAGTAGCTGAAAAAATGCATTTTGCGGCGAAAAAAAGACGGAAATGCAAACCCAGCCACAAGAATTAGATATTTGTGGGAAAGTAAATTTAGCTGGGAAAAATGTATTTGCAGCGAACATCTAGCGCCCAAAAAAAAATATTGGACGTTGCACTAGAGTTTTTGCGACGAAGGACCACTTCTCCCAAATTTTTTATAGCAGCGACATTGGTACTTATTACGACGAATAATAACGCAGCTATATGACTTGTTACATCGGAAATAAATCCTGTGGCAAATGTTGTAGACTTGTTACGACGACTTTTCCAGTAATTGCGACGGACTAAGTCGTTGCAATATAACTGTTTCAGCGCTGGGTGCCTTTTCTCTCGTGGGTTTTTGCGTCGCCAACATAATTATTTGTGGTGAAATAAATTCGCCGCAAATAAATGAGTTCTTGCGTCGAAAATTGTTCACCTACGCACTTGACTTAAATCAACGAAACAGTTCCAACGAAACTGCGGCGTAATCCTGTACGCCGTAAAATATATAATTGCAACGAAAAGGGGGGTTTTCGTAACGAAATTCGGCGCTGCAAAAGGTCAAAATCCTTGTAGTGAATAATAATATTAACAAAATAATATTTTATTTAACTTTCAAAACTCATCATCTCCCAATCTGAATTAGGCCTAAATTTTTTAGATGGAACAATAAAGGAGAGAAAAGAAGAAGAAGAAATGATAGAAGTGGAACCCAACTATGTCAATTGTTTGCATAAACATTGCACATGCCCTTTGTATGTAGCAATCCTCTAAATTTTATTACTTATAAAAAAAATGTGGAAGGCCCAGGATACTTAGGCCCTGTATGGATGTTGAGACGGATCTAACTTATCTCATCTCAACATTCAAACATCATTTAAACACAAATATTTTTTAGTTTCAAATTTTCAACGTTTCAAATTTTTCATCTAATCATTATAAATTTCTCAAAATTTTAAATAAAACACAAAAAATAATTCAACATTTTCCAAATTTAAAACAAAAATAATACAAAAAAATTATGAATAATGATATACATACATCTCATTTACCACTAATTTACCACTCTTTTGAATTTTTATTTCTTTTAAAAAAATTCTTTTACATAATGATTAAGAAATTGATTATTATTGAAATTATATTTTTTAAATATTTTTTCTTAATAATTAAGAATGTTAAAAATATACTTATACGAAAATAACAAAAAAATAAATAGACTTTTGAGTAGTAAACTAGTGGTGAATAAAATGTAAGTGCATCACTACTCAAAAAATTATATTACAATAATATTTTAATTTTATAATTTTTTATTCAATTCTTTTCTCCCTCCTTTTTCAAAACTTCCATAAAATATCTTAACTCATATAAATTTTTTTACCATTCATCTCTTTTCATTTCATCTTAATATTCATACGAGACTAAAATTCAATATTTAATTCAGTGAATAATTTATATTTTTCAATAATCTTTTCTAAAATCTTCTTAAATTGAGGTAAAAAATTTACAATTAGGCCTTATTTTAGATTTTTGTATTAAATATAAATTCAACAACTTTGATTTAAATATTTTAAACAATGCCTCATTTGTTAAAAATTTTAAAAAATATTCAATATAATAATTTATTATATTATAATTAAAGAATGATTCACTTAAAGCCTTGAGCCTCAATCTGTATATATTGAACTGCCCCCAGCAAGTACTACTTTATTTCTGTACTTTTTCTTTTGCGCAGTTTTGCTATATATTGGGGCTCTTCCTAAGGACACATGCATTTTGATAAGGCCAGCGCCTAAACTTTCATGAGTAGTGATGAGGATCAGTTTTATTTTGTTTCTGTGTGGGCTAGTTGATGATTTACGTTATGTCTGAAATATTTAACTATAAACGGGCAAATTTCATTCATATTTTAAGGATTTAATCCATGCTACAACAAACATCATATATATTATCTGCAAAATATTCATAACTATAATACAAAGACTTTCACAAACGTATTTGTAAGGTTTATTAAAAACAAGTTTCCTTTTGTATAAACCTTTAGCCCACAAAGATTTCTTGCTCTTGAAATTAGGGTTTCAAGATACCAACATATTCAACAAACCAAAAAAGGAAATCGAAAGAAAGTAAAATAATCAATAGAAAGAAAGCAGTAAAGCGAGAAACAATCAGAGAACATGTATATAATAGTTTTGTGGTTCGACTCTGATGGTTTAAATCTACGATAGGGGAGATTGATCTTATTGAAGAACCTTCAAAGCTTCAGTATTTTACAATCAATACTAACTCTCAAGTATAAGAAAGCCATGCAAATCCCCCTCTTTCACTCAGAATCAAGAAATCCTAACACTGAGAATATTGACAACTCTCTCTCTCTCGCTCTCTCAATCTCAACAAATACACAAATGAATCATGTAACCCTAATCTGTGACTTCAACATATATTTATACAAATTGAGAGATGATGACACGTAGTAATCTAAATGGTCTAGAACACTTCAGCCAGCGAAATATTTTCATGTAAGAGGTCTGAAATGCCCTTTAATACAAAGACTGAAATAACCCTTTCAGCAACAGATCAAGAGTCATCTGAATCAACACGTGGCTTCACATAATTTGGCTGCCAATAAAACATGTTAGTAAAAACACTCATGACAAATTTAAACTAAGTTTGACACCTAATATCACAGTATTTATAATTACACACAAATAATTTGTAATTTTAGACTACAATCACCGAAAGTTTGAAAGAAAAGATTTGAAATGGTTGTGTTATTGTTTTAGGTATGTTATTAACATACAACACATTAAGTTTATTTTGGCTCAATTGTTCGGATTGGTTAATTTGTGTGCCTAAGAGTATTATGTTCTACGAGATCCATCATTTTGCAATTCATGGTTGCTCCGCTGTGGATCCAAAAGTAACTACTAGTGTTGATGCGATATCATCATATGCTTTTAAATACGCTCAGCATCTAAATTAATGAAGAAATTACTATTTGTTAATGCTAACAGTTAAATATCATTATTTAAATATAGAAGCAACATAATTCTAAACAGAAATAGAGAGGTGATTTTAAACAATAAAATTATATAGTCATTGGTGGTGCAGATCTAATGGTTTCTGCAATTTCGTAGATCTTTAAATAAGAATTAGAGTAACTATTTTTTAGATCAGTTTACCATATACGCAATACAACAGAAGATGGAAGAAGAGGGTCAATCAAGGTCGGCTTAATATATATTGAGATCTAAGATGAAATTTAAGTGAGTCATTCATATTTATATATAATATAATAAAATATAAATTATTATATGAAAATAAAATGAAATTTTATTTAAATCTTTACATATTTTTTTAAAAATTTATATTTAATAAGATAATTTATATGAAATGAGGCCTTAACACAAGTTTTGTACCTCAGTTTAGTATGATCTTAATAAAATTATTTAAAAATATAAATAATTCATTGTATTAAATTTTAAATTTAGTATTATGAGGCCTTCTACATAATAAAAAATATAAAAACTCTTTAAATTTTATTTAATGAGATGGTTTTTTATTTTTTTAAAAAATAACTCAAAAGAAAAATATTTGATCACTTTTATTTTTAAGGGCCTTGTATAAAGTGAGATCTTAAACAATGGCCTAAATGACCTTATGGTTAAGCCGGCCTGGGGTTGATGGTGAAGACACTCGTTGGTATTGATGACAAAGATAGGCCTACATTATAAATATGTACGAATAAATATACAAATATAGGATAGATAATTAATAAAATGTTAATATTAACAGGATACTATTAAAGAAAAAACTCTTATTTGTGTTCCTAGAATGAATGGTTTTTTGCTAGAATAAGGTTAGGCAATTCTTGGCACTCATCGTGAGCGAATCGATTTCACATCGTTAAATGCAGAAGTTTTAGACTATCAAAATTATAAACGGAGTTAAATTTCTAATAATAGGAGTATTATAAGACATTAAATTAAAACTTGATAAATGTAAGCGGATATATGGTCATACCTTAAATTAAGATATATGTCTTGGATCAATGTTTTTCCTTGGCTGCTGTTCCCTTCCTCTAGGGGGTTCATATGAATTGCTAGTGCCAAAACATCTAATTTACGAAATTTTTCTTGTTAGTTTTTAACGAAAGAAAACCATTTAAAGACATCAATATATTTATAAATAATTTTTTTTGCAGTTCATATTTGATAGACTGCATTGCAGTCCACATAAAAAAGCTCTCATTTTATAATTAAATGAAATAAATTTTCAGATTTCTAAAATTGTTTTATTTGTAAATAAGGATATTTTAATCAATTTTATTCTAAAATAAGGATTTTTCTATTTGTTTATTACTTGGACGATAAAGAAGTCCAAATTTTTGAATTGTATGTAGCATTGCCCTTTATCTAATAGTTACCTATTCCGACGTTTGTGTTTCTGAACACGTCAAGTTCATTTGAATGGATGATATTGTATTCTAGAGGTCTGAGCGCTGCTACCTCATTTTCAATATCTTCAATGATGGCTCCCGAGTTTAATATCCATTGGTAGTCATAGACTTCTCTTTGATGCCTTGAATCTAATTGCTTCACGAAAGCATTATTGGTGTGGTACAATTGATAGACATGTAATGTATCATGATGTAAAAAACTATTTAGTTAATTTTAAATGACAAATAAAATAGTATTCAGTAATAAAAAATAATATGTTAATACATCAACATCTACAGGCATTAAATTTTGGTATCTCGCTGGTAAGTTGATGATAATTATAATTTTTCAAGTCACACTATCAAATATGATTATTGAGATCAATGGAGATAGAACATCTTAATAACCTTATGTAAAGATACAGTTTTATAAAAATTTAGTGATTTTAGATACAATTCAACGGATATTGTTTAAAAAATGTGATAATTTGGGCGTGGAAGACATACTTTCTTTTAGTATTATTATTTTCTTTAATTTAAGTTGAACATCATCTACGTGATCATCTTCTTTTTTTTTTCTGAGTAAACAGACTATGGGTGAGAACAATGTTGGGATTGACCGGCTTTGTGAGAATGTGTGCAGAAAAATCTACATGGCGTGATTATGAATCGCAATTCATGCATATTATATGATCATTATACTCCTCTTTTCAAGAAAATAAAAAGGAAAAAAGTTTTAGAGTAACTACACAAGTATGATAGTATAATACAAGAACGGCTGTACATACTCAGACTCTCTCTCTCTCTCTCTCAACAAAGTCTCGCTTGCCAGAAGTAAGTATAGAAGACATCAATGATTAGGAAACATAAAAGAAGACCACAAGAAATAGATGGCGATTCAAGGAGGCTCCGATATACAGAGTTGCCTCATTGGTGTGAGCAGCCTTGCAAATCGAAGGGGAACATGCGCCTTCACCAGCGTTCCATTTTCTTTATACTCCTACAAATTTTGAAGGCCATACAAAAATGTGAAAATAACACAATACGATACCAGATAGGAATTTAGGAACTTTGTCAGTAGTAATGAAAGCTACCCAATCATCCATCCTCACAACGCAAAACCATCATCTCTGGTGCTAATTGCTCATACCGCTCATTTAGCCTTCGAGCAATTCCAATGGAGTAGCTAAAGTCTATTTTCTTTTAAAATATAGCTAAAAAAGTCCAAAAACCCACTCCATTGGACTCTTCAAAATAAAAAAATTTTGAAGGCATGAACGGTAAGTTTGCTACATGTAATGAAACACTATTCACCTTCAAATGTTTATTTTATTATTTTTGGTATTTTAACCGAGGTCTCCTTCAGGAGGTGTAGGTTGGATCCGATGGATTTACGAAATTAATGGCGCGGCTGGGTCCGATGGGGAGCTATGAAATCGAAGATGGGTCCGGTGGGGAGTTACGAAATCAAAAAATGGGGTCGACGAGGGTTTCTGGAGTTGGGATTTTTAGTTTTCACTACGTTTTCAACCCTTCTTGTTCATTTGAGTTGCGAAATCAAAGATTCCCGAGTTACGAAATCAATGAGTGGGTTTCAAGAGTTGGGATTTTAGTTCATACTATGTTTTTGAGTGATGAAGATGGTAGATGGGTTTCGGGAGTTGAGATTTTAGTTCATACTATATTTTCGAGTGATGAAGATGGTAGATGGGGAGTTATTGTAAATAATAAAAGATATAGGAAGTTGAAAAAATATTTAAAAAGAATAAAATATAATATATAAATGATATAGAGAAAAAATAGATAAGCTGATTGATGGTGTATTATAAAGTGAGTAGCTAAAATAGAAAAAGTGAGTTTTTCGTACTCTATTTTGAAGGAAAAATAACTACTCCATTAGGAGTGCTTTTAGGCTCTGGCTTCGTTGTTTTCGCATATAAAATGAGATGAGTTGAACTGAAATTAAAGTTAAAAAGTTTAATAAAATATTGTTAGAATATATATTCTTTAATATTACTTTTGTTTGAGATTTAAAAAAGTTGAATTGTTTATTTTATTTTGTATGGAAATTTAATAAAGTTATAATAATGAGATGAGATGAGTTGAGTTGAGAGGAGTTGTGAAAACAAATGAGGCCTAAAGCTTAGTCAAGTGAGCAGACAACTAAACTTGCTTTCCAAATTCGACCAAGATCCCCAGTTTATCTTTCTTCTCCTTTATTTGAAGCTAATAGAGACCAATGAAAAAACCAGTGATTATATTCCAGAGTATTTTAAACCATCTCTCTGTCTCTCTCTCTCACAGGAGAAGACAATACAATAATTAGCAACACATTTTTACAGGACTGGGGAAAGGAACAGATAAAGGGTGAATTAAAAAAAAAAAAAATGAATCAAGATACTGCTAATACTTACAGTTCTCTCTACCATTCCAACTTGATGTATGGTACTCAGGAGCTCTCCCTTGTCAAATGGAATTAAAGCTTCCACCCAGACCATAGAATCCTATCATGCATAATATTTATTTAATTTGATTAGTATATTCTTTTAAGCACAAAGCAGACTCGGCTTTGAGTACCAACTGTCAGAAAAAGGAAAACTAACTATTTCCAAGGACAATGGAAATGCTGATATAAACTCACTACCTTCAACTTTTCCTGAACTGCATCGCAGAATTCATGTAAGCCTTCACCATTGAAAGCGGATATGCACACAACATCTTCTCTCTTATCTGCTTCTGACTTTATTTTTTGAGGATCACTGACCTTATCAATCTGCCATAAGCAGCCACGGAAGTCAGGTTATCCATTTCATCTTTTGAGTTTATGCAACAAGGGAAAGGCAGAATTCAATTGTTTGACTATACTTATTTGCAATTGTATCAGAAAAAAAAATACCCCTCTTCACCTTATTCCAAACCATCAACTTTGGAATTGATGACACATCTAGTTCTGACAGAACCTTCTCCACAGCTTCTATCTGTTGCTCTGCTAGAGGATGGCTGAAGTTCATAGCAATACATTATGAGACTGATTTTTTTCAAACAATATATAACAAGCTTACCATATTCTACCTTATGTCCACCACATGCACCAAAAGCGATGACTCTGATATCTCCTCCAATGTAGCTCTGAAGGCAGCAACCTGAAACCCGTCGTTGTTAAGACATAAAAGAAAAGACTTCTTGGGCTTCAGTCCAAAAATTGGACTAAATTGGTCGAAACTCTTCTTTAGTAATGATTATGACATCAGTCATCAATAGATTGAAGCGGATGGATCTCACCAGTGTAGTTGGTAACTTTTGGATGAAACCAACTGTGTCTGTGAGAAGAAACTCCTTCCCATTCTTCATCTGGACAAGAAGAAAGTGAGAAAACCTTAGCATTTTTAAATAAGTCTGTATAGTTCTTGCCCGAAGACAGTCAAGATATCCAGATTCATTGGTACCTTAACAGAAACCGGTATGATTAAATAAAGTGCAGACTCTTAATTGAAAGTCCTTTTTTTTTCCAAAATCGGTAAATAGGAAGTCCTAAAAAAAACTGTTCCTTGACAACTTTTTAACAAAATGAAACCTGTTTACTACCGCATGGAAAGCGACATTATCTAGAATGATTGCTTTCCAACAACATAATTGCATAGATTTTATTTTTTTAAACAAATAAGAATGTCATGAAGAGAGTCTTCACAGAATATATTGACCAACCTGAACCCTTCTTGTAGTTGGATCAAGGGTAGCAAATAATCGATCCTCAGCAAGAACATTGGCTCCAGTCAATCGATTTAGAAGTGTACTCTTTCCAGCATTTGTGTAACCAACCTAAAATTTCATCCACGTCTACTGATATTCACAGCTGAAAAAAAAAAAAGCATCCTTACAGCTTTGAAAACCATGAAATCCAGGAATTTACTCACCAACGATGCTACCGGAACAGGAACAGATATACGCCGGTTTCGATACTGCTTTCGATGTTTTCTAACTGATTCAAGCTCTTTTTTGAGGGCACCAATCTAGAATTTTGAATGTGTTCGCAGCCAAATTCAATCTCTAAAGATCAGAAAAATCGTACAATAAACTTTCGGTAGAAAAAGGCATGGCCACCACAAAATCCAAAATATGAGACATTTTTTTTCCCTAAAAGCAATTAAAACCTCAATGGTCTCCAAGAGTTTGAGAAAGGATTAACGTCAAGACATGTCTGGATTCCAGTTATAAGGACACATTGATTATTCATCAAAAACATATCAGGAAAGGTCGCTTACTTGAGTACGTAAGATACGCTTATCCACTTCAATTTGTTTCTCACCCATCCCCTTCACCTTGCCTCCTGCTTGACGCTCAAGGTGACTCCACATTTTTGTTAGTCGAGGTAACTGGTATTCCATTTGTGCCAATGCAACCTAGAAAGAACTGATTAATGTTAGAACATATCATAAGGAGCATCTTCCTTCTGCTATTTATTAGCCGGTGACAAGGTGTTCGACCTCATTGGAAGACCTGAAAACCTGTACCTATATAGGTAATAAGAACTCAAAAGTATAATAGAATCGTTAAAAGAATTTGGCATATCTCTCCTATGGAGAGATATACTTCAAAAGAGTGATAAATGTTTTTTGATAAGTCAAAAGAGGGATAAATTAATCATTCAAAGTATGCTCTTTGAATTGTCCCAGATTTGCTTTAAAGATTTATAACAGCAGTATACCAAAATTTACCTGTAAAGATGCTTCGTGTGTTGCTGCCCGCTGGTTAAAGATATCCAGGATGAGGGCAGTGCGGTCACAAACTCTAACATCTCCTCCAAAAGCCTTTTCCAAATTACGCAATTGCCTAAAAAGTGTAATATTGAAATGAAAAGCATATTTTAAAATTAAAATCCAAAATGTGAGTAATAAGGTTTTATGCAGCTGCGAGGAAAATTAGAACAGGCCACATCAACAACATGGACAAAATGATCCCTGTATCAGTTGATGCCATCTAAATAAAGACAAGATTAAAATATATCACTCATATGTGGTACACACATTAGGGTCACGCTCCATGGAATTTGATACAACAAAAAACCTTGCCTGATAGCAAATGCTCGTAAATTCCACCAAAATTCATTACATATTCATGTATTCTGAGCATCAGCTTTTGTGCCATTCAAAACTGAAAGAAAATGTACTATACTTGTATGTAATTACATTGTAAAACAGGACAAGGTCAAAGCAGCAGAAATCTTGAATTTACTGAAAATCAAAGGTGAAATACAGAAAACCAGCTTATAGTTAAAATTTCAAAGTTCCATTGACAGGAGTCCCTATAGTATGAAAAGCTAAGAGAAGTAGAACCAAAATAAAAACAAATAACTAATTGGCGAAATAAGTTCGAGCAACCTAGTGAGTAGGAAGAGCCAGTATTGACAAGATAAAATACCTCAGTTAAGAAGAACAAATTTAAATAGGAAGCATAGCTATAGACACAATAACCATAAAGGCAGGAATCTAACCCAGCTGAAAGCTCGTCATCAAATATCACAGTCTCAACATCAAGGGCATGAATTGCACTCTTAATCTCTGCAACCTTGCCAGACCCAATATAAGTTCTTGGGTTCGGGGAAGCTAATCTGCAGCATGTAGCAGAGTAATTAATTGAAGCAAGGATGCCAACAGGTCAATACTTCCTTAGAAAGAATAACATACCATGCTTTCAAAGGATGCACATAGGTTGTTGATGCATCATGCTTTCAAAGGCATACACCATTACAACAACAATCTAACTACATGCTAAAAGAACATAGAAAGAAAATCGCACGCTTAAAGTGTGTTATATATGTTGAGGCCAGAGCCATTATGTTCTGTGCTCTTATAAATGCACAAATGACACCGCAGTGAGTGACTAGCATTGGAGAAATGTATATGATGTCTGTCTAGAGCCTAGAATTTGCATTCTGGGTTAGAAGAACTGCACATCTAATCTCACTAGTAGTACAACTTTTGATATTTTCTTTATCCAATATGTGAACTCCATTGTTCCCTAACAGGATCCATAAGAGCACTTATCAAAAAAAAAAAAAAAAAAAAGAGGATCCATAAGAGCTACAGACGGTAGGCAAGAAACCCACTTCTGTAGTTATGCATTTGCTTAGCAGGTTTAGCAGATGTATAACTAAATTAGCTGGATTCGAATCTTCATCAATGCATAATGATTATATAAGAATGGCCATTATACATCTCACTTTAATCTCACGTGCAAAATAACGTTAACCGAACTGCAGCATTTCAGATGAGAAGTATCCAGAAAGACTCACTTTTGATAAGTGGAATCGACAACCAGAAGTCCAGCAGTGTCAGCCAGCTGAGCCAGCTCCTTCAGTGATTCATCTATATCAAAAGAATTCTCTGTATCACCTTTTCGTTCAACGCCAACAAGGTATGCTTTTTCTTCAAAAACCTGTAAAGATGATTAGTTGATTAGTAAAATTACTTCTTTTTCCTTTATTTAATTTGCTTCTAAATTTTCCTCTTCAGAATATTCCACCTTAGCAAATTAAACATTGCTACGGTATACCCTAGCAGGAGCTGAATACTATTGTTGGTCGGCTAAAAGGGCTTCTAGTTTTTTCCATCCAATTCAGCCAAGAAATGAAGTCCGCACAACCAAGCAAATGCCAGGAAAATAAATGATTGAAGTAATAATTTTCCATATAATAGCAAGCAAGAAAGAAAATCTTCGAATCCTGAAAGCCAAACCGATACCGAAACGTAAAAAATACAATTAAAAGAAACAGACCTCTCTGCCGTTCCGTAGCTTAAACCTATTCTCAAAGCTGTCGTCTTCGTCGTGCTCTTTCTTCTTTTGGACTTTAGGGAACGGTATTGGAGGTTTGGTGTCAGCGATTCCATTGAGAGATTCATGGACCTCTTCATGTTCCTCCTTATCCTCCTCTTCGGTACCAATCAATGGGTTTGAAGCAACGCTTTCTACTCCGAGCCCTTGCTGGAGAGCTCCGATGACGAGTCTTGAGAAACTATTTTTACAGTTCGAATGTTTTCTGGGAGTGAGAGGGAAAAGTGGCCGATTAGGGTTTGGTGTGTATGGATTCCATGAAAGCTTGGGCTCGTGACGAAAGATACAACATCCGAAACTTGCTGCGTTCATGGCGTTTTATCGTATTTCTAGTGCTGCTTCTGACTTCTCCCGTTGCTTGGTTTTAAGTTGCTTTTCGGTAACGGTAACGGTAACGCCCAAGATCAGCTGGTCCTTTAACTTCCACGTGGCATGTTTTTTCATAGTAATTAGATATTTATTTAGTATATGCAATAACTTTACGAAAATATCATTATTCGGAGTTAAATTTTTATTGAGTCAATACCGATATTGCTATTGCCAATTCAGCTTTTATAACTTACATTTTATAAAAATATTTATTCTATTTAACAGTTTTATACTATATACACTCGTTATTATTATTTATTTATTTTTATTTTTATTTTTTTCTCAATAGATATGTGGTGTAAAATTTTTCTTATAAAAATTCTCGTTTAATTACACTGGTAAAATTATTTTAGGCATAGCAGATTTTCTCTGAAAATTGACCATTTAAGACAAACGAAAAGAGTATAACTCGACCAAACTAATTGCAAGGCTGGGTTTGCTATTTTTAAATTAAATTTAATAACAAAATATCAAATTCTTAAATTATTAAATTTATTTCAATTCAAAATCTTTTTATATTTTTTTCAATTGAGCAATACTAGAGCCAGTCTTAAGGGATCCCTAATGAGATTTTGCCCAGGCAAAATATTTTTTTTTTGTTTTTCTCTTATTTTATTTTTTGTAGACAGTTTTCATATTTAATTTTTTAAAAATAAATTCATAACATTATTAAAAAATACTTATTTAATCATTAAGTAAAAAAAAAAAAAGAAAAAAATCATTTTTTTAATGAGGTGTGACTTTTGTTTGTGATTTAAGCATTTCTCTTTTCAATTTAACACTACTTTATACATATGACTCATAATCTTTTTCAATTTCTCATAAATATATTTAAAAACATCTCAATATCTAAATACATTTAAACTCATTTTAGGTAGACTTTACAAAATTTATTCTATCATCTTAATTCACTATTATTCATAAAAAACACTCAACTTAACTCAATTTAAATCAACTCAACTCAACATCTAAATACAGTATAAAAGAACACCAAGAATCTAAGTTTTGGGTTAAATGGAATTCTCTCTCCTTTTAATATATATTTAAGTTGTCAATTAAAAAAAATGGTTCATAGAGATTAATACCCTGGGTAAATATGACTAGGCACATAAATTTTTTTCCCTTTTGGCCATGGCCTGAGTTGGATTAAACCAATGCATGTAATCAATTTCTTATATAATTTACTATGTGAAATGCAACCTCTTGAATATGGGCTTTGCAAACATGGCATTCACAACTTTGATCACTCCCAGTCCCAATCCCAACGGCTAATTGCCATACTTGTTCCTTTTGCCTTTATGGTTCGTTACAGATTGTAACATAAGCCTTAAGGTCTTGAGGATGTTCTCTGGCCTTAGAGATATGATGATACTTGGATTCCGGGTTCGGATTCCGGTATGGCTTCATTTATGAGGAGAAATCGTTAGCAAAAAGAGTGCCAGATTAAAGCAGATTTGAAGGTCGCTATAGAGAAAAGCTGTTCAGTCAAACCGCCAATTCAACTTGCTTTCTCAGTAAGTGTAAAAAATATATGCAGTCTGAGAGATGGGGAGCAAAATAACCTTCATAATTTTGCAGGTTTTTTAATCATAATTACTGCACTAACTTTAAGTTTGGCAGAAAAATCTACATATTTGCCAGTTTGACAAACAGATTTCACCACCCAATAATTTGGGTTAGTGACATGAGAAGGACAGAACCAGAACATATTCCAATGCTAATTAACACTAACATGCTGACAATGACAGAGTTTGACAATGGTTTTAGCAGCCAATTTGCAAAACTGCACTCCTCTCAAGGTTGTTAAAGTAGAAGAAATTCTGAGCTTGATTAGTTCAACCTACCTGAAAGTCATTAATCTATAAATGCCAAAAATAAAAATAAAAATAAAAATGAAAATGAAAATAAAAATACAAGAAAAGAACCTACTTTAGTGCTAAAGTTACAGAAGTTTGCACTAATTTCTACCTTAATCTGGTTTTCCTACCATTTCAGTTCAATCCTCTGCATGATCTGTGAAATCTTCCCTAGTCATGGAATTGCTAGCTAATTGGTTCAAGTCTTCTGCAGAGTCCCCAAACTCTTCTTTGTACATTTCTTCAATCATGGGTTTCCACAACCGAACTCGAGCATTTATGAACCAATTTGAGACCTGAAACAGCCATGAAAATGAGAGCATTAACATCACAACTAGACCAACTCCACAACAGAGAGATGCACACACACATAGAGGCACAGACAATATGGGAGAGAAGAAAAAAAAATACCTGGCTCTTAGTCAGGCCTGTTTGTGATGCCAGCATTAGCTTTTCAGTATCATTTGGATACCTGAAAGAATCATCAAGTATCATAGCCTCATAAAACATGAAATCATTGTGAAGGTAGTAAAAAAAAAAAATGGTGCACTTACGGGTGGAGAAAGTGTTCGAAAAGCCAAGAGCGGAGGATTGTCACAGAAGTCTCTGGCAACCCTCTGATGGGTCTCCATGCTTGCCTTTGGTTTTGGATCATTCCTAGCTGTTGAAGGGACATTCGAGTATGTCTAGTTTCCGAATCGAACAAGTTAAGCTGCGATAAACCCGTGCTAATTCGGGGAACAGCCTGCAAGAATTTTCTCTTTGTGAAGTTAATTTGGGAGATTATGGCATCTCTCAAGCTGCAGAAATGCTTAGACATGGCTTGGAGAGCTAGTGCAGTGTATTTCTTTGCAGCACCTACGCCTACTATCAACTCAAATGATGATACAACTTCTTCCAGTTGATTATAGTACTCATCGAATCTGCCATCAACCTGCAAATTGAGAGAGAGAGAGAGAGAGGTATTCTGACAAGTTTCTTTTGAAAAATCTGAAACAATCTAGTTCATAAAATCAAAAATTCAACACTGAATAGACCCACCTCCTCCAAAAGGGAGATAAGCTTTACAATTTTAACTTGAAGATCTTGCTTCTCAGCTGATAAGAGTCCATTACTGTACAATTCTGCTTTTAGTTCAGAAGAAAGTCTAAGAGCTCCTAATCTACCGTCACGAGACAACCTCGAAACATATTTTTCATTGCTTAAGTCAATTGCTTTTCCACTAACATCAACAATTTCATTCAGAAGGGACTGGGCTGGTCTTAAATATATCGAGTTCCTAATAACAGCAGCAAATGATTCTGTTCCATATGAAGTTGGACAAGTTCGATTTAGTGAGGTTGAAGAAGAAGCAAATGCACTGCCCAAGAAAGAATACCCGTTGCTTACATGCTCCATTCCTGGATTACAGGCTTCCCTTGATTCTTCTCCAGACAATAAGTAACTGGGGCTTAGGAAATCCGAACTTAAGGACCTCTGCCTGTATTGAACAGAAGGAACAAGCACGTGAGAGCCCAGAGAAAGTGACAACCTCTGTGCTTGGTGATTGGTCTCATTTCCTGCTCCAAGAAGATCCATGAAATGTCTGGTGTGGCTGATCTGATCAGATTCCTCCCCAACTGTAGAAGCTTGAACAAGATCTATTGATCTTGACATTCTTTCCCCGAGAGATTGGATGCTGGGAAATACACCAAATGACTGAGGGAGTGTGTGATCTCGGCCTCTTAATGAAGACCCATATGCATCAAAGTGCTGGTTTTGGAAATGGTTTTGATCAGTAAAGGAGTCTGAGAGTGTGAATGAGTGCACGCTATTTAGAGCTGGATTTGGAGGCGAGTCTTGTGAAGTCATGTTAAACTCAACTGTAAACTTTACAAAGAAGAACTGTCACTAAAAGACTAAGAATCCAACATTACTCATTAAATAGAAACAGAAAAAATAAATCCAAATTATTGAAAATGAAGTTCCAATGCTAAAGATGAATCCCAATTCCACATTAATGGCTGGGAAAGCAATAGATACTAAAAAGAAAACGATCTCTTGCTTGTCTTCTTCTTCATGGGTTGCATTAAGTTAGCAGTACGAGGGGGATCAGATGGAGATCATTAAGGAGAGGCCAACAGAGGGTATGACTGACAGCACTGAAGTGGGAAAATATGTACTAAGTTGCCTTCAAAGCAACTGAAACCAAAAACAAGAAAGATCCTGAAATATTAGGCACAAGTACTAGCTTTATTGACACTATAATTTTGGACTTAGAGAGAACTTTTGAGCAATAAATTCTATGGATAGGTTATCAGAAAGAAAACCGGCTCGATGCTAGTGAGTCTCAGAATTTAAACCAGAAGGAATGCTAACATAGCCGAACCATTAAAGAATCCACTGGAAAAGAGTCAAAGTCAAAAGCATGAAAAATTAGACAACCGTACAGCACATAACTAGCTGAAAACCAGACAAACCAATATCTTAACAAGTTCTTGCCAACTAACATTAAAACCTGATTGGTAGACTTGAAGAACAAAGAAAGTTCAAGGGAAAATACCCACTGAAAGATGGAATGAACCAAAGTTGTTTATTTGAAAGAAGACTAAGGCCAGTTTAATTTGTCAACCTTTAATTGAAAAATGACCTTTTAACATGCTTAAGATCAAACTTTCTAACTTAAGCAGATTTCATAGAGACTATGAAGAAATCAACTGTTGCATGACATAAGAGGCAAGTAAAGTGCCACTTTAATAGACCAGAGTATAATATGTTTTTTTATATTTCTATATTAGTGGCACAATTTAGACACAAACATGCAGAGAATTAATATCACTTTTTTATTAATATGTTTACTGTTTTATTCAAATACCATATGTAAGCCAAAACAAGCAGGAAATAAACAGTACTATAGAATTGCTAAGAGCAAGCATACCTGTGTTAATAACAAGTCAAAGAAGAAAAACGATTCTCTCTCTCTCTCTCGCCTGCTAGCTTGAGACAGGTCTAAATCTGAGCGGCAGAAAACCTAGAGAAATAGACTTCTGCTAGTTCTTTAGAGGAACAAAGCTAATTGGCGAAATATGGCAGAAAATGACAGTAAAAGATGGTCCCCTAACCTCCCTGACTATAAAACAAACAAGCAAAAGTGTGGATCCTTCAACTTTACTGCCAACAGCTACATTTCTTTGGGAGACTCGAAAGTAAAATTTTTAGCTGAAAACAGTGTAAAATTCTCTCTCCCTCTCTTCCTCCCAGGGGGAGCTCCCTCAATATGTTAAAATTGTTCCTGTTCACTCTGTAAAAGGAGGATAAAAAGTGAGCCATCTTTTGCACACTCCCAGTTCTAATATTGTCAGCTCATGGCCCTGTAAAACCATATGGGAATACCTTACTTTTTCCTGTTAGGTTTTGTAATCATGCATAGAGATGTTGAAAGGACACTGAAATATCACCATCTTTCAAGAATATAATTCTAAAATTATAATTAATATAATTCTACATATAATCACTTAATAAAAAAGATAAAATTTATTATTAAAAAATTAATTTTTTCATGTAAATTTTATATTTTATTCACTTTTTAAAACCAATTATACGACGGTTGAACAATTCATAATTACAACCATCTTTTCTCATACATACATGGATAGTAGTACATACCGTCTATAAAATTAGACTCATTCGCAATCTAAATAATGGAAAGATAAAAAAAAAAAATCTTCATTTTGTAATAAATTTAATCAAAACATCTTTATTTACAAATTAAAAACTCATAAAATCTAAAAAAATTCATTTCATTTATTTATGAAACGTGAGCGTCTGAATTAAGTGTGTAGTAATATAGTTTACAAATATAAATATAGATCGTAAAAAGAATTATTGTATATAAATTCTTCGTATAGAGAGAGAAAGAAAGAAAGAGAAAAGGAGAAAGAAAAAACGAGAGACAGACAGAGATGGGTGTCGTTGGATTTGGAAGTGTGTGCTGATGAAACTGATTCTGAATGCATGTTGGTGTGTTGCCTTTGGATACTTTAGTAATCATTGCTATCTTTGTTCCTTTGGCTTCCTGCACTTGTCACTCTCTACTTCCCTAACTTTGTTTGCTAATTCATTGGGACTCGAGATGCCCGAACACAGCTTAAAGTGTCTGCTTCGTCTGAACAACCATACCAGTATTTTGCAAGCTGCAATTTTTTTACTACAGACTTGTCCTCAGTGAATATTATTACCTTGGAATTGTCAATCACTTTCTCTTTCAAACATCAAAGCCATTTGGGATGGATGAACAGATATTGTTCTTTCTTACAAAAACATCTGTAATTATAAATGTACGAACGAAGAATGCTTTGATTGATTAAAATAACATGCATTAAAAGCTTGTTAAAATAAATCAAACGCTTTGGCCAGTCTCTCATTAATTAAATGACAACAAAAAAAGTCATTCTAAGAAATTCTTGCACCTGCATGTGCCAAAAAGAATCATCCTGACAACCACACAGGTTGCAGATAAAAACCCAGAAGATAGAGACTAAAAATGACAGCAAAACTCTTCATCATCATCCACTTTGCTGGTGTGGGTTGTCCCTACTAATGATAAACTCATTTGTTCTAAGCACTGCTCCATACCCAATTTTATGTATTATATAAAAGAAATCAGAGCCCGCTCAATAAATTAGGAGTCTTAGGCTATAATTTTTATTGAGTTTTTTTTTTATTAAAATAAAATAAAATAAAATAAAATAATTTTAATTTTTATATTACTTTTTTATTTAAAAATAATACCTATAGTTTGCTAAGTAAAATTATTGATTAAGATTTATACTATATTTTTAACTAATAACTAACTTAATCTTTATTAAAAAAAATCTAATTTAGAGAAGATTTTATCAAATATATTTTTATAATACATGCTTTTGAGTTTTAGGAGTTGTGTGGTAATATAACTATTTTTATGTATTTTCAGATATTTTCAAATTTAACTTTTTCTGTTACTCAAAACCTAATAAAACATCTTAATTCAAATTATTTCACTACTATTCACAGATATTTTGAGGAATACTTATAAAACTAATAATGACATATATAATATCTATTTGATACTTTTATTCTTTTATTGAGTTAATTAATTTTTTTAATTAGTTTTTTTTTTTTTTTTTTTACTTTAGATTTTTTTTTTTTTTTTGGAGGACTTAGGCAATTGCCTAAGTTGTTTAAGGGTGAACCTGATCCTGAGAGAAATGATATTTGCTATCGTGCAGTATGCAACCATCACGTAATACTTTGAAAAAAGTGAATAAAATATGAGACCCTACTCTTTTTCAAAGAAATTAAGCGACAGATATGACTTTACGATTGTATATAACATTACTCATTATATAATCTTTTGCTTTTAGCATATAAATACTTTTACAAGTTTAGTATTTGTGGCTACAAAAATCAAACCAAGCAATTTTTTTCCTTTTTTTTTCCCTGTTTCCAAGCCTTCTTGGTCCAAGTAGAGGAATATGAACAATTCAACAACCTCTCGTTTTCAAAGCTGATCCAGTTGTCTATCAAAAGCATTGAACAGCAATAGCTTGGCTAGTTACCCAGCTTTGAATTTCGATCAAAACGAACCAGCATTTGGGACCATCAACTGTGTAGCAGCACTAGAATTTAGATTCCCATAAAGGTAGCTCCTCAAGTCCTTACCAGGGGACCATCTTAGAATGCATGAGGAAATTCCACCTAAATGAACACAATTTTTTTTTAACACATAAAAGCATTTTCTGAAACTGGGGGAATATTAACAGAGGTAAATATTGCAACTTAGATCTGTACACCAATGATCTGAAGATACCAAATCAGGAACCTCAGAATAGTGGACCACTGGGGAAACCATAGGGTTGGATCATTACCCAACTGGCCAGCTGGAAACTGTAAAATTGTCTGAAATAGTGAATGCAGAATTGTTTTTTTTTTTTTTTTCTTAGCATACATTATATTAAATATAAGTAAACAGACAGCATGTTATCATAAAGAAAATGCTGGTCCAAAAGAGATTTATTTATTTTTTTATAAATTGGGCTCTCTTTTTATATAGTAAAGAAGAAAATTTAACTTATTAAATAAAACAACATCAGTTCATTGTGAGATTATAACTCTGTTTTATATATTTTCTTTCGTAAATTTAACATTTATCTGCCATAATATGTCATTTGGTGGAATAAAGATCTAATTTTATTAGCTAAAATTTTCAAACAAACTTAGAACTTTTTATTTTCCGGATATTTCTTTAGGCTATAAATTCGTATATTAAATAAACATTTAATTTGAAGCGGAGAATGAAAATAATCTCCTTGGAATGAGATGAGGATCGTCAGCTGATTCAGTTGAATTGCAACTTTTATACTGTTGTGAATATCGAAGCATCCATGCTGGTTTACAATAATGTGCTCGAGATAGGGTTGTATGTTTGATAGCCCACTCAATACTCGTCCGGTTAAATTTGAATCGAATTTGACTCGTAAAAATAAAATTTGTTCGTGAAAGCAGATACCCGCTCAATTAATAAATGATACATATCTAACAAAACTCGACTTGACTCGATTAAGCCTCGTTAAAACTAGTTCGTTTATGCCTAAATCAACTTGTTAGTTCGAGTCAATTAAAACTCATTCACATATTGATCAATATATACCTAGACCTATGTATATATACATATAATATATGTATAAACTAATAATATAAACATACCACTTTTATAATTAGATATATAATATGTAATCTAATTACTTGTGTTTATATATTGAATATATTTCATAAGTATATTTTATAATTTTACAATAATTAATCGATAAAATTTAATAATTTCATATACTAGTATGTTGGAACCACATATGAAATAGATATATGTTGTTATATCATGTGTATGTATTAATAATATATATCGGCATATAATATATTGTTATTCTGGATAAATATCAACTAGTTAGATATTAATTATTTATAAATTTTTAAAAGCCTTATATTTTAATAGAGGTTCTACTTGTTAGTTGTACAAATTCAATACTAGATTTTATTTTTATTTTTTATTTATCCAATTTATTAATTATTAAATCTTATTCAAAAATTAAAAAAAAAATCTAACTCGAGTTCTATTCAACTCAACTCAAGATCGTTTGTGAGATGAAATCGAATTGAGAGTTTAGTTTATCGAGTCGAGCTCAAACAAAGAATAAAAAAAAATCTCAAGCTCGTGTATTTTTAATCAAACCGAGCTCAACAAGTTAAAGATCGGTTCAGCTCGACTCGATTACAGCCCTAACTCCATAGCTAGCTATGGTGGCTATATATATATATATATATATATATATATATATGAAAAATGCTATAGACACAAAGGGATTTCATGAAGAGATTCTACACACTGATGTGGCAGTGTGCCACGTGTCCCCCTATTTTCCATTTCTTCCTTTCTTCTCGCTCTCTTGCCCTCTCTCTACGCTGGCCAAACGTAGTCGGGGACCATTGTCTGTGGCTGAGGTGGTCGGAAACCACTCCTAAGAGGGACAGACAACTTCATCGAGCCACTGGGTGGCTGCTGGAGTTTCAATTTTATGGTTGAAGGCCATGTGCATTCCCGATTTGGGTTGAAGACGCGTGGGAGAGATAGAGTTGCCATGAGAGATTGTTGACGATGGGGAGGTACTCGCCGGCGTGAGGGAAATACGGTGAGGTGGTTAGTGGTACTGCAAGTGGCCAGGTGTGGTAGGTTGCGTGAAGAGGAAGAAACGGCTGGGGGCGGGAAGGAGGGAGGGGATAGAAGAAAAGGAAAAATAATAAGGAAGGGGGAGACGTGACACACTATCACTGTGCCACCTCAATGTGTGGAATCCCTTTATATCTGTAGCAACTCCCGCAACTTAAAACCAGCAAGGGAGAAGCAGTTGAAATGGAATGCATAAAAAAAAGGATAAAAAGCCATGAGTGCAGCAAGTTTCGAATGTTGTATTTTTCATCTCTTGCCTCTTCTATAGATACAAAGGGATCCCACAAAGGGAGTTGCTACAGATTAAAGAGATCCCACATATTGAGGTAGCACGGTGATAGTGTGCCACGTCTCACCCCACCCCTATTATTTTTCTTTTTATTTTCTCCCTTCCCCTCTATCCCGCCCTTTAGCCGTCTCTTCCTCTTCATGCAACCCACCACATCTGGCCACCTACAACACCACCGACCATCACACCGAATTTTCCTCACACCGGCGAATACCTCTCCACTATTAACAACCCCTCAAGGCAACTCCATCTCTCCCACGCGACCTCAACCCAAATCGAGAATACACATGCCCTTTAGCTATAAAATCAGGACTCTAGCAACTACCAAGTGGCCTGCTAGAGTTGTCTGTCCCTCCTAAGGGCGGTTTCCGATCACCCCAACCATGGACGGTGGTCCCTAACTACGTTTGGCAGGCGCGGGAGAGAGGATAGGAAGAAAGAAAGAGAGGAAAAATAGGAAGATACTTGGCACACTGCCACATCAATGTGTGGAATCTCTTTGTGGGTTTTCTTTGTGTCTATATAATTTTCCTATATATATAGGCATGCTTTGACCCTTCGTCAAAAATCAGACAATTGGCTCTTAGTTAGACGGGTTGAATGGTTTCAAGTAGAACTGCCGGCTTTGACTACGTTGCTTGCACAGAGATTAAATCCATAAACCAAACTAATACAAATGGAAATCCAATAAAATTGGTCAATTATTATATAACTTCTGTTTTAGAGAAATGATACATCAATATCACAATTGGGAGTGCTTTTACAAGATTCCATATTCAACCAAATGCACAAAACTATATACGCATCTTATCTTTACAAAATATGCCTACAACTCCCAAGCATTATTGTTATATTGTAAGTGAGTATCGTATACTGTACCCATATCTATACTTATATTTGAAATTCTAGTGGTTTCTATATCTTCAGACAATAAGCAAGTGGGATGAACAGTACCGAGGCAAGTTGGCAACGCTTGCTTAGACTACAAAATCATGTAACATATGGGAATTGTCAAACTTGTGATGTTGCTTTCCCAAATCCTGGCACTGAAAATCTACTGAATCAGGCTGATCTGCAGATGTTGTTACTGTTTTATTACCTCTTACATTGGTGACGCCGGACATGGGAAATCCATTATTTTCACAATGCCGCAATTCTAGTGCAAGTGAAACCTGGCTGCCATCTACAAAAGTACCCAACTCCGACATATCATAGGTGGAAGCGGCAGCCACTAGACTCCCATCACCACCTTGGTGGTGTGGGATAATCTCATCTGAGTAAAGGCTATGGTTATCCACAACACTACTGCCAAATCCTATTCCTATGGTTTTCCCATTGATTTTGCTGTTAACAAACTTCGATTCGTTGGCTTGTCCATGGTGAACACCATCAGCAGTTGTGGATATCACACTGTCTTGCAACTCTTCCCCCCTATCCTCAAAAGCCCCGGAATTATCCTTTGGTGCTTTCGAGGCATTTTCTGCTGAAGATTGGGAGTTCAACTCTGATTCGCCAAACTCTTCTTTGTACATCTCCTCAACCATGGGCTTCCAAAGACGGACTCGTGCATTAATAAACCAGTTTGCGACCTGATTGGCATACAAAATTAATGAAGAAGCCACAGGAGCAGAAAAAGGGTCGGCATGATTTCTATGACATTGTTTTGAGAAAAATTAAGGCATCCATTGATGAGGATGATTTATGTGTAGAAGATTTCCCAATTCAAAGAATCAAAAAGTCTTAACATGAACAGTGCATGAGAAGCAACATTCAGATGGAGAATGTACTGGCACTTTTAAATTCCAGTACCAACAATGCATATCAAGAAACCATTTTTATAATCATCTTACCTGATTTCGGGTCAAGCCTGTTTCCTTTGAAAGCATAATTTTTTCGGAGTCCTTTGGGTAACTGGTGAAATAAGGCGAGAATTAGTAAATTAAAACTTCTTAATATAATGAAACAAATTAGGGAAATCAAAGTGTTGAGTGACATACGGATGAAGGAAGTGCTCAAAGAGCCAAGCACGGAGAATTGAAACGGAGCTCTCAGGAAGCCCCCTTTGAGGCCTCCAAGCATGTCTCATCACACCAAACTGCTGAAGAGCCCTTTGTTGTACTTGTCTCAGATGCTGATCTACATAGCGTAGACGAGGTATCCCTCCTCCTTGACCACACAAGGAAGTATCTTGCTCCCCAAGGCTTCTCTGGGTAGCTTGAATCTGACCCATGATTGCATCACGCAAACAACGGAAGTGTCGAGAAATTGTCTGGAGTGCAAGAGCTGTGTATGGTTCAGCTGCCCCAAACCCCACTACCATGTCCAGAGACGACACTAAAAGCTGGACCTGATTGTAATATTGTTTGTATCTTCTATCAACCTACAACAGGAGCACAACTATTTGTGATTGTACCTCTGTAAGTAAAAAAGTAAATGAATAAATAAATAATAACATGGGACAAAGAGTAGAGAGAAAGAGGGAGAATCCATATATAGAGAAAGAACATGGATATGAACCCCCAAATGAGGCGAAGAAACATAGAAAAGAAGAAAAAAAAGGATAAGCCATTCCCATTAACAACTAATTGAACTTAAAATCCTTCTACCCTTCATAACCCATTTCCACACCCCAGCACACGTCTCTTAAGTGCCAGACAGAACTTTAAGCCTCCACTTCAGAATCTTTTTCAATAAACTCTCATTTTTTATCTTGAACTTGGAGAGACTCCTACTAAAAAACGCACTGTAAACTGATAAGAACATTCTCTCACCCAACCCAGCCCTATCTATATTTTACTAATACAAACTACTACCTGTGATTGTATCACACACAGAGGAATTTGCAGGAAATAGTTGTGTGAATATATAGGGTTAAGGAAGAATACACATAGTTGAAAGGATCTTCTACAAGGATATGGTCAAGAAATTCAAACTATACATGCAATTTAAATGAAAGGAAAAATGATAGAACTAGCAAAAATAAGGAGGCAGTAGGAGTACCTCATCTAGCATGGATAAAAGTTTTGTCTTCCTATTCTGCAAATCCTGTTGTTCTACAGGTGATAGCTCACAAAAGGAGTTGGGAGTTGACTCGCCAGAGTCTGAAGATATCTTTGCAGACCAAGAACTTGATCTCCCATCTTTCTCTTTAGAGCCATCCAAACCAATCCCCAGGATGCTTTGATGTCTGTTCAATCCATGTTGTTTTAAAGCCTTCTTGACATTGACCACTTCATCAAGCAATTGTTGTGCTGCCTTGAGATACTTTGAGTTTAACATCGTGTTTGCAAAACCTGATGGTTCATATATATATTGATCAGAGAGCATCTCTTTGTGGCTCATAGAGGAATGAGGATTGCACGTTGTCTCTTTTCTGGTATTATTCTGGTTGGCTCCAGAAAAACCAGATAGCAAACATTCTGCAGTTCTCAACTCACCATACTGGTGATTTTCATCAGCTTTACTAGATATTATCCCCTTCATCAAATTTTGAAGACTAGTAGTCGAGAAAGAAGACCCACCTGGGTTTGGATACTGGTTACTAAATGGAGCTACAGGTATTGCAGATGGCATTTGTGTACCAAGGCTAAGAGATAATCCCTGACACTGAATATTTTGTTCACCAGCTGAAACTCCCAGCTGTGTCCTTGGAATCATCTGGGAATCCCCAGTAACAGAGTCTATGAGGGGATCACCTGGTACAAAATTTAACTGTCCGTCAATAGATTGCATACTTAGTCTGTCACCTGTAGGTGGAATGAGCGTCATCTCATTTCTTCCACTGACAGATTCATCACGGTTGAGAGGGGATAGAGAACCACCAGACAAGATATCTGAGTAGGATGCAGAAGAAGCTTGGTTCATATACATCATTATGTTGCCCGGCTGAAAAGGCAGTTCAGAATATGAAGCAAATTTCGTGTCCCCTGGATATGGAGTCAGCAAAACATCTCTCTGATTACTTAGACTTTGGAAATAGGTAGCCATGTTTTGCTTCCTCCGACTCAGGCAACTTCAGTTGAGTATCTAGCAATGAAAGCAAAAACATTACCACTGCTCTTCATAATTAAATGATAATTGCTATACCCAACTTGATCAGAAAAAAATCCTAACAGGATAAAGAAAAAAAAAAAAAAAAAAACCCTTCAGAGTCCTGGGAAAAATTACATAATTGAAAATCCTAACTGTCCTATACTCGATCAAAATAACTGCACAGTCCACAAATACGTTTTACATTTCTCTTTTTCAATAGAAATACATTTTACATTTCAAAAGGCACACACACCATGCCCCATGGTATCTTGGTATGTCGATCATTTTCAGGAAAAATAAAAACAAGCCAACTGAGAAGAAATCACAGTTTACAGAGAAACACAGATCCACAAAACACAATGTTGAATAACACAGCCAAAGACCCCAATCATAAGAGTCTAAGACAAGTAAAAAAACAAGTTCGCATAATAATACCCAAGCTCCCAAATATCAGAATAGTGGAGGCTAACTAACAAATATTCCTATGAACAAGCAGTCTAGGCGCTTAAAAGTTGTAACTTCAAAAAGGAACTTCGAATCATTGTTCTTTGTAAGTGGTGATGATTAATCCTCCCCCCAAAAGTGTCTTCTTGGGAAAAAGTATCTACACCGTCCATTACCAGATAACACAATTTTACCCAGAAACAAAATAACCCATCTGGTGAGGAGATTATTAAGCAAATTCTTCTACCCATAAAAGTCTTTGGTCTGGTGAACGCGTCGGCTACCTCATCTAATCCATGCTTCAATACCAAAAATTACAAACACCAAAAAAGAATAAAGCATAAGCACAGAGTAACCATAGGCAAACTACAAAGTCATAGATACAGACACCTTCGACAAGAAAACGTGCAACTTGTAAAAGCCCAAAAACGAAACTTTTAATCCGAAAGAACAAAAAAAAATACAAAGTACCAAGAGGCACAGTTCTGACAATCAGCCCCAACACTTTAATGATGATGATCATCAACATAATCATGTAGTTCACAAAGAACAATGATGATCGTCAAAAAACAGAGAAAAGGTAACAAACAGAAGCATTGAGAAAAAGAAAAAAGGAAAACAATTACCAGAAAGGCATAGGAATGATGACCCTTTAGTGGGTAGCAGAAAAACTCGGGCCTTTGAAACCAAAAACTATGAGACCAGGCGACAATCTTTCCTCCCCCGAGCAAAGACAAATGCCAATCCCAAGAGATATATTCCGAAGAAAAGACCTCCCTCCCTATCATTGGAAGTACAAAGGCACCAACTCAATAAAATGCATATCATAATATATATTAAACTAGTATATAATTGTTGCCACCACCAACTACAAAATATTTTAATGGCAAATTGGGTTAAAAAAACTGTTCTTATATCTGTGTCAAATCATTCTGAGTTTTGATTCTCACGTGTGACAATACAATGGGACGGCAAAAACACGCTAGAAAGTTAGAAGGACTGCGGTGGTTGTTTGCTTCGGAGGGTTCAAACCCTAACCACCAGTTGGTGGACCTACAACCATCCCTTAAACATGCTTTTAACGCATAAGACTCTCGCTCTCTCTTCTATTTATTTATTTCTAACAACCAGCTGTAAGCATCAAAGGTTGTTTCTCTCATTCTCTGGTTTCATAAAGAGAACTTGTGCTTGAAAGAACACTGTCTGTTCATAATGTCATTAATACTACATGTTTTTGTAATGTTTCTGGCGCCTGGTAGATTTATAAATGACTAAGGCTAATTATAAGTTTTAAATGAATAAGTTTTGAATAAGTATTTTATAAAAATGTGGGCTTTATTGAAGAATTTGAATTTTCCACACTTTTTCGTGATAAAATACATGTTTTTATTAAGAATTTATACGAAATTTGTGCATTTGAGCTTATATATATCATTGAACAATGCTAGAGTGCACGCTAATGCTAATTAATTTTTTTAAGTATTTTTAAAATATTTTAAAAATATATATATATAATTTTACTAATAATCACTTTCTTAATTATTGGAAAATATTAAAAAAATAAATATATAAGTGAACATATTTGATGAGCATATATTATATCATTTCTTAGGAAACTACTACTTGAAACACAAACTAGTCTGATAACTATGCCTACCAAAAACTTTACCGACTGTTGTCTAATTCCCTCGTGAAGGCTAGTTTAGCCTAAGTATATGCCGCCTGTTATCTATACGCACACAGCTGGTGACAGTAACAGTCAAACAAACACATAAGTCGTTACTCAACAATTTCTCAAACACTAAAATATTAATTAAAAGAAGTGCGTAGAAATTAAAATTTGTGTATGATATTTTTTATAATTAAATGAGTTAATGTGTGAAGTTTAAACATGATACCAATGTTCTAATACTATAGAAAATTATCACTTATCTATACAATTTAACCTGATAAAAAAATATGTTTATAATTATTTATATTATATTTATAATGGAAAGTGATACACACACAATACAATTACACAACACATTTTATAACAAGTATTAAATAAGAGATCCTTCTGTAAAACACTTTATACAAACACAACACTTTACAGAATTACCCCTCATTTAACACTTATTGTAAAATGTGTTGTGTATTTGTGTTGTGTGTATATCATTTTCTATTTGTAATACCCTCATCACTAAGCAAGCAGAGCTAACGTTGCCAAGTGTCTTAGTGAAATCCATCTCACGGCACTATTGAGATCTACAGTTTTAGATTCGTCGATTTGTGATTTTCGTACTCTCCCCAATGTGGTGCGTGAGAATTGCAGCTTCGGATTCATCGATCTGTGCTTTCCATTCTCTCCCCAATGTGGTGTGTGCTTCCCACGCCCCACAACAATGGGCGATCGTCTATCGGTGTATCGATATCTCTTTAGTTTGCCATTTTTCGATTTTCCTAACTAAAGATCAAGTTAAATGGATGTGAGACTCCCCTCCAGCATGACTAGCTTAACAAAATGTAGCGCACATTCTCTTGCTGTGGCTTTTAGTCATAGTAAAATAGTTTATTTATCAAATTATTTCAAAACTACTTTAGGTAGCATCCCTTCAATCGGGATTTGTGAGAGCCACACTTGTGACTCTAAAATCCTTTTTTTATTTTGGCATCTGTTGTGCCTTTATTTTATTAGAATAATTGTTAGGACTCCCACCTCACTGAACTTTGTATCATTAAATCAATTAGTTTAATATATGCTATTTTTGCCTTTAGAGGAAAAATAAAGTATCTTAATTGAATAGTTCTACATTCACATATGAAAAATTTTGACTAGGATCCTATCCAGTGTATTTCATTTTTTTTAAACTTTTTTTCATGCATTTTTCTTACTCTTTCAACAATAGAATTGAAAAAACACTTACTTAATTGTTAAATAAAAAATACATCAAATAAAATATTCATTTAGATGCATATGAGTGGATGAAAGGTAAAAATATCGAATTTTGGAACATTTTGTATCAATAAATTAAAATCATTTTTTTTTTAAATTTACATGAAAAACATTCAAAACTAGCAATTTAAATTCTTAACAATAAAATTTTGTTTAAATCACAATCAATTAAAACCGGTCAATTAAGATGGTTACGTGTTTGTTTCCTCATTTACTTCACTATTTAAATCTTAAATAGAAATGCAAATTATTAAACTGTGTCAGTTTGGAGTAAAATGTATTTATTTATTTCTATATAATATTTAGAAAATAAATGCTGGAACTCGAGTATTAAATATTATAATAGCGTCTAGAAAATGAACCGATTCAGTGCGTTTATATTTCTCCCTTCATTTAGGACGTGCCACCTATTACTAACAAGAATGGAAGCGGGCATCACAGATTCACATTCTTCAAATTGACAAGTCTCGATCCAACGGCTGCAAGAGATGCAGCGTAAGACGTGAGGGCTTCGTTCATGATCAGTGGAGACCATTTTGGAACTTCTGAGAACATAGAACCCTCCAGTATTCCGCCTGTTCTAAAAGTACACACCGCATCATGCAAAAATAAATAAATCTCAATAAATATTGTAATTATAAAGAGTCGGTTCCGTTTGGATGCTTTATTTGCTTTAATTCATTTTATTTTATCTTTATAATTTTTTTAAAATTTTTATATATTTTTTAAAATTTTCATATAAAATATAATAAACAATTTAACTTTTCAAATCACAACACACTCATAATATTAAAAAATAATATTCTAAAATATTTTACTCAACTCAACTTAACTCAACTCGACATCTAAATACAACTTATCTACCTTTTCCCACTTGAAACCCTCGAGGTCTCGGGATCACATTCATCTCCAACACAGAATTCTCTATGACTATATTCTATAAAATGTATAATGATAATTTTACTATCCATCTATCACCCTTTTATCACTTTTTTTTTTAATTTTTTTAATTTTTTTTTTACTTAATAATTAAGAAAGTGATTATTAATAAAATTATATATTTTTAAATTTTTTTTCTTAATAATTAAGGATGTTAAAAAAAATTTTAAAAATAAATAAAAAAAATAAATGCACTTAGAATGGTAAACAAATAGTAAAATAATCAAGACGTACCAGACCCATTTCGGGTTTAAGCCTCCATGGGGCATACCGGAACTTGCCAGAGCTCGCCGTCGAAGGGGTGAGCTCGTCAGAGCCCGCCAGTCCCGATGGGGTGGGCGGTGTCGCCCACCGCCATCGGAGGCGACAAGCTTCGGCCTAAGGCCAAATCCCCTTAAAATCCATCTTTATTTTTTTATTATATTTTTATTATGTTTTCTTCATTTTATTTTTTTTTTATATTTTTTATTGTTTTTTTTATTGTTTTTTTTATTTTTTTATTGTATTTATTTTATTTTATTTTATTGTATTTATCATAAAAAAACAGCCCAAATGCCGTTGGACTGCTTTTGATGCTGGGAGCAGCCCGACGAGCCCCCAGCGTCTCTTTATTTTTAAACAAAGAAGCCACATATACAATAGTTGAGTCAAGATATCATTAAAAATGGTAATGCGACCTGGTCTGTTATTTTATCTAATTATTACAATATTTTAAAATTTTTATATAAAATAAATAATTCATATTTTTAAAATTTTTAAATAATAAAAATATTAAAAAAGTGTATTCTAATAATATTTTATTCAATTTTCAACTTTTATCTCAATTCATCTCATCTACAAAAACAAGTAAGGCGAAGAAAATGACTACAAGAAAACTTAAAACTTCAGCAATTGCATGATGGCAATGCCTACCAATCCAGTCCCAGCCAAAACAGGTGATGAAGCTTGGGTTCTTCAAACAACAATTTTCAGGATATGCCACGCCCCCGAACCTCGAAACGAAATAACCAAAGACTTGTATACATGTTTGGGTTTTGGCTTAGGTTCACTACAATATTGTGATCATTGCAATTTGCACGTTCACCTGATATGTAACAAGAATCTTGTATGACAGCCAATGAAGTGAGTCAAGATACCATGGGGATAATTGCATTAAACAAAAATACTTTCAGACGATATCAAACGTGAGGATCAATAATCACCTATTGAGGAAAGCATTATCTTCCTTGGCAGAGATCACTACAGACCAATGAAAGAACTATTTCTCAAATTATTTACCTGCTCATAGTGACGAGGACCGAGGTCAAGAATTCACAGTGCAAAAGCCGATCGCGAATGCAGTTCTTATAAATTAAGAATATGTACCTGCAAATTGAAATAAGTTTTGTGAGGTGAGGACAGGAAATATAGTAGGATGCGGTTAGTTGACCCAAATGCTTATGGTTCCAAATTTCCAAGCTACAGAAGTGAATATGTTGATAAAAATAAGAACAGCGTAAACATTAAATGGACGAAAGAGCAGTAATCGCATGATTTACATTTGGAAGCATATCTCCTGGTCAGAAATTGCCTGAATGTGAATACAAATGAATCTCCATCCTGTCCAACATACCAGGCTACCGTCAGGTTGTAGTTTCATGAAATGGAGACTGATATAACAGCTTAAGTTTCAAGTGAAGTTATTCAATGCATAAAAAAGTGCAAATAGCTAAGTAAATCAAGATTTTCATGTCATTTTTCACTCACATGTCATTACAAGAACCATGACAGCTTAAAGAAATCTTGAACCCTCCAAAAAGCCTCTATGATTTTGATGAAGCTCATCTGGGGACTTCAACAGTTTGTATTCCAACTCACCAATAATCCTTACAAGAACAATGACCATTTTTAAAATAGTGGAAACACTGTGAGTCGTTCAAGTATATTTCAGATCCATATGCCACAGAGATATATTTGGCTGTCCTGTGGCAATCATCACACATTCTCAGGTTTTTAACGATCCTTATAACTTTAGGTGCATTAGAGCCTACCATGGCGAAAGCAAATGCAAGTTTTTCACTATGAACTCCACCGATCTCTTCCCTCTCTTCCTCCCCAATGCAAAGCTCATGTCGAATATCATGTCCCTTAACTTTCTCTTGTATTCTTTGTATCCAAGAATATAGCACATCTGAGGATTGATCACCTGCAAGAAACGTATGGACTATGTTTCTAACTTCAATCCAGCATTGCCCTAGAGATTTTTTTGATGCATTCTCTTGTTCAAGCTTTCTCGTTTTGGAAGGATCCCCAAACTTCCCACATAAAGCATATAACTTGAGAAGTAACTCGTGAATCAGGAAATTCCCCGGTTCTAATTCAAGCAAACTTTCTCCCGCACGAATTGCCAAGCCAATATTACCATGA
The DNA here is from genome assembly GCA_036559045.1 of Platycarya longipes. Classification (NCBI taxonomy): domain Eukaryota; kingdom Viridiplantae; phylum Streptophyta; class Magnoliopsida; order Fagales; family Juglandaceae; genus Platycarya; species Platycarya longipes. The sequence continues at coordinate 26,031,666 of CM071796.1, read as the reverse complement.
ATCCTACAGCCAGTGAGTAAGGCAACCCAAGTAGAGGAATCAGGTTCAATGGGCATATCTTCAATAAACTCCATTGCCTTTGAAAGCTTCCCTGCACGGCCATACAGGCATACCATAGCTGAATAATGCTCCAAAGCTGGTACAATTCGAAACTCTTCAGTGATGCTAGAAAAAGCTTTTTCCCCCTCATCCACCATTCCAGCAAGACTGTAGGCAAAGATAACGTTTACAAAGGTACCTCTATTGGGTCTGAATCCGAGCTTTCTCATCTGATTAAAGAGATCAAGTGCATTATCTGCATAACCATGTAAAACATAACCACCAATCAATGAGTTCCAGGTGATGATGTCTTTGGAAGGTATTCCATCAAATATTGTTCTTGAATAGGCTATATTCCCCGACTTCGCATAAGTGTCAATAAGCGAATTTGCTATAGAAAGTTCGGTCTCCAAGTTTCTACGGATCACACAACCGTGGATTTCCTTTACCTTCTTCCCCGCAACTAAATTTGCACACGCAGGTAAGACACTTAAAATTGTGACTGAGTTGGGAATAACAAAGGAAGATTGCATCTGTCTAAATATTCCATACGCTTTGTTCTTTTCCCCTATATGCAGGTAACCAGCAATAAGAGAATTCCATGAAGCTGTATTACGCCTAATTTTCCCATCCTTTTCCATTATGTGGAACAGGTCCATGGCTTGATCCTCATCTCCATTCTGTATAAATCCCGAGATCATCACATTCCAAGTGACAACATTAGGTGGTACGCCAGATTCCTTCATTTTCATAAAGAGAAGATGGGCTTTACCACAGTAGCCAGTGTGGCAATATCCTCCGATCATAGAGTTCCAAGTGTATGCATCTTTCTCTAAGATCATATCAAAGACTTGTTGTGCTGCTTCCAAGTCTCCACACTTGGAATACATGTCAACAAGTGAATTTCCAACCAATAAATCACATACGAAACCCATCTTAACAGCAATAGAATGGATTTCCTTTCCCTTGTCTAGCGATTTCAAAGACGCACAAGCTGAAATTGCACTTGCAAGCGTAACCCCATTTGGTTCAATCCCTTCCGAAAGCATATCCTTCAGCAAATCCAATGCCTGACTTCTCCTGTTGTTTTGAGCAAACCCCGAAATCATAGAAGTCCAAGTAAAGACATCGGGAGTTATTCCAAAACTATCCATCTTCTTCATCAATTCCATGGCAAAATCACAATGCCCTGACTGGTTGTAACTAGTAATCAATATGTTCCAAGTCACCGAACCTGGTTCAACCCCTTCTTCACGCATTGCATCAAACAATCTACGAGCTTCCCTGGTGTCACCCTTCTGGCAATACCCAGATATGATTGCATTCCAAGTCACCCTATCCCGCTCATCCATGTTTTCGAAAAAACTCCTCGCAGAACTCAATTTCCCGCTCTTTGCATATACAGCCAAAATTGAATTGTTAACGCGCAAGCAACGACTCATCCCACATCGAACCACCAAGGAATGTATCAGCTTCCCAGTCCCAAAATCCCTGCAATTCGCACATGCCTGCAAGATCTTTGGGAACAAAAAACTATCCGGGACGAAACCACCTTCCATCATATCAAAGAAAAGTTCCACCACTTCCCTCCATCTCTGCTCTCTCGAACAGGCACCAATCATTGCTGACCAAGTGTACAAGTTTTTCTCACGTATTTCATAAAACACTTTACGCGCATCATCCAAGCACTTACATTTAGCATACATGCTCACGATCTTGGTCTCCACGAACGGGTTCACCTCCTCGACTAAATCAATACGTGCATGTAGCTTCCGACCCAATTGAATACAATTCGCGTCAATGCAGGACTGTAACAGTTTAAGATAGGTTTTGGGCTTTACCTTGGACCCGTGTTGAGCAATGGAATCGAGAGCTGTTATGGCCTCGCTAAGGCGCCCATTTTTGCGAAGGTAATTCAAGTAAGAGTCTGCAACTTTTGGGTGTGGTTTTTCGGCGAAAGAGAGTGTGGGTTTGGGTGAGAAGTTGGATTGGTTGCCTAGTTTGGATGGGATAGGCGCGGGAGTGCAAGAGTTGCAGGGTATAATTAAGGTCTCCATTGCTCAACTAAACGTTGAAAAATCTCTCTCTCTCTCTATTTTACTTGAAATTTCCTTGGTTTTTGGAGAGTGACATACAGAGCCGAGCAAGATTGGAAGAAGATTGGGGCTGGAAATGGAGAGCCATCCTGCCAACGATTTCGAGGTCCCACGCCCTCCGGCCACCCACTTGTGAATGCTATCCGGAAATCCTCATTTGTTTATCGTCTTATGGATATGGTTCGCACGACTTAAGAGGCCCAGATTCTGAATCTGGGCTTGCTGTCTTGTTGAGGTAGTTCGGTCTCTGTCACTCCGAGTTACATCACTTTTGCGTGTACCAATTTGATCCATACGATCTACCGTTCTTCGTTTTGGATATGCAGGCCGAAAGCCCAAGAAAGAAGACTATCTATCACTATAAAAATCATGTGATGTATTTTCTTATTAGAGTCCATTAAAATTAATTTAGTTCAATTTAATTTTAAATTAAATCTAATATTTAAATAGTCAATTTTTAAATTATCAAAGTCGTTTCAACTTAAATTTTTTTTAAGTAAAATTCACAGCTATTTTTAATTCAACAACTCTTTATACGCAGGACAACTTTTTTTAAATTTTCATAATTATATCTAGATTTATTTAACATCTAAAAACATTTTTTTTTTACTAATCTTAAATAAATTCTACAAAATTTATTACATATTTTCAACTCACTACTATTTATAAAAAAAACTCAACTTATTTGAACTCACTGCTATCCATAACATCAAAACGCAACAATTCTAGTTCTCCATCGGCATAAACCCCAAACGATCCGAATAAAAAAAAAACTCAAGAGGCCAATAATATCTCTCGACTCTGATCTCTCCCTCTCTCTGTGCTCCACTGTAACCTGAAAACGATGTAGCAAACAACAGCCACCACCACCCCCAAATGGTCGTACGTACATGCATGGAAGTTTCAAATTTCTTTTTGTAATGTAGCTAGGAGACACTTGGACACGTACATATATATCTCCATTAACAACCCGACGAGGAAATCCAATTTTCCAAAACCACATCCAATTATATGTCTCCAGCTCTTCATTTCCCTCTTTCTATGTTATCCACATTCCACAATCCACATGACCCTCTCTTTCACCTAGGTTTTATGGTCATAATTTTAGTCAGTATTAAATACATCGATTTTGTACAACTTTGGGAAATTATAATGACAATAAATAATAATTTTAAAAGATAATAAATATATAATATTAATTTTTAATTTCTCGTGTGCATATATAAATTATAAAATCTATTATTTACGAGTTGGTGTTTAAAAACCATATGCATGGTTGCATATATATACACATAAAGTGAAATAAATAAATAAATAAATAAATTTTTGCACACAAAGCAGGCGTTAATGGCAGGCTAACCAGAGGGGAATGGCTTTTCTTCAGCTTATTCCCTTTTCGTCGCTCTCTCACAGAGCCGGTTTAAGTTTAAACCCAGCTGCTAATATTAATCCTTCTCCCCTACGTCCAATCCCTGTAGTATTTTCTAAGATCAGAACGCATTCCCTCCGCAGAAACCGCAACTCCCTCCGGTGCTCCTCCTCCTCTTTCTCCAAGAAGCACCCCACCAATCCTCCGAAATCAAACGACGTCGTAGAGATCCCTATTTTCCCCCTGCCGCTTGTGCTATTCCCGGGCGGGATTCTACCCCTACAGATCTTCGAGTTACGGTACCGTATGATGATGCACACTCTCCTCCAGACCGATCTCCGCTTCGGTGTCATATACTCCGACGAGTTTTCGGGTACTGCCGACGTCGGATGTGTCGGAGAGGTGGTCAAACACGAGCGCCTCGTCGACGACCGGTTCTTCCTCATCTGCAAGGGCCAGGAGCGGTTCCGAGTGACCAACCTCGTCCGCACCAAGCCTTACCTCGTCGCAGAGGTAACGTGGCTGGAGGACCGGCCGTCCGGAGACGGGGAAGAGGATTTGGAGACGCTGGCGAAGGGGGTCGAGGCTCACATGAAGGACGTGATTAGGTTGTCGAACCGGCTAGGCGGGAAGCCGGAGAAGGAGGCGATAGACCTACGGAAGAACCTGTTCCCGACGCCATTTTCGTTCTTCGTTGGGAGCACCTTCGAGGGTGCCCCGAGGGAGCAGCAAGCCTTGCTTGAGTTGGAGGACACCGCGGCGAGGCTGAAGAGGGAGAAAGAGACATTGAGGAACACGCTCAATTACTTGACGGCGGCCTCGGCGGTTAAGGACGCGTTTCCCTCGTCGTAATCGGAGGTACCGTACTGTACTGGAGGTTACTCTCCTTCACCGGTTTCAAACTTTCAAAGGAAGGACTTAGCAAGAGGCAGAATGTTGTAAAAAAAAAATGTTTCATGGGTAATTTCGGAAGTGTAGTTTTAGATATGATATAATCGAATAAATATTATTTTTTATTTTTATTTTTATTATTTCTAATGGCAAATGATATATTTTTTATTTGAGTAAATTAAGTTTATTAGATAAAATTAAAGGATTACAATATACAGATTCGAGTGGAGTGAGAGTTCTCCCAAAAAATTAACACATAATGCATCACTAAAACAAAAATTAAAACATTGACTTCAAAAAAGAGAGAGGAACCGTTTAAAAGTGGTTTTAGGTTGTGACGAAAAGTCATAATGGTAAAGTGTGTGTGTTGCATTATGTTAGTCTAGACAAATTGTTGGATATTCTCACGTTCGCTTTCACTTGATCTTTGGATAACAAGCAGACATGTTCAATACTCCGACAGAGAACCCGTGACGGCGGTGACAACTCGTGAGGCCCACGTGCCTTCTGGAACGGTAGAGCTTAGGCATATATTGAAGATTGGAAGCCTCTGAAGTCAAAGAAACCATGCATGGCTTCAAAAAGCCCGCCAAACGGCGATTTTGCGTAGGCCACACGTGTGGTTCGATCGACAATGTTGGTGCCTCATGTGGTGGTCGAAAGTGGCTGGAAAACAACATATCAGAGGTCGCCGACGCTTGAAAAAGGAGACACATACAAATCGAAAACAAACGAAAATAGACGAAAACAAATGAAAAATATGGACAGAGCTACCGGAAAAGAGGGGAGGAGGTAATCGGAGCCATGGCTCCAACCCCCCTCCACCCTTGGAAGAGGTTATCGATAAAGGGGCGATGCTAGATATCGTAAAGGACCGAGAGAAATAAGGGAGGAGAGAAAGAAGAGTTTATATTACACTCTAATGACAAATGATATTACTCTTACATTGTGGAGTAATGGAAAATGATTTTTTTTTTTTACTCTTTCGCCTAGGGCTGTGCTCCACTCCGACGGTGCAGAGTTCAGAATTTTCGACTCCGACTCTGATAGTTGTCAAAGTCGAAATCGACTTTATGGAGTTGGAGTTCGACTTCGATATGAGTTCGAAATTTCGAACTCCAATCAAAGTTCGTCGAAACTTGCTATTCAAAATAGAAACCCTAGCAAAAGACGCCAAGTTCTAAGTACCTAAAGTCGAACCTCCATTGCACTGCCCAAGAAGCTTGATAGCAACAGCCTGCGCCTTCAAACCCTGCCTTAACTTCTCATCCAAATAAGATAACCCTTATGGACAGTCCCAAAAGCCCCTTCTCCTAACAACAAGTTGCTCGAAAAATTCCGAGTAATGGTATGCAGCTCGCTTAGCTGAAAATCGAACAGCTCCAACCCAAAAGACGGTGCTAGATCTTCATTTATGCGTGTCGATGAAGATAGACTCAGATCAGAGTGTGACAACTTTCGAAACGAAGGCAACGGCGCGATGCTCTTAGAGAACTCTAACCTTGACGGCCTGCAACGACTCAAGTTTTCAAAAATTGTATGGTTTTCAGCAAAACAACGGTTTGTTGTGAACACTTACCATCACTATGAATCAACGACGGTAATGGAGAAGGGAAAAGACGATGATGGAGTAGGGAAAAGAGAAGAGAGGTTGAACTCGAAGTTAGGGTTTTCAGTTTTCTGATGGAAAGAAAGATATGAATATATACAATCTGTAAAATGATGTCGTTTAAGGCATTTAAAAAAAACAAGTTGCAAAAAACAAGCGTTTAAGGAGAGAAAGTCGCGTAAGGATTTGAACCCAAGATGTGAGAGAGGATAAAACGGCTTCTAAACCATTAGGTCATTTGGGCCTATTGTGTTTTATATACAATATATTATATATAAGAAATATATAGTCAAAATTCAGAGTCGGAACTCGGAACCCCATTGGGCTCTGACTTCGACTCCGAACTCCGACTCTAACTTCTGAATTTCGACTCCGATTGGAATCAGAATCGGAATGGAAGGCTGTCGAAAGTCGGGGGTTTAAATTTTTGCCCATCCCTACTTTCGCCTAGAGAAATGCCTTTTGTACTTATAAAAAACATACTAAAAACTTACGCAATTAAGATCCTATGCAATCTAACAAGTTAAAAGTAAATGTAAACAGTAAAAATAAAGAAAGTTAAAGGAATGAAAGGCGGAAAGACAGAGAGATCGAAAGTGACAAAAAAGTTCACAGAAACACAATTTTTGTTGGGGCAATGCTATAGGCCCCGGCGTTAGGGCCCCTTTACGCCCCCATAGTGTAAGGTTTTTTTACACTTTTTTTCAATTCATTTTTTTTTATAAAAATAATAAAATAATGTATACAGATAAAATATATGTAGATTTTTTAATTTTTTTTCTAATTAAAAAACCCTATGGGGCGTAAAGGGGCCCCAACGCTAGGGCCCATATATTTACCCTTTTTGTTGTCTTCAATTTCTTATTCGTCATATCACTACAAATGGAAGGCCAAGAAGAACCAAACACTTTCAACAAGTGTGCGCCTCTTTGACTAGTGCACCTCTTCAACCACCTCCAACCCAACATTTCTGTTCAGCAAATTGTTGAGTTACAGTCTCTTCACTCGTCAACATATATTTCGATCAAAAAAAAAATCGAAAAAACAAATTCTCTCATGGTCTAGGCATCTATTAGATTAATTGGTTAAATTGAACAAGTCTAGAAGAGGGTTTTTGTTTGTAGGGTTTATCTTAATTCAATTAGACAATGCTATTGTTGTTCTTGTTAGTGTTGGTGATTCTAAATTTTTAATAACAAATTGAAAGGAGGATTTTGTGGGTGGAAATTTTCCTTTATCCCAATTTTTACAAGATGCATTTAATAATGTATTTTATAGATTTTTATACACTATTAGTGTCATGAACTTTTGTACATTTTATTTTTATCAAAGACTAATTATCTTTTGACAGATTGTTACATATTTTCTTTAGCATAATTTTAAAAAATTAGGAAAATTTTGAAGATTTATTTTGCTATTTTTTGTTTTTTCATTTTCGTCACATTTTCAGTAAAATCTAAAATCTTATTTTGCTAATTTTTTTCTTCATTTCCTTTATTATCATGAGGCAAGGTTTTTTTATTTTATTTTATAGAAAGATGAATTTCATTAATAACAAAAGATCGATTACAAATGAGAAGAATCCAACCAAACAAACTGGGAAACACAAGGAGGCGCAGCTCCCATCCATATTTGCACATCATTAATATTCCAAGCATACTTAGCTAAATAATGAGCCACCTGATTACCACTCCTTAATACATGATGAACTTCATACTGCTCAAATTGTTGTAGCAAACTTCTCATATCCTTCACCATATTGCCTTGAAGAGAAAGTGGTTCCTCAGTTGACTGGAGCGCCTCAACCATCATTAAGCTATCACTTTCAATAATAAGCTTGGATATACTTATATGTAGACTGGATTGTAGCCCTTGAAACATGACCAAAAGTTTCACTGATTCTAGTTCCATAAGTGCTTCTTCCTCTTTACTAACTGCCCTAACAACTTCTCCTTGATCATTGCTTAGTACAACTCCTATACATGCCTTGTTCATATTATAAAATAAAGTAGCATCCACATGTAATTTAAAGAAGCCTAGTAGAGGAGGAGCCCAATGTCCTTGCCTTTCAACATGATAACCAGTTTCAGTTCTAGTAGCCATAGAAGTGGATTTCATAAGATTCAAAGCATTAGTACTAACGTGGCTAAGTTCCAACATACACCACTTATTCTATGCCAAAACCCCAAGCCATAAGAAAAAAAAAATCTATCAACCATATTTTTATGCCCCTTTTGGAGTAAAAAGATAGCAGCATCCTGATAGACACGTTAAGAGATATGTTAGATAAGAAAGGGAAAAACTTTACCAAGAAAGATTTCACTTTAGGACAATGTAGGATTGCATGGATACAATCCTCATTTTGGGCCTTGCAGAACTCACATTCGGCATTTTCACATATTTTTCTTAGCAACAAGTTCTGTTTTGATGGCAGTCCTTCTTTGGACATTCTCCAAGCAAACACCTTGACTTTGTTTGGCACTTACATTTTCCACATGACTCTCCATAATTATTCTTCATCCCCAACAGAAGAGCATTCAGTAGTCTCTATGGATTTTAAAGATTTGAAAAACTTGTAAGCACTTCTCACACTATACAAACACCATTTTTCCTGGGCTAAGTAGAATTTTAAGGATAGCAAAAGCAATTCTCAAATTGAAGATGGCTCTGATTCTAGGTATATTCGAACACTTAGTATCTACATCAATTAATGAGCTAACCCTGTCTAATAAATCTATATATGTAGCTTCTAATTCTTTAATCTGCAAAGTATTGAATCCCAAGACACAGACATCAGTCCACAGCGTTGCAGTTTTCCCATCTCCTATCCTCCATTGGCATCCTTGTTTTAGAAGTTCATGAGCTTCCCAAATCCCCTGCTAGATGTAAGAAGGGTTATGGTCCTTTTTTGGATCAAAGAAAGAGCAATTAGAGAAGTATATAGCTTTGTAAAGTTTATGAATAAGGAAATCCTCCATTTTACAGATTCTTCAGGCCTATTTTGCCAATAATGCCATATTAAAGGTTTTGAGATCCCCAAACCCCATACCACCTTTAAATTTAGATATACACATTTGTTCCAAGCTACCCAATGAATCTTTCTCTTCTCTGATTTCTGACCCTATCAAAAGCAAGCTATTATCCTCTCTAATTCTTGGCATAGGGTGTGAGGAAGCTTAAAACAGCTTATAGCAAAAGTAGGTATGGAAAAGGCTACATTTTTAAGTAAGATTTATTTTCCTCCTTGAGAGAGAAGCTTTTCTTTCCAACATTGCAACTTTTGCCAAACCCTACTTTATATTTTAGCAAAAACATTAGATCTAGCCCTTCCCACTCTATAGGTGGTAAATCTAAATACTTTTCATATTGCTGGATGGAACTACCTCCCCACATAGACATGATCAAATTTTTCACAAGGTTCTGTACATTACAACTAAAAATCATGGTTGTTTTCTGTTTGTTAATTTTTTGGTCTGAAGCTAACTCATACCGCTCCAAAAGTGACTAGATATTAGAATTAGTCTCAATATCAACTTTGCAAAAAACAATAGTATCATCAGCAAACAACATGTGATTAATTCTAGGGGCCCTTCTACAAATCTAAATCCTATCCACTAATTTGTTCATTTATGCTTTTATCAATAAACTAATCAACCCTTCTGTGCATAAGAGGAAAAGGTAAGGGTAATAGGGGGTCTCCCTGTCCAATACCTCTTGTAGGAACAATAGGAGAGGTGGCCATATCATTGATAAGCACAAAAAATGAAATTGAACTGACACAGGTCATTATTAAATCCACCAACGTAGGAGCAAATCCCAACTTAAGTAGAATTTTCCTAAGAATATCTCATTCCACCTTACCATAGGCTTTTGATATGTCTAATTTTAAAGACATAAAACCATTCTTTCCTTTTCTCCTATGCTTGAGATAGTGAATCAGTTCATACAAAACAATGATATTATCAATGATTAATCTCCCAAGTACAAACGCACTTTGAGAATCAGACACCATACTTGGTAAAACAATCTTTAGTCGATTGGTCTAAAGTCAGCAACTAAAGAAGGATTAATTTTCTTAAGAATTAAAACCAAGTGAGTGTGATTGATATCTGAAGGGAATTGACCTGTGTCAAGGGTTTTAAGGATTGCTACACTGATCTACTCTCCAAACATAGGCCAGTATTTTTGGAAAAAAAATAGGAGCCATTCCATCTAGACTCGAGGACTTAGTGGGATGCATTTGCTTTAAAGCGGCGAGAACCTCTTCAGCTTTGTAATCACTTGTGAGCTCAATGTTCATTTCAGTGATAACTCTTGCCTCAATATCATTCATAATATCCATAGCTCCACTATGGGTTGGAGTTGTAAAGATGTTCACAAAATAGTCTCGGATCAGTTTATCCCTTTGTTCCACTTCTAGTCATTGACCCTCCTCATTTTGCAACTTATATATGTAATTCTTTTTTATCTTATGTGAGGCTTTAAGGTGGAGAAACCTGGTATTCCAGTCACCACATTGGAGCCACAGAATCTTTGACATCTGCTGCCACAGTATCTCCTTTCTTTCCAACCATAATTGGATTTCTTCCCTTAGGGTATTATGCTCTTCTAACTTACTCCAAGTAGGGTTCTCTTATTGTAAAACCTTTAGATTTTCTTGAGCTTTAGCCAATTTCTGGTGTACTACCACCAAACTGCCATGTCTCCATTATGATCTTCTCACAATTTGGATGGCCCACCCACATTGCTTCAAATTTAAAACTTCTCTTACCTCGTGTGACAGTGAACCCAGAAGTATCCAAACTAATAGGTACATGATTTGAATATGCAAAAGGCCCCTGAATAACCTTAACATCAGGATACCCATCAACCCATTGAGAATTAGCAAGATACTTATCAAGTCTTTTGCACACTCTAGCAACTTCTTCCCTTCTATTACACCAAGTATACTTGCTTCCAGAGTAATCCAAATCCATCAAATAACAATCCTGCAACACTGATCGAAAGCCTTATAGTTGGCTGTGAGTTCACATCCTACCCCTACATTTCTCATTATGATCCATGATCTCATTAAAATCACCAAATACTAGCCAAGGAAATTCTTGTGATAGGGCCAAAGAATGAATTAAGTCCCAAATAGTATGTCTCAGAGTAGCTTCAGGATGACCATAGATACTAGTTAAAAGCCATTCCTTACACGTCTCAAAATCAAACTTAACAACAACATGACATGATAGAGTAACTAATCACATGCAGATTTATTGAATCTTTCCACAATAGGGCTAAACCCCTACTTCTTCCTCTACAATCAACAGTTAAGCAATTCAAAAAACCTAATCGAAATTTGTACATGTCCATAGTGCAAAATGTTAGCTTTGTCTCTTGTAGAAAGATAATTTCAGGATTTTCCTTCCTGATGAGCTCAAGAAGTGAACGAAATTTCCATGGGTTCCCAAGCCCACGGAGATTCCAAGAGAGACACCTCATTGCTCCCGGTGGGGCTGTTGCACAGCCACCACGAATCCATAATAATAGCCATCCTTGTCCAAACCTTTAGCAAGTAAGGGTGAAATGATCTTCATCCTAACTCTCGTATCCGCTTCATCAACAGGTAAGGGTTCATGCTTCTTTCGTTGAAATGGTGCTAATTTCTTTCCTCGACATCGAGGGCTTTCTTCTGTCTCACAGGCTTGCTTTTCAGTCCCTTACTTGGGTTAGAACCACATTGCAATGGGCTCACACCCGGCCCAGTGCTTTGTTCTTCTTTGAAAAGCCCAACAACCAAATCCTGACAGTTAGAAATGCTATAATCGAAGGAATTCGAAAATCCCTTATCCACCGAACTCTGTATTTCCCCTCGACTAGATAATTTAGGAGATAATAATTGATTCCCCTCATCCCGTGATTTTTCCGCAAAAATGGGCACATTGAAAAGGTGCTCAGTGTCAGTTGTTTCTCCCAAATCCATTGCCTGAGTAACTACCGGAGCCTATTCCTTAACAACAGGAGTTTGTTCCGAGATTTTCTCCACAACTGTGATTTCAACACTAGAATCCTCATTCTTTGTAGACACAGTTACCCGTGAACCAAAGGCACCCTTCTGTTGGTGGTTCGTGTTATGCTTACCGCCACCCCAAGCCGCTAATGCTGCCTTTAGCCACTGTCCATAAGGAAGAAGTTCATCAGGATTTCCTTTCTTCTATCACTTTTCATAATCTCGATAAGTATGGCCCAAGCAACCACACTGATAGCAAAAATTTGGCAATCATTGGTAGGTGAAACGGACCTAGCAGTCCAATTAGGGACCAAATGTCACCTTCTTCCAACATAGGAGAGGCTGCGAGACATCAAGAGCAACCCGAATTCGCATTAATTCTCCCTACACACATTCATCTTGATCCAGGTCAACAGTTATAAATCTTCCCGTTGTTTTCCCTACTTGCTAACCCACATACTCATTTGCAGTCATTCATAAGGATATCATGTATGTGGACCCAGAACAGAGCTTTCGGCAGTTTGACTTCTTGAAACCAATAATTGCCCCTTAAATTCCTTTGTCAATGCCAGTTGTTTGTCAAAAGACCCAGGGACCATTTTTTGCACCCTATCCTTATCTCATCGATCTTTAAATTCCACTAACATCAGGTCAGGGGATAAATCTCGAAATTTGATTCCTTTCACTGGTTTTCAAGCACGTCTCATAGTCTATTTGAAAGCCTCCCTATTATAGTGCCAATATGTGAATAATCTTATGAATAAACATTTCTCTCCTCGTCATATAACATCTGCAAGCTACTTGGTATCCACTACCACTTCAGCAGACTCTACTATTGTGAGAGTAAGCTTTTTACATAACGAACTCAATTCCTCCGCCATCACTCTCAAGTTGTAAAACCTAGAAAGGGATGAGAGAGACACTGAAAAGGCCACACAACCCTACATAGGGGTAGGGAGATGAAAACCCCTATGCTGTCTTAGAGAGAACGAGGAGGAAAAGTTGCGGGCTAGCTTTTTTATCAGGAGGCATTGTTGAAATATGTTAATTTTATCATCACTTTCATTAACTTTAACTTACCGTTTACTTTTCTTACTTTTACTGTTTATTTCACTTTCAATTGCACTCAAGTCACACATGTTTACATTTTTTGTATGTTTTCTTTTAAGTACGGGTAGCAGCACTCTTTCACTTATATTCACAGTGAGAAAATCTAGAATCTCTATAAAAAGTTATTTTTTAAATAATCATTTTTATTTTTTTAAAGAAAACTGTGAGAATTACATATTTCAAGACTGTATAATATATATAGTATTACCAATTTTCAATATATATAAAAATAAATTTCTAATTAAATGCATGATTTATAAAATCATTTAAAATTAGTGTGTTTTTGCACCCTTCAGACGGGGGTCATCCTATTCTCGCCTTTGCATGGGTGGGGGAGAGTTAGGCTCCCTAGGCCAGGCCCCTCTTCCCATGGGCGGGTGCCCCTATTCAAATGTTGGGAGGTGAACTTAGAACATAGTAATGACCTAGAAGTCAAATTTTGGCCAAACTATAAGTAAGTTGTTTAAAAATCTCTTGAATCAAACTCAACAATGTACAATAAATTTCACTGTCCAAACAGTTGACCAAATAATTTTTCTTGCATAAAAACTTGTTGATTTTTCTTATAGTAATGAATCATAACAATTGGCTGATTTTGCTTCTAATAAATAGATTACGAAAAATGCTAGAAAGCAAATGGAAGGATGCACAAAAAGCACGAAATCCATATCAGCATATGAAAACTCCATTTTACCATTGCATAGAACAATCCTATCATGGTTGGTTTCCCTCTCTCTTCCGGTTTATTCTCTCTCCATCTATCATCTCGAATCTGGTTTGGACTGGTAGCAGCCATGGAAGTAGTTTATTGACAACACACTAGTTTGCTGAAACAATTGGCGAGCAGAGGTTTTAGGTTTTGTCGGGGGTTTTGTTTTCAATAGGTGGAGTATGTGGGCAAGATTAGGCTTGGATTTGAGGCTAAACTAATATATTTCATCTTTCTTGAGCTTTGTTACATGGTTTTACTTTAAAAAAGGAAAAACATAATATCTAAGTTGTAAAAGGGATGAAGAATTAGATCCATCTCTCCATTTTCCGTTGCTATTTAAGTTTTCCTGCTACACATACTCCTGCGCCTGCTCTTTTGTTGAGATTTTAGACTATTTAGTGCTATTGAGTTAAATTTCTTTGCTTTTGGAGAATTATTTACTTAAATCCAACATTTTTCTTCTTTCAAGTATCAAAACGGCATTGTTTAGATAGCAGAGGTGAAAACCCATATTTAATATTTGATCAACAATTTTGACTTTTTGTTTTTTTATTTTTTCATATTTATCTACCTTGGCACTATTCATGCTTTTCGTGCTGTACAAAGGGCTTCCTTGTAGCAGCTCTCATAGATTACTACTCTGAAAACAATCTTATGCAGAATTTTACTACTTATCTCAAAACTAACACTACAAGAAATAATACATTTTCCAACGATTTAATTTTTCTTGTAATTAAAATTGTCGAAATTGGTAATTATTTACAGCAAAGTTTAAATCGTTGCAACATTTTAAAATGGATCTTCAGTTTAAACACAACAGTCCCTAACTTTTTTATTTACAACAATTTATTGTCTAATAAGCCACGAACAAAATTGACAGAATTAGGAATAATATTTTTGCGACAAAAACAAGCACTGCAAAAATCATGTACTCTTGTAGTATAAGACTAACTGTTTTTTTTTTTGTTGCGACCAGGTGGTCTTAGTTTAGAATTGGACTCTATGATGCCGAGGTTTTGATTGCTTCAGAAAAGGGAGGAGAGGAAGATTCATTGAGTTAGTTGGGATAAGATGTGTGTTCCAGAATGGGAAGGTTGTATGGGGTTTAAGAAATTGAGAGAGTTTAACATGGCTCTCTTGGCAAAACAAGGGTGGAGGTTAATGAGTAATGAGGGGACCTTGCTTCATAAGATTTTAAGGTGAAATGTTTCTCCAAGTCTGGTTTTCTGGATGCGACGTTGGGATTTAATCCCTCTAGCGAGGAATATGGGAAGCAAAAGCAATTTTGATGAAGGGGTGTCACTAAAGAATTGGAGATAGGAGGTCAGTTAAAGCTTTAAGGGATAGCTGGATTCCAGGGTTTGAACCAGAGATGCCCCAAGGTAATATGGTGGGACATCCCTATGATGTATCACTAACTGAAAACCAAGAGTGGACTGTGGATCAATAGTTGGATAGGGATACTCGGTGGTGGGACATAGAGAAGGTGAGAACTCTCTTCAATCCAAATGGAGCCGATAAAATACTCAAAGTCCCAATTTTTCCTGGGGAGCAAACTGATCGTATTATTTGGGTGGATGATAAAGGAGGGCAGTTTTCAGTTAAGTCAGCTTACAAATGGTTGAGAAATGATAAGTTTCAACATAAGGGTGAATCTTCAAATGCTCAAGATTATGGGAAATTGTGGAAGGATGTTTGGAGGCTTCAAGTCCCGCAAAGGATTAAAAATTTTGCATGGAGATCCTACTTAGACTGCTTGCCTACGGCTGCTAATCTCTTAAGGAAGCATGTTGATATTAACACTAGCTGCTATTTCTATGGTGATGCTATCGAGAATTTAACACGTGTTATTGAAATGCCCTCTTATTTCAGGTTTATGTTTGAGCTATTTTCCTGTGGTAGAGTAGGTGAACCTAAATCAGAGTTTTAACGACACAGTGTTGCAGATTCAAAGACTGGGAGGATTATCTGTGTTGCAACAATTTTTCACTATAGCATCTAGTTTATGGTATCGTCAAAATAAAAAGATTCGTGACGGTGAAGATTTGGACGACAAAAAGGTTATTGAACATGCTTTGGCTGACCAAAGTTTGTTTTGTGGAGTGAAAGGCATGATTGGATTTGCTTTGAAAAATTTTTGTGGTTGGCAACCTCCATTAGAGGGCTATTTGAAACTGAACGTCGAAGGAGCAACCTTTCAACATCTTAGAAAGGCTAGTGTGGGCATTATTTTGAGGGATTCTCAAGGTGCGGTGTTAATG
Organism: Platycarya longipes; assembly: GCA_036559045.1. Lineage (NCBI taxonomy): Eukaryota > Viridiplantae > Streptophyta > Magnoliopsida > Fagales > Juglandaceae > Platycarya > Platycarya longipes. Next base: position 26,015,584 of record CM071796.1, on the reverse strand, counting down.
GCAGCTTTTAAAGGAGAATGGAAAGTAGATCAATTGGAGATGATTGAATTTTCGACAATTCTTAGAGGTCAGCAATTAATTATGCATATGAGAATAACTCAACTATTTGTGGAGACTAATTGCTTGTTCGTGGTTAAAACTATGGTTGATTATAAACCAATTGAGTCTATGTCGCCTTGGGGCTCCACTATTCATGAAATTAAGTGTCTTATGGGTCTGTTTATTAATGTAAGAGCTTCTTCATTGGTCTCACTAAAGAAATAATCAAAATTTGATGAGAAATACAAGTTTGATGAGATGCACATATCATACTCACCATAACTCCACATTGGATTCATCATTAGACGTATCAAAGTAATAATAAAAAAATATTTAAAAAAATATTTTTGAATTTTATCCAATATTTTATAATTATACTAACTATATGTAAATTAATAATTTAATTTGATACTTAAATTTATATTTTCAACAATTTTTAATAACACTAGAATTAAAAATATATAATAAACACATTCATTTCATGGAGAAAATGAAAAAAAAAAAAGGAAAAGATTTGTGAGAAATAAAATATATTAAACAAATTATTTGAAGGATGAATAATGACTTTTCATATTTAAAAGATTTGTCAAGTTTTACTGTATTTAAAGTTTAACAAATACACTTTGATGAGATTAATGTAGGATTATTTTAAACATAAATCATCAAATTTATGTTTGATAAGTCTTTTGACAAGATCAATGAAAATACTCTAAAACTTTGTCACGTAAACTTGGTAATGGGGCTACACATGGTCTTGGTAAACATGCGTGAGAAGTTGAGTCCATTCATATATGGTAGAAGGGTTTTCAGACTTTATCTCTCAAATTATTTGACTTAATAATAGTTTATAACTGTAAATTCTCTCATAAATTAAATTTGGCTATAAAAAAATGACTTTTTTTAGAAAGGGGTCTATTAATTAGCCTTTTTTTAAAATTATAAAAAAATTAAAAAAACTTCTTGGATCTCTTTCAAGTGAATCCTTCTATATCAAATATTTTCTCTATATTGTATTTTTAATCAATTCATCCAATAATTTAATTAATAATTAGGCGATGTTATATTTTATAATAGAAGAATGTGACCAATATGGGAATATATCTTGTCGGAAGAATCTAATCATTGTAAAAAAAGGATCGTTAAAAAATTATATTCATTGGAATATATTTTTTTTAATAACAACTAAATATTTAAAGTTAGAATTATAATTTTAAAAAATGAAAAAAATAAAAAAATAAAATTTTAATAAAATACTAGTAAACTTAAAGAGTTTATTATTTAATATTTTTGAAAAGTGATTTTAAATTTCTAATTAAATTTTAGTCAAATTTCTTAATGTGCTCACTCTTTTCAGTCTGACACCTGAACTCGTGGACAATGCCAAGTGTGTCCAAGAGAAATGAACAGTGAGGTTGCAGGTTGACACGAGGAATCGAACTGCTAGTGTCGACCCCCACAAAAGCCACGTGGCCCACGTCTCATTACTGTTTATCCAACGTATCCTGTTTCCGTATAAAATCGGATTCTCGATCTGCAAAGCAGCAAAACCCTGAATAGATTTCAATCCATTTTTCTGGATTTATAATGTTGAAGTCGGACATGGGTCTCTTACTTGAGAGAAAACTAGTAAGGAAGCCGGCGCAGGCGAGCTCGAGAAAAGGTTGCATGAGAGGCAAAGGCGGGCCGGAAAATGCTCTGTGCACCTACAAAGGTGTCCGGCAAAGAAGTTGGGGCAAATGGGTGGCCGAAATCCGGGAGCCAAATCGCGGTGCACGCCTCTGGCTAGGGACATTCGACACCTCCCTCGAAGCTGCCATGGCGTATGATGCTGCTGCAGGTAAACTTTATGGCTCCGAGGCTAAGCTCAATTTGCCGAACTTATTGGCCACCATTAATAATTCTCAGGCGCATCCAGCGACTTCCAACACCAGCCATATTTCCCAGAATTCAGGCATCAGTACCTCTACATCTAGTACCTGTTCTGCCCTTTCTTTTACTGGCGAAAACATGGAGCCCGCCGGAGAAAAAGGAGCGGGATACAAAAACGTGGATTTCTCCGAGAACGAGGTCGACGGGATTGATGGGATTTGGGGGAGTATGAACTCAAGCTTCCCGGCCTTTGATGAGACGATATGGGCGGAGGCAGCCATGTCATTAGATTTTCCATTCATGATGGGAGACTCATCGGGAGTTTTCTCCGGCAACTTGTTTGACGGAAGTGGCCGGGAAACGTTGCATTCTAAATGGTGCATGTAATCAGGGCTAGTAAATATTAAGCTATATATATAGATAGATTGATATAATATAAGCTGTCTATATATAGTACTGTATGTATATATATATGTATCTATATCTGAGTTAAGACGTACTAAAGGTTTCGAGTAAACCATATGAATTTGGCTCTGGTATTGGCTATCCTATCCTCTCTTTCTCTTGATCCCTTCGGTCTCTTGCTGAAAGGGTGCGGATAAAGCTCCTGTATGTATTGATATGCATGTGTACGACATTCCAAAGTAAAAAATAAGAAAGAAAATGAATAAGTGATCTTTTTTAATTTCTATACCATTGTATGGGGTAGAATTTCTGCACAAATCATTTTTAGAATCATCAAATGATCAAGATGTAATTTTATATGTTATATTGGATTTATTTTATTATAAAAATAATTTTACAATCAAACATATCGTCAATTTATATTTATAAAATCGCGGCTAAACAATCTTTCTTGTAAGTTGTACCTATATTGTACTCACAGTACATTAATTAACGATACCTATATTGTACTCACAGTACATTAATTAACGCTAATAAAAAAGATAGGGGTATTTTTTACTGTTTTTGGGATATATATTATATAGAAGATTTCAATATTTAGTACTCTAAAATTATTTTTCTTAAAATAAAATACAAAAAATTAAATCTACTCGCAAAGTACTGGGACTGTACCATAATTTTTGCACTACAACAAGATTAGCCTATTGCGTCTAAGAATTTTGTCACCAAAAGTCCACATCTTCTCACAAAATATATTTATCGTCTCAAAGCGATCGACGCAAAGTGGTCACTATTAATGACTCTCAAAAAGTTTATTACATTGAAATAAGTGATTGTCACAAAATATGTGCTTTTACGTCTAAATATGTAAGACGCAAGTATCAATTTCTCATGTCAGAAAAGAACTAACCATTTGTAAGAAAAATGCATTTGCATCAAAAAATGTGGTGTTAATAAATGTATACATGTAGTTGGAAAAGGACTTAATTCCATTTTTTTTACTGGTCGTAATATGTGTTGTCACAATAAGTTATTTTTTGTGTCTATTAAACCCATCACAAATCGATAGTCACTTTGACACAATAAGTATATTTTTTGTTAAGGATTTAACAAAACTAATGTTGGAGTTGTTAGTCTGACCTCCAGTACTGGGATTAGAATACATGTCGTCCTCATTCTCCCAATTTTTCATAGTCATTGCCGTCAATAGCATTGATATTCTCACTCAAACCCTATTCCTGTGACAGCATTAGAAAGAAATATTAGAGATATGTTCCAAATTTACGTTCAACCATATCTTGCAACCATAGAGTAAAGATAAAAACCACCTTAAGCTCGGCTAAAAGCCTTGGAAATTGCTGCAAATCCTTTCCATGTTGTATTGGTTCTTCACTTTTCTTGCAAAGACCTAAAGAATAAAGTCAAACACCCATTAAAGCTTAGGCCTATACACATGTCTCAATGGTATAGACTCAAGAAACTGGAGTTTGTCAATAAATGAAAATCAAAAGAAGTAAAAGAACGTAAATTTCAGGATGAAGAGAAAAAATAGAGATTAAAACACTTGGAGAAAATGAGGCCGAGGGACTTCTGCTTTCTACTATAGGTGTGGTGCCTCATCGAGGACTGATCAGCTAGTGTAGAAGACAAAGACAAGGCCATTGACGGTGTGAATCCGAGGGCTCAACAAGAGTTGCCGAACCAAGTGTTGAAAACCTTAGGTTCAGAATTGCAGCATTAGAGGGAAGTGAAGCGAAAGTAAGAAAGAAGAGAATGAGAGGTGGAGGCTAAGAAGAAGTAAGAGGATCATTAAGAAAGAGGGAGGAAGGGGGGGCGGTTAGAGAAATGGTGGGGTTGGCATTCTGCAATTTGAAATTGAGGAGGGCTTGGAGTTTGGACTTTCGTTTAGATCCAAATCTGCATTTGGTTGTGAATAAGCGGGAATTTGAAATTTTTGATTTATTCTGACGCGCTTCTGAATAATTGTTTGGATAAATTAGCGACTACTTTAAAATGATGCAAATAACTTCTTTTTGCGTTGCTATAATTTAGACTAAAAAAATTTAAATTACGCCACAATAAATTTCTTTTTTGAGTCACTTCAATTTAGACGCAAAAATATATAATTATGTTGCAAAATCTATTATAACCATCTGGTGTCAAATGGTGTCGAAGGCAACTTATACATTTCATAGATTTGCATCAATTTTACTTGCCACAAAAAACAAGTCATTCATATCTCGCAACAGAAACTTTACGTGCTTATGACCATGCAATATTGACGCTAACTCTCAAGACAATGGTGGTATTTTTTGTGGTATACAAAAAATGATGCAAGTAGCTATAATTTGACACAAATAACTACATTACTGATCTAGTGCTTACTTTCACCAAAAAGTGTGGTTATTTGCGATATTATTTTTTAAGACGCAAATACTCATCTATGGTGACATTTTATTGATCGATAGAAACTTTTTGGACGCAATAGGCAGATCTTGTTGTAGTGAATTGGTATTCTACCGTACCGGTCAGTTAAGCAATACAGGTATATTGTCTGTATTGTACCGACTCAAAAACTGGCCGTACCGGACTATGCTGAATTAAATTTTTTTTTTTTCATTTTTTTACTTCAATTCAGACTAGATTATTTACATATATGTATTTCTATATATAATCTATTCATATATTGACTATTTTTTTGAAATATAATTTATATATGTATTTATATCTATAATTTTTTTTATATATAAACTATTTTGAAATAGTACACGAAATGATACCAATATTAAAATATTTCATTCCAGTATCTTAATTGGTATGCTCATTAGTATGATATTCAAAATTTTGAACTGAACTCCATAAAAAAACTAATACCAACAATATGATAATGGGAATTTACGGATGAAATTAACCATTTCGCCTGTAAGAAAAGAAACTTCTCGAGTTAAATGTAGGTCATGAAAAACATATAATATATAATATTTGCATTATTCCCATAAAGACAATTGGTTTAGCAATGCATATGGCCCATATCTAGTGAAAATATATCATCAAAGAAAAAAAAAATAATTCCACGAATTAAATGAACACCGGGCAAGGAAAAACCCATATCTGTCGTGCCAAAGCCCGAAGCATTAAGGGCTGTAGATCTTACGAGCCCAAGAGCTCATATGCAAAGTTTAGATGTCGAGTAAGCTGATTATGGGGCCTACAAATTATGTTATAGCATATATAAAAGAGAAATCCTTGGGACAGACGGGCTGTCCCCTACACAGAGTAGTCCCTACCGTCGCCAGTGACGGTGGGCGACACCGCCCCCGCCATCGGGACCGGCGAACTCAGGCGACCTCACCCCTACGACGGCGAGCTCCGGTGTGCCCCCGGCAGCCCTAAACCCGTTTCGGACCCGAATCTCCTTAAATTCATCTTCATTTTATTTTTTTTATTGTGTTTTTTATTATGTTTTTATTTTTTTATTATGTTTTTTATTGTGTTTTTTATTATGTTTTGTTCATTTTATTTTTTTAGTATATTTTTAATCTTCATTTTTTTTATTTAATCATATTTTTTATTTTATTTTAATGTGTTTTTCATCATTAAGCAGCCCAACTAACGTTGGGTTGCTTTAGACGCTGGGGATAGTCGGACCGGTCCCCCGCGTCTCCCTATATAAAGACCAAATGTTTTGAGAAACTAATACAAATGATGATGATTATCATGGAAGTTGTACACGCCGTACCTTGCATATAGATTTTTTGTGATAGGGCAGGTAAAATTAAAATAAAATATTTTTTATTTTATTTATATATTATTTTTTATATAGTATAAAATAATTTAATAATAAAATTTATAATAAAAATAAAATATTTTCAATACAACTTATATATTAAAAAAATATATAATATAATAAGAACATGTCATTATAATAAAAATATATTAAAAATCATCTAATTTTTTTTTATTTATAATAAAAATATGTCATCATGTAATTATATCATTTTATTTTATATGAGATATATTTTATTTTTAAATTAGATTAATTTTGTAGAGAAAGACAAAAATAATTTTTAAAAAGAGGATTAATATAAAATAAAATTAATATTATCTTATCAAGTCATAAAAAAAATAAATATATTTTTCAATTTTTAAATTTTTTTTAAAATATATATATATTATATATTACAATATATATATTTTTAATATATATTATAATATATATATTATAATATATATATTATATATATATTTTTTAGAGTATAAGTGGGGCCCGTGGGAAGGGGCAACGTGGCTCCACCACTGAGTTGGCGCCCGAAATCGAGATAAGAAAGAAAGAACAGAGACTGAAACAAAGCTCGGCATCGTCTTCCCGCTCTTCTGAATTTTCGGTAGCGTGTTCGTGTTAGACGTCATCTTCCTACTCATCTAATCTACCACATTGGTTTTGGGTCTTCCTGTTTGTCTGGGACGTGGGTCTCCATTTTCGTGGGTATTTTCGTGTGGGTCTTCTCCGTCGGCAGCTTCATCAGGCATGGTTAAGTTTTTTCTTTTCTTAGTCTACATTTCATCAACTAGTGTTTCTTCTTGTCAGGTTCAATTAGCTTTGGTTGGCCTCTTACCTCTTCTTAGAAAAGAAAGCTCATTTGATCTCAGCAAGCCGCCTCGCTTTCAAAGTGAAAGTCAGATCTTAAAGCCAGAATGCGTGAGAACTAAAGATTCACTAGAGCTTCAGGTGGCCAGAAGCCCACTTGCTTCTAACGTTCTACACCTTCTAACATAAATAAAAGATGCTGAATTTTCTGAAGGTTTTTTCTTCGTTCATTCTTGTGAATCCATCGCGTTACTTCGATTAATTTTTCGCGTACGTGCCTTTTCCTACTCCTTAGCATGTTGTTAATTAGCTAAATTTCTTTTAGTCGTGCGAAACCCAAAAGAAAGTACTTTTCATTATAGTGATTTTAGCTGCATTCTTAGATATCCACATTTGGTGAATTTTGTCCTCTTTGAGCTATTTGTTCTTGAATAAATGCTTTGGGGTGAAAATTCATTTTTACGCACCAAGTCATGGGTAATAACTTGGTCTTTCTCACTTCCTTTGTTCTATGGATATCATTTTTACCTTCTCTTCAAGTAGATGATACAAATTTACTCCAATGCTAATTATGTATTAAGCTGGGCTAGGGTTACTAATTAAGCAATTCAACAAATGAAACCAAAAAGAGTCCTTTTTAGAGCGAAAAGTTTAGACAACTGAATTAAAATGTAAATAAAGTTGGGAATCTAAACCTCTCAAAATTTTCTATCAAGATCTATTTTTAACAGAATATCAAGAAAAATAGAGAAATAATAACAATACAATAATTTACATGAAAAACTCCCAAAACAGAATAAAAACGAACAGACCAGAAGAAATACCAGCAGACCCAATAAAGAAAATCCACTATGTAAAAAATTATTACAATCATACAATTTTTTTCCTCATCTCAACGACACCCACAAAGCTTTTTTCACTAGTAAAATTCTAACTTTCACTTCTCTTTCTTTTACAAAAGGACAACAGAAATTTTTTTCTTAAAGTCAAAAGTTACTAGCTTGACAGGTATAATTAAATCAAGGAAGCTAAGCCCCCTTAAATAAGTCTTAGCCTTGACCCCTTTTACAAATCCCATTGATGTGGGATAAAGGAGCAAAACCAACAAATAAAATTGTTGCTTCCTGTGTAATGAGTTATAATCTGGAGAAAATTAAAATACACATGTATATATGATCATTTTGAGTTGTGGAAAATATCTTGTATGGAATGTAACCTGAACTGAGATTTCTATGGGAATTTGAAGGTAAGTTATTTTGAAGAGACAAGTCTACTTAGAGTTTAATTGAGAAGTAAGTTGTTTGGGAGTAGAAAATGAAAAATGGTCGTTCCTTTGAAACTAACCTGGTATAAAATGACTATGTAAAAACATTCATTAAAAATAAATAAATAAATACAATACCAAGAGAAAAGAAAGGAAAAGGACAAGGGAATGTAATCGTGTTACATCTTCTTTACTGATTTATAGAAAGTACTAAACTTTAGGTTTTGTTCTTGGGCAAGGCTGAATTTTTAGATGGAAGGAAATGATGCATCTTAGTGTTTAGGATTATAAGGTTTTACTCTATATGCTCAATACTAGGTTTATCCAGAATTTATGATCTTATATGAGTGATTATCCAGAATTTTAGATGCTTGGTTATGCCTATTACTTGGACTAAAATTTCTTTAAAAAAAAAAATTATTTGGATGGAAAGAAATGCCGGGAAATATAAAAACATGTTAAATAATGAATGCGTGCAAAAATTGTGTGTTTGTAAATGAGCTCTATTATTTTACAGAGGCAATCAATTTATTGGATGCTGGATCGTATTTTTCATGCCTGTTGCTTTTTGTGTTTCCCGACTACCCCTTGCACTCTTAAAATAAGAAATAAAAAATAGCACACCATGTAACTTTTTCACAATCTGAACCTCTCTCAATATAAAAATCCGTAGCATTGTTTTCTATATGCTTTGGTATTTGCCGCACAGTTTGGATGCTCTTGGCTAAATATGGGTGCATGAACATCCAAAATCAAAATACAGGAGAATGTGCAAAATTCTAGGAGTGAAAAAAGTTGGTTTACCTTTGCTCTAGTGCATTTGAGATCTGTATTTCAGATGTTATGGGAAGCTAAAGCATTCTTATTCCACATCATTACAACTTTATTGATGTATGATTCTCTCTCTACTATTATTCTGCTAAGATGCACTCTAAGAATGGACAATTTGCATCCTTAAAAAAAGTCCCACTATTTCAAATTGGGATTCTGCTCAGAGTTGCCGTCAAGATGGTACTCCTGCTGCAGAAATTGTGTGAGAAAGCAACTTCAGGAACCAATTTGATCTCCTTGTGCACAGTGATGTTGGAATCAACTTCATTCTCATTGTAAATTGCATCCAAAAGAGTAATTATTTTTAGAAGAAGAAAGCTCGACATGCAAGTGATAATTTTTTGTAATTATTTTTAGAAGAAAACGAAAGCTTGGCAAGCTATAGTTTTTGTACTCATTTTTGAAAGAAGAATGCTTGGCAAGTGATATTTCCCTCTTACAATCACTTACAATCAGTGCATGCTTAGCAACCACATACCAAAATTAAATTATACAAGAACTAAATATATAGCAAATGCAAATCTTGGTTATGTCTTCGCTTCCAATCTTGTCAAAATCCTCCACATCCAAAAGAAGTGCCACAAGGCACAAAGCACAAAGCCATTCAAAATACTTGGTGGAGTATCAGAATTTGATTAGAGTACTGCAAATACACAACAAAACATCATTAGCATAAACTTACATATATCCTGAAACGTTGCCAAAGTAAAAGCAGCCTTTTTTTTTTTCCTGATAAGTAAAACTGCTGACATAATATCAAAACTCTGTTCTCACTAGCAAAGAAAAATCACGTAAGTTTTACTAAACTCCACATTATTGTTACTACTTCAAATTTATTGCTCACAAAGAAACGTGCACATAGCAAATAATAAAAAAATTAATTAATTGCAATTCATGTAAAGTAATCATATAAAAACTTTTCCTTTATAAATACCAATCCATAATAAATAAATAAAACATATAAAGCTTCTTAAAAAATAAAAGAACAGAACAAAATCAAGCAATAACACCCGACATGTGCTTGATTAAGCATAAAACGCTTGCATGTACAATGCCATTTCTCTAACAAAAGATTTAAAAAGCTTGCGTGTACAATGCTATTTCTCTAACAATAATATTATCATCCAATCCAGCCTTCATTCTGTTAATAAATAGGTACACATACAAGCATGCATTAACACATGAAGTGCACCATGATAGCTTGTAAACGTGGAATTGCAGTAAATCTTTTTTGCACAATTTTCAGAAAAAACTAATAATAAGTTTCAAACTTCAGGTATCAAAAAACAATCCTGATATATTGACATTGAATACCCATCAACTAGGAATTACAAGCTTAACAAGTTTCTGAACACACCCTTATACCAAGGGTTTGATCTAAAGAAAAAAACAGAACCACAAGCATCTACTTCCCAAAGAATATAAGCATATGATTAAAGAAGCAGTCATTGATTGACAACGTCAAAATATAATAAACCTACTAGATGGGATTCTTGGCACAAAACCAGTGAAACTGTATCAAGGTGTGCATGTGCTTACATTATGCACTAACTATGAGGTATGCTCCAGATTTCTGCAGCAAGATGTTTCATTCCTTTATTATTTTTTTAGTTCCTCTACAATGATGTATTCCCAAACGTGATAATCTTGGTAGATGTGGCAAACATTTCTTATTACTGTTACTGGTCTTAGTTTGAGTTTTTGTCTAAGAATAATTGATGTTCAAATGTGGATTGTCGTTGCCATTAGATTGCCCTGCATCAAGGTATCTGGACCAATCCCAGACCTTCACAGACCTATCATTTCCTCTTAAAATAATGAATTTCCCTCTCCCCAAACAAAGAGAATGTCCTGCGGCGAGTAGTTGTTAAAATATACTAAGTTTTGTTTCATATAACCAGATTGAACTGTGAAACTGCATACAACAGACATGAGAGGTAGTTAAAACTCCTAATTTTATTCAGTAGCATATTAGATCTTTGATCCTATGGTAATCAAAATACCATATTGTTTGGTTAATGAGCCAGTCAGAAATCATTACCCTCACATTTATGTTAGTTCCCCTGTTTACTTTGATCCTATGTCAATTCACGTATACCAGAGGCACAACCCATTCACTAGTCCAAAGCATGATCACAATAAAAAACTCCAATGCAAAAGATTTGAAAAGCAAAACAAAATCAAAGAACAGACCAAGAAAATAATGCATAATACACCTGGACCGGACAGGGGCGAGGTTCGTCCTTGTTCCTTGATCACCTGCTTCTAGGATTATGGTTTTGGGATGAGGGAAAGGGGCTGGGTTAGGGTTAGGGTTAGGGTTAGGGTTAGGGTTAGGGCTAAGAAGGAGGAAGGTCTACCAAGTCTTCTTCGAGGGAGAGTTCGAAGGGACATCTTCGAGGAAGGTGCGAAGTCGGGAGAAGGGAAATGGTGAGAACTTGGAATGAAAGAGGAAAATTGCCATTGATTTGACGGGAGGTGAAGGTTCAGCCATGGTAGCAAGAGACGACGAAAACCGAGCTGGGTTTGGATGGGAAATCATGAAGGGAAATGGTGAGAACTCGGGAAGGTGCTCGACGAAGAGAAACAGAAAGTCATCTGAGGGGGAGGGAAACGGGAATGGAAGGACTGGAGGGAGAGAGAAAGAGAGAGGGGGAAGGTGGTCAAAATTCAAACACTGAACTGAATTAATGGTGCGTTTGGTTTTTTTTCCACGTCATGTTTGCACGCCAACTGCACCAACTAACTACATGTAGCTTTTTCCAATTATTTTATACTTGAGACTTGCATTACTTGCTCCTTCTTACTTGGTGAGCTCGTACAGGGGAAGGAGACATTTGATGCAGATAATATATGACAGTGCCCATTTTTCAATGAACTCCATGCAGTATTCACTGAAAGAGCAAAGAACATGCAGCAATTACTTCAAGAATCTGAGGTAGGTTCTAGCCAGGCAAAGAAAAGTTTCAAAAGACCAACAGGGATCGGACCTCTGATGAAATCTCAGATGAAGAAGACGGGGGATGAATATGATAGTGAGGGGGAGAAGCCCGCCAGAAGCAATTCCAGAAGAAGGAAGGCTGAAAGACTCACATTGGACAAGCCTGCAAGAGCAACCAACATGGGGCATGCTAGCACTAGTAAAAACAGTGATATTCAGGAATTGCTGAAGGAATTTTTCCAGCAGCAACATAGGATGGAGATGCAGTGGAGGAAGATGATGGAGAGGCGTGTTCAAGAGCAGGTTTTGTTTGAGCAGGAATGGCAATAGACAATGGCAAAAAAGCTTGAAAGAGAGAGGATAATGGCTGAGCAGACTTGGAGGGAGAGGGAAGAGCAGAGAAGGATGAGAGAAGAGATCTGAGCTGAGAGGAGGGATGCCCTGTTGACCACCCTCTTGAACAAACTTCTCCATGAAAGTAACATTTGAGGTGGAGATGGTTTCTCGCTTTGATCTCTTCATTGCTTCCACAAGTTATGCTTTTACTTGGGAGGCTTGAACAGAGAAAGCTATCAGCTGATGAAGAAAGACATACTAAGAGTGAAAACCGACTAAAAAAAGAAAAAGAAAAAGAGATAAAAAAGGATGTAGGCAGACAGTTGCTATTTGTTTAGGAATAAGGTCCTTTGTTTGCTAATCGACATCTATAGACAGTTTTTGGATATTCATTCATGACTACCAAGAGGCCAAGTTTCATATCCAGGGATCTTGATCCCGTTTTATGAGACTCTGTTAACTTATTTTTTGCTTCATGTGCATACTTCTTATCTTGGAGAACATAGCGAGAATGTCAAGTATGTTGGTTGTCTATATATATATATATATATATATATATATATATTTTTTAAATTTACTGTCTTTTTCTCAACATTAGTGTATTATTTCATGTATTGTTGTTTAAAGCTGGTATTGATTTTTCTCTTAATTGAAGTGTGATTGTGAATTGTAATGTACCAACTTAATGGAAATTAGGTTACCATGAATTATTTCTGCATTGCACTTTTTCTACTTCATGTGTCTAGTTTATACTTTATAGGCCCTATTACAATTCATTTTGCAGTTTTTCTTAAAACATAATAAAAGTGGTTCAGATGAAATGCTGTAAATTGTTAGTCCAGCTCTTAAGCTAGGTTCAATTATGTTACAGAGAGAGAGAGAGAGAGAGAGAGAGAGAGAGAGAGAGAGAGAGAGAGTGTTTTCATTGGTTCTTCAAATTTATTAAATATTAAAAAAAGAACAAAAAAAGTGAGAGATCTTCAACTATCTTTAAGCTACTCAAATTCTCAATTCAACACCCGAATGCATATATATACCACCAGTTTAGAATTTCTTGGTGTTTGGTGTTGGTTCTTCATACTGATTCAACTTTTATAAACTCCGTGAAGATGTTTTCCCTCAAATCAGTAGCTACCCTTCCTACCAAGCCAAGACTTTTTTCTGCCCCTTCTAAAAGACATTAGATTTCACACAAAAGGAATGCGACTATTTATCTTAAATTTTGTTATTTTAATAAATTATCGTGTGAACAGTGATTGGAATAAGAGAACTCTGCTTTGAATTGTCAATTTTTTGAAACCCAAGTAAATTAGTGAAATGGGTGACAGTTCAACAAGCAAAGACAGTTTTACTTTCATAAATTTAAGACAGAAGGACGTACTTCTAATTCTAGAATGGATCTTTCTATTTCAGAGTCAAGTTTAGCTTTTATATAGCCATATCAAACATCTCCTTAGAATTTCAAAATTATAGAGTAACAAGTTGACAACAGTTCTATAAACAAAGCTAAAAGTTTACTTCGCATATCCAGAAGAACATATCAGGCCAGAAAAAATAAGAACTCAATAACAAAACATGGATACACCCAAATACCATATAGCATTTGGAGTACAGAGAGCTAATAGATAACAAAGGCCAAGCAATTGAGTGACATATACCTGCGGATACGATGGAGTGACAGCAAGAGAATCGACAACTATCAATATCCAAGGCAGCTGGGATCCCCGATGAACTCGGCAATTTGTTCGAGCCGCACATGGAGCAACTCATGGTTATTGGCATCCTGAACCAAACCAGTTTCTTCTTCCGAATCCTTCTTGACAAGATTCCCGTACGCACCTTCATGCTTTCCAAACAGAACAAGCACGGGTCCCCCACGACGGGGCAGAGCAGTCTCAAGAAGGCGTTGTGAGACCCCTTGAATTAACTCCTTACTCTCATCCATGGAGATATCACACGTGGTGGGTCCAACCACATCAACAACCTCCCCCTTCTTCAAATACAATCTTCCTCCTTTGAGTTCCTTGCTGATTATCCTGACCCGAATGTGACTCTTTAGCCACGATACTGGTTGATTCTTCTTCCTTTTCGAATCTTTACTTTGTTCTCTAAAACTTGGCTCTTCTTTAGATTTCCTAAAATGTTCGCGATCCCCTTGTTTTGAACTCTGATTGTCTTTGCCAAGGTTGGAAACCTTCCATTCTCTATCTCCATTTTTCCCTTTAGGTTCCCTTTTCTCTTTCTCATCGGAGCTCAGAAACCCCAGGCCCTGCTTGTCCGTCCTCTTATCGTACTGAACCACTTCCACATCTCCTTTGGGGTTCTTCCCAATCCCTCTCCCTTCGTACCACCCGTACCCCGCGAGCAAAGCGGCGCCAAAGCCCTCCACGGGAACATCGTCGAACTCCTCCATGCCCCGATGGTCTGGGAGCCTCTGGAGATCGCTCTTCAGCTTCTCGAGCAACATGGTTTCCACCGGAACAGGAGCAGACCGTGAACGATCGTCATTGTCGTCGTTGGAATCGAATTTTTGGCGGAGATTGAGGCCGTAAGAGATTTTGGAATCGTCGACGTCGACGTCGACGGAAGAGGTCCCGGAATCGAGCTCAAAGGAGAGGGCGCCGGAGCTGTCGGATTGGGAGGTGATTGGAAGTTCGAGGTTCTTCATCCGCTTGGGGGGCCTCCATTCGTTGGGGATGGGGGCAATTACGTGATTCTTGGATTCCTTTTTGCGGGTTAGGGTTTCGGAAGCATCAAATTGAGTGATGTATTGCAATTGCTTCGAGTCTTCGCGATCGTTGCTGTTGTCTTTGGAGTCTTCGAAGTTGTTTTGTGAGGGTTTGATGGGTTTAAGTTTAGAAGAGGATTTTGATTGAAGAGAGAATTTCATGGTCTCGTCGGGCAGATGCACGGAGAATCACAGATTCAAGGTAATTACCACAATTACCAACTAATGCTCACAAAACTCACAAAAATGCAAGCAATAAGCCAATCTAAGGTCAGATTTTACCGTGTCTTTCGAGTGTCTGTTCGTCGCTGTGACAGTGGTAAATCAAATCCAAAAACCCTACAAAAAAACACAGACAATTAAAATTATCTATTACAAAAAATTAGGGATTCGAAAAAAGTGAAAACTCCACAAAATTAGCCACACTCGACGTAGAAGTTGCAAATAGTAGGGCGTCTCTGACTTTCGGGTTAGGGTTTTTCCTGAGGGAGGGAGGGTAAGATTTTTCCCGCAATCGAAACCAGTAATTTTTCGAGGGTATGGATGGGAAATAGAACACTTTTAGGGTTTTTCAGGATGGAGGGGATAGAGCACTCGAAGGGGAAAAGATCAAGGGGGAGAGAGAGCAGAGCACCAGTCGAAGGGGGAGAGAGAGCAGAGCTAGGGTTTGCTTCGGGATGGAGGGCAGAAAGAAGTCGAAGGGAGAGAGCGAGCAGTACAATAGAGGGAGGGAGGGAGGGAGGGAGAGAGAGAGAGAGCTTTTTTTACCCCAGAGAGAGAGCGGTGGAAGGGGAGAAATCGTTTGGGAAGGAGGCCAATGAAACCGGATTCCTGTGCACTCGATTCCACTTTCTTCTCATGCGATATGCCTCATTAAACCGACGTGGTGTGTTCTGATTGGCCTCCAATAAATAAGAGAAATTGGAGGGATCCGGTTCAAAGCTTTTCCCCATTGGGTTCCATAAATAAATTCAGCAATACATAGAAATAAGGTTGTAAAGAAATCGAATCGGACCAGTAGACCGAATCGGATCGATTGTCTCGGACCAGGACAGGATCGGATCGTATAGAATTTGGTCCGGTCCAATCCAAATTTTACATAGACCGATTATTTCTGATCCGGTCCCGATCCAAAGGATTTCTTCCCCTGGACCGGACCGAAACTAATATATATATATATATATATTTATATATGTAAATATAAAAATAGTATATAAATTATAATATTAATCTTAATATAAATTAATATATTAATATATAATATATATTAACATATAATATATAGTAACATATTAATATATAATATATATATTATATACTCTTATAATATTAACATATTATAATTTATTAGTTGACTAGTTGTAGTATAAAAATATAAATTATAATATATCTATATAGAATATTAGTAATAACTTATAAGTAATAAGTGTATTATTATTATTTAATATATTATTACTAATTTACCACTATTTACTAATATATAAATATATAATATACTAACGTAATAATGTTATTAGTTATAATATACTAATATACTTAATATATAATATATACTAACATATTAATATATAATATATACTCTTATAATATTAACATATTATAATTTATAGTAGTTAAATTTGGGCCAAAAAAATATTTGATCATTGTAGAATTTTAGATTAAATTTAGCCCATTAAATCATATGGGGCACCCATGGATCAGACCGAATCGCCCCTGGACCGAATTAGACTAGACCAGTATGGACCGAACTCCTGTTCGGTCCGGTCCAGGATGAGAGAATTCTTTGACCAAATGGAATCGGTCCACAAATTTTCCGAACCGAACCAGACCGAACCGGACCATTTACACCCCTACATAGAAACGCCGCACGAAACTTCTTGATTTTTGGCTGGGCACTTCACAAGCATAACAGGCAGGCCCCACGTTTGCTTCAGGCCTTCAACATGCACTTGGTAGCAATTTGACAACTTAACTTTTGACCTAACATATAAGTAGCCGCAATTCCATTCGGTGCACATAGGAATCAAGATTTCATTCGGCTTACACCCCACTGGCAGCCACTTGGCTTTCAATTGTTTCCTTTGGTTTCACTTCACTTCAGAAGAGCACCCTCAAATCTCAATTTATTCAATTCGGCTTAGACTTATGCAACCAATTCAGTTATACTCACCTCATGAGCTTTATTAATGGCCAAGTGCTTACAAGGTACAAGCTAACAACGCAAACATAGATATTTACAAAAGGAGAAAATAGCACAACTGCATCAAGGAGACTAAGGTACTATGGCGCCGACATTGGAACCTAAAACATCATGCTCGAGAACATCAAGCTCAAGAGCATCAAGCTTAAGGAAACTCGGCTCGAGAGCATCAAGCTTAGGCGCGACTGGAGACTCGAAATCTGAGGCGCTAGGGATCAAGTCCTTTTCCAAATTACAACCAAACTCAAAAGCGTCAGGGTCGACGTCAGACTAAGGTACTCATTGAGAGCACTCGAACTTGGCTACGGATTCTCCAAAAGTAGATCCTAAATCAACTTGAGGTCCTCGATGAACCCATGCAACCAAGGTCAATCGTGGACATCCACGACTAACTTCAACTGGCTATCTAGGCGGGAGATGACACTCTGCACGTGGGACAAATCATCTTGAAGGTCCTTAATGACCACCTCTAGAGCAGCTATCCACTTGTTGGCCCCAACCAAGTCCTCAATCTCCCGACCGACCCTTTTTTTCACCTGCTCCTTTGCTGAGTCAAACTTTTATTTCAAGGCCTTCAGAAGGTGACAAAGTTTCTTGGCCCGCTTGCAATTCCTCTCTTAGGCGACTTGGTCCTTCTTCAACTCTATCCCAACCACTCTCTCTCCTACCTCTTATCTTGGGCACACTGCATAGCTTGTTGGGCCAGCGAGCGGAAGGCTTGATTCTCCTTCGCGATAGCTTAATGGCCATTCATAATGATAATATTTTTTCTCTTTAATTTATATATTATATATTTGTAAACCCTTTGTCTATATATCATGGAGCCAGAAAGATTATATATTTTTTTATTAATTACACTTTATGCAACCAATTCAGTTACTCTAGTAAAGAAAGTATTTAGAAATCTGATTATTGAAACGGATAAGAAAAGAAGATTTAAAATATTTGATATAATATCATTTAAAATTATTATTAAAAAAGTACCACCACATGCATGTATGCACACCTGATCTTTAATTACCCAATAGAAATGAATCGAAATTAATGAAACGATCCTACTTTTTTATGCATATAATAGTGTAGATAGAGAGAGAGAGATTATACGCTGCATGCTGCATCAAGTTGATCATACAAAAAAAATGCATATAATCTTTTCTGCACTCATAATTAAATAGATTATATAAAATCAAATCAACAAATTGATGAAATGATTTTATATGTTATATGAGATTTATTTTATAATAAAAATAATTTTATAATCAAACAATTAATTATATATCAAAACATATCAATTTGTGAATTTATATTTAATTTATAGAATCTTTTTATGGCTAAACAATCTTTTTACTACCCATGTACTAATTAGAATAAACAAGATAATTATATAAAAAAAAAAAGGATGGGGGTATTTTTTACTATTTTTGGGATATATAGAGGATTTTAGTATTTGCTCTAAAGGTACTCTTCTTAAAATATATATGATACAAAGTGTTAGAAAGCACATCAGAAAAAATACCTCAAGTTTAGTTTATCAAATTACTCTATAAATTTCTCCAGACTGACAAATTACCAGTATTTTCTTTTAGTGATAAAATGTACTACATAGTATAAAACTAGAGTGACACTTAATAATTTCACAATCTAAAAAATATCTTAAGAGAGAATAAAGAGAAAGAGCTTACATATATATATATAATATATATATTTTTAGATGGATTCAAAATAACCAAGATGAGGGAGACTATTTATAGTCCACCCTTATGAAGGCCAGTCATTACACTGCAATTAAATTGCAGTTACAAGCTGAAAATAAACACCATGTAACGTATGACATTAAGCCATCCATTACAAACCAAGTAACGTATGGCTTAATGCCATACGTTACACCATAAAGTAAATGGGAGGGGGCAGCCCACGTAGGCGCCCTTCCTACCCTTCAGCTAACATCTCGCACTCGCACACAGTGGGTGTGACCCCAGGTCTGCATCTCTCTAATATTGTTAATCTTGTTCATACAAGCAAATAGGTTGTGCAACTACCAAGCACATTTGTAGAAATGTGGGAGTGCTTACACCAAATCTCTCCCAGAGAAGACCAGTATAGTAATATCCCTAATGTGTCAGGTCATGTCCTAGACTCATTCGATCGTACCAAAATCAAGCATTTTTTAATCCTCTTGAGTTTAAAAACTCAGAAAAATGCTTGACTTCCTCCAAATCATTTCAATGTGTTCACAACCTTAGTCGTTATCAATATGCAGCGTCATAGTTTGATGTTAGCAAACACTATCGAAGATACGACATCGAAGAATCTTCTTTTTGCACTCATATCATTCAACTTTGGTCGAACAGCTTTTCCAACAATGCCTCTTTAGACTGTACCAATCATGGCCATAGACAATATGCCAAAGTAGTAGACATCATAACCTCCATCTTGTGACATAGTCAAAGGTAAATGACACTGAAAAAAATGAGACTCACATAGTGAACAAGAGGGGAACCATTTACTCACTTACTCATATGGTCTAATAAGCACATGTAATATGAAACACATGCTACAGTGAATTTCTTTTTCAAAAAGCATATGTCTATATCAACACTATACAGATCTTAGTCTAGCCGCTCTTAAAGCGTCTAACCTAAGTTTCTCTATTTGCACGCCTCCAATGCATCAAAGAGAATCTCGCATCTAGCTAACCTCAGGCTACATGGATGGTGGGTAATCCATTCACAATCTTTTTAAAAGACCTCATCTTAGCTCCCACTAAGACGACATATTTTTTTGTCAACTAACTTATCCCTTTGGACAAGTACTTAGGAACACAATGTCTCGTCTCTACTCGCTACTTAAGCTCTAGAGGCGATTGCTCGTGTGAGTGAACCAATCTAAGCCTGTTGACATATCTCGTGTGTGTGTATTAGTAAAAAGACAATACGATAAAGACAAGAACTGAATCATATTGTATTAATATCCTAAAGGAAATGTTACATCTCAATATCATTTGAAATACAAATAACATTTACAATCTACGTAGTCCTAGATTCCTAACATGAGCCTCAAATACATCTCTTGCAATAGGCTTTGTTAAGGGATTAGCAACCATGTGACTCGTAGAAAGGCGTTTCAGAACCACTTCCTTTTGCGCTACCATATCTCTGATGTTGTGATATCTAATATATATATGTTTGGTTCTTCCATGATCCTTTGAGTCCTTAGCATATACGAGAGCTGCCATGCTATCGCAGAATATTGTCATCGGATCATGAGAATTCGTGCCAATGTCTAAATGCTTGAAGAACCTCTGTAACCAAACAGCTTCTTGAACTGCTGCAAAATAAGCTATGTATTTTGCTTTCATAGTGGATAAAGTTATACAGGGTTGTTTCTTGCAACTCCTTGTAATGGCGTCATTGTTGAGCAGAAAGACATACCCAGTAGTTGATTTGCGCTCATCTAGGTCACTGCCCCAATCAACACCACTATAACCTTTTAGCTGTAAATCTGAATCATAATAGCATAGTATATAGTCTGCAGTTCCCTTGAGATATCGCATAATCCTCTTGACTGCTTTCTAGTGAATCAGTCTGGAGTTGGATTGGAATCTACTCACTAAGCCAACTACATAGCATATGTCAGGTCGAGTATACATCATCACGTACATCAGACTACCCATGACATTAGCATAAGGGACACGAGCCATCTTTTCATTTCCTCTTTGAGTTTTAGGACACAACTCTTTAGACAATCTCTCGCTTCTTGCAATAGGGGTGTCAATGAGCTTACATCCACTCATTAGGAAGCGCTCGAGAACTTAATTTATGTAAGTCTGTTGGGACAAACACAAAAGTCTCTTAAAGCAATCTCTGTAGATCTTAACTCTCAGAATGTATTCTGCCTCACCCATATCCTTCATCTCAAAATTAAAGGATAACCACTTTTTTGTGGTGACTATCAACCATTTATCATTTCCAACTCTTTTTAGATATTTTGACATAGACACAATGATCCTCCGTTATCATCGTAAACCCATTCGAGAGAATGACTCGATGGAATCTGAGGTACCATTGTCTAAATGATTATTTTAGGTCATATATAGATCGTTTAAGCTTGCACATTTTGCGCTTTTGACCTTTGACCACAAAATCTATTGATTGATCCATATAGATCTCCTCATCTAGTTCTCCATTGAGAAATGCTGTTTTAACGTCCATCTGGTAGAGTTCCAAATCCATATTTGTTACTATAGCTAGAATCAGACAAATTGAGGCAAACTTCACCACTGGTGAAAATGTTTCCTCATAATCTCTACCCTCATGTTGGGTATATCCTTTCGCCACTAAGCGAGCTTTGTACCTATCTATTAATCCAATTGACTTGCGTTTGATCTTAAGAACTCATTTGTTCCCAATAGTCTTATGCCCTGTCGGTAAATTAACCAGATCTCAGACCTGGTTAGTTCTCATAAACTCAATTTCATCATTAAGTGTTTTCATCCACTTATATTTAGTAGAAGGTGAGAGAGCCTCATGAATTGTCCTAGGCTTGTCATCATCATGCAGAGCTACCATAAAAGCTTTCCCTTCAATCTCAAAACGACGACGGGGAATACTTTCACGTGTGTTTCTACGCGGCTGAAGTTGTTATGTTTGATTGACAAGTGGTGTTCTCCCACTCGGATTTAAGTCATTTTTATAATATGTAGGAGCTTGAAAAATTTCTTCCTCATTATCAACTAAATTTTTTGGAGCACTTTCCTCTTGTTTTACAATCTCATGGAGTTCTAAACTCTTATCAACCTCACATCTACTTGGAATCTCATCTTCAATAAAATCTACATCTCGTGACTCAATCTCAATTACAATTTCATCAGTTTGTTCACCTATTAACACATACCCTTTAAAGTTTTTTGAGTACCTTATAAAGATACACTTCTTCTCTCTAGGGCGTAACTTTCTATACTTATGAGAAAGATCATGAATAAAACTCGTTGAACTCCATGGCCGCAAGTTACTCAAATTGGATTTCTCACCTGGAAGGTACTCGGTTAAAAATGTAGGCAGCAGTTAATAGTGAATCCCCCTAAAAAGAAATTGGTAGGTTTGATTGCGCCATTATTGACCTAACCATCTCAAGCAGAGTTCGATTTCTCATTTGCGTCACTCTATTTTGTTATGGCGTACTCGACATCGTCAACTGTCTTTTTATTCATTTTTTTATCACAGAACCTTTTAAATTGCTCAGAAAGATATTCTCATCCTTGATCAGTTCTCAGAATTTTTAAGTTTTTGTCTAGCTGATTCTCAACCATTCTTGAATATCGCCTAAAGCACTCCAATGCTTCAGACTTATGGGAGTTTAAGTAGACATGACCATAACGTGAAAAATCGTCTATAAATGTGATAAAGTAGACAACTTTGTATCTTGCCCTCACACTCATTGGACCACAGATGTCTGAGTGGACTAATTGAAGTGGAAAAGATGCCCTAGTAGCTTTTCCAAACAGTTTTCTCTTAGCTTTTCCTATTGACAATGTTCACATGTGGACAAGATAATTTTAGCAAGTTTGCCTAGCAGACCTTCTCCAATTATCCGAGTCATCCTATCTTGCCCTATATGGTCAAGCCTAGCATGCCATTTATATGAATCTAAATTATCAGATGCAGAAAAAAAAGCAATAGACTCATTCATATTTGAATAATCCAAATCCATTATCATAAAATCGTCTTGAAGAAAAGCATTACCATAAAACACATGGCCAATTAAAGGAAACACAATTGTTTTCAAATACAATCCAAAAACCAAGTCTTAATAGAGTAACTACAGAAAGTAAGTTTCGTCGGATCTCGAGAGCGTATAGCACATTGTGGAGAAAAAAAGTTCAGTCACCCCGCAAATCCAGATTGTAGGTACCAAGTCTCAGCACCTGCATGCTAGCTCCATTCCTCACCTTGATATCACGACTCCCAGTTGGAATCCGGCGATACTCCACAAATTCGAGTCTGTCTCGCGCTATGTGTTCGGTCGCTCCTGAATCAACAGTCCACATAGAATAGGAGTAAGCAACCATCACATGGCTAGTTACAAAAACAATACCAGAAAAGTCAGAGTGTACCTTCTTCGGCTTAGTGTAGTCACGAGCGAAGTGACCTTTTTTTTTCCGTAGTTGAAACACTTTAATTTTGACTTGTTCTTCTTGTGCTTGCCCCTCTTGTTGCGCTGAGAAGTTCCTGACACTTTCTTAACTTGTCCAGCAACTATCCTATTCTTGGACTTCTTGCGCTTAGGCCTTGATGCCTTGTGTAAACCAAAATTAGCCACATAGGCCGTATAATTGGGCTTAGCAGCCTCTGGGCACTCAGCCTCCAATTCCAAGTGACGCGAGACATCATCAAAGTTTTTGATATTCTCGTTATGCGTCAGGTTCTG
The DNA here is from genome assembly GCA_036559045.1 of Platycarya longipes. NCBI lineage: Eukaryota > Viridiplantae > Streptophyta > Magnoliopsida > Fagales > Juglandaceae > Platycarya > Platycarya longipes. Next base: position 25,991,957 of record CM071796.1, on the reverse strand, counting down.
GCTCATATTCTCCCAAGAATTTGGTAGTGATCTTATCACTGCCTGGACTTGTTGTTCATCAGTCAGGTTATTTCCTGTCGACTTAAATTCGTGGATCATGGTCGACATAGCCCTAAGATGCTGCTTCATCGTGTGGTCAGAGCACATCTTATAGGAGTCAAACCTCATAGTTAATCCACACAACCTAGTGGCTGAAGTTCCATCAATTTCAACTTCAAAGCCTCCCACATGCTTTGGGCAGTGTCATAAGTCTCAAACTCACACATTAGATCATTGTGCATGCTGCTTAACAATATTATGTGCACCCACCGATTTTTCTTAACCCATTCATCATAGGCTAACTCATCTAACTTGTTTTGTTCCGAGTCCCCTTCCTTGGGCTTAGTCAGGTAGTGAGATAAGGCCTCTACGACCTCTTGCTCATCTAAGACATACTGGATCTTATTATGCCATATGTCATAGTTCTCCCCATCCAATTTCTCACATTTTTTTAAATTGACAATTATACTCTTGGATGCCATTTCACTACAACATGCAAAGAATGAATATTACACACACACTTGATAAATCTACCGCGTCCATCTAAGCTAGAAAAAGAATAATTTAGACATGTTGTAAGATCGAAAAATCGTTAGGCTTCGGAATCATCTTTTGCGCTACAATATCCAATTATTAAATTCCTAACCTAATTTTCGCGCAAATTTAAAAAAATATGGGAGATTTAATCATAAATCTCAACCATACTCTCACTATCTAAAGTAGTTACCTAGTCCTAGTCACACGTAGAGACAGATCCTACAAAAATTACAGTAACCTGTTGGGTTAGTCTATAAAGACAGCTACACAAACTACAACAGCCTGTTGGGCCAGTCTACAAAGATGGTTCATATAAGATCATTACAGTCCATTTCTCTTGTTCCATCAGTGCATTTACAGTTTTTACTAGGGCTACCATAGTGTTGTTATTGTACAGTGCATTTACAATTTTTACTGGGGTCACTGCAATTCTTTCAACCTATCAATTTACACTGACAACTCTAACTAAGACTACTTAATGGGAATTAGCAATTTTATCACTAAAATGAATTAAGGCTAATGACTACTCATTTAAGCCTAACAATTATACAAGATAAAATAAGCATATATCCACATGTTCAATACATACATATATGTAATCACATTTAATCTCAAGCATTAAACAAAGAATCACATGTAATTTGACATGGTGGAGAAAAAATATATCACCATATATTCACATATAATCAAATTTAATCTAAAACATTAAATAAAAGATCACATGTTATGACAAAATATATCTAAGTATACATAAAAAAAACATGCCAATTTTTTTTAATAGAGAAATGAAATAAATGTATAATAAATATATATACAATCCCCACCTAGACCAAAGGATGCTCATAGCCCAATGGCATGCGCTAGTCCTGGTCAGCCAGTTTTGCCTTTTTTTGTAACATGTGCTAGACCGAAACACCCAACCCATGTTTCATTAAAACAAACTAATGGGCCAAAGGGCCCAAGCCCAGCCCAAGCAAAAACTAGAAGAGCCGAATGCTCTTCTTCAACCTTCGGCTAGGGCACTGTTCACGTGAACAGTGCCCATTTTACAGTAGTCACCATAAGCCTCCATATATACAGGAAACCGCCACCCTATTGCCCAAACAGGGAAGAAGGGTCACCGCACCACCCTTGGTGCGGGCAGGTGCGCACGCAGCACCGCCATGGGGTGCGTGAACCTCTACCATTGGTTTTTTTTTAGTACAAACCAGTACCAGAAGGAAAAAAATATTAAAAAAAACATAACATATGCAAAAAAAAAAAAAAAACTGGAAGCAACTCTAAGATGTGCTTTGATACCAATGTTAGAAAGCACAGCAGAAAAAATACCTCAAGCTTAGCTTATCAAATTGCTCCACAAATTTTTCTGGACTGACAAATCACCAGCATTTCCTCTTAGTAGTAAAATGCTCTGCGTAGTATAAAATTAAAATAACACTTAATAATTTCACAACCTAAGAACTATCTCAAGAGAGAATAAAGAGAGAGAGTTTAAGTATATATTTTCTGGTGGATTCAAAATAACCAAGATGAGAGAGACTATTTATAGTCTACCATTTCACGACTAGCCTTGAAGGCTAACCATTACACTAAAATTAATCTGTAGTTACAAGCTGAAAATAAACACCATGTAACGTATGGAATTAAGCCATCTCTTACAAACCAAGTAACGTATGGTTTAATGCCATACGTTACACCATAAAGTAAATGGGAGGGAGGCAACCCATGTGGGCGCCCTTTATACCTTTCAGATAACACAAAGAATTCAATCTACTTAATGTACATAAGCACAAAATACTAGCCGGCCTATCCAAAAATAAACTATACCAACATTGAGAATGTGGAATGGATGAAAACCATATAATCGCCAGTAAGAAAAAGAAATTAAATGTAGGTCGAAAGCATATAATAATAAGTAATAACATTATCATCAAGACAATTGATTTAGTCAATGCATATGGGCGGCACAGTCATGCAGCCTAACTCCATGACAAAATTAAAACGGGGGCAAGGAAAAACTATATTTTTGCCAAAGTCCGAAGGGTGCATGATTGGCTATAGATTACAAGCCCAAGAGCTGATCATATGCAAAGTCTCAATTTCGAGTAATCTGATTATGGGGCATACATATGTTATAGTAGTATAACAACAAATAATTTGAAAAACTAATTTAAATGATCATGATGATCATGGAAGTTGTAAACGTTGCATATATATATATATATATAGGTACGTAAGAAGTTGAACAAACTACTGCAAAAAATTCTCACCAACCAACCTATTATGCCCTTCCTCCCCTTTTATTAAAACCCCTAGCCTACAAAGCATTGTCAATGTGCCAATTAAGCAAATTAACTCAACACCCTCTACAAACGAAAAAGAGAAGCCATTCTCATCTATCCTGGAGTGTCTTTCATTTGTTCCAACAATGTCTCAAGACCGCCTCCCTTCTAGCTCTATTTCACAGCTGTTGCTCACTGCTATGCTATTGATGAGCTACATAAGCACAGTCCTAGTTGCAGGGGCTCGACATCTTTTGGAGGAACTGTTTCCAAAGATACCAGAGTTTCCTAAGCCTGAGTTGCCATCACTTCCCAGTTTATCAAGGCCTGAACTGCCACCATTACCAGAAATCCTGACTTTGCCTAAACCTGAATTGCCGACTGTACCGAAGCTAGAAATGCCAAAATTGCATACTCTTCCTCATCTCCCTGACCTTCCAAACTCACAGTGCCAACACTGCCCAAGGATATTCCCATGATCCCTACTCACTTAATATCCAACAATCCTTGAACTGTTACTAGTCTTTGAGCATCATTCTTCGGTTCAATACCTGCTTGCTTGGCTTGGACTTGGGTAGAATTCATTCTGACATTATCTTTGTGTTCTACTTATCTATAGTTTATCTTGTTTTAGTTTGTTTCCATGCACCAGGTATTGGTACTCTTGGTGGACTGTACTACATATATTGTTTCTGGTTTACTTTGTGCTGTTCTATCATATTGATTATCTATTGTCTTTTACAAAACATTCAAAAGTTCTAAATCTCCATGACAGACAAACTATAATAATAATATTAATATTAATATTAATAATAATAATAATTTAATCTCAATCACCAATATTAAGATTGCCAAGGCTAAAAACGTCTTTTTCATTATGGCCACCTCACGAGCTCTGCATTGCAAAGATTCTAGTGTTGTTATGTAACAAAATGCAGGCATGATGCACCGCATTCTCTATATAATCCTTTTTGTAACAAACCTATGTCTAGTATAAAATATTCTAGCAACTGCTGCATCGTAGCATTGTACGAAAACTCTGGCTCACGTCTATATAAGAGTCTCATGTAAATTCATTCATTTCAATGAGAAATACAACAAATACATTTCTCTAACATGGATCAAGAGCCAACAAGGACTAACGTCCATGGCTAAGTCTTTTTCTTAGTCCCTCCCAGAACCTTCCATTTCTCATACAATTTCTGTCAAATTAACCCCAGACAATTGCCTATTATGGAAGATTCAATTGGTCCCTTACCTACGTGATCAGCATCCCTATAAGAACGTTGATGGCACTTGCCCAGCCCGTAAACCAGAGCTCAAAAATCATATTCTCAATCCTACATATGAGCTATGGCAACAGGAAGACTAATTAGTGATGTCTGCACTAATTTCATTTCTATCTGAACCTCTAATGCGCCAAGTTGTTGGCTGCACCTCAGCTCGCGCTGTGTGGCTGTCCCTAGAATCCACCTACGCTTCTGTCTCCCAAGCCCGTCTCATCCAAACCCAACTCCAACTTGCATATCTAAAAAAGGGGTCGGAATCCATCTCTACCTATTATTGACAAGCCAAAGCCCTTGCAGATGCCATGGTTGCTACAGGTCACCCCCTACCCCCTGATGACTTTGTGCCATACATTCTTGCTGGACTTGGTGTTGAGTATGATGGTTTGGTTACCTCAGTAGCCACTTACTCTCCTTCAACCTGTTTCTCCAGATGAACTTCTTGGGCACCTGCTTGGTCATGAAGCTCACCTACTCCTCCACTCTAACTCTAGCCTCCTTAACAATGAGGCCTCTGCAAATTACTTAGCCAAACCTTCCTCTCCCTCACATGGTAAAGGTTATCGTGGAGGACTAAACAACAATCGATCTCGTGGTGGAGGCCATTCTCGCGGTGGAGCTCGCGGAAACTACTCAGATAACAACGACAATAATTTTTCTCAATCTATTGACAATCGTGTCATTTGTCAAGTCTGTAATTGACTTGGACATTTTGCCATTACCTACTATGATCGGTTTGACCAGGCATGCACAAATGTGCCTTCAGCCATGGCAAACCACTCATCCAACTATCCTGGTGATGCATCTTGGTAATCCAGATATTGCAGACACACATCATGTCACTAGTGATCTATCCAAACTTAATATGCATGTTGTGGATTATAATGGTGATGAACAATTGCGCGTTAGTGATGGCTCTAATGTGCCTATTTCTCACACCGATTCATCATCTTTCTTTACTCCTCATTCTACTTTCATTCTTAACAAAATACTATATGTTCCATCTTTTCAAAAGAATTTAATCTATGCTCGACAACTATGCCTTGATAATAACATCTTTTTTAAATTATGTTTTGATTCTTTTTGTATTCAAGATTGCTCCACGGGGACCACTCTTCTTCGAGGGACCACAAATAATGGTCTCCACTCCTTCAAGCCATCATTTGCCCTCATTTCGCCTACACGAGCTCACTTTTCATTCCAATGTGGCATCATCGGCTCAACCACCCTTCAATAAAACTTATCTGATCTATCCTCTAGCAGCATGACTTTTCATATTGTTGAATCCAATGTTTCAAGTTTCGTATCTACGTGTAGATTTTGATAATAACAAATAAATTCAAGTCTCAAACTCAAATTATCTACGCAATGGAGCGAAGTGCACATCAAGTATAAAAGAACAAGTCTACAAATGAAACTCATAGATTATTTTTGTACATTTCTTGATAAAATTCGAAATTGGATTAAGGCTCAAAAATTAATCTTTTTTCATAAAGCATTAAATTACATTTTTTTATGCATGACATAAGTATGATATATGCATGACATAATTAAAAACTTTAATTTGAAAAATTATATTTTGCATGTGCATGACATATGCAATGATCTCATTAAAAGATTTATTTTCAAAAATTATATTTTACATGTGCATGACATATGCAATGATTTCATTCAAAAATTTAAATTTTGAAAATTGAATGACATATGCAATGACTTTATCAAAATTTGAATTTTGAATTTGGAAGATGATTGAGTGTGATCCATTTGCCTATAAATAGCTCACTTGAGTTTTGCAAAATCACAATTACAAGAGTTTACACATCTATTGCTAAGTTTTGTATCATTCTTTCAAAACTCTCATTCTCTCTTTTCTAAAATTTTGAGCCTTAAATCTTGTTTTTTTTTAGAGAGATATAGGTTGTGATGTATTATTTTTATCTCACTCATTGAGGAGTGTACTTTGATAGTCTACCCACTATCAACTCTTATATCAGTAAGAGGGTGCGTATAATTATTGTGTGTGTATAAGATGTTTTATACATGAAATAGTTGAATCACCAAGTGTGAGGTGATTGGAAGTGTAGAGGGTGTTCTACACGGATTCTTTAGAGCGGTGCTGCTCAAAGGTGTAATAAGTTTTTATTTCCACCTAAAGGAGATTAAATAGTGAATTTGAGATCTTCAAGAGGTAGCTTGAGGCGAAGACGTAGGCAGTGGGGTTGAACCTCGTAAAAATACTGAGTTTGCTTCTTCTTACTCTACTATTTACATTTCTTCCTGCTTTATATTCTGTTTATATTTTATATTGTGTATTTGATTTATAAGTATTAATTTTTATAATATAACCCAATTCACCCCCTCTTGTGTTAGTCATCTGGGCAACACCTATGATCATTCTTCATCTTCAACCTTTGTGATGCTTGGGCTAAGGCGAAGTCTCATAAGTGTAACACCCACTCCCTTTTTTCCCTAATACTTAGCGAATCTCGAGGAGATGATATGACAGCTCGTTTATTTCTCATTCGATTGAGACGAGCCTTGATGCACTTGTCAGGTCTCGAAGCACGTGCCCGACACTACATGGCGTATTTTTAAAAGATAACATTGATTTTAACATACGTCCAGTATTTTAATGTTATCGAATATTTTAAATGTACTGGAAATATTATATAAAATATTTCCAGTGTTATTAAACCCAAGCCAGTTTTATAAGAAAGTACAAGTATAATATTTTGGAACGCTACAAAATATTATAATTGTACAAGATCCTTTTATTATTCTAATTTTAGTTATTTAAAATATTGTGAGATTTTAATTATACTTTAAATCTCTTATTTAAATATTTGGTTTTATTCATTTTAAATAATTAGTAAACTTCATCATTTTAATTAATGATGGGGAATATTATGTTAGAAATTAAAGTTAAGTTAAAATAATAATCTAATTAATTATTCTAAGTATTTTAAATTAAATTGATTTTACGTGTTTTCAGATCAGTATTTTAAACGCATCGTTTGTTAGTTTGAAGACTCCGAAGCGTCGGGCCTATAAATAGCCCGAAGAGGAAGCCAAGCCCATCACTTTTCTCTTTTTTCTTTTCCTCTTTTCTCTCTCCTCTCTCACCTCTCTCTCTCTCTCGCGCGCAACCCCCTTTTTGTCCATTCGGCTTCTAACCCGTGGCGGCACCACCACCACTCAGCCAACCTCACTGCCAATCACTCCTGAGTCGCCGCCCACCGGCAAGCCCAACCCCACCAGCGATGCACCTCACGACAACTCCTATCATGCGCATGGGCCACAGAAATGGATTCTATGGCTTCTACCCCATTTTTTCGACGCCACCACGACCTCCAACCACGCCGGTGACCTTCCCCAACCACCAGTGACCCTCCAGCCACCACCGGCAGTCCCCAGCTCTCCCATTTCTCCTTCACTCACGAAATGGGTTTTGAAACCCATGGTTTCACCTTAACATGCCACCATCTGCCGCCACCAATGGCTCACATCCACCCCCAATGTGTTCCTCACCTACTAGCGACCACCCCCAGGCCCAGCCACGGTCCAACAGAGCCACCACCATCTCTCACTTTCCCTCACTCTCCTATGCACGAGTTTGACCCTTTTGTGTCGATCTACCACCTTTCGGTGGTTGCACTGCCTCACTACCACTTTCATGAGATTTTCCTTCCTCCAATAAGTATTTTCTTAGCTTCCCGTGTCGAACTGAGCATCGTAGCCCAATCCGTCACCTTATGTGATTGACGTCACTATACACGACATTAGTCGTAACATACGACCTTTCTACAGCTACCAACGAACTCCCCACCATAATGACCACCCTTTCACAACCCAAACTTAGTAACCAAAACCCTAGGCCCGAACCCCAAAGTATTCCTATTCCGAAGTCACGGCATCGACCTCGACGGAGCGATTAACGTTCGAGTTAATGGCTTCCGACGCCACTAACCGTGCCAAGAAGCGAGCAACGTACGTGTTTGTCTCGCTATGGTATAACCATTTTTTCTCTTGTATTTATGTTTATTATGTGTTTGTGGACTGTGTTGTTGTTGTTGTAGAGTCCGCTAGTAGTTGTGTGAAGTTTGTAAGCTGTGTTCTGAAGTGTTAGGAGTTGTGCTGTGAAGTAGGGTTGTGGACTGTGCTTTGTAATAAGGGGTGCTCTGTGTGCAGATATGGTGTTGTGGCAGGTGTCGGGAGGGAGTACGTATGGAGTACACATAGCTTGGTGGAGCGATGCAACATTCGGTGTGCACTGTATGGTGATGTGGAGCAGTGTATTTGTAGAGAGTATACGTGTAGTGTACTCCATGAAATAAAACGATGTACCATGTAGCGTGTATCATATGGGGTTGTAGCATAGTGTACTATGGGGAGAGTATATAGGAGTATACTCAACGTGGGGTATATGTGCGGAATTGAGTGTATAGCAAAAGTGTAGAGGGTACGCCCTGTGCTGTGGTCGTGATGCATCATAAAGCGTATCACAAAGATAGATAGTTGCTCGATTGAGGAATGTAAGGCACGTGAAGTGTTGAGAACTGTGGAGCAGCATCCTAGAGTAGTAACGTGACCGGTAGCCCTAGTGATGGTTGTCACTGTGTGACTGTGTTATGTCTTAAAGTACGTGCGAAGCGACGAAGTTGCGTAGCAGTGAAGTATTAAGAACGTAACCAGTGTACGTTAGGAATCGTATTCATGTCGAGTCTGGAGTTACTGTAGAAGTCACGTGGTATAATACCATGTGGAATGGTCAATGATGGCGTAGCTCGATAGTAGTCTCGAACTACGTGACACGACGGAGGTACATTTAAGATGGACTTTATCGTGTTAAGCGATGAAATGAATTCGTAGAGGGCCGAGAAGTGGGATTAGTCCTGCTAATCGATATGGAGAAGGTTGCTATTGAGGTATGGTGCTTGTTGCACCAGCAGGTGATCAACGTACTCTATCTTGATCTTAGGTAGCATGTAGGGTGGAGTACATGTGTATCTAGTGACACGTGTACTGGAAAGGGTTACCATATAAAATGGGTACTCTGTCCTAGGTAAGAATTTCGAGGGCATGACGATATCGAGAGGTGTCCCAGTGTCCACAGTGAGTCTCCGATGGTCTCGGCATAATAAGGACTTCGAGGGTATGGAGATATCGAGATGTGTCCTAGTGTCCACAATGAGTCTCCGATGGTCTTAATGTAGTGAGTAAAGACTTCGAGGACATGACGATATCGAGAGATATCCCAGTGTCCGCAGTGAGTCTCCGATGATCTTTAGCATAGTGAGGACCTCAAGAACATAGGAATAGCAGGAAAGTGTCCTTGTGAAGTGTAGATTCTTCTTAATTTAATTGTTTGTGTGTTAGATATATATATATATATATATATATATATATTGATGTTATTTGTGTGAATGTTTGTAGGTTGATTGTTATATGATGCATTTGTGGCTGAATTACATGATATAAAAATAGCATGAAGACCAGGTAAATGTTATGTTCATACACGTTTAGTGTTTACCGAACTAGTAAAAGAAAAGGTAATAAGATTGAAAAAGCTAATGTACGTATGTATGGCTATTCTTGGTAGTCTCTTTTATTGAACCCTAAATATATAAGTATATACCTGTGATTTGATGACTATACGTAGTAATTATTGTATGTATTATCTAGAAATTATAAGATGAAATTTGATATTGCTGTCTATTGATTTTATGTAATAATGTCTTGAACTGATGCTATGACAGAATGTATGATGAACTGTATGCTTGCTAGTTGCTACGATTATAAAATTATGCATGATTTGTATGAACTGATATTATGATATAATGTTTGAAATCGCAAAAGGAGTACAAAGGAAGACCCAAGGGTCCAAAAAAAGACCCAGGATCCAAAAGAAAATCCGCCAACCCTAGCAAGCAGAGGTAACAATGTGCAATGGCCTAAAGGAAGTGAATGAATTGGAATAATTGTCATATTGTGTAGGATGTGTATTGAATGCATGATATGTAGGCATTGGATTAGCGATTGCTTACTAGTTATTTTTTATGATTTGTAGTTGTTGGTTGTTGTTCTTGTTTGCTGATTAGTGACTTGTTTGTCTGATAACTGATTGGTAGTAGTGGTTATTGCCATGCTTGTTTGGTAGTTAGATGTTTGCTTGTTTGTTGATCCCTTGTGTGTTAACGGCTTAAGTAATTATTAAGAACAAGGTAGATCTTCAAATTCTCCATGTAATAAATGTAGCGTAACAAGACACATAAGAAGAAATGACTTAATATGATTATAGTTATGAAAAAAGATGCATGTATTATCTTGTATACATGTACGTATTCTTGAGTGCTGATTGCTTGTTTGAAAAACCTACTTTGATATATTAAAAACAGTATGAAGTAATGTTTATTGAGTATTCGACTAATTTTAATTTTTCTATATGTTCTTCCACACAGGAGTACACAGCAGGATGCAGACAATCCGCGGGAAGAGCTCGGTAGTCTAGGCATATAAGAAAGACCTTTTGTTTTATAAATTAAAGTTTTTGTTGTAAACCCCTTTTATTGTAAAAATATATCTTATTTTATCATATGGAGTCTGGCGCCCTGCGTATGAACTGAAGTAAAACCAAACGAAACTAGTCTCTTTTTCTAAAACTGTTTTGGGAAAAAGAAATACCACGTAAATACAGTCCTACCCTCCCAAGGGTCGGGTCATTACAATAGGATTCCAACTCATACACGAAGTCACTGATCTTCTTTCCCTTTTGCACTTATATTTTCAGACTTATGGGGACCTTCCCCACATATATCACAATTTGGTTATAAATATTAGATAAGTTTTGTTGATGATTTCTCTCGTCACACTTGGCTATTTCCTCTCCAAAATAAATTCCAAGCATTTGACATGTTTGTTAAGTTCAAGGCTTACATTGAACTCCAATTTAATTTAAAAATTAAAGAATTTCAATCCGATTGAGATGGAGAATTTTGAATTTTTCCATCTTACTTGTCCTTGTGTGGAATGAATCATCGTATTACTTGTCCGCATACTTATACTCAAAATGGCATTGTCGAACGAAAGCATTGAAATATAGTCGACACTGGACTTGCTTTATTTGCTCAAGCATTGATTCCGCTCTCATTTTGGCACCTTGCTTTTCTCCATGCTGTGCATTTAATTAATTCAATCCACTTTCCCTCAATTAATAATTTTTTGCCCCACTTCCAACTACATCAACCACACCCAGATTATAACTCTTTTCGGATCTTTGGTACCAAATGTTGTCCTTTAACAACTCCATGCAATTTGTAGAAATTTTCCTACCAGTCTGTCCATTGTGTTTTTCTGGGCTTCAATTCCATTCATAGAGGTTTTATGTGTTACCACATACAAACGGGTCGAATTTACACATCCAAGGATGTCAAATTTAATGAGTCCAAATTTCCCTTTTTCTGAAATACCCAAAACCCAACCCAACCCAACTCCCACTCACGTGGTCTTACCCTACTGTTATCTTCCTTCAACCCAATATCCTCCTAATTCAGTTCTCAGCCCACCACCTTCTCCCTTAATTCTTCCTTCCACGTCGTCCTCTTCCTCATTATGACTTCGTCACTCCCTCAGACTTTGTTCCCATCTCCGACTTCGTCACCCTCTTAGACTTCATCACCATCTCAGAGCATCTCATCCTCTCAAAACTCATCACCATCGCAGAATTTGTCACCTTCTAATGATCCACCACATGCTTAATCAATGGTAACCAAATCACAAACAAATAGCCTTCATCCTTTGCAATTCAAAGATGGAACAATTAAATGGCCTCCTCCTTGGGCTATGCTCACAGTATCCAACAATGTTCTTGAAACACCAACTTACTACACTATCGCTCAGAAATACCCTGAATGGCGAGAAGCAATGACCAGGGAATTCAATGCACTCATTGCCAATAAAACCTGGTCTTTAGTACCTCCATCACAAGTCAATAACATTGTTACAGGCAAGTGGGTGTTTAGAACCAAACGCCTATCAAACGGCTCCATTGAAAGAAGAAAGGCGCATCTTGTCGCCAAAGGTTTTCTTCACAAATCTGGAATAGATTTCGAAGATACTTTCAATACGGTTGTGAAAGCCACGACAATCTGGCTTGTTCTTGCAGCGGTAGTGACAAATCGATGCCCCATTCGACAATTTGACGTGCAAAATGCCTTTTTGCACAGTCCTCTCATGGAGACTATCTTCATGGCTCAACCCCCTGCGTTCTCTCACTATTAGTTTCCTTCCTATATGTGCAGGTTACATAAAGCACTTTATGGTCTTTGTCAGTCACCAAGGGCATGGAATTCTCGCCTGAGCTCAAAGCTACTTGAATTGGATTTCATTACATCTTCGGCAAATCCATCATTATTCTTAAGCTTCTCTAGTTCCACTACTATCTTTGTCTTAGTATACGTGGATGACCTTTTAATCACTAGTTCATCATCACAGTGCATCTTGAGCCTTCTCTCTTCATTGCAATAGGATTTCCCGATCACTGATCTTGGTGATTTACACTACTTTTTGGACATCGAAGCTAGTCACAAATCAGATGGTCTTCTTCTTACTCAACAATAGTATGTTACTAACTTGTTGCAAAGAACAAATATGCAATTAGCTAAGCCTTTCAAGTCCCCGATGTCAACTTCAGAGAAGCTTAATGCATTTTCTAGAAATTTGTTCGAAGATCCTACATTATACCGAAGCATAATTGGCTCTCTGCAATAGCTCTCCTTCATGAGATCAGACCTAGCTTTTGTAGTGGGAAAAGTCTATGAATTCATGCATGCCCCTTGGATTCCACATTGGAAGGCTGTTAAATTCATTCTAAGGTATCTTAAACACACCTCCTCTGTTGGTTTGCAAATTTCAACTTCCTCTGTTTTGAACATCACGGTATTCTCATATGTCGATTGGCTGGATGTCCGGACAATAGACATTTAACTAGCAGCTATTGCGTCTTCTTTGGTCACAACCACATTTCCTGGTCCTCAAAGAAGCAACATACTGTGGCGAGATCTTCTACGAAAGCATAATTTAAAGCCGTAGCAAATGCTACTGTAGAGGTAATCTAGATCCAACATCTATGCATGGATCTTAGAATTAAACTCACTCGAGCACGGCACCTCTTCTCTATTATGATAATTTGGGTGCACTTACCTCTCCTCCAACCCTATTTTTCATGCACAAATGAAGCACGTCGAGACCAATTTTCACTTTGTTCGTGATTGAGTTCTAAACAAGTCACTGCAAGTCAATTATATTTCAAGAAAGGACCAACTCGCTGATCTATTGACTAAGCCATAGTCTGCTGCTCGTTTATATTCTTTGTGTTCAAGCCTACGTTTGCAGCCTCTACACCTTGACTCGAGGGGGGATGTCAAGGCTAAAAACGTCTCTTCCATTATAGCCACCTTATGAGCTTTGCATTGCAAAGATTCCAATATTGGTATGTAACAGAATGTAGGCATGATGCACTACATTCTCTGTCTAACCCTTTTTGTAACAAACATAAGTCTAGTATAGAATATTCTAGCATTTGCTGCATTGTGGCATTGTACAGAGAATTTGGCTCACGTCTATATATAAGAACCTCATGTAAATTCATTTATTTCAATGAGAAATACAGCAAATAGATTTCTGTAACAAAGATAATGTCGATTATTTTTTATTTTCCAATGTACAAATGATTAGAAAAAGATGCCCTTACCATACTTGACACTGATCCATAAATGGAATAAACACTATTGACTAAAATAGGTGGGAGCAGACCCATGCATTGCATCATGCATGCTTGAAGGGTTTAAGAGCATATCTAAGTAGACTTTATTAACTTTAGCCTCTAAAAACATATTCATATAATCTTTCCATTTTTAATTTATATTGTCTAGTCTCATCCCTAAATATAACAATATTTTAAGAGCATATCTAAGAGCAATGTATGTTGCTCTTAGATATATGCTCTTCCATGTGATGCAACAGGCTTGAGTGGGTCCAATCTCAAATTGTTCGAACAACCTACCTTTCACAAGATCGAAAGGGCAAACTATGCTAGAGGCTGCTCTACCCCTTCTGCGATAGAGTGCGAGATTAGCTCCATAGCAACCCGAAAGCTTATCTCAACCCCATCACAATGAAGAGCAGACTAGCCACATCACCTTCCGAACTACCTTCCCCAAAGTGATGAGTATGCCAAATGCTGCTTCTTCCCGCGATGGAGTGTCAGCCAGCCCTTGACTGCGACCCTTCCTTGTGAGCATTAATAGTTGGGAGTAGGTCTAATCACAAACTATCCGAACAACTTACCTTCTTGTGAGGCTAAAAGGGCAAGTTGCTTCAAAGGTCACCTTGTCTTTCTCACGAGAAAATGCGGGTCCATCCTCTCCTCCTTCCCGACGGCTAAAAAACTTACACCGACCTCTACCACAACGAAGAGTTGGTTCAATACCAAGCTGACCCAATACTTACATTTCTTGTGATGTCAATATACAGGAACGAGTCTAATCTCAAATTGCACAAATCCATGGGATCAAATGGGCGAGCTAAGCCAAACGCCTGCTATACCCCTTTTGCAAGGAAGTGTGAGACCATACTATGTGCATGTTAAAGGAGAGGTTGACTACGTTACAAAACAAGTACATTGATAAGTTGTCGTCGACTCACTTTAGGACTATTTTCCGTCAAGATTTTTTACAATTTTTTTATTTATTTTTTATTTTTTATGTTTATCGGAATGGTTTATTTACAGTTTGAAAATAGGTAACTATAGTCTATATTATATAGATTTTATCGTATTTAATATAAAGCTCATATTGTCTACAAATATTATTTATTGCAGTAAAATCTACACAAAGTAAAAATAAGTATTTGATCCAACTTACTAATTACCTTTGTCAATCATTTGACGCTGCAAAATCATCAGTTTTTAATTCCTTCAATCGTTGCAAGTGGTTGAACATACTAAGGCTGGGGATGTAAATTGATATGCATGGTGGCACATAGATTGGCATAGGCCAAAACACAACACAACACAACGCTCAAAACACATCCCGGCAAAGAATGCAAATAAACTTCCAAATCGCTACCTGTCAAACTAAGTTTTTATATTGATCTAGTTGTTGGACGTCCATCTATTTACTTGTAACTCGACTGCTGACATGTCAGATTAAAATTTTAAATAATTAAATAAAATTTTCTTACAAATTAAATTTTGCAGGTGATTAGAAAAATGTCAGAAATAACTTAATTTTATATATATATATATATATATATATATATATACCATTCACATGAGCTTGGTTAAAAAAAGACAAAAGCAACTTATAATTATAAAAGTTTGCTTTTAGAAAAGTCCCCGCCCCATGATTTAGATTCCATGCATGCATTGAGAACGAATGAATTAGGATAATTATATATTCACATTCTTTTGAAGATGTGATATTTTTGATTACATGATGTTAATCTCACCTAGAATTTTGTCAGCACACTGATGTCTTTTTGGCCACGGATTTCGGCACACTTGATCGGAATATATGCATTAAACGAATCGAGATACTGTGAGGAAATATATCAAATTATATCTGGCTTCACATTTTTGGACTTATAATTTATATCACTAGCTAGCATTCTGCATTCAGGTGAGCTGATGAAGTAGCAATTTGGTTCGCTTAATTTTCATGTTCACGCCATTGCTTTGTTATTAATAAAAAATTTATAATGGAAGGAGTAGTAAAGAGTGATTAAGGGATAACAAGCTGGAATATGAGTGATGATCATGGAATTAATCATGTAACTGATCTTTTTTTTATAATTTTTTTCGATTGATATATTTTAAAGATCGTTATTTATATGATGTGAAGAATTATACTGTTGGTTGATTTGAAAATAGAAAACTTCTATGCCTACAGTTAATATTATAGGATTTTATCTAATAGAAAATTGGATTTTATATGACAACATAGAATTTTTCTTGTAAATCAAATTTTGAGATATTGTTAAGCGTGTAATTAAAACATTCTTATTAAATTAGCTAAAAGTCAAATTTAATAAGAATTTAGGTAATAAAACTTAAAATGACCCTATATTAGAATGACTAAACTCTAAAATTTTGGATAAATAGCTACAGTAATGCTAAACATTCATTGAGGTTACTATTCCCCTCTATTCTCTTATTTTATTTTATTTTATTTTTCTCTCGCTTGGCTTTTTCAAACTCTCTATTTTTTAGTGTGAATAATTAGTTTTTTTAATGTGAATAAGTAGTTTTTTCTTTAAATTATTAATTAGTAATTTAACTTAAATAGAACATGTTTACTAATTAGATTTTTTAACTCATAATATAATTAGAATATAATTATTAATTAGAATATGATTATTAAGCAAATATATAATAGGTAGAATGGTAAAATATGATAAAATAAAAAATAATAATAATTACAAATAATTAAATATATTTTTAATTTTTAATTTTTTATTATTATTTAATAAATAAATAGATAATTTAATGTAAGATTTGATGTGAATAATCAGAGTCAAATTACTGTTATATTATTTTATTGTTATATAATGAAAAAATAGCTATCCCATTAATATGGAAGCTTATGTAAATAGAATGATTGGAAGCTCTTTACAATAGCTAAGATTGTCTTTTAGTTTTAGACAATCTAATGAGAATACTTTAAAAGTTGTATGTTTATATCGGTTATAAATAAAATAACTAGATTAATATCTCTATTTTAAGGTTATGTTTAAATAGTGAGATGAGTGATGAAATAATTTTAAATGAAAATTGAATAAAAATATTGTTAATATAATAATAATAATAATAATAATAATAATAATAATATTATTATTATTATTAAACTTAAAAAAATCAAATTATTTATTATATTTATAAAACAATGGAGCCTAAATCGACATGAGGCTAGGGGTGGTAATATGTGACACGACACGTTAATACGAAACTAACACGACACGTTAATACGAAACTAACACGACACAGTAAAAGCGAGTTAGTGTTTAGCCTAAACGGGTTTCGGGTCAAACCGTATCAATCCGTTAAGACACAATTTGATAATGGGTCATAACCGATCAAACCCGTTATGACCCGTTAAGAAATTTGAATTACTTTTATACCCTTGACCTAAACTTCAAAAAATCCTAATTTAAAATTAGTTTTATACTCTTAGACACTTAGATATCCCATTTAAGTACTTATTAAAAAGTCATTAACGAGTTAAACCCATTGTTATTTAATATGTTTGGGTTATAATTTTAATATTTTACAATGTATGGATCATATTTATGTGTTTATCATATTTTATGATGTACTACTTATTGAATTGTAATTTTACAATTGTAATTTGTATTTAATTTTTTTTATAACTATTATTTAAGTTTTAATATTTATATAAAATCAATTAGATTAAACTCAAACGGGTCACTAACGAGTTTGCGGGTTAAAACGGGTCAGATTGTGTTGTGTTGTGTCATGTTATGTCGTGTTATATAGTATTATATAGTGTTAAAGGTCTTAACGGGTTTTAATGAGGCGCGTTGTGTCAACCCGTTATCTTAACAGATTGTGTTAGGGTTGAAGTTTTTGACACGAAATCCTTAATGGGTCGTGTTCATGTTGATCTTTTAAGCATCGTGCTCTGACACGACACGAACACGATCCGTTAACACGTTTTGACATTTCTACATGAGACTCCAAACTAGCCGAGGCCCTGCCGATGTTTAATGAACGCAGGTGGCCGGTTGCTTCATAGCTAGGACGTTCTTTAATTTCTGGCATGTTTTTCGGCCATGAGCCGGCGAAGTACGGCTTTAGTAGCAGTACTAGCGATCTCCCTGTGGTTTGTCCGGCACTCATGGTGGTCAATATTTTAGAAACATATCTCATCATGTCTCTGAAAACTTGGATATGATTCGTTTCCGACCGAAATAATAACATATGCAAGAGAATATGATTATGACAAACAAACATATATAAGCAATATTTCAGCATGCTTGACCAACTTTGGCTACAAAAATAGTGTTCGATCGCGCACGATCGACTTAGAAATTCGATTTGTGGGTCCTTTCATGTTCATGCCATGATGGTCTGCACTAGGTTGATAAATGTGCAAATCATTTTCAGTAAATCAAACCACAAATTAACATATAAAGCATAAGGATTCAGATTTAATTTTTGAAAAAGAAAAAAAACCATACAAAGCATATGGGATTTCAGTCCCTGCGACCCCTCAGGTGACAACGATCATCATGTTCATCCCCTTGACATGTCTCTTCTGAATAGTACTCTCTCACAAAAGTCACTAAAAAAAGCTAAAAAGAAAAAAGAAAAAAATCATGCACGCCCAAGCTTTCTGATATAGGGTGGTACTTTTTGGAGTAAAAAAAGAAAAAGTGAGAAATTTTGGGGTCAAAGTCAAACATTCTCTGATGAGGATGGAAGGAGAGGCTGAGTAATGGAAGACTTGATGTGGCTTGCCCTGTTGTTCTCGTACTCTGGATTGGTCTGAATAGCAGGTTTTTCCTGTGCAAACTTCCTTTCTTCGGTTTTCCCCCACAGAACTAGGTACAGTCCCACTATGATCAACACTGCCCCAATTATCCTGTACATTTACACCCACAAACAATTAATTACCAGATGCTAGCTAGCTAGCATGCATGTTGATCTCTGAGACAAAAGCGAATTAAGAACGATCTTTTGCAGAAACATCCCTTTCTGTTTCTTATGTTTCTATTTACTCCTTATGTTAATCTTTATATAAATTTCAGGATACTTTCAGAATTGAATGGCACTGGAGATCAGGCTCTTTTCAAAAGCAGACCAATTCCATGGTACCCCACCCATTTTTGGGTATGGACATGGCTCCAAACACGACATAACATAATTTGGTCATTTGTGTCTGTCAAATGTGTATATCAGTCTTAACATATACCAATCCAAAACTCCTTATATATATATATATATGTTATGGATGTACGTGCAATTATATATCCAAGGATATGCATGTGCGACCTTAGTAATGGAATGGATTTTATATATCGGATCCATCTCTTTTCGAATTGTAGAAAGTAAGTTAAAAATTGTAGGATATCTCAATCCGGCATATGAGACCCTGACATGTATAGAATTAATGAGAAATAATATTTGTAATAGTAAAGTGGGTAAATATGGCATAATTATTTTTAAAAAATTGAGTAAAATAAAAGATTTACATGAAAAAAATTAATTTTTTAATAAAAAATCAAGTACTTTTTAAAAATAATTATACGAAATTTACACATTTACAACTATATAACATTACTCATGTAAAGGTGAATAGATCATAGAGAGATGAAGCGAGGTGATTATAGTATGAAGAGAAGGGACTTACCCTCCCAAGTAGAACTCTTCCCCCAAAGCAATGGAAGCCATAATAGCGACAACAAGAGTCTGAACGGGTTGATACACAGCCACGAAGACAGGGCCACCTCTGTCAATGCACCATATCTGTACAGCGAAGGCCACCCCTGATGCCACCACTCCCTGCAATATTTCCGCAAAAACTTAATAATTTCTTCCTCATTTCATTTTCAACACCCACCATCCCCGCCACATTATTGCATGTACAACTACTTTTGTACCCTTTGACAACTTAAAAAAGCATAGTTTGAAAACTCAAAATACACGAAATAAAGTTGCCCCGGAAAAATAAAATAAAAGCATGGCTAGGCTTTGCCTCCATTGAATTGGTGAGACGAGACGTTAACGTTTCAGCCACCGGTTTGGTTTCATGCATGATTCATGAACAAAGTTTAAAGTTCCCCTTTTTTATCTTTAATTCAACACAGTCCAACCCTCTTGTGTCTTGACATATAAAAGCTACTAAACGACACTCAAAAGAGAGTTTGTTTGGAGTTTAGACTCATGTCATGGGGTTCAGTCCAAATCCTTATCGAAAATGTCACTTTCTTCCTTCTCTTTTTCCCTTTCTGGGCACAGTTTCTTCCTTTCTGAAGAAACGCTCGAGATTGGAATGAATAATGATATAGACATGAATTTTAGCTCTTAAGACTTTGCATTTTAGAGTAAGGAATTATAAAGGATGAATTGCAGGGAATAACTGACCGCATAGAGAATAGTGAAGAGCTCTCCACCAGAGTGAAACAACCAAGCCTGTGCATCTCTCTCAAAGATCAAAGCAATCACCATAAACTGTATGAGACCGAAAAAACACGTATAGGAGGTGACGGAGAGGCGAGCCGGGTACTTCTTGAGGACCGGCGCTTGCAGCACGAGCCACGCGGACCATGACAAGCAATGGCCGACGAGATAGATGCACCCCAGGGTCCAGTTCTTCCCCGCCGCATCTCCTAGCGATACAAAAGCTGGCGTTGTGCTGTGTAGTGTTTGTGCTGGAGTGTATACGGCTGGGCCTTTGTACAGCGTGATTACTGTGGCTCCGGCCACGCAGAATACAGTTCCGATCACCTTTGCTATGCCGTCTTTCCGATCTAGTCGTACTTTCTCAATCCTGCACGTACATTCGGGCAATGACCAAACAGATTAGTTAATATTTGGATGTATAACAAAGAAACACGTTTGACCAACGTCCAAAATTATAATAAGAATGTTTCTAATGAAGAGACGGAGAAGAAGCGTTGAGCTTGCCGGAGTAAGACTGCCATGAGAAAGGTAATGGCTGGGACGGAGTTCTGTATTGCTGATGCGAAAGTGGGAGTTGTGTTGTCCAATCCCAGCAAGTAGAATCCTTGATTTGCTGTTATTCTGTCAAGCAAAAAGAATGTGAAAAAAACGACCATCTTTCAGTTTCGAGATAGTGTTGTGCTTAAACAACGAGGAAATTTGGGTGTTTTTTTTTTCTGGTTAAAAGTTATGTATATTCTGTGATCATACCCAATTAATGCGAGGACGAAGAACTGAAGGAGAAAATTCAGAGTGATTCTCGGCCTCTCCTTCCTGATCAAAGAATTAGAAACATTAGTTACCATAATCATTTAGATCAAGAAGAAAATGAAGGAAATGGTTACTAGTTATGAGAACCAGACGTACTTCTCTAGAAAATACGCAAAGGGGAGGAGCAAAAGCAAAGCAATAAGGTTCCTATAGACAGGGAACACAAGTTTGCTAACGCCCATGTTGAGGGCGGCTCTAGAGACAACATGGAAACCGGCATAGCCAAACTGCAAGGCCAGCATAGCCCCATGCAGCTGGAGTCTTTCGGGAATGGAGCACCACATTCTCTTTGCCGGTGCGGATCCGGTGTCAGCCATTGATGAAGCAGAAACACAGAAACTAATTAAGACTTGGGAAATATAGAGGGAAGTGAAAGAAAAGAAAAGGAAGTGTTGTGAGCTAGAAGAAGAGTAGGAGATGGTATTAATATAGTGGGAAGGGAGTGATCACAGGAAATGGGGTGGCCCCGAAAAGGAGATTACTTCAACTGTTGCTAACCTTCAGATGTCTTTGGTTGTCTCCCACCACATTCTTCTCCTTTATGCCCTTTTTATTCTTCAGGAGGATTAATCTTGGTCATAATTAGTTTTTTTTAAGGTTCATATATTTAAGTCAATTAGCATTTATTAAATTACATCTCCCCTAACACTACAATATGCATGTTTGAGCATTGCATCCATTAATCAACCTTTCCATATTTGATTTATTTGTTTTACTTTCCTTACAGTTTATGGCCCTCATTAAGACGCAACGGTTAAATTTTACAAAAGGCTTGAATAAAAATAAAATAAAATAATGTGAACTCAATCCTTCTAAATTTTCATTAACCG
Organism: Platycarya longipes; assembly: GCA_036559045.1. Lineage (NCBI taxonomy): Eukaryota > Viridiplantae > Streptophyta > Magnoliopsida > Fagales > Juglandaceae > Platycarya > Platycarya longipes. The sequence continues at coordinate 25,969,975 of CM071796.1, read as the reverse complement.
GTGCTGTTAATGGAGCACTCGTTAACATAACCATTTTTTAAAAAAAATCATTATAACTGCTGATAACCTTTTACGGAATTAGCATTGTTTCTTCCTTTTAAAGATTCAAGGTTTCTATCAAAAAAATTCCAGGTTAATTCAAAGCACATGATCTGTACTTATCATAGATATTAAAATGAGATGTTATAAATTTATAATGTCGTTGTTAGGCAATTCTATTACGACACAATTCAAAACATATCACGGCTTAATTAGACTCATATTTTTAGGTCTTATTTATATTCGAAGATGAGAAAAATTCATCTTAACTCATCACAAATTCATCATTATATTTTTTTATATTTTTGTATAAAATATAAATTTTAATATATTTTTTTAATTTTTGAAATATGAATTTCAAATCATTTTCTAAAATTTTTAAAATAATAATAATATTAAAAAATAAATTTATACCAACTCATTTCATCTCAAATTCAAACCGTCTTAGTTGAAATGTACTGCAATTTAAGTCTAGCGATCTAAATAAAGCCTGGTCATAAAGGACATCAAACATAAGACTGGTCATAAATTAATAAAGGACATCAAACAGTGAAAGTGGCACAAAGAAGTATGGTGGGTCCGTACCTACAGCTCCTAATATCAAAATCTTAGTTTAATACCTACCATTTTAATTATGATCTAAAGATCTAGAAAGTTCAAATTATATCTAGATTTATATATTAAATGGTTATTCGAGATTAAAAATAAATAAATCATTACAAAATAAAATCCTATATATTCCCATAAGAAACCAAAATGAAATTTTGCATATTTTCGTACTTGACATGCATTAATAATCATATTTTTTTAGTGGAAAATGCCAACTTGTCTGAAAGACAAACTCTAATGGCAAGACGTAAAGATTGAAAGGAGAGAACGACCGCGAGATCAATTAAAGTAGCTAGCTATTTATCGAATGGTATTGTTTTGTCACGATGCCATTAATGATGATAATTGATCTATATGTATGCATGCATTTGTGTATATTATATATATATATAAAACAAATACATACATACATGAGTAATCTATATCTACAAAAAAAAAACTTAGATAAAATAATCTTATAAATTAACGTGTGTTTATCTAATCTGTTATATATTATTATATAATATAAAAATAAATTTATAATCTAATGAATAATATTAAATTATATTAATTTTTAAAATTATTTTTATATAATATTTTTGTAGTTAGAATATTTTCTCACACACAGGTATATATATATTATATATATATATATATATATACAAAACAAATACATACATACATGAGTAATCTATATCTACAAAAAAAAACTTATATAAAATAACCTTATAAATTAACGTGAGTTTATCTAATCTGTTATATATTATTATATAATATAAAAATAAATTTATAATCTAACGAATAATATTAAATTATATTAATTTTTAAAATTATTTTTATATAATATTTTTGTAGTTAGAATATTTTCTCACACACACGTATATATTATATATATATATATATATATATATATATATATATATATAATATGCTGAGGCTGAGCCGCCATTGATAAATATATAGAGCGCACGAGGGGTGGTGGTGGGTTCCCCATGCGTTCTCATTATCTCATAACCCATGAAGACCTTGATCAACCCCGGCCCATCACTTGTGCCCCCACCTGACCTCACCCACATCACTGGGAACGTCTAATTTACATGATTTATTGTATTTTATTTTATAATCTGTACGTATATCAGTACTATATTTATATTATATTATAAATATATATCATGTGTGATTTATAATCTCTCTTTCTTTTCCTTCTTTGGGGAACTAATTATTTCTAGTAGTTGAAGTTGCTGATATATAAGTTTACAAACTTATAATAGGATAGCTAGCCAAACGAATGATGAGCAGTTGGAAAGAATTTATACAATTAGTTTTATTTTATACATAGGTAGATTGTACTATGAGGTCTAAAAGATGAAATAGTTTAGGATGATGAATGAATCTCGTTCTGATTTAGAGATGAGATGAGATGAATTGAAATGAGTTGTAAATAGTAAAATTAAGTTTGGAAAACAAACCGCCTTATGCTAGTACTGCCTCAAAATAATTTTATAAAAATAAACTATTGATTTACTTTGTGAGACCTCTTTAGGACTAAAGTATATATTTTTCATACAATTAGGAGAATCCAACTTTTGGTTTCTTTTTGTTACAAAAATATATAGAAGGTACATAATGTGTGCAAGCTCATGATGATAAATTGAATTAAAGGGTATGTTAGTAATATAAATATTGTTGAATGGTTGATCCTCATGGCCTTAATTTAGAAACACCCTAATGAAGTGTTTCCACTAAGGTTTCCCACTCCTAAATCTTACTTAATTGTATCCGTACTGCTCAGATATCAAACCCCTGGCTTTAAGAAACATGATGCACCCCCTCAATCGAGACAACCATCATTCTAAAATTCAAAAAAAGAGGCCCTTCCTGCCCAACCGACTCTAACATACACATTTCCCCTTTTTTTCATCTTTGCAAGTCCTATCTGACAGCCTAACCTGCTTTGTAATAATTCTCAGTTTCACACCACACAAAAAAAAAAAAAAAAAAAAAAAGATGAGTTCCTTCTCGGAAATAGAAGGACTAACTGGGTGTGAGTCTGACTCGGACCCCCGGCCTGAGCAAGCTAGTTGCGATCTTACATAATTACATTTGCATGCTAAGGTTCTTTTCTCATCTTTTTGGTCGCATAAGTAGTACATTCCTGACAGCTTGTTTACATCTCAGGGTGCACCAGATCAGAATCTTGAACGCTATAATTCTCTGGTCCAGGCCTGGGTTTGAATAGTTCGTTGCTCTTCTAAAGAGCATTGGCATTCGCCTAACTAAAATCAGTTGTCAAACTCATCTAACTCTAATTCAGTTTAATTTAATTTAAAATTAGTTTAATATTTAAATATCCAATTATTAAATTACTAAACTTATCTTAACTCAAAACTTCTTTACATGTGAGACTTGGAAACTCTTTCAATTTCTTATAAATACATTTAAACTACTCATAAAATTCAAACACATTCAAACTCATTTTAGATGGATTCGACAAAACTCACTAGTCTTATATCATCTCAACTTACTACTATTCTTAAAGAACTTAACTCAATCCAACTCAACTCAATATCTAAACGCAACCCTTAAAATTAAATGTTTTGGTTAAAAGTTAAAAGCTATTTAAAAATAACTTCATATTGGCTTAGGCAAAAATAAGTCAAAATAATAATATAATATTATTTTTTAATAATTTTTTTTTTCATATTTTTCCACTACACTAGGTATATGTTAATTAATAATTTAAAATTTGTTAAATTATTAATTAATATATGGTTAGTATTAAGAATGGAAACAATCAAAAACTTAGAAATTACATATGTTAATCAATAATTTAGAAAGTATTAAAGTAATAATTAACATATGGTTAGTGTTAATATTAGAATGCATGCAAACATGAAACAAAAGTTTGAAAATTAAATATGTTAATTAATAATTTAAAAATTAGTAAATTATTAATTAACATGTGGTTAGTGTAATTAATATTAGAATGCAAACAATCAAAAGTTTAGAAATTAAATATGGATTTGACCTGTGAAGAGTGACTAACTAGTTGACTTCCCTTTCCATTTGGTATTGCTCAAAGTTTCACCTAGAGGACTTTAGCTAGTCCAATGCAACTCATTTAAGTAAAACTTAATTATATTTTAGATTTTATTGACATTTGGCTAATATAATACTAATGCTGTACATTTCATATATTTTGATGATCTTTCAAATTTAATAATGTGAATTTAGTAGCATAAAGGAAGCTATATATATATATATATACGCGCACACATATAGCTAGTGGGTGACACGCACAAACAACAGTACATGTTTTGGGGAGATTATAGATGGTGGAACAGTGAGCAGTGAGCACATCGGGTTGGGGTACGTGCCTATGTAACATTTTTGTTTAATTCATGACATTTGAACCATCTTGTTTGGGCAGCTAGAAAGACATTTTCTCTTACCAAACTCAAATAATTCTCGAGAATATATATTAGATGATGAACAAGTCCCACATGCAGTTTAATTGGCTCAACTATAATCTTCCCCACATATTATATATATACACAAACATATATGATCATCATGAGTTGGTAGAGGAGGTTGGGAGCTTTTTCTTTTGAAAAATACTTCCTTCATCTTGAAGTTTTTTTATTTCTAGTCATGACATTATCTATTGTGTGACATACTTTTCATTATTGAGTTGATATTTTATACATGAAGTCACTTAAAATGTATTCCATCAATAAATATAATTGGGAAACACTTTGGAATAGAGCCCTCCTATAATAAGGCTTTAATATCGGAAGCCAATAATAGGACACCACATAAGGGGAAAAAGAAAAAAACTTGTCGCATTGCATGCAAACTGCCCCTCCTCCCCCGCGCGAACCCCTTTCCTTTCTTCTTCCATTTTTTTCCTTTCGAAATCTTGAATGCCCAGCGGCGATTCTCATCTCCCCAACATACTATCCACCTCTCGAATGCATCTGACCTGCAATTTAGCTATAGAGGACAATTTGCCTGCCAACTCATCACCTTGATAGTTCAATGGTTTGATTACTACTGCCATTGCTTACCAAATCCTAGGGTTTCAAAGAAATTATATGATTTTGATTTCGAGCGCTTCGAATTCACTCTTGATTTCGAGTGAATTAGATGCAATAAGAAGAAATTAGAGAAAATTAAATGAAATCAAAATTAGAGAAAATCAACAGAGAAACAGAGAACAAGTGCTTCGAACTCACCCTTGATTCGAATTTTTGTTTTTCAAATTGGATTTGAAACTCAAGTTTTGGGGTTTGAGTGAGATTTCAAATGGCAAAAAAAACCTACAAATCGTATAGGAGAAATCAATACCTATCGTTGTCTACTAATCATTGAATCCATTGAAACCGGACCCCTTCGCCTTCAAACTGCTCCACCAGTCATTGACTCCATTGAAATTGGACCCCTTTGCCTTAAAATTTTTTCTTTGTGTATTATGATTTTGGGTATTCATTTAAGAATTTCTTCTTTGAATTTGAAAACAAGAAAAGCTAAACAACATTTCATATATTCAAAAAACGCATCTTTTTTTCTTCTTCTTCCTTTTTTGAGTATTTATTTGTTTTTAGTTGTAATGTGAAAGCCAATCAAACCAATGTCGCAAAACCAAATAGAAAACAGGCTAGAGAGAGAGAGATGAGAGGTATATCGGTAATGAGCTTCTACCGAGTGAGAGAGATGGAATCTTGTGCTTCCACTCTCACTGCATATGCCCCTAATTTAGATACACCTCATTAATCTAACGTGGTGTTTTTCTATTAGCTTCCGATAACTTGCCTTTGGAGGAGTCACCGGTCGAAAGTTTTTCCCAATATAATTTGATATGACAAAGTTTAAGATAGAAAATAACATTGTTAATTACTTCTATATAATATCTTTGTTCCATGTAGTTGGGGGTTATTTTACTAATTCTTCAAAATCATTTTTATGTGGTTGAGGAACTTAAATTAGCATGTTGGCGTACCTTTTGGTGAAAAAAAGGCAAAACCTCATAGGGAAAAAACTTAAGCATTTAACTTGAAATCAGTGGTTGGGATCAGTTTTTTTAAATAAATAAGTAAATAAATCATGGGATTAATGGAATTTATAATACTTCATAGGGACATTCTTAATTATTTAGTTACTACGTAGCATGCAAGAAGACGTACTGGCTACGCCATCAAAGTAATACATGTGTCTCTGATCATTAATGGCATATATATATATATAAGCTTTAATTAATATCTAATAATAATAATTTTTTGAGTACTAGATTTGATTATTAATATGCCTAATAAATTAGGATCAGTTAAACGTTTTGCAATGGCACGCCGGCCTAACACGATGTATCTCACTTTCGGAGCAACAAGCTGGACACCTTGTCATGTTTAGTATATCAGCATGGGAAATTCATTTGGAATATCGCACATTTGATTTGTGCTAATTATGGAAAATATCGCTTAGTGTCGAATATCTTTGATTTAGATGAATTTATATGGTGCCAATATTGAGACTAAGGTGTAACACCCAAATTTTTAGACCATAAAGCTGGTTTATAAGACCTTGCACTTTGGGCATAGATCATAATGAAGATGATAATGATGATGATGATGATGGTATATTAGGCATACTAGTTGGCAATAAACGCTAACTAGCTCCTCTTTATCACGACTTTTGTAATTGAGTTATCTTATTCTCAAGTTGGTATGTAGAGTACACATTATTCACATTATTTAAATGATCGATAATATTTGATTTATACGATTCACATTATAAAATTTATATTTTAAATCAAATTATATCATGTAAACACTTTACTAAGTATGCAATACGCACGGGCTTGAAAATAGAATCTTTTATTTTTATTTTCTGTTATCTCCAGGGTATGTAATTTTTTATTGTTTGCAATGAATAATAAAAAACTAGGCTACCACTCAATGATAATATTAACTAATATTAACTATAACCATGTCTTGCAGCATAATTGCAATTTAAATATAAAATATAAATTGAAAAAAAAAATGAAGCGAATTACTTAGTAATTACTTAGTTACTTGGATTAAATATTGCATTAATCTTTCCCATGAGCATTATATATATGGACCAAGGAAATAACTTAGTTACAATTTTTGCCCCACTCTAGACAATACTAGCCAGAGATCTGTGATATTAATATTCCGAGAGAAAATAAATATAATTTATATTTATATTTATCTTAGAGAAATGCTATTTATCCCGTTCCAAACCATCCCAAACAATCCCGATCCCATCCCGCTTTTCTTTTTTTTTTTTAGTTTTTTTATATGATTTTTAAATAAGTGTTTTTAAATAATATTGTAATTTTTTTGTATTTTTAAAAATATTTTAAGATGTTAAAAAAATCGTGTAAAATAAAACACTTACTTAAAAATTATGTAAAAAAAAAAACTGAAAAAAAATTTTAAAAAAATGAGTTGAGATGGCCATCGGGATATATCTAATGGGATATGTAACATTCCCCTTTATCTTAACCATGATCAATAATATATACGACATTAATCTGGTGCATTATGCCATGCACACACCAGAATATGCTGTAACAAATTAGAATTATACCACGGCCAGGAAGCTGGAATGTTTTTTTGTATTTATTTTCTTCTTGTTGTTTTCTGCACAATGGTGCAGACATAACTCTCTTGCAAACATGATAAAAATAAAAAAATAAAACTCCCTTGCAAACTTCCAAAACTTGCTGTAAATAAAAACATACAAGTAATATTGATTAGTGTAAATTTTAAATAGATCAATTTTACATATTTTTCTCATAAAAAATTAGACCCTATCATGAAAGTATATATCATTGATCATTGGCTAGCTAGGCCTAGTCCATATACATATATATATATATATATATATATATATATATATGTATGTTATATATGTTAAAATTTTCATAATATTTTCATTTGAGTAGTGCTATATCTTTCAAGAGATTTAATCTAAATTTATTTTGAGAAGTATAATTTTTTTTAATTCATTTTTTATATTCTTAAATATTTTTTAAAAAATATTATAATATTATTAAAAATATTTTCTTAATTATTAAATTAAAAAATTAATTTTTTTATATCAAAAAATTTATAGTATGATTTAACATTTCTCTCTCCATTTTAACAGAAAAAGTTATGCCTTTCTAATAAAGAAACGTCAATACATAGTTTTTTCTCCTTTGGAAAGATGTGTCTATCTTTACGTGGGTTGGCTCCTTTCAAGATTTCACTTCCTACCGATAAACCTGTCCTCTCTATGGTTTCTTTATTGCTTTTTCATATGTTCGTCTCTTTTCGGCCCCCACAGTACGTACGTGGTTCATTTCCTCCACCTGACTCGCACACTATAGATGAAAAGAGAAAAAGGGAAAGAAATAAAAATCACCTCTGCTTTTTTTCAAGAGACGATATGGCAACGTACATTATGATTTTTGATTTGATTTGATTTGAATGAATGCATGTAATTAATTTCATGAATCGCATGTGCAATGATCCTTGAAATTATGCATTTTTTTCCACTGATGCCTATGGTCGCTTTCCTTTCTTTTTGACTCGAGATCTTTCCTCATGATTTCGGCATTAACTCCGAGTCCTCACAATTGAATATATATATATATATATATATATATATATATTGAAGAGAAAAGCTAAACAATCCCTCGATCTTTCACATATCACATATTTTTTAATTTTAATTTTTTTTATCAAATATTTCATATATGAATAATAAATAAAAAAAAACTTTAATTAATTTAAGAAAAATATACTCAAAACAATTTAAATTTTTATTTTAAAAATTTTAAAAATTAAAAAATATAATGTATAAAAAGTTAAAAGGTTGTATAGGATGACTCTATTTTGAAAATGACTATATATATACATAGATATAGATATTTTAACGTCATGTTTCCTACATTTGGATTAAATTATAGGAATTCAGATCCCTTAAATTGAGCTTGCAAAAATAAAGGAGAAGAATGTAGCACTCTCATTGGATTTGTCATTTTTATATTATAATTTTAGTCAATGTGACTTAAATTTTAGCTTTTAGCCATTTCATTTATATAAGTTTAACATTAGAAAGGCTATTTTTTCAAATTATAATAATAAAATAATATAATTAATTTTTGATTTTAATTATTCACATCAAATCTTTACATTGGATTGCTCATTTATTAAGATACACAATAATTAATAATTAATATCTTTTAATTATTTACAATTATGAAATCAATTAATTTTATCATATTTGACTATTTTATCTATTATATGTTGATTAATAATCATATTTTAATTAAATTATGAGTTTAAAAAATACTTACTAATCATATTATATTTAAATTAAATTAGTAATCGATTTAAAAAATAATAAAGAGATAAAGAGAAGAGATGAAAAAATAGCCAAGATTCGCTATATTTGACATTATTTTTATTTTACTGTTCACTTCGGTCAAAAGATAAATCTTTTAGCTTTTAACTAATCTAATAAGAGTACTGTTAGAGAGAATTTGAATAAGAGGCCGAAAAGTCTCTTATGATTGAGTTAGTAATGAATTTGAATTTTGAAACCTTAAGACTAACGAGAGGGTATAGAAACCTTCATCATACTTGAAAAGTCACTATTATACATGGGCCCTGTGGGACAAATCTTACCTATCCTTGTAGGGTTGTCATTTTCATTTTTCTTTTGTCAGGATCTTTTAATGCCAAATGGTCTCTGCAATGATGTCATTAATACGATGTGTAGTCTAGATGTGTCAAGATCCCAATAAAAAATGCCCAAGGATGAAATCCTAGACATGCATGGACCACCATAATCGGACCACTTTTGGGGTCAATCCCGACTTTGGAGGACTATCCTAAAGATCTAGTCATGTCTGCTCTATGAAATTTGGAGGAAACGCACAGGTTAATTGAGACGTGGCTTAATTTTTTCCTTTTGATCGTGTCATGGCCAACCCTGACAGTCCCCTGATACTGTCATTGATAAATTTTGACAATCCCATGAAATTGTCGTTAACAAGCCCAGACAGTCTTATAGACCATGTGTCACAAGCCTAGACAGTCTCACGATTATGCCTTGACACTATTGTTAACATGCCTTGACAGCTCCATAGCCTATGACATGACAGCTAATGAAGTTAGTGGCATGCTCAATAGCCCAACAAGGTTAGTGACACGCCCATCAGCAGACGCACAGCGCACGCCCAGGCCATGCACAACCCTGCAACAACCCTCAACGCCCAGGCCCACACTTAGGCCACCTCAGCCACGCTAGCAGCACCGACGCCCATGTCCCTTCCCTTCTGCCTGGGTCATGCTAACCTAGGCCAACTAAGATCCAATACATGCTAGGAGACTATCATGAGGCCCATCCCAAGTCATCTTTTAAATGTGACCGTTTAGAATTTTCTAACTATGTTTGTTGTTTTAAATATGTCTTGTAAACATTTCATTTGGTATCTTTAAACATCTTTTGGTACATTTCCTTTGTGGATGGTTTGTTATGTTCTTAAGATTGTTGTTAGTGCATTTGCATTTGGGCTATTTGAGTGTAATTCGTGAATTCCAAAAAGAGGATTACCACCTTGCAATTTGTAAATAAGTGTTATCCATTTATCAACTTAGGTGTATTTATTTCTTTCCATCCAATTAGCTATCATTTGCTCTTATATTTTCTAGTGTATTCATATATTTTCTTGTATTTTCTCGTATATCAAACATATTTTAAGCCTCAATCATTCTTATTCCTTTATTTCTCAAATATTTATATACAAAAATAAATCTTCACCTTCCTTTGCTATCCTAGCCAAAATATAATTTATTCATATTCCACCAACTAATATAGGCGAAATTCACTATTGCCTTATACATTCCACCATATTAGCCATTGCCTCCATCATTCCATAGACATATATTGGCTTAGTTTAAGACCCAGCCTCCATAAGTAATTCCTATGTTTTAGAACCCTAACCCTAACCTCCATAAGAATTTCCTAAATTTTAGGAATCCTAACCCTAGACTCCATTTGCAATTCCTACATTGGAGGAACACCTCTTGACCTAGTCAAAACCCTAATCCAACTTCTAATTCATAAAAGTTCGAATCTCATCCCCCATCCTTATTTAAACTTAAAATCCCAACAACTCCCATCCATCTTATAACTTAGAATCAAATCCTTGCTGCATCATGCATATTCAAATCCCTAAATATTAGGAACAACCCTAAACCATTTCAAATCCTAAAAATTCGTTCTTCTCTTGCCTTAGTCGAAACCCTACCAACCCTAAATAATCTCCTACATTTTAGAATATCATCTTCCATCTCCCAAACCTTAACCAAAGCACTCTAATCCTAATACATTTTGCCAAGTTCAAAATTTATTTTAGCCACCGTCCAAACCCTAGCCTCACTTCACCATACAAACCTTAATCATCACCCAAGTGGTCTCAATACCAAGGGTCATCATCAAGTCGTTCCCATTGCATCAAACACACAAATTTATCACTTAGATCATCTTAATTCATCATCATCATCATCAATTCCACCACTAAACTCCATGCCTCCATCAATCTAGGGACCATTCATTGCTATCATTAAGTCAAGGCCAAGCAAGAAGACGAGCTACATTCGGTAATCACAAGGAAATGTGAATTAAAGGTTGTAATGTTTAGAGACTAAATCGAGGTCCATAATAAGGTGGTGGTGTCATTAATGTGGCATGGCTTCTAAACTGCTTTAGTTTGCAAGTGTCTTCGGTAGCTCGTCAATATATGTCTAAGCATCAAGAGCTCTCCTTACCTCTCGTATTGCTTAGTACAAGTTTCTATGAGTAGAATGTTGTTGAGTGGCATCAGGTTTGCCTATCCAATCAGCCATCATTTTTTACTTTTCCTACAGGCAAGTTACTTCACAAGTAAGTTTGGACCTTGGACTGGATACATGGGCGAGGTCCACTACCTCCAGCTAAGTGCTCGATGGGCTTATGGGTGAGAAAAAAATCTCATTACAATATATACACGCATACACGTATATATGCATTGTAGGTTATTTGCGTGGTTTTAATTTCTATATACCAAACTTATAACATTCAATTATTACAAAATTTTTATACCACTATTTAATAAATTATTTAGTTCATCTTCTTTTTTTTTTTTTTACTTTTTCTTTGACTTGATGTATTTGAGTTTAAAAATAAATATTATTTTTATTATAAAATCATCAAAAATTGTGAGTTAATATTCTTTTTAAGTGAAATTGTCAGATAAACTTACATTCATGATCAAATACATGCATGGATATCCTCATAACAACCATTATTTCATAAACTAATTAATACTTTTGGAGTTCCACCAGTAAATTATTTTCTTTTGTTATTGGTTTGATCTTCACTATTACAAATACTCCTATACAGACAAACGTCTAAGAAACAACACTCTGCATAAATAGAAACTCAACCTCACCATTCATAGAAAGAGAGGACTCAACCTCTACAGGCAAACATCTAAGAGATGAACTCAATCTTTTAATTTACTAAACAGTAAGGAAAACAATAAGGAAAGCTATAACATATATGCGAAAAATGATGAATTACAGTTTGCCCCAACTTATCAAATTTCAAAATCTGTGATTGCGAGTGAAGGCATCAAACTTATCTCTTTTCAATTACAAAATTCATATTTGTAAGATCTAATGGAGCCGCGTGTAGCCAAAAAAAAAAATTGCTAGAAAGAATGGCACGTGAGGACCACGAGCAATAGTGAGTGGTGTGTGAAGACCACGTACGATAAATTTTGCAAAACCATGACAATCATTTTTGGCCTGAGAAACCTGCCTTGTTTGGATTGAGAAATTAGATGAATTTAATTTATTTTTTAATATTATTATTATTTTAAAATTTGAAAAAATTGAATTGAAAATTGAAAATGATGTATTAAGATTTAAAAATTATGTATTAAAATTTATATTTTATATAAAAAATTAAAAAATTAAAAAATTTAAAGATAAAATAAAAATGAGCTCAATTTATCCTCAAATTCAAATAAGGACATAATTTTTGTATTATGCGTCTCTTAAGATTTGACCAAAAAATATATTTCTATCAGTTGTGAGTTGATTGATTGTGCAATCATCACTTATAATCTTCAACATAGATATTCATGTTCTTCACCATACATTTACACGTACATACGGCTTCGACACGTGAAGCCCAACTAGTTAATTAAGCCAGCTAGGCTATATATTAAGGTATTTATTATGAAAAATGATAAATACAAACATCATATATATTTTATAATATTTTATACAATAATATTTTAAAAAATGAATACTTTTTGTAAATTATTTTATAAAACTAACATTATTTTATAAAAATACCTTTATTTTACAACATGCCTTGTATAAAATATTGTAAATATATTATGTGTATATTATATCTTATTTATTATCTAGCTCTATTTAAGAAGGGGAAAAATTAGCCAAGAAACCCTGAGGTTTCTCGTCGAATTTTATTTATGTTAATGAATGTAACCTTATATACGTAATTCAAATCATTCAATTGCTTAGTAATTCTACTAAACGAGAGATGAATATACGATCGATTGGGTGCTTAATATGTTTGTTTTCCTCTGGTTTATGGAATTAAATATCTTCCCAACTCTCTCTTTTTCATTTTGCATCATAGCCTCTCGTGTAGGGTTGTTATTGAGCTTAGTGAGTCTTTGGTTTGCCGAATTCAACTCGATTTAAAATACTCAAATCAGAATCTGAGATTTTTTTTTTTGTTCTTTATTGAGTTCAACTCGGTAAGCCAAGCTCTCAACTCAAACTCGAGCTCGTCACACAAATGTCGACTCGAGCTCGAACTCGAATTTTTAGTTTTTTAATAAGATTTAATAATTAATAAATATCTTATACTGAATTTATACAATTAACAAGTAGAACCTCTTTTGAATTATAAGATTTTAAAAATTTATAAACAATTAATCTTTAAGTAGTTGTATTTATCCATAATAGCAATATATTATATGCTTACATATATTATTAATACATGATACATATAATATGATAACATATATCTATTTTATATGTGGTTTCCACATACTAGTATATGAAATTATTAAATCTTATCGACTAATTATTGAACAAATTATATAAAATATAGCTATGAAACATATTTAGTATATAGACATAAATAATTAAGTTACATATTATATATTTACTATAAAAATATTATGCTTATATTATTAGCTAACATACACACACATATGTATATATATATATACATAGGTGTATTATGTATATATTTATTAATATATGAAGAAGTTTTGATCAAGTCGAACTAATAAGTCGACTCGAGCATAAATAAATGGACCTTTACAAGCCCTGATCGAGCAAGTTTATATCACTTTTTAATGAAGTGGGTATCTACTTTTATGGAAATTTTTTTTTTTTTAGTCAAATTTGATTTGAATTTAATCAGGTAAGTACCGAATATGCTATCAAGCAAATTGGTTCATTTACAGTCTACTCTCATGATAATGTGAATAGAGTATGTAGAAAAAAAAATCAAAAACAAATATACCACCTAGCTAGTGTTAGGGTAATAGATTACCTTCTGAAAGTGGTCACTTGTACAATTGTATAAATGATATATATAAATCTCAAATAAAAAAATTTCGTACAAATTCTTTATTAAAAAAGTTAATCTTACCGTAAATATATATATATATGAAAAACTCACATTTTTTATACAATCTATATTAATATAAAAAGTACTTATAAGATTTAGTGATTTACACATTTAAAAATTATACTTAAGTTTAGCATGATTACGTAAGTTACATGAAAGAGTCCTCGACAAGGACAAAAGAAATGTATATCAGTTTACTCAAACCAATAGTCATCGTCCTCTTGAGGTCTTTTCCATATAGATATGCTTGATCTCTTGGAAAATGAAGTGGATGCTGGACCACTCCTGCAAATATTCTTCAATCAAGACAATCATCGACTCCATTAACAGCCCCCTCCTCTTTAGTTTAAATTTTTTTTTTTTTTAACCTTATTTTCATAGAACTATTAAATTTTGTTAATTTTTTTTTTATATAAAAATTAAAAACAAGGTTAAAAATAAATTAAAAAAAATATTCATTTTTTTGTTTTCAATATTTTTTTCTTCATCTTCATTTTCAACATTATTTTTAATTTAAAATTTTTTTCTTCATTTTCAATCTTGTTTTTATGGATCTAATAAATTTTATTAGTTTATTTTTTGTATATGAGTTAAAAATAAAGTTAAAAATTAAAAAAAAAATTAATTAAAGCAGACTCTACTTCGATTTTCTAAAATCAAATCTTCCTAAAATTCCTCATTTTCTCTTTCTCTCTCTCTCTCATCGATCTCTCTCTTCATTTATTAGCCACCTCTTTTGACATCATCGTTCATGGGAGAGACAAGTTCCCCATTATCATTTTCCTTTAAATTACATCATGTAAAGCAAATTTGAGTAGAGATTCTCTTTATATTCTTGAAAGAGACGCATATGTATGAACCGGCCTATATATAGTATATATTAATGTCGTCCATAGAAATTTTTTGGCAATTTAAATGTCACATATATGGCTATTTAATGCCATCCTCTTCCGAATTATTCTATTTAATTCCATCAGAATTCAGATCATAATTTGACAAGATTTCAGCTGAACCTATCTACTAATATTGTTCCATTTATAGTTCAATCCCATCGACTAATCACTCACTCTTGCTAGCTGCTGATATTCTTCGAGTTCTGTAAAACAAATCTTTGAGAACGTAAATACATGAATAAATACATATAGAGAAATATTTTAATCATAAAAAATTACATAAACAATACTATAAATAGATTAGTTTAATGTGATACGTATATCATAAAACAAATATAACAAATTATATTAAATTACTAATTTGTGAATTTAATTTTATATTATTTATATATATATATATATGTAACAATACTTTTCATAAAAATGTATAATACACGTAGATTCGAATCTTTGTCTGATCAAAAGATGCTGGATGTAAATATTTTCTTTCAAACAAGCTGAGAAGGAAGATTCCTGACTAGTCATGCTCAAGAATCAAGATCGATCCTCATTGATGGCTATTGGAGTGGGTCTGAGGTCGACAGATCATGAGTCTGTAGTGGATGATACGTCTGTGGCCATTCCTTCTCTTCAATTGCGTAGCAAGAGCCCTCACCTCTCTTCAGTGGCATAGCCATAAATTTAGATTAGGAGATCAAATAAAATATATAAAATATTTTTTATTTTATTTATATATAATTTTTTTATATGATATAAAATAATTTGATAGCAAGATTTATAATAAAAATAAAATACGTTTAATATAATTTATATATTAAAAATATATATAATATAATAAGAATATGCCATCATAATAAAAATATATTAAAAATACAATAGAAATCATTCAACTTATTTTTTATTTTTATTTCTATCTATAAAAATATGTCATCATGTTATTATATCATTTTATTTTATATGAGATGTATTTTATTTTTAAATTAGATTAATTTTATAGTAGGAGATCAAAATAATTTTTAGAGAGGAGGATAATACAAAATAAAATTAATATTATCCTACAAAATTTAAAAAACTTTAAAAAAACATATTATATAGATATATATATATATATATATATATATATATTAAGAGTAAGGATGGAGCTCGTGGGGAGGCCTCCCTCTTCCCAACGTGGCTCCACCGCTGTCTCTCTCTATAGGCTTATTTTATATATTAATGTTTGAAATAGTCTTAAAATCGGATGAGCAAAAAAAAAAATTCAAATTTACACTTCTTAATATGAAAAAGACTTCTCAACAGTTTCATAAAACTTATTTAATTCTAATTTATTTTCATAAATAAAATGAGATAAAAATTAAAATTTGAATAAAATATTGTTATAATATTTTTTTAATATTAATTTTGTTTTGTAATTTGAAAAATTATTTTAAAATTTGAAAAAATTAAATTTTTTATTTTATTTTATAAGAGAATTTAAAAAATTAATAATAATAAGATGAAATAAAATAAGATAATATGATATGTGAGTGTTTAAAAAAACAAACTAGGCCTTAAAATCACAAGATAATTTTAGTCACTGTCTCTCCTCACCACAAACTCTCTCTCTCCTCTCTCTCTCCTCTCTCTCTCTCAAGAAACT
This sequence comes from Platycarya longipes, assembly GCA_036559045.1. NCBI lineage: Eukaryota > Viridiplantae > Streptophyta > Magnoliopsida > Fagales > Juglandaceae > Platycarya > Platycarya longipes. The sequence goes on along the minus strand of CM071796.1, from coordinate 25,953,082 downwards.
GCCTAGAATGTTAATAAAAATTTAAGATCAAGTCATTTGTTTTGAACCATTACCAACATCGAAAAAAATTATTTAGGAGAGAGAATATTATGCTCAACAGGAGTACTTGTTTGTTATATATTAAATTTAACTGCGCGCAATCCTAATGATACATATACACATATTATAAGAAAAGTAGGTATTCGTAATAAATTATTTACGGTCAACACCAACCCGCATCAAGATCGATTACATGAAGATTTCTTATTTAAAACGAGTCTAGAACTAAAAATGATGAAATAACAAGAAGAATGGAGCCAACAATTTGATTGATGGGAACACCGCATTTAGCACGTATAGAAATGCGCGCAATGATGATATTCAAGAAGAAATCTCATAAATCTTAAGAGTTGAAAATGTACGTAGATGTCGGTCTAGTGGCCACCTAGAAAATAACGCTAAGTTGCAACTAGCAGCTAGGTTTGATGTTAAGCCATGCGATTACAAATTTGGGTTCAACTTGGGATTTATCTTATTATTAATTAGTAATATTATATGTAATTATGAAGTTGTGAATGATATATAATCTCTTTAAAAAAAATTGAACTTTTTTTATACGAATTTTTTCATATATTCATATTTTTTTAAAATAACTGCATATCACTTACAAATTTACGATTATATCTATAATTTTTTATTATTAATTATCACGATGTTTCGTTGTAATTCTTCTGGGCTCATTATCTGATTCCAGTCCAAGTTAAATTGAACTGATCACGATTATATTGAAAGAATCATGTTAAGTAATTTAAAAAATATAAGTTTTGTATAAACTTTTTATGAAAAATTGAATTCTTCTAAATATATATTTTTACAATTTTTTATAATAATTTACTTTTTCACAAAAATTTGTACGAAATTTATCTATTTGAAATTCGTATAAATCATTTTCTTCCATTCGCCCATGTCATTCATGGCGTGCTCCAAATAGATTTGTACACCCAGCTAATGGAAATTTAGGTTAAATTTGAATATTGAGAAGAGTTATGAATAGTAATAAAAAATAATAAAAAAATATCAAATAATAATAAAAAAATAATAAATAATAATAATAATAATAGATAAAAAATAATAATAAAATAATAAATAGTAGTGAAGAATATTCAAGAGTATTGAAGAAGGTTTGGTTGCCTAACCTACCCGGGAACTTTCCTTTCTATTATTACTTATTTTTTCCAGCTAAAAAATATCATTCTAATGCTTCTTCGGTATATAACGATCCTTTTGTTACAGCATCTACAGTGTAAAATCACAATAGGAAAATTTGAAATTGGTGGAATAGGAGGGCAGAAAAATCAGCAGTGTCTTTATGGAACCCTAAAAGTCAATAATCCAGTAAACGTGAATGCTACATCAAAAGTTTGCTGAACAATATCTATTTAATATGGGCTCTGTTTGGCCCACTTGAATTAAACCAATATTGTGTACAGACTGCAGTCCTCCCTGCTTAACCTAAATATATTTATTTTGACTTGTTAATTTGTTTCTTCTCTGCTTCATTGGGAGAAATAAATAGAAAAATGTTCAATAACAGTCAGAGATGTGGTTATATTATTCAGCAGTTGTATCTTCAACAGCTTTCTTGTATTCTGGCTTAAGCTCGTAAGTTCCTTGGTTAGTTCCCCTTTTATTGTACACACACAGCTCGTTGAGTATCTCCTTCAAGAATTGCTGCAAAGATATTACAAGAGGTGAATGCCAAGTCAAGGTAATCATCATAAACGTCGCCAAATTCACAGGAATCAGGCAACAATGTTTGTAAAGGGAATTTCTATACCATTCTTATGCACTTAACAAATAATCAAGTAATTCTTAACTTGTGCCCTTCACTTAAAACGATGAGCATATTATTTCACCCTAAACATGGAATAGAATGCAGCAGAGAGTTACTGGTACCAACAAACAAAAGTTAGAAACAAGTAACATATAAGGAAAGACTTACTGCAGGTTGATCGGTCTCTTGGACGAGCTGCTTCAAGGCCCAATTTGGTTGTCTTTCAAATAGTTTGAACATTATATCCTCCAGCTCCCCACGATCCCTTCTAGTTCTTTTTACGTCTGACTGCTTAACTGGTGCAGTTTTCTTCTTATCCTGCATAGACCATTGACAGTGAGCATCATGTAATTGTTCTTCCAAGCAGGTAAATGTGCTTACTCTAGAGATAGGACTAAATTTACATTTCTTAAAAAGCATAAACAAGCATGTGTGGATGTGTGCACGCTATTGATGAGTATGTGTTTGGGGGACGTATATAAGAGAGAACGCCTATTAAGAACTAGAAGGCTCGACTGTGAAAAAAAAAAGCACAAATTGGCGCAGGCCTGCTACTCCAGCTTGCCACCCCTCAACTAGAGCTAACCTTACAGGCTGGGCAGCCCCCAGGCCAAGGCTAGCCACTGCCAAAAGTTGGACCCAATCAGGATGTGCTGCAGGGTTAAAAAGTGTGTTGCTAATTTTATGTTTTTTTTTTTTTAATGAACATTTTTTGTCCTGGTATTATGAGAACAAAATCAAATAAATCTAATACCTTGGAAGTGGATGAAATCAAGCCAACCATTCCAGGCATGGGCCTCATATGTACTCCACGATCGTTGTCAATGACCTTTCAGAGAAATCAAATTATTGGATGAAGCGGGAAAAAATGAAAAACATTCACAACAAGAACTGCCCTGGACAAAGCAATGCATGGTCAAATACCCTACCTGTATTTGTCTACTCTTTATCATGGACTTGCCTGTCCTTTCACGGCACAATCTTCCATACTCTTCAATGTTTTCACCATGGGCTTTCATGTCAAACTTATGCTCTACCTTTCCTTCCATTGCAACCTTACCTACAAATGCAATAGTTGTAACCCAAATTAACTACACTATATGCATGGGGAACCCATTTTTAAGGGCAAATTGATTACGGGTTTTAGACTTTGTTAATAGTTCCACGTAATGAAACTTAATTGTGGGGGCGGTTGTGTATGTCATGCCCACCAAGGTCCGTAAGTACCATTTCCATCAACATTAAAAAAAAAAAAAAAAGAACATCCATAACAATTCTCCAACTTTCTATATATTCACCATCCCCAAATGAAAAAATGAAAGTGGTCCCGTATACCTGGACTTTTTTCTTTCTCACGATCAATAAAATTTTGTTTACTGATTAAAAAAATGAAAGTGAACTCTTCAGGAACCTTAAATTATGATCCTCACCTTGATTTGTCTCGGAAAATATACACATAGGAACAAAATCTTTAAACATATTTAAAGAATAACTTTTTGGAATGCTCCCTGCCTCAGTACCAGCCATCTCCATTGTGAACTGATTAACAATTTAAAACGTATTAGGAAGTTTGTCTCCAAATATATTGACAAGGTGTATGTATCCAAAAAGCAAGCATGATAATAAATATGTTCAAAATATTCCTCTAAGCGCAGTGACCCTAGTAAAATGTGGCTGCCTCTACATATGTATCTAAATGTTAAGGAAAGAAAAATATTGCTTCCTTGAGGAATTGGTTCCAAACTTATGCTTACCACTTTAGAGTTGTCATAAACGAGCACCAAGGGGTAGGGGAAGGAACAAGTTTATTCAATGAACTACCAGCTAAATAAGTGAAGTTTTCAAGGGACACTATCCAACTAATAATGAAATACATGATGAGCACCGAATGGGCCAATGGAATCCATTAGAGCATCGTATGAATAATATTTCATATGTCTATGCTATCATCCTTATTTTGTAAAATCAAATAATGAATACATAAGCTCCGAGGAAGAGTGCGCAGTTAGCATGCTTTCTAAAGGCCTAAACAAAATTTACATCTCTTAGAAACTTATTATGTAATTATTTATCTCTACAAGAAACAAAAAATAAAAACAAGAATATATCTTTAAATTAATAAAATAATAATTCCTTCTACATTGATCAGATGTCGCTAATACATTTGATATGTTTGGTTATGAAAATTTTTGAGAAGCATTTTTAGATTCATTGTTTATTGGATTTTGAAAAGATATTAATTTGCAAGTACAAATAAGTATAGTTGATTGTTTGAATTGAGTAATGTTAGGTCCCGTTTAGATTCAGAAATGAGTTGAGCTGCTCAACTCACTTCCATTTCATTATTATATTTTTATAATTTTTTATACAAAACACAAATTTCTATATACCTTTTTCAAATTCCAATATACATTTTTCAAATCCCAATACACATTTTTTAAATTCCAATACACATTTTTTAAATTCCAAAATAATAATAATAATAATAATAAATAAACTAAACTCATCTCAACTCATCTCATCTCCAAATCCAAACGGGGCCTTAAGTCATCGTTCACTTTTTTATCATCTTCTTATCATCACATGATGTGACATTAGATAATTAAAGACTATTTATCAAATTTTATTTGTGAACCTATTATTTAATATCATATTATAAAATAAAAAGAAATAATATATGCATTTATGAAATTGCAAGCAGCGTACAGTCATTTTGAAAAAAAATAAATATATATGGAACTTACGTGAAAAAAGTTAACTTTTTTCTAAAGCGATTGCACGCCGCTTACAATTCCACGATTATATATAACATTACTCTAAAATAAAAAAGATAAGAGAATTATAAATAGAATTTTTCTAATTTTTTAGAGTGTTTTTATTTTAAAATTTGTAAAAAATTTATTGATTTTTGTGGTTCGATAATAATTGTATAAGAGTAATACTAGAGTACATCCAACACTCATCACACTCACTCACATAAACAGTGCGATGAGTGAGTGTTAGATGCACTCCATATTTTTTCATTGTATAAAAAGTCGAAATAGAGATTTTTTTTTCCCTTCAAAACTTGTTATATACTTAAAGATGAAGTTACCAGAAACGTTGAAAAAAAAAAACTAAAAAAATTATTTAGTTGCCAAACAAGGCCTCTCTAAAAAAAAAAAAGAAATCAACGACAGTTAGGCAATAGGCCACATGATTTCCCCGGCGCCTGTAAGTGAGAGGTACTCAAAGAAGCTCATATTAAAAATTAAAAGATTCATTTGAATAAAGGAAATTCCAACCGAGTGAGCAAATCCACCAACTTAAGCACTTTGGAAAAGAAGAATAGCAACAGTTTTCAAGCACCAAGAGTGTTTCGGAGAATAGTTTGGGGGAGGGGAGCAGATCAAGCAGAATCCGATGGAAAGGACAAAGAGGAAAAGCACCTGGAGAGAAGAGGAATCATCGGGGCGGAGAGGATCGAGAGAGAGGACAACCTTCGCTAAAGGGTGGGGATCAGAGTGGGGATGACTCTGCCACGACTTGGCCACCACCACCGGGCACTTCATCAGCCAAACCGTTCTCTCGGCCTTCGCTGTCTCCACGTTAATACTGCTACTACCAATACTATGACCATGCGCTTCATCCATTATCGCTCTCTCCCTCGATCGACCTCAAGATGTCTCCCCGGTTTCCAAGTTCAGTTCCTTTGTTTTTCAGCTTTTCCTCCTCCTGATGACGTTGGTGTGCGTAGAATATTTGGGACCTTGTTTGGTACGGAAAATATTTTCTTAGGGTATAACAAATAGTTAAAAATAAAAAAACCAATATTTCATCGGTAACCATAGTTTATTTAAATAATATTTTTATAATTAAGTTAATAAAAATATCATCGTTTTATAAAAATATTTTATTTTTGAAAACGGAAATGCTTTATGTCTAAAAGGGTTTCTCCCGAATTCATCTACCGAGTGGGAAAAAAATTAATTTTTTATTTATTTAATGATTAAGAAAATATTTTTAAATAATATTATTTTTTTATTTTTTAAAAATATATATATACATAATCGGTACAAATGCTTCATCTCTAGAGAGATGTAGCACGACTCTTTTGAAAATATATAAGAAATTTATTGGCCATGGTGGCATTAATTTAGGGTTGACAAAGTGACTTCTAAAAGCATTAGCAATGAACTGGTTATAGCCCACTGCATTTCCAAACTTTGGCTTTAAATTTAAAATTTTATTTACATCGGTCTTGCCATCTCACTTCTATTTTCCACTTTTGCTACAGTAATTCGTCCAAACATGCTATATTTGGCGTGTTTCTATTCACGCATGTATCACTTTATTTTATTCTCATTTAATTAGAAAGAAACGTGGCTCGTTCCCTCGAAATCTCGATATCCTTTCGTGCGTCGCTGCTCTTCGTCGTGAACCGATCATCTTCATCGTCTTTTCCCAGTGTAAACGAGGCAAGGTTGATTTCATCTTCAACCTTCAAGCGGCCTTCGTCGTACGGCAGGTTCTCGACGTCGTCCAACATATCGTCAAGCTGCCTCCATCGTCTTCCACATCAAACGTAAGTCTCTCTTTCGTTTCTCTTCCTATTTCCTTCAATCATGTTTTCATTTTTTTCTCCTCAAAGAACTCAACATTTTTGCTCAGATTTCCTTTCTCTCTAGGGTTTTGGTCAAATCACCAGGGTCTGTTTAAAGGAAATTTGAGATAAAGGAAATTCGAGCAAAATGAGTTGAATCCTCAACAGATGAGGCACGAGATTAACAAATCATTTTCTGTTCACTCGAATTTCCTTTATCGCCTCATTAAGAAACCCCTAATAACAACCTTTAATTTGGGATTTCTTAATCTCATGCCCCATCTATTGTTATTAGGGGTTTTTGATAGGGGTGGCAAATCGTGTTAACGGATCGTGTTCGTGTCGTGTCAAGATATGTATATTATACTATATAGGTCAACCCTAACCCGACCCGTTAAGCTTATCGTGTCAAAATCTCGAACCCTAACCCGACCCGTTAACATAACGTGTCGTATCGTGTCAACCCGTTATGACCCGTTAGTAAATATTAAGAAATATATTAACACGACATAATATGATTCGTTTCAACCTGTTTATGTAAATGAGTTGAATATGTCCAAAATTAACTCGTTTGACTTAATTAAATTTAATATAATTTTATATAAATATTAAAATCATAATATCTATAAAACTAATAACACTAATTATAAGTCTAAATTACAATCTAAATAATAAAATATCAAAATTAAAATTCTAACAAATTTACATTTAAGTATAAGAATATAATTTTAATTTTAATTTTTTTAGCGTGTCATAACGTGTCGTAACGGGTTAAAACAGGTTGACCCGTTATCAACCCGTTAAGCAATCGTGTCATAACGGGTCAACCCGTTTTGACCCGAAACCCGTTAAGACTAAACCCTAACCCGCTATTATCGTGTCGTGTTCGTGTTGGGTTAACGGGTCGTGTAAGAAATTGCCACCCCTAGTTTTTGACCATTCCTACTCCAGATTATGAATTAACTTTTGGTCTCAACAAACTATATTATGTTAAAATGATATGATTTATGGGGAATTAGTTATTGAATTTTTGGATTGTGAAGAAATTTGCCCTCTATTTTAAATATGTATTTATTTTTTTCTATTGTTAGATTCCTTTATTTTTTTTCGGAATTTAGTTTGCTCGGATTGTGTTCCTATTAATTTAGTGTATGGCTTGAAGTGAATTGAAAGGAGCATACTTTAGTTTGGAATTGAAGTTAATTTTGTATGGTTCCTAAGGCTTTGTTATTAGCTTTACAACATCACAGCTCTCATCTTTGTTTTGATCCTTGGTCCCAACTGTTACATTATTTTATATATATTCATTTGTTTAGGTTTTTTGTCTGTGCTTCATCGTGAGCATGTGATCTGGAAGATTCTTTTCTTCTAATACTCAATGACATGAGGGAACTATTATAGATAAATTTTTGTACCTAATGAAGCAATTAGTTTAGTAGCTTTAATCACTAATACATTTAATTGAAAGATCACCATTTTTTTGCCATATATGGCAAGATCTTGTCTGATCCAGAGATTTAGTTGCTCTAATCACTAAATCCTACTTGCAATCTGATATTATCTCTGTTATCATACTTATCAAAAAAAATTATCTCTGTTATCATCATTATTATTTTGGATCTATGATTGCAAAACTTGGTAATGCAATTTATGCATGGCTAAGACTACACACATGTATGCATTTATTACTTTATCTGAAGTGTTTGGAAGGCTATATGGATAACTTTTCTGATTCCTTGAAAATGTTAATACTTTTCAAGGATGGATGATGATTTTGATGTTGACTTATGCTTCACCACTCTATTATAAAGTGGTGGAGAGGGTTGTACTAACACCCCAATGCAAATGCCTAATGTTGATATCTAAGCAACCAATACTAGCGGTGAAAAGATACCTCCTTCAAAAAAGTCTCAAAGAGGAGGATATTCTCCTCATATCAACTTGGCTCAACATTAGCCAAGATGCGATCATTGGTACTGATCAAAAGTCTGCTATAATGTGGGAGAGAATTACTGCATATTACCATGTGCATAAGAAACCGAACATGCCCAACCATACTAAGGGCTCATTGGAATGTCAGTGGTCTACAATTCAAAAGTTGACAAATAAGTTTTGTGCATATCATGCACAAGTAGAGTCATTGCACCCAAGTGGTGCAACGGAGGTGGATAAGGTATGTATCAAATTTCTAAATCATTTCATGCAATTGTGTAGCACTTATTTATGAACTAACATGTCGTTATTACATCTTTGTAGATTGAAAGGGCAAAGGTGTTGTACAGAGATCTCCTATGACACAATTTCACTTTGGAGCATTGTTGGTCTATTCTGCGACTCCAACCGAAATGATAGCGCTACAAAGACATGCTTGGTAAGAAGAAAAAGCCACAACAAACTCAAGTCAATTTGATGTACCTAAGGATACCTGGTGCTTCTAGCTGAAAGACCTCCAGGCAAGAAAGCTGAGAAGAAGCGAAAGTCGCTGGAGGGCCACAACATTGAGATCAAGGCCTCCTTAGAAAAGATGATCGTAGATAGAGTGAGGACTATGGAAGAGCGGAGGAACGTTGCGGAGGTGACAAACAATCTGGGAGTGGCAAACTATGAATTTAAGAAGAGGAAGTTCGAGGCAAAGATAATGATACTATATCTAAGTGGCATGAAAGTCATGCAAGTGGAATACTTCCGTAACATCCAACAAAGTATCTTTGAGAACTTGATGCAAGAAAGCCAAGGTATACCTACCAATGTTTTGAATACCGTACCGGTACCGGTACCGGTCAAGTCACTGAAACGAAATATTTCGGTACCGGTACCGTTTCGGAATAATTTATACATAAATAAATTATATATATAAATACAATTATAAATTATATTTCAAAATAATAGTTAATATATAAATAAATTATATAGATAAATATATGTATGTAATTAATTTAGTCTAAATTGAGGTTAAAACATAGTAAAAAATTTAAAAAAAAATTAAAAAATTAAAAAAAAAAAAAAAAAAACTGGGAAGGCCGAAATCCGGTACGGCCGGTACCGGCCGTACCGGACATTTTTCGGCCGATTTCGGCCGTACCGGCCGGTACGGCCGAAAAATCGGCCGAAACGAAAAGTAATATTTTTTGTGCCGGCCGGGCCGGTACGGCAAATTCCGGCCGTACCGGCCGGTACGGCACGGTATTTAAAACTGTGATACCTACACCAACTTCAAACCCTTATGGAGGTGTCCTTTTTGATATTTAGATAGTAATCGTATATTGAGCATCAATATACAGGTTTTGATTACACTATTCCAGTTGTTTATTTTCTAAACTCTCTAAGTGTCAATTTGACATTTCTGAAGTGGATTATTTGAGACACGTTGGGTTGTAGTAAGGTGTTAAAGCGAATCCAAAGAAGGTGGCAACAATGATTGATTGGCAACTACGAAGACTCTGAGAGGCTTTCTTGGTTTGACAGACTACTATAGAAAGTATGTACGAGATTATGGCCTTATCGCATCCCCCCACTTCACTTGGAGTGAGGAGGCTACTAGAGCATTTCGGACACTTAAGGATGCAGTTTCTAACCCACTAGTTTTATGGTTGCTTGATTTTATTCAAACATTCATTATTGAGTGTGATGCAAGTGGATGTGGCATCGGGACTGTGTTAATGCAAGAGGGAAAGCCTATTGCCTTCTTAAGCAAGGCCTTGAAGGGCAAAGCTCTAGCCATTTCTACTTATGGGAAAGAAATTTTAGTCCTAGTGACAACAGTGTATAAATGGCAGCCTTATTTACTAAGTCAGACTTTTGTGGTGAAGATGGACCAGGAATCACCAAGTTTTTACTTGAGCAAAAGGTGGGCACAATGAAACAGCAAAAGTGGATCACAAAATTAATGAGATATGACTTTATCATTCAATATAAGCAGAGCAAGGAAAATAAAGTGGTCTTCTCCAAAAGGCATGAATCATATCTGATTTAGGAATGATTTTTGGGCTTTATCTCGTTTTCTACCCCACTGTGGATAGAGGAATTTAAGGCTACTTATGCAGCAGTACTTGTACTTTAGACAATCACTCAACAGCTTACCAGTAGGCCCGAAGGTTATATGTTGAGGCAAGAGTTACCCTTAAAAAAGGATAGGCTAATCATTGATCTTCATTCTTCCTTCAAGATTAAGATCTAAATTTTATTTACTCAGATTCACAATCTGGCCACTGTGGTTTTTTAAAAACATACCAGAGAGCAAAATGAGAATTTTATTGACATGGTATGAAGTGGGACATCAAGAAAGTGGTTCGGGAATGTTATGTGTTAGAAGAATATATATGAAACTATTTTGCCTCCTAGACTCCTCCTTATTCCAACTCAAGTTTGGGAGGAGTTCTCCCTCGATTTCATTGAAGGATTGCCTAAGTCCAAGTAAGTGTAATTTTGGTGATTGTGAATCGTTTAACAGAATATAGCTATTTTTTACCTTTGGCCCACCCATATACAGCAGCTGATGTAGCCAACCTCTTTCTCAAGGAAATGTTTAAACTACATGATTTTCCTAATGTGCTTCTATTTGACAGAGACCCAATTTTCTTAGCAAATTATGGAAGACTCTCTTCGAGTTACAAGGTTCTTCTTTGCATTATACCTCAACCAACCATCCTCAAATCAATGGTCCCAATGGTCAGACCGAGGCATTAAACAAGACCTTGGATGGTTACTTACGTTGCTATGTAGGAGATAAACCTAAGGATTGGGTGCACTAGCTACAACTGGCCGAGTGGTGGTATAACATCTCTTACCACACTTCGACCAAAGTTTCCCCATTTAAGGCATTGTATGGTCATCCTCCCCCAAAGCTAAGTTCTTATATCCCTGGTACTATAGCTAATGATGCAATGGACACCCGATTGTGAACAAGGGACCATATCCGTGAGTTACTTAAGCAAAACTTGGAAGCATCACCACAACAAATGATGAAATTTTATGATGATAAGAAAAGAACAGAACAGAACGTACTTTTCAATATCGGGGACTGGGAATACCTTCATTTATAGTCGTACTGGCAAGACTCCAACATAGCACGCCACCACCTCAACTCTCCCCAGTTTTATGAACCCTTTCAAGTGACCCAATGTTTAGGGAAGGTGGCCTACAAGATTGATCTGCCTTCCACAACCCGCATAAATCCAATCTTCCACATTTCTTGCTTGAAGCGAAAGTTGGGGAACTAGATCTCACTCTTTCTATCACTTCCTCCAATGGACAAAAATGGAGAGAACCAGTCGAAACCAGAAGTTATTTTTGACAAATGCCTCAAATGACAAAGTGACATGAGTCGTTACGGAAGTTCTCATCAAATAGGTCGGCGCCACTTTGGAGAATAACACTTGGGAACAACTCTAAAGGTTGAAAGATTTCTACCCGCACAAGGTCTTTTAACTTGGGGGGGTTGTTATGGCTCTCGAGATTGGTAAGGGAGGAAGAGGGCTAAGAGTTAGGTTTTCAGACATGAGACATGAACTGGGATCTTCAGGACACAAATGACAACTGAAGTGAAGTTTCGAGACTAGTTGAAGTTATCAAAGGATGAACTCAAAACACACCAATTCAATATGGATTAAGCAACTTAAACACACAACTTCAGCAAACTTTAGCGATAATAAAACACATATTTTTAAAAAATATTTTAAAATAATAAAAAAATTAAAATTAAGTTTTACACTAAAGGTCACACTGAGCGGTGCTACTCTGTCGCTCAGTGTGATTGATTTTATTATTATTTTACTATAAAATAATTATTTAAAATTATATTAGTAAAATTAATAAATAATTCATAAAAATAATTTTAGATAGCAAAACTCGTTTAATTTTTTTTCTTTTTTCTTTTTTCTTTTTTTGAAAAATATTCTTTTAACCATAAATAATGAGATCCTCAAATTAAGATAAATAATTATAAAGAATTTTGATCTAAAAGAAATGTATATTTATCTATACATATAAAATAAAACTACTGCATCAATACATGACGGTTGACGTCTTCAAGCATTTATAAGGGTTATTGAAGTTTTAGGATGCAAACATTTCTAATACAAAAAGTAAGAGTTTTTTATTTTATTTTTAATACGATGCGTTTTAGGTAATTTCTTATATAATTGAGTACCGGAAAAAAAAAATTATTCATGTAATTTTGCAGAAGGAAAGTGTTATGGGTCCCAACATAGTATCCCGACAGTAGATCTGAATCCTTTTACTTAATATTAAAACAAATGTTTAACATAAAAATAAAAATATTTTTTTAATAATATTATATTTTTTTAATTTTTTTTTTAAATTCATAACATCATTAAAAAAATACTCATTCTTCACTAAATAAAAAATAAATAAATTAAATTGAGATCTCGGGACACATGCCATTATTCTTTTTCTTAAGCGATAGAATGTACAATTAAAAAAAATATTTTAGATATAAAGAGATTAGATATAACTTAACTCACAAATTAATATAATTCAATGTGATACATTAAATTTTAAAATTATTTTTATTATAAAATAAATCTAACGTTATTGCTACCTAAAAGAACCTGCTTCTCTTAAGAGAGAGAAAGTAGAATAACAATGAAATAAAAAAATAAGAACTGATGTTTAGCTAATGATAGAATATTTCATTTAAAAAAAAGTAAATAAATAAGAAATTTATATAAAAAATTAATTTTTTAATGATGAATCTCTCTTTTTTTATGATTCTTACAACTTATAACTGTATCTAATATTATTCTAAAAAAATAAATTGGCAAAAAATTAGATGAGCTACATTGGACTCTTTGGCTAAATCATATGGATTATAGCCAAAAGAACAAAATTGGTCTTCATTTTAGACTTAGGTTTGATTTGTTTTTAGAAATAAGATGAAATGAGATTAAGGTGAAAAAAAGAATAAAATATTGTTATAATATATTTTTTTAATATTAATTTTGTTTTGGAATTTGAAAATGTGTTTTAGAATTTCAAAATGTTAAATTCTTTATTATATGTTATATGAAGATTTAAAAAAATATAATAATATATTTTAAATATATTTTAAAATTTTAATTTCATCTCAATAAACAAACAAAGCCTTAATTTTAGTAAGAATAATATCAATGCTCTTAGGGCTGGAGCCTAGAGGCTACAGGTAGACTGTAGTTGATCGGCCTCGAGAGTCAATGGCCCAACTGTTGTGGTAAAGCTGGGCCGAAAGGCCCTCCTTGTTTAATATTATTATTTGAAAAAAGAAAATTACTTTTGTGTACTTCTATAAATATCTTAGTGGGTAAGGACTTGTTTTGGCGACTATTTTTTGTCTACATTTCTGGTAATTTCATTCTTAATTATATAACAAAAATTTTGAAAAACAATCTCTATTTCAACTTTTTATACAATTATTATCGAACCACAATAATAAATAAAATTTTTATAAACCCAAAAATAAAATAAAATAAACTCTAAAAATTTATATCCAAACAATCAACTATACTATATACTTGCAAATTGAAAGTGACTTATTTTAAAGAAAATGATTCAAACCTTTTTTGTCTTTTTTTAAATTCAGTAAACACTATCTAAAAATGTTTCTCAAAATTTTTCATAACCAAACATATCATTATCCTAGAGACATCCCGTCAATTTAGAAGGAATTATTATTTCATTAATTTAAAGATATACTTTTATGGATTCTACTACCGGCAAAAAATTTCATGTAGAGATTGTGCAAAAGCAAATTTATAATTCCACATTAACTATAATTATAAAGATTTAAAAAACAAGAAAATAGAAATAATCATTTGCCTCACATAATCAGAGACGAACTATAACTGAAAACACAACCAAAAACAAATTATGCCAAATCTTCTGCAAGTATTATTTTTCTATTTTTATTTTTATTTTTTTTATTTTTTATAGAGATATATAATAGATCACTTAAGTTTCTAAGAGATAAAATTTTGCTTAGCTTTTAGAAAATTAGTTTTGCCATTAATTAGCTCATGTTTGTTAAACTACGTAAATTTTTATATTTATAATCTATTTACCATATATTTGTTAAGAAAAAAAAATTATATATGACGTATGATATAAAAATGATGAGTACTTTTTTTTTTTTTAAATACCTTGATCGATAGGAAGAATCTCAAAATCTTTTTATCTTCTAAAACTATTTATTAATAAATTCATGGTTTTACACTTCTTTTATCGGGGTGAAGAGTCAAGACCACAGGCAGGAGGGTGGTCCAAACTCCAAAGGAGAAGCTTTCATGGTGGGTCAGGAGTGGCTTATTTTTTCTTCTTTCAGTTACGTGTTGCAATCGAATTAGTCACAATAATGCTTGTCTTTGTATACTATTCTTCAAGAATATTGATTTTTTTTGCCCAGTGGGTGGGAATGAATCCAAGTTGAAGATCAGGAAAAAAAAAAGGCCACAATAACGAGGTTCTATTGCATAAATCCAAATCAACCTAAGAAAATTAATATAAACAACTATCTTAAGGAAAATGACAATGAACTTATTTTGTTCCACATAAAAGACCACTCCATAAGGTGTTTATATAAGAAATATGATATATATTTATAATTTTACGCACATAATTAATTTAAAATTCAAAATTTGAGTTAAAAAAGAAAAAAAAATGATAAAGTAAGACACTCACTTGTGTACATAACATAAATTTATTAAAAAAAATAGGAATGAAATATATGTTTACTTTTAACATATATGACTAGATGAGAAATATTATGTTTTTAATAAAAAAAAAAATTATAAATTAACATGATGAGGTATATTATAAAATAAAGTATATAAATTTCTTAAAAAATTAATATTATGTTTTTAATAAAGAATTATATAAAAACTATAAATGAACATGATGTAGTGTATTATAAAATAGGAAAACACTAGATATCTCGTTGGGGGCTCCAGATGGAAATTTTTATTTTTTTTAAATTCGTGATTAAATAAGTATTTTTTAATAATATTATAAAAACTATAAAGACGATAGTTCATGATGTCGCTAATAAAAATGAAATAAATAGAATATAAAAAAAATGGAAATGTTATAAAACTAAAAAGAAAACTACTACTATTACAAGAGAAATATGAAAGAAACTCTTAAGAAACTCTCTGAAACTTTCTTCTCTCTATATTTTCTTATGAATTTTATAACAACTGAAACCCATATTTATAAGCGTTGAAATTACTATGCAAGTTACTGTGCAAGACTTAAAATAATGGTGGTGGGGTCATTCACAAAATAATTAAGGGGGTGAGGACCGCCCCTAATAATTCATAACACTCCCCTTTGAATGACCACCCATAAAGAATCTGCCTCGTTAAAACCTTGCCAAGAAAAAACTCTGTGGGAAGAAAATCCAATGGCGAAAGAAAAAGAGTACAGTCTTCTTATGTATCTACAAGTGCTTTAAGATTGCCTCATTAAAACCTTGCAAAGAAAAACCCAGTGGGACAAAACCTTAGCGAAGGAAAAAGAGTACAATCAGCACAAGTCTTCAGGACTTTTACTCCCCCTGAAAAATGCATGACAATAGATTTTTAAGTCTTTACATTTTAATATTCTGCACAAGTTTCTTGAATGTCCGCAATTGGTGATGCCTTCGTGAATAAATCTGTCAGATTATCACTTGATCGTATCTTTGATATATCCTCCTTTGATTTAAATGATAAATAGCATTATTTTCGTATAAAATTGTTGGACTATCATTAATCATGGGAAGACCGCACTTTTCTTGAATATGTAGAATCATTGATCTCAATCAAAATACACTCTAAACTTGTTTTCATGAATTGCAATAATTTCTGAGTGATTTAAATATGTAGAAGATAATATCTGGTTGACAGACTTAGTAGAAATCCGATACTTGCAGTAATATTTAAACTCCCCCTGATAATATGCATTAGTGTTTCAAGTAATAAGCAAACATTATTTCAGCATATATAATAGATTACGAATTCAAACATGATTTCCATCTAAATACATATTAGAGAGAACATGATAATATTTTCATCTAAAAGTTTTCTCCCCCTCATTCGACGTTATTAGGAAGAACTTGTTTATATACAGCGGAAATAGTATTGGAAACCATCTATGTATGATAAAAGCTGTAAAAGTTTGGGGTCTAATATTATCAGTTCGGCGGAAAATCAAACCCGCTTAACATTGTTGACAAACGAGATCTTGCAAAGATTTGAAAGTTTCGGGTTGTTATTTAAATATAACCAATTTTACCATTGGTTTACTCCAGCAAAAAGATCTCACATTCCTCATAGATTCAGTTGTTGTTCATCCAGAACGGTATTATGTCTGATAGAAATTCTAATGTCCCAGATTTGAACCACGAACCTTTTATATCTCAACCACTTATATTTTCTTCTGAGGCCGTAAATACCATGATAGGAACAGAGATATATCTTTCTAATAAATCTGATACTGAAATTGTTGCAGCATCAAGAACCCTCAGTACTCAATATGCAGCCTCTCTTACAACTATGTCTCAGAGGCTACTGGTGAGAACAAGTGAGGTTGATCATCTTAAAAATCAAACATCTGAGTTGCATCAAACGCTTGTAACTAAAGATAGAAAAAATAAAGATTTAAGACAAGAAAACAAGGAGCTGAGAAAATTTGTAGACTGGTATTCTCGTGACCTGAAAACACAAGTAGAAGAGCTGAAACGAGAGAGAGTTCAGATACAAAGTCAACAACAGCAGCTAATGGCAGAGGTTCAGCGTTTACAAGAAAATAGGGATAACTGTAATTAATCTCGCTGGCTTTTGAAATTATGCATCCAGCATATCTTGTAAAGTGAGATTTTAAGAGATGATGGTTTGTCTTGTTCTTATTTTCATTTCTATAAGAACCGTCTTTAGCTTCATTTATGTGATACGCCTGGGAGTGAAGGGAACCTAGGGTTCCCGTGAATAAGATTGGAAGTCGGCAGGGTTATGTGAGGTAAGTGATGTAAGTGGGCCGGGTCAGCTGAGATGTAGTTGGGCCATGGGCCGTAAGTGTTTCTTTTGTCGTAAAGTTACTTTTGCTTGTAACGCTGCTGGATGTAATAATAGGATTGAAGGCCTAGTTTAGTCATTTACGTGAATCACTATAAATAAGCATGTAAAAGGAGGAGCGGTTACTTTTTGGATCATTTGAACCTTATGAGGTTTAAGAGGCAGTCTTCCCTCTAAGAAGACGTTGTGAATTCTGTTGATAGCAAATAATACACATTCAATCCCACAGTCCAATTAAATTGTTACAAAGTGGTATCAGGTAGCCTAGATCCTGAAATAATGTCTAACACTCGCTTGAAGGATTTACAAGCAGAAATTGATGCTCTGAAGAAGGAGGCTGAAGTTCGATCTAAGCAACGTGATGCGGAAATGCAGTGTGTGAATGACAAGCTGGATTTGTTGATGCAGAAATTTTCCTCCATTGCCGTGAACCTGTAACAAGGATATACTTTCAGATCTCAGGAAGAACAACCAGAAAATAATCTGGAACATCAGATTCAAAATCATCAAGGTGAGATTATTCCTAGCACTGTGAGAGTAACATTTCCTGTGTTTAATGGCTCAGATCCACAAGGTTGGATTTATAAAGCAAATCAGTTTTTTAAATTTCATGATACGCCTGTTCAACAGCGTTTGAAATTAGTTTCTTTTCATGTTGAGGGAAAGGCTTTGGTGTGGTTCCAGGATATGGATGAGTCAGATGTGTTACTTGATTGGGAGGGATTTGTGAAGGCTCTGTTGTTGAGATTCGGACCTAGTAGTTATGATGATCCTATGGAGCAACTAACTAGGTTGAGGCAGACTGGTTCAGTAGAGGAATATAAGGCTCAATTTGAGTTCTTATCTAATAGAGTCAAAGGCCTATCCGAATCATGTAAATTGAGTTGTTTTCTTAGTGGCTTGAGGTCTGATATTCGTTTACCTGTGAGAATGTTCAGCCCTAGCACTTTAATGACAGCCTATGGTTTGGCTAAAATACAAGAGGAGAACAATGATCTACACAAGAAAGTATATCCTAAACCATACACCATACCTTATACACAAACAAATCCACTCAAATTTAACCCTACTTTTCCTCAAAACAGCAACCAATCCAAAGCTATTGTGCCTATCCAAAAGATTTCTCAAACTCAAATGAGGGAGAGAAGAGCAAAAGGCCTATGTTATCACTGTGAGTCTAAATGGAATCCGGGCCATAAGTGCAACAATCCTAAGCTGTACCTGATTGAAGAAGTTGAAGATGATCATGAGGAGATTGAGCCTACTCCTGCACTGATTCCAAAACTTGAATCACTGATTGACTTTTCTGAAGAAGTTAAAAGTTCAGAGATATCCTTGAATGCTATTTCAAGCTGTGTGAATCCGAGAACAATGAGAGTGATTGGTAGCATTGGTTCTCAGTCTGTATCTATTCTGATTGACTCAGGTAGTACACATAATTTTGTAGATCCAGCTATACTATCTCGAATTCCCTTGTCTATAAATAAGCATGACAAAATTAGTGTGAATGTGGCTAATGGAGAAAAGGCGGACAGTCCAGGCAGGATTAAAGGAGTTAATCTCAGTATTCAGGGGCATTTGTTCAGTGTTGACATGTATGTGTTGATCCTGGCTGGTTGTGATATAGTTTTGGGAGTTCATTGGCTGCAGAGTTTAGATTCCATCCTTTGGAATTTTAAACAACTTTTTATGCAATTTCAGTATCAGTCAAAGTTGGTGACATTGCAGGGACTTAGTAGTGACTTGCTGATTGAAGAAGGTCACTTGAATAAATCTAATAAGCTGGAAAACAGGGGCATTATTTTACAATTGATTGAAGACAAGTCTACCAACCCAAGCTCACCTATACCACCTGCTATACAGTCCCTTTTAAACCTTTACCAAGATATTTTTGCCACTCCCAAAACCTTACCTCCTTCAAGATCCCAGGACCATAGCATCCCTATCCAACCAAATACTAAACCTATCTCAGTCAGACCATACAGATATCCTTATTTTCAGAAAGATGAAATTGAAAAGATAGTAAAGGAGTTGCTGGAAACTGGGGTTGTTAGACCTAGTCAAAGTCCATACTCCTCACCTGTCCTGTTGGTGAGAAAAGCTGATGGATCTTGGCGCCTATGTGTGGATTATAGAGCCCTGAATAATGTCACTGTCAAAGACAAATTTCCTATTCCTGTAATAGAGGAGCTGATGGATGAGTTGTTTGGTGCTAAGGTGTTTTCTAAACTTGATTTAAGATCAGGTTACCATCAAATTAGGGTGCGGACTGAAGATATCCCTAAAACAGCGTTTAGAACACATGATGGTCACTATGAATTCTTGGTTATGCCATTCGGCTTAACCAATGCCCCAGCTACTTTCCAAAGTCTTATGAATCAGATTTTCAGACCTCATCTCAGAAAATTTATCTTGGTTTTCTTTGATGACATCTTGATTTACAGCAAAGATATGGATGAACATGTGAAACATCTTCAGGTGGCTTTTGAAATTTTGAGGAAGAATAAGCTCTTTGCCAAGTTGAGTAAGTGTAACTTTGGCTGCTTAGAAATTTCATATTTGGGACATTTAATTTCTGGTCAGGGGGTTAGGGCTGACCCTGAGAAAATTCAGGCTATGTTGGACTGGCCTACTCCTAAGTCTTTAAAGGCTTTAAGAGGTTTTTTAGGCCTCACGGGTTATTACAGAAAATTTGTTCAAGGTTATGGTTCTATTGCTGCAAAATTGACCAGTTTGCTTAAAAAATAGGCATTTGTTTGGAGTGATGAAGCACAAGCAGCTTTTGATCAGTTAAAGAGAGCTATGACAGAGCCTCCTGTGTTAGCCTTGCCTAATTTTCAAGCTCCTTTTGTAATTGAATGTGATGCATCAGGTGAAGCCATAGGAGCTGTTTTGATGCAAGGGGGCAGACCTTTGGCATTTTTCAGCCAAGCTCTTAAGGGCTGTGCACGTAATATGTCTACCTATGAGAAAGAACTCTTTGCACTTGTATCCTCAGTGCAAAAATGGCGTCATTATTTGTTGGGACAAGCATTTGTGATAAAAACAAACCATCAAAGTCTCAAGTTTTTATTAGAACAAAGGGTGGGAACTATTATGCAGCAAAAGTGGGTTTCAAAGCTGATGGGTTATGATTTTTTTGGTGGAGTATAAGAAAGGTAAAGAAAACCTGGTGGCTGATGCATTGTCTAGGCAAGGAAGTGCTAAGGAAGTCATGATCTCTATGATTTCTGTACCTAATTGGGATTGGTTGTCAGATATCCAAGCTTCTTATGCATCTGATCCTCAAGTGCAGCATTGGATAACTAAACAAGCTACAGGTACCTTGCCTTCCTCATATTCAGTGAAAAATGGTACATTGTTTTACAAGGGCAAGGTGTATATCCCTTGTAACCAGAACCTAATCCATAGACTGCTGGAATTGATGCATAGCAATCCCTTGGGTGGTCATATGGGATTTGACAAAACACTACATAGATTAAAGAGGGAGTTTTATTGGCCGGGATTGAAAACTGCTGTTAAGAAATTCATTAGAGAGTATACAGTTTGTCAGACTACAAAGGTGGACAACTCTTTGCCAAGTGGACTTCTCCAACCACTTCCAATTCCATCTACTCCTTGGTCTGAAATTACCATGGATTTTGTGGATGGTCTGCCTAGATCAGCAGGTTTTAACTCTCTATGGGTTGTTGTAGATAGACTTACTAAATATGCCCACTTTGTTCCACTCTCTCATCCTTATACAGCTAAGTCAGTAGCCCAATTGTTTTTGAAGCATATTTTTAAGCTCCATGGTCTGCCTCACTCTATAGTCTCGGATAGAGACTCTACTTTTACTAGTAGATTTTGGAAAGAATTATTTGAATTGCAGGGAGTACAGTTGGCTTATAGCACTGCCTATCATCCTCAAACGGATGGACAAACAGAAGCTGTTAATAAATGGGTGGAAAATTATCTTCGGAGTTATGTGGGGGATAGGCCTAAGGAGTGGTCTTCGTGGATATCATTAGCTGAGTGGTGTTATAATTCGACACTACATGCTTCTACTCGAATGACCCCTTTTGAGGCATTATATGGGTATAAACCCCCTAAATTGGTCAGCTATACAATCGGTACAGCAAAGGTACAAGAGGTCGAAGACACTCTTCAGCAACGTGACCAACTTTGGTCTCTTTTAAAACAAAATTTGTTGAAAGCTCAGGAGTGTATGAAAAAATATGCTGATTTACGCAGAAAGGAGCTAACTTTCGAGGTGGGGGAATGGGTATACCTGAAACTGCAACCGTATCGGCAAGCTTCTATCCGCCACAGACAGAATCTCAAGCTTTCTCCCCGATTTTTTGGGCCGTATAAGATCCTTCAATTGATTGGAGAAGTCGCATATCGCCTTCAGCTACCAACATCTTCTCAGATCCATGACGTATTTCACGTTTCTCAGCTGAAAAAGAAGCTGGGTCAGTCACAGATCTCACTACCTACACTTCCACCCGTCGATAAAAATGGAGTCTTTAAACCGGAGCCAGAAGAAATTCTTACCAGACGATTGAGAAAGGTGAAGAACAGGCCGGTAGTGGAGCTGTTAGTCCGTTGGCAGGGACAACTTTCGGAGGAAGCCTCTTGAGAAACATTATCGAAGCTGGCTGGAGATTACCCTCACCTTGTGGGCAAGGTGTTTTAGAAGGGGAGGGATTTGTGATACGCCTGGGAGTGAAGGGAACCTAGGGTTCCCGTGAATAAGATTGGAAGTCGACAGGGTTATGTGAGGTAAGTGATATAAGTGGGCTGGGTCAGCTGAGATGTAGTTGGGCCATGGGCCGTAAGTGTTTCTTTTGCCGTAAAGTTACTTTTGCTTGTAACGCTGCTGGATGTAATAATAGGATTGAAGGCCTAGTTTAGTCATTTACGTGAATCACTATAAATAAGCATGTAAAAGGAGGAGCGGTTACTTTTTGGATCATTTGAACCTTATGAGGTTTAGGAGGCAGTCTTCCCTCTAAGAAGACGTTGTGAATTCTGTTGATAGCAAATAATACACATTCAATCCCACAGTCCAATTAAATTGTTACAATTTAGTACGCATCAAATCTTCTTCTCATATCTATAATTCATCTATATTTGCATTCTTATTCTACAAATTTCCAATGGCTCATCAATTTCCTTTCAATATTTCTCACGATCAACATATGAGGTATCCTTCACCTCAATTACAAATTATTCCTGCATCTTCCGCAGATGCCATGTTGCAGCAAGCGAATAATCTAGCTAATAAATCAGATCGTGAAGCCGTTTATGAGCTGGTGACTCTTGGTACCCGATACTCTTCCTCTATTGTCGGATTTTCCAACCGATTACAATCCAAAAATCGTAAGATTGAGGACCTTAACGAGAAGGTTTCCGTACTTCAACAACTCGTTCAAGAGTCTGATAGAAAAATTACAAACTTAAAGCAAGAGAATAAAGATTTAAAATCTTTACTTGTCTCTTTATTTCGACTGCCTAATCCTTTAGATAAGGATGGTATGTTGCTTTATGAAAAGCAAATGCATTTGAGAGATGAGGCTAAAAGTCTCAAATTCTTGTAACTCATCTATCAATTGAATAATAAGATCTTTCTTTTTTAAATGCATTCCTTGAATTTATAACAGCCCTTGTGATCTTTTCAGAAGTTCTAATAAGGTAAATCATCAACGTAAATTGCAATAATGGCAAATCCAGATTTTGATAAAACACATGGGCATATAGGATTATTCTTAAATCCTTCTTTCAATAGATACTCGTTAATTCAATTATATCAGATGCATCCAAATTGCTTTAACCTATATAAAGATTTTTGAAGTTTTATAAAGTACATACTTCTAAATGTATTTGGACTAGATGCTTCAAGTATCGTATATCTTTATATATGTAATGATCTAATGATTCTTATAAATATACAGTGACCACATTCATTAACTGCATATCTAATCCTTTTGTAATAACCAAATCGATTAAAAATATGAATGTGATTGCATTCATAACAAGGAAATATGTTTCCTCATAACTACTCTCGGGTTTCTTCAGGAAACCTTGTGTGACAAATTATACCGCACAATTTCATTTCGCATTACGCTTTCGTATAAATACTCACTTATATCTTATAGGTATTACGCCCTTTGTTGTTTGGACAACAGGTTCAAATACCTCTCGCTTTGCTAACGATTTTAATTCAACTTCTAGCTGCTTTTCATTTTGGCAAATCATTTCTACGTCGACATTCTTCGACAGTTTTTTACTCATTTTCTTCATTACTTCTGGTAATGTCAAGGGCCATCATATATGAAAATATGTTGTTGACAACAGTTTAATTTCTATCCAGAATTTCTCCAATATTCGTGAAATGTATTAAGATCTCATTATTTCAGGTACCTGTTCCTCTCCAGGGGAAAACATTTCATGAAACACCTCTACAAGAGGTTCCTCTTCAGGAGATTTATACTCTTCATGAGTTTTCTCTTCAGGAGTTATACTCTTCAGGAGGTTTTCTCTTCAAGAGTTTTGTACTCTTCAGGAGTCTTCAGGAGTCTTGTACTCTTCAAGAGTTTTGTATTTTATACAGAAAGTCTGGATAGATCTTATTTTGTAGGTACGGTCTCTTCAGGAGCACCGATTTATTTTCATTTTTCTCTTTTGCATCAATAGGTCTTCAACACTTGAGGTGTATCTTAGACTCATCTATTGCTGTTTTAACAACTTGTCTTTCAGGGACTTCAATTATTGCTTAAGCATTAACAGCAGTAATATATGATTTTACAACACCTTTAGTGTCAGTAAATACATCATGTAATTGATTTGAAACACTTTGCAGATAGATAATCCTCTGAACTTCTGGTTCACATTTATTTGTAAGAGGATCAAATTTAGACAAGATTTTATTATCCCAAATAATTTCTTATCGTGCTTTAGGCATCGATATTTCATTATTTCAAAACATGATGAAATATTAATAAGCTTATATATAAAAGTTTAGTATAAGTAAATCAAATGCTTAGCTGTACAACAGGTACGTGACCACTGTTCAGTCATACCACATTTATGATAAACATCTTCATATTTCTATGAAGAGTTATTCTGAGGGCTTTTACCCTTTTCTGAGTTGGATTACTTCTGGTGATACGGTATATTTTTATCATTTTTAGTGTTGTCGCTTTTGGGACCAACACTTCAATAGTTTTTCTACCACGTCTACGTCCTTAATTCTTTTGAAAGGATGCACCGTTCACTTCTGAGAATGGTGTAAATTCAATATCATTAATAGGACATAACTGGTGATTTATTAATAAAAACCCATTATTTAACTCAATCACTAGAAGACAAAATAAAAATTCAGAATATTAGTTGAACTTTCACTCTCGATATTGCTACTGCAAGAGCACATTCGAGGTATGAAAAATAATATGTCTTCTTTTATCTATCATCGTTAGTGACCTTCTCACTGCATAATTTTAATATTGAGTTGATTTTAAAGAGTGCAGAATATTTAATACTACTCTTAAAATCTTGCAACTTCAGGTGCAATAAGTCATAATGATCTTTTGAGAGAATTACATATTCTGGTGCTCATATCACTCTCTTAATTCATTTCACACAGTAAGATGATTTTTCATCATGAGATACACAGCACGGTCCTTCAGGGACACATGATTTTCTTTTATGATTGTATCTCTCAAGTTCATCATCATATCCAAATGGATCTCATCAAGGATCCTGGATAAATAATTTTTTTTTCCAGAAATGTCAATAGTAATAAATTTCAATATTTGACATTATATCACAAAAATAAATCTGTGAATTTAAGAAATATATTCACATTATCATAAGAATAAAAGTAAAATTTTATCAAGTAATATTCAGTAATATTACTTTTAATATTTATCTCAAGGATTGTAAATAATATATTGAAAAACTTACTTGAAGTAGAAGACTACCAGCTTCAGTATCGGTAGAATCTCGTGCTGATAACGTGTTATAAAACTAAAAAGAAAACTACTACTATTGCAAGAGAAATATAAAAGAAACTCTTAAGAAACTCTCTAAAATTTCCTTCTCTATATTTTCTTATGAATTTCATAACAACTGAAACTCATATTTATAGGCGTTAAAATTACTATGCAAGTTATTGTGTAAGACTTAAAATAATGGTAATGAGATTATTCATAAAATAATTAAGGAGGCGAAGAACGCCCCTAATAATTCACAACAGAAAATAATTATTTATCAACAAATAAATTATTAAGAAAAAGACAAAAAGAATAATGGACTACTTGTCTCCATAGTCTTTAGGAAAGTAACCTCCTTGCCCTCTATTCTGGTACCATTTGTTATCTAGCACAGCATGTCCAGCAAATAAAAGAACAGCACGTGTCACGACTCACAATCACACTGGCAACCTATCTACTGTAGCATTCTTCCCATGTAACCTTTATATCCCCTATATTCTCTGTAGTTCTAAACGGCCTGAAATATCTCTCTGCAAATGGACCGCCTTTTTCTCTTCGCTCTATTCAGTCTCTTCCTCGTATCCTCTGCTGTGGATGATATCGACGGTAGTAGCGATGATCCACTGATCCGTCAAGTGGTTTCGGAGGGAGAGGATCTTCTCCTACATGCCGAGCGTCATTTCTCGACGTTCAAGGCCAGGTTCGGTAAGAGCTATGCCAGCCAAGAGGAGCACGACTACAGATTCGGCGTGTTCAAGGCCAACCTGCGCCGAGCAAAGCGACACCAGAAGCTGGACCCTAGCGCCGTACACGGCGTCACCAAGTTCTCTGATCTCACTCCGGCTGAGTTCCGCAGAAATTTTCTCGGACTGAGGCGTCTCCGGCTCCCGGCTGACGCAGCCAAGGCTCCGATCCTTCCTACCACCGATCTCCCAACAGAATTTGATTGGCGCGATCACGGTGCCGTCACGGGGGTCAAAGACCAGGTATATTATATATAGAAAACTTTGGTTATTATTTTCACCCTGTAGGCTGTATCTCTTTGAAACTTTAAAGATCGACGCAAATTAAACTAGTTTTTTGTTTTTATTTTATGTTAATTTGTGTGTGGGGGTGGGAATTAGGGTGCGTGTGGATCGTGCTGGTCGTTTAGTACAACAGGAGCGTTGGAAGGAGCTCATTATTTGGATACCGGGGAGCTAGTGAGCCTGAGTGAGCAACAGCTTGTGGATTGCGACCATGAGGTTTGATTCTCTCTTGACTCTCTCTCTCTCTCTCTGTGCTAACTGAAATGTTTGTAGTTGTAATATTATCGGCATAAGGAAAGGTCACTGATAATCTATACGGTTTGAACTCAATTCTTATGCTTTTCATGCTTGAAAATGGATTTGAGCATCTAATTTGTTATATATATATATATATATATATAATATGTCGCTTGCCGTGGTACTTCAAAACCTGTGTTCTTTTTTAATGAGATCGTTGGCGAGTTGGCGTCTTGATTCGCCAATTTGATGCTGTATGGGTTTGCCCGCATTAATGTCCCATTCTTAGGAAGTTTCAGAATTTGGTGACATGAATTCGTTTAGGATTCTTTCACCATATATGTGTGCAGCTTGTTGATCCCTAGGAATGAAAGTCGAGAACTTGGAAAACGGACAAAACACAAAAGTTAGAGATTTGGCATGTAGTTGTTCATCCCTAGGCGCAAATTAGCATATCTAATTTGCAAAAATAAAGGAATGGCCATGCATATTTGTTATTTTGCAGTGTGATCCCGAAGAATATGGTGCATGTGACTCGGGGTGTAGTGGGGGGCTGATGACCTCTGCATTTGAGTACACCCTCAAGGCAGGTGGACTAGAGAGAGAGAGGGACTATCCTTACACTGGGACTGATCGTGGGCCCTGCAAATTTGACAAAACCAAAATTGTTGCTTCTGTATCTAACTTCAGCGTTGTTTCAATCGATGAGGATCAAATTGCTGCAAATTTGGTGAAGAATGGCCCTCTTGCAAGTAAATTACCTTTCTTTGAAACCTAGTAATTTTTTTATTTTTATTTTTTTAACTTCCACTCTTTAGTGTGATGGAATCGAGGGATGGATCTGTATTGATTAATGGTTTTTGTGCCTGCATTTTGCAGTTGGCATCAATGCAGTTTTCATGCAGACATATGTTGGGAAAGTCTCATGCCCATACATCTGCTCCAAGCATTTGGATCACGGGGTGCTTCTGGTGGGTTTCGGGTCTGCCGGTTATGCTCCGATCCGGTTCAAGGAGAAGCCATACTGGATCATAAAGAACTCTTGGGGAGAAAATTGGGGTGAGAATGGATATTACAAGATCTGCAGGGGCCATAATGCGTGTGGAGTGGATTCCATGGTTTCAACTGTGGCTGCCATACATACCAACACTGAGTAAATTAAGAAGTTTCCTGGCTGCACTGGGTTTAGGCGAGTAGAGCAGCTGTAAATATTAAATATGCATTAAGACATGGAGTTCCTAGACTTTTATTAGCTCTTGATGCTCCTTAACTTGTCTAGGCAGATGGTTGTCTTGTACTTGTTTGGTATTTCCATTTGAGAACTGTGTTTATATATGCAGATTCCCTGTAACTTAGTTCATGCTACTGTTGATTAAATGAAGACCCAGTGTATGTGCTTGAAATATGCCTATATATAGCAGAATGTGATTGATCGTAGCATGGACATTAGCTTGGATTCATAACTCTGTCTTCCTAGCAGAAATCTAGGAAAAATGCCTTGCTTTTAACCATGCCCAACAATTAGTAAAAGGTAAAATGAGTTGGGAGGAAATGGGAATATTTCTTACGAGAACCATCTTACCATTTAAGAATTTTTTTTTTTCACAAACTTCCCAAACTCGCCTTGCCCAGAATTTCAGACATTAAGCCTACCACCAAAAAGACTCAGCGATCTATGCCATAGGAACAGTAGCTCATATTTATTCATCAAGTAATTGTTACAAAAAAGAAGTTACAGTTCAACTTACAGCAGGCTTTAAAACGGGCACCACAAACCCTTTTCCCTAAACAATCAAATAATTGGAACATTGATTTGGAGACAAATTGGTAGGTTCTCCACTTGGATGCAGAATTCCTAATGGTATACATTAACAATGATTGGCGGCCTCGGACCTCATCGGGGAAGGCTCTTTATTACAATGAATAAGCAACTGCTTTTGCTGGCAAGGCAATTGCTCCGTTACCTTCCTAAGATCTACACTTCACATGAAAGAATTGGCAGATTATACACCAGCAAATTCAATATGATCAAATATTGCTTCCTATTTTTTAGCCTATAACCAAACTCAAACAGAGTATCACTCATCGTCCTCGCTAAGCAATGCAAATGAAAATGGTTCGAATTTATAACCATCTCCCTGGTAGAACTTGTTCTGGAACTCTACCCAATGGAGACGCAAGGCATGTAGGAATGCACTTAGGGTTTCCATCACTAGTAGCACACCAACAGTCGCAAATATAAATACAATGATGCCAACAATAAGAATTATAACATTGTTGTACCTGCAATCATCCGCACATTTGGCACTCACAATCATATTGAAACTCAAGTCAAATTCACCACACAAAAAATAAAAAAATGTTCAAACAAACTTACCCCCAGGCTAGAAGTAGAACCTTGTCGTAAAATACACTCGACAACTCCGAGTGAGCTAGACTGAAACAGAAGAAACAGACGAGTCAGATGCAAGACTTGGTACTTCAAAACTAAAGTTGGATAAATTTAAAAAACCAATGGAGACAGGTCTTATAAGGAATTCATGCAGCCTGTAGATCGTAATAGTTCATATTTCCATTTTCGTAGTAAAATAATATTATTATTACAATGATTATATAGGTGCTATTATTATCATTATTTTCAGTGCTGCTGTTCTGGGATAAGTTAGATCAACATGGGTTTAATTTTAACCATTCTTTTATAAGGAAAAAGTTCCTTCAGCAAAAATAACTCTGGACAATTTTTTCAAGTTGGTCCGTGCAGCTATCATCAACAAAAGACTAACACTAAGCAAGCTTCATTCATATTGCAATGATATATTAAATCCAGCAAACAACTAATGAGCTATTTCCAATTCACTACCTGAGGGCCCATAAACGTAGATATGAAGCTGTATTGGACACCGCTCCAAGCACAAATTCTATGGTATGTATCATTTGGTGTACAAAGACCTCGCTGAACTCAAATTCCTCATGGTCATGGGAATCATGATGAGGTTCTGTTTCGAAAGGGTCATCAATGCTGTAAAGCAGAGCGTAAGATTGTCCACGGTGCCTCTGAGGAAAAAGGGGTAAAAATGTAGAAAGAATGAAACAGAAGCTTATTGACAAAGAGAAAACAAAGCTGAAAACACATTGGGTAAATTAAGTTTCAGATATACCTCTTGATGTTGTTTCTTCAAGAGAAAAGGCTTTGGAAACAGCATCCATGGTACAGCAACGAGAGCCAAGAGAAGTAACACAAGCTGGTACAGAAAAAATGGAGATGTCAAATTTAGTTTTGTCTTTTACAGGATAAACAATTTCAGCACAATGCTTATAAAAAGGATATTTAAACCTGAAGGAACTTCTGGCCAACGAAAAGCTGATTTTCCCCGAGATCATCAGTAGGACTGAGGAACATGTATATCATCACATGATAAAGATCAGCTTGCGAGCCAGTGCACCATTTCACAATAATCAGGAGCGAAAGGTAGCCAAACAGGCTGTTTAAAAATATTATCTGGGGAACAAATTGGTACCTAAGCAAATCCACTGTTAATAACACAATGCTAAGTAGTCATCATTACAATATTATCCAAGTATACAACAAAACACATTCTTCACGAGTTAGATGATCAATTATAGAGTTGAAGAGAGGGTGAGAGAGACTGTTCATCTAATTAAGGATTCAGATACGCATGATGCATGGAGGATCATCTTGAGCAATATGGCATACCAGATATTTAGGTCATCTCCAAAGAATTTTGCATTAAAGTAACTCAATGCAATTCCAAGATTCATCTGGGCTACTCCCAGAAGAATTGACATCTTCATCTTCAAAGAGTTGAGAAATGGCAACTCACTACGGGAACCATGCCACTTAGGGTCCACGCCAAATGGATATGTGTCCCACACCTTTATTAAGCCCACGGTAGAAGCGTCACTGTGACAAAAATGTAACTACGTCAATGTGGAGAAAATTTTTACAAATATGCTGAGTATTTCGTATTAGTTCAGTACCTGCAGGATGGATCACGACATCCGTAGGCAGAGAGCCCAAATAATTCAAATGGGACTGAGAAGAACTCATTATATATCAATCCTGTGTAGATTGAGAACAATGCCATCATCAAGATGACATAACGGCCTCCAAAAGTCATTTCTATGATGTCTCCAAGTTTCTGTTGTTAACACAATCAAGTAAGCTTAACTGAAAACAGTTACAACGGAAGAACAGAGTTTACAGTCAACTATGAAGACATGCAGCAACTACCTGACTGGAAAATTTCTTCTCTCTGACTATGAAGTATAATGTTGCCAGCAACAAGCATATACCATGGCCCCAATCACCAAACATAACAGCAAAAAGGAAAGGGAATGTAATTATTGTGTATACACCAGGATTCGCTTCCTGATATTTGGCAACGCTGCAATAATATCGCACCAGTTATGTCCCCCAATACATTTGGGTCAGAAGCTTGTAACCCATCCAATGAGGGTTATCTATGAGAACAGTTGTTATGTAAAAGTTTCAAATTCAATCTTTCTTCACATATCAAATTTAAAATACATTACCGTTTTGAAAAAGAAAATACAGAAGGAAAAATGCAGAAGTAAAGTGAGAAAATACATTAATTCATAACAACATAGACCTAAAATATTTGGGAGAAAATAAAATGGAAAGATCAGTGAGATTTAAGGGTAAAATATGGAAAAGTGACAAAGTAGAAGACTCAACTAGGAAGTCCTCCATTATACTTATATCATATATTATTTGCCAAGCAATAATTGGACACGGCATCACCATCAAACCAATTACCTTTTACTAAAGTGTTAAAGCAAAGGTTATACATCATGGTTATTTCTCAAGGAAAATTTTCCATGTCCGTATGCATCAAAAGCAAATAGTCCGGCATAACTTGAGTAAACAGACTATCAGATGCGTAAAACACATCATGCAATATCTTCAAAGCATTACTAATAGCTATCAAGTCCCCACTAGATCCATGAGATAAAGATCCCTGGCTCCAGCACATACAGCATTAGAGTCTAGAGTTCTGGATATAAGCATGACTTAACTCACAAAGGAACTCACCCATATGCATCAACAATTTCTTGAAAAGAAGAAGTAAACTTGTTTGTGCAGAAATAGGTTGGTGGTGATTCCTTTGTATGCAAAACCTGGAAGATGGCCCCTACTTGTGAGTTGCTGTCAAAGGTTGCCTGCTGCAATGCATTTTGAATCTGCAAGGCATCAAGGATAATCTAATTAAGTGATCCCTTCAACAATATATTAAAACTAAGATGATTCAGTAATAAATTAAAAAATACAAATATGCTGTGATGTTAAAATGGCAAACTGATACAAGGTAAAAGAACAAACCTGCTTAGTTGCAAAAACAGGACACCAGCCTTCCCCAACAAGACATTTTTTTGTCACATCAAAGCTGAGCATATTTAAAGTGTGATAAATGGACTTTTCCTTCTTCACCTATTAAGTTAAGAGAACACAATTAAGTGACCGAAGAAAATTCAACATACAAATGCTCCAAATGTCAACACATGCATGAAAGGGGAAAAGGTATGCTTTAGCAAAACTAAAGGCATTGGAAAATCAAATCAAGCAACTCAAACAAACCTGAAGATTCCACTGCTCATATTCATAACCAATTGTCTGTAGCAGATTGTTCCTATGCAGCAGCCCAGCATCTATCGTCACCGTCAGCTCTGAAAGTCTTCCAGATACCTAGAAAAAAAAAATTAATTACAGAACTGATAGTCGATCATGACCATCACTGATGGCTTATTCACAATTTGAAAGATACTAAGATCGTTGAATTTAGTTCAAATTAACTAACAAATTGCAGTACAGGTAAGAACTAGGGAACATTGGAAAAATGAACCCAAATGTATTTACATAACATGTTTTGAATTAAAAATTTCACATTGGCTGAAAATTATTAATAAGAAATCATTAATAAAACACAAACATCTGGTGTGCCAAATGTCCATCTCACACCTTCAACGAGGGAACGTCATGAGGTCCACCCATGAGTGTGGACAGACTTGGGAAGGGAGGCTTGTGTCATGTAGCCTACTGTTTGCTACCAACAAAGATGTTTTTGTCCAATAGTTCAGTCCTACCTACTTATTTTGGATAATTATTGTAACTCCCCTGTGCTTTTGGGACTTTCGACATTCAGATCCAAAATTTTCAATTACTTATTAAAAAAAAAGATCCAAATTTTCAATTGTGAAACATTGAGATCCGAACTTTGCAGCATTGGAAATTCTAGATCGCTGTACAATTTAAATTGTCAACATTACCATAAACTAACACATCTTCGAGGTGTACCAAAATAATAATCAAGAAACAGATAAGAAAAAAGAAGCAACAATTCAAAAATAAGAGACCAGTGAAAAAATTTGTTGCCATTGGCTTGGTACAAATTGATAGATAGAGGTGGGAGAGATGCACAAGCAGAGTGGAGGGGATACCCCCCAAACTACGACCAGTGGGGGAGATCTCCCTCGCAAGCGGTGGAGGAGAACTCCTAAGTTTCCAGGCAAATGATGTTGCTGCAATTGTTGGACAAAGCAGCTCACAAAATTAAAAAAAAAAAAAAAAGCCAAACAAAAAAACAACAAAAACAAAGAAATAACTATCAACCAAAACTAATTATAGACAATGACACAAACATGCAACAGAAACTATAAAGAGATAATCGAGGTGCAGTATCTTGAAGCTTCTAATTCCAGATAACGCATACCTCTGATATTGTCTGAAATTGTTTTCCCAAGTCATCCGCAAATGGGTAACGGTTTGCTCCAAAAGCTTCACATATTTTCAGTATTTTGCTCTTTGCTCTCTCCCCAGAATAGAAGATAACGAAAACATTTTTCTCAACCTGCCAAATGATACTTTATCAATTTCCTCATAAAAAATCTAATAAATAGAGATGCATGATTTTCGATCATGTTTCTGTTTAAGCCTTTCAAGATTCAGAATCTGTTCTCGATAGGAAGAGGGAAAGATAGAATCTGTGGAAGTTGTCAAAGGGTGGAAAGTTTGGGGCCAAATCTTTCTATGATGTTTGAAAGGTCCTATGACAATCATTTTCCATGAAGGAACATTTGGAGAATGAAGGTTCCTAGAAAAGTTGCATTATTTGGCTGGCTAGCTGTCCGTTACAATTTTTTTTTTTTTTTTTTGAATAGGTAAAAGTAAATTTGGTAAACCAAGTGATTAGGCATAGCCCAAGTACACAGCTAGTATACAAGAAAGCACCTAATTAGAAGATAGGAACTAGAAAAAACAACAATAAAATCATGAAAACAGGCCCCATCAAGTACAAGAGCAGAAACCCAAAGGAAATAACGTATGGAAGAAAAAATCTCCAATCTCCCCCAACAAGCATTCTCTATCTTCAAAACTATGGCCCTTCCTCTCAAGCCAAATACACTACATAAGACATAGAGGAACCATCTTCCAAATGGCAGGTGATTTGGTGATTACCCTGGATACCTCTCCAACAGGCCAGAAGATCCACCACCTTCCTAGGCATCACCTAGGCAATACCAATCCTATTAAAGATTTCATCCCATAGAAACTTTGCCACTTCACAATGGAAAAAGTAGGTGATCCACGGATCCTCCTTTCCTTTATACATAAAGTACCAATCCATAATGATGAAACCATGCTTTCTCAAATTATCTGTGGTCAGGATTTTTCCAAAAGAAGCCAGCCAACACAAAAAAGCAACCTTGAGAGGCAACTTGCTCCTCCAAATGCACATCCAAGGAAAAGCATTAGGGGATTGGCATGAAATAGCCTTGTACAAGTCTGGGACAATTATTGATGGCAGATAATCTTATCATGCATCATATTGCTGTAGTAGACTGGTGTTGTATGTATAAGGATTCAAGGGAAACAATTAATTATTTATTTCTGTGTTGTGCAGTGGCTGTAGAGTTGTGGTCTAGCATTCTCATCAATTGGATACAGCCGCTGATGCCCATGGCAATTTATGAGTGGCATGAGGCTAGGAAGGTAAGTTTGATCAACTCAATAGCAGTAATATTAGGTTGGCTGCTTCATTGTGCCCTATGTAGATGATTTGGATTTGAAAAAAGCTTAAACAACACATTCCTTGCTCTTATCCCAAAAAAGGTTGGGGCTACAGAAATAAAGGATTTTCGGCCTATCAGCCTAGTGAGTGAGGCATACAAAATCATTTCAAAAGTTTTAGCAAACCGCCTAAGTACTGTTGATGGGAAGATTATCTCCAAACCTCAAAATGCTTTTGTAAAAGGTAGGCAAATTCTTGATGCAGTGTTGATTGCTAATGAGTGTATCGACAGCAAGATTAAAACAGGAAATATTGGGATCTTATGCAAAATTGATATGGAAAAAGCGTATGACCATGTCAACTGGAGTTTTCTTCTGTATCTCCTTGGCATGTGTGATTTTGGAGAAAAGTGGAGGTCCTGGATTAGGTGGTGTATAACGGCCGTGAAATTTTCGGTATTGATCAATGGGTGTCTTGAAGAATTCTTTCCGAGTTCTCGTGGATTCAGACAGGGAGACCCGTTGTCTCCTTTATTGTTTGTTATTGTCATGGAAGCATTAAGCAGGATGCTTTCATCTTTGGTGGATAATGGTGTCATTTGCGGGAACCCCCACCCGTGATTTTATTAACATATCTCATTTGTTGTTTGCAGATGATACGCTTATCCATTGTGGAGCGGATCGTGACCAAGTGCGAGCTTTGAAGGCTCTATTTCTTTGTTTTGAAGCCGTGTCAGGATTGAAAGTAAATTATGACAAGTCTGAGATGGTGCCGGTTGGAGACATTGGTAATATGCGGGAGTTGGCTGGTAACCTTGGTTGTAGGGTAACCTCGCTTCCTATATCATATTTGGGGCTCCCTTTGGGATCAGCTTCAAGGGCGGTGGTAATCTGGGACACAGTGATTGAAAAAGTGGAAAGGAAACTTGCAAGGTGGAAGAAGATGTATTTGTCCAAAGGAGGTCGGGTTACTTTGATCAAAAGCACCCGTTCCAATCTACCTACATATTTCTACTCTTTTTTCCCTATTCCAGCAAATGTGGCAGGACGCCTGGAGAAGTTGCAACGAGATTTTCTGTGGGTGGCCTGGGTGAAGAATTCAAGTACCACCTAGTCAAATGGGAGAGGGTTTGCAGTCCTATCTCAGAGGGTGGGTTGGGTATTCAAAACTTGAGGAGGTTCAACAGGGCGCTACTTGGTAAGTGGCTATGGAGATATCATAAAGAACCTGAGGCGTTATGGAAAGTGATGATCGACCACAAATATGGCAGTATGTGGGGGGGTTGGTGTACTAATGAAGTAAGGGAGGTCGGTGGGATGGGAGTGTGGAAACATATCAGAAGTGGGTGGGGGGCTTTTCAGCAGCATACTAGGCTTCGAGTGGGTGATGGAAACAAAATCAGATTTGGCAAGACGTCTGGGGTGGGGATAGGGCTTTTAAGGAGTTGTTTCCCTCTATCTATCAGATTGTGAGAGATAAGGACCCAACTGTGGCGGAGTCTGTGGGGCTTGAAGGGGGGCTGCTTCTGTGGAACATTAATTTCATTAGAGCGGCGCAAGATTGGGAAGTAAACAATATTGTGGACTTCTACAGCCTCCTTTATGCTCAAAGACCCAACCTTCAAATTGCAGATGGATTGCGGTGGACCCCTATGAGGAGAGAGACCTTCACTGTCCGCTCTTTTTACGAGGCTCTATTGAATACATTTGGTACTCAATTTCTCTGGAGGAAGATATGGCGTCATCAAGCACCCCCAAAAACGGCGTTCTTTGTGTGGACAACTGCGTTAGGCAAGATCCTCACAATGGATAATCTAAGGCGAAGGGGAATTATCATAGCAGATTGGTGTTGTATGTGTCGTTGTGGAGGTGAGTCGGCTAATCACCTACTCCTTCATTGCGAGATCGCTAGGGCGCTGTGGAATGAGGTTTTTAGTAGATTGAATCTCACATGGGTCATGCCAGCAACCGTGGAAGCAACTTTGGTAAGTTGGACAATTATACGAGGCACGAGACAGATCAAAGCTATTTGGAAAAGGATTCCCATTTGCATTATGTAGTGTATTTGGCAGGAGTGCAACGCACGGACTTTTGAAGACAAAGAAAGATCACGGGAGGAGCTTACTGATTTTTTTTTAGAACTTTATGTACATGGTCCATTGTTGTGTTTAATGGCATGGACCTTCATGCTTTTCTCACTTCAAATATCCTGAGTGGATAGACAGCGTTTTTGTAATCGGCTTTTGCCATTCATTTATTATTAATACAATTTTACATATTAAAAAAAATGTAGATGATTTGGAAATAATACGAGAATTGGACTCTTGAAGGGGTGGAACATGTGGTTTTGTCAACTCTATCCTTCAAAGTGCTTTCTCTTGTAATGCCTTCTTTAAAAAAATAACTGATCTATGATTTCAGATTGCAACTCTTTACATGTTTTTCTCATACATTTCTTGTGCATTCAGATTGTCTCCTTTTGATGATAAACTTTCTATCACCTATGAGTATGATGTACATATTATGTAGAAACAGAGTTAAGAAAAAGTTTCACCGTTCAAAAAATTATTTTAAGGGAAACAAAATCAAAGAACAAGAAAGGGATGCATCCATACTAGACAGTAGACACATCTATACTTCAAAAGAGAGCAACAAGTTGGATGGGTCTCTCATCAACTTTTATCTCATTCAATTATGATATCACCCATAAAACCCTCAAACAGGACAACAAAAGCATAAATCTTAAACAAAAGGAGGAAACTATTTAAAAAAGGATAAAAGTTGATGACATTTCACAAATGTAAGTTATGCAATTACCTTTTCTCCTGAAACAGGATCAATGACAGGATGTTCAACCACAGCTTGCTTTAAAAACATGTTACCCCTGGTTGCTCGAAATAGAATCATTTCAAAAGCCATTGATTTTTCTCTAGGAACGAGACCGCTAACAAATCCCAGCTTAACTTGTTTTGATGGGTCTGTTGTCATTTCCTGAAACATCAAATCTCTAAGCACCATATGAAGGAAAAACAAATGATCTTTAGCCAAATCAACAGAAACAAATGTAGAGACTGTTGAACTTATACTTGCTCCAGTAATAAAGGACTGTCAATCGATCCTTCACCAGTTTGTTGCACTTCGAGTTCTCTCTGCTGCGCTGCAGCACTGCTTTGAGCTGAATGGAAAAACTCACCAGCCTGAAATGAGAAAAAGAGATCGAAAGCTCATTTTATTACTTTGAGAAAACACAAAGAATTCCATGTTAAAAAAACCAATTCTCTTCTGGCTAAGACGTATATAGTTTTAGCTTAGGTGAATGAGATCCTGCACAGAACATTGGAGAGAGACAGAGACAGAGACAGAGAGAGAATCGTAATCTAAAATAAGTACAATAGTTATGTACTATAAGCACATAAGAAAGGAAGGCTAGTGAAAAACAGAAAAACAAGCCAAACCTTCTGCAGAACAAGCTTATATTCTGATAGCTCATTATAAGAATGGTGTATCTTTTCATTGTTTGCATTTATCTCTAACAGCTCAGCTTCAAGTTCTCCAAGTTTAACCTGACACACCCACAGAAGAAATTATTTAAAGACATCATAAGTTTTAAAACAAACAGGGAAAATTTACAGATATAGCAACCTCCAAGTTGTCCAGATCAATATCGTTGCTTCTAAATCTTGATGAGCTTGACAAACCAGCTTTTTTCATTTGTTCCCTGAAGAAACGTAGCCTGCGAGCCATTTCCCCACATCTTTTGAGCTGCATGTAGAAAACAAACACAACCACCTATTAGTGTATGTAGAACTCATAAAAGGATATTCATATTTTTTTTTTCTCAAAATTATATGGAAACACAAACCTAAATAAAAATAAGGACGATTATTTTGTAATGTCAACTACCCAATGCGCATGAAACAAGGGGAATTAACATTCTATTGATAAAGGGATGGGAAGAACAAATACTGTCGTTCAAACTTACTAAATTCAGAGTCTGTTTGTCACTGAGTCTCACCAATACTATTAAGAATCTCCAAGATTCACCAAGCCATGAAGAATGGATCTAGGATGCAGACAAAAGATAAATTGTGGCCTATACTAGCACCAGAACGGAAAAAAAATACAAGCATCCAGGGGCACAGGACCCATCATAGAGGAATGCGCAAAAAAAATATCCCTCCCCCTCCCTCCCTCATCTACTACTTGATGTTTCTACAGTTAATGAAGACATGAGAAAAGTAAGAATTGAAACTAAATGTTCGTGTGATTTCTCACTTTTTTGAACTCAAATAGTTATGAAGCCTTATTCTGGCAGTTATTTTATTTTGTAACACCAATGAGATGGTCTTGTATAACATGATTTATCATACTATGACCTTAGGTGGCTGACTTAGTTGTGAAATCCTTCTAAATCTGTGTACTTAAAGCTGCCAACCTGGATGGAAAAGAAAGCTACTAGGGGCAGACTTTTCCAAGTTGGTGTCCACATGGATATAAGTACATGCAGGAATGACCTATGAAAATACATATGTGTATGTGTGTGCTCGCGCACACACGCACGCACATACAGACAAACATAATTTACACATGTGAAATATGTTACTTGGCAATTATTTTCAAATCTAATCTAACATTCCTCATAAAATGTTCTTCGTGCTTATTCCCAAACAACACCACATGCCACATAATTTTTTTCCTTCCTGTCTGGGCATAGGGTGGTTAACTGTGTACCTCTACAGCCTCCTTTTTTTCCAATGAATGTCAAACATAATTCCTGTTAGAAAACGCAACAGTGGACAAATTTATGTTCTCTAGTTTTTTTGTAATAGATAACCTTTATGTTTCTCTTCAAGTATTCTCACTAGCTAGCAAAGTAATATTTCAAATATTGTCGAACCTTTTCTTTTCACAGAGAACAATTGATGATATTTTCTTTTTTATTTATAGCTTTTAACGAGTCTTTATAGACTGAAACGACAACTGAAAATTTATAAACTAAATTCAACTTGGAGTTTCTATTTGACTACTACATTATTTATTATACAAATATTGGAAGTTACAAGCTCACAGTGGGCAGTTGTCAGCTGTTAGAAATTTCGCCGTTTGATATGTGATAGACTAAATGTTGACAGCATGAATGTTCTAGCTGGTTGACAGCATGAATATTCTAGCTGGTAAGACTGGTTTTATTTTAAAATAAGATCTTCATCTTAGGGTACAAGACAAGCAGGCAGTCCCCTAATATAGAAGCCAGGGCTCAAGATCTATAGAAAGAGCGCATAGACGCACCTGAGCAGCATATGTCCGCTGGAACGGGCTCTTTTCTGCATTGAGCTGCAAAGGAGAAATAAATGCGACCAATTAAAAAAATTTTAATGTTTCCAATTTGAGGAAACATCCAAAAGATTGTTTCGGATGCACAAGTACTCAGCATCATGGTATTAGACCATCATGAAAGCTCCACACAAACTAAAGTGTAAAATAAATAAGTTAAAAATCGCTTAGTAGTGGGCCAATGAATGAATCTGCTCCCAACAGTCAACAATAAATTTCTAAATTTCTCTTCTAAGATACATGAGTGGACTCTATATAACCAAAACAAAAAGAAGCAGATCTATTCTGTACCAGGTAAATACCTAGACAAATGTTAAGGGGGGAGGCATCATCTTAGCATGTATACATATACATACAAACATATATATATATATATTACAAAGCATATTTATAGCTGCTGCATTCTCACAGACCTATCAAAATACATACATAATATATATATATATATATATATATACGTATGAGAGAGAGAGAGGTTCAGAAGTATCAAAATGTGGACAATTTTTCAATCGCGATTTTAACAAATAGCATATAATTAATAGATTTTCTGGTGTGTACGGTTAAGTTTTTTCCCACAATTGCAAGATGATACACCTCAAATTCTTCTAAAATTAAAACAAACAAGTGCGCACATTAATCAACCAAAAGCAGATCGCAAGCGAGAAAAACAAACTATAAACCAATAATAGAAATAATGAAGATGATGATGCAAACTTCATCATGACAGAACCAAAGCAAAAAAGGATATGAACTTCAGAGTTTGAATGCAAGAAAATTCTGATCTAAAATGGGCAGCATGAGGAGGAACGATGAACAGCCAAAGTTATTAAAAAAAAAATTTGAGGTTGGAAAATGGAGCTTACATCTTTGAATTGAAAGAGACCAAGGTCACCGAGATAGGAGATCGTGCGGTAAGCTGATTCGACGGGAATGATGAGTTGCACCAATTGCATCGGCTCCGACCGTAGCAGATCCATCGTCGGCCAACACCCTCCCTCTCCCAACTCCAATTGTCATTCAACGAAATACGAATAACTGAATATAAAATGTTTCTAACTACGCGTGCGTGTGTACATATGCGAGTACGTCTTCTTTTCTTTTTCTTTTTATTTTCTTATGTTCTTCTTCAAAACACATCTGTTTGTTGACCGGAGAGAATTTGTTCACCACAGGCGACATAAGAAATTGACGCTAGAATTACGCCAAATGTATCCCACTAAATATGTCCAATAGTGCATTTGTAATTTTTTCTTTTATATATTTTGAAATATTTTTTAATATTTAAAAAATACACAAATTTACTATAATCACCTAATCATTAAAAAAATAAAATAAAATACAGAGAGCATATTTGATAGTCCAACTTAAGATTTGATTTGTTTTTATAAATAAGATGTGATAAAATAAGATAAGATAAAAAATAAAAATTATTAAAATATTTTTTTAATATTAATTTTATTTTAAAATTTAAAAAAGTTGTTTTAAAATTTGGAAAATTTAAATTCTTTAATTTATTTTATATGAAAATTAAGAAAATAATAATGATAAAATAAAATGAGATGAAATATAATTATTTGTAAAAATAAGCAAAGCCTAAGAATCATCCAAGCATTTTTAACGAGAAATTGCTTTGAGATTTAAGAATCTGTCATTTATATACTATGGAGGGTGCTACTACTTAGCTTTATGAACTTACCCCCTCAAAGTTATTTTTAGTGTAATTGTAATTTTTTTTTTATAAATATTTCTAAACATCTCTAAACCTTTATAAAATATATATAAATTCACTAATAATTACTTTCTTAATTATTAAAAAATAAATAATAAAAAATAAGATACACGAGCAAATAAAGAGGCAAAATCACTAGGCTAAATAATATTATCCTACTTTACAAGGATTAAGTAGTAAATAATCACATTTTCTATGCATTTTTGGAAACAAAATTATTCTATTTTTAATTTTATAAATTTACTCTATGATTGATTATATCGCTACAGTCAATCACTTCCTTCAATTCAAAGTTTTGATGAGTGAGATTTACACTAAGTCGTAATCAATAAATATGGATGCATTAGACAAAAAGAAGGGGGTGTGGATACTTTATACAAAAATTATCTTACAATATTGCGGGAGGAGTAATTCTACATAGAATTAATTTTAGGAAGTCGACGAGGAGTCGACTTTGATTTAAAGAATAATTCTACATAATTTTTCTCATTTTCAACTTTATTTTTTATTTTTATACAAAAAAACAAACTAATGAATTTCATTAGATCCATAAAAATAAAGTTAAAAATGAGGATTTTTAAATCAAAGCCGACTCTTTATCGATTTCCTAAAATCAATTCCATATAGAATTATTTTGATTTAAAAATGATTTCTCTCATTTTCAACATTGTTTTTATGAATTTAATAAGTTCTATTAATATATTTTTTTGTATAGGAATTGAAATCAAGATTGAAAATGAGGGAAATATTTTTTAAATCAAATTCAACTCTTTATCGATTCCCTAAAAATTGACTCTACGTAGAATTATTTTTGTGCAAGAGATGGGCTTAAATTAAAAATAATGATAAATAAATTTACTTGAAAGTTTTTATATCATACATCATTTACGTAATATAATTAACCGGAAATTCAGACTCATATTCACGAGCTTTATTACTTGTTTTTTTTTTTTAACTTTTATCTTTAACAAATGTGAGTGAAAAGTGAAAAATAGAATTTTGTAAACTAATTCCTAATTTTAAGTTCACAGCCTTGAGCCATTGGAGGGTGGCCCAAATCGGGCCCCTTTTGCGGCTACCCAAAGGGTGACAGCACTGTTTTAATTTACGCGGCCCTTTTGAATTCGACCCACTCTCTAGACGGACTGTCGTGTCGGTGTGGCATTCGCGTCCAAACGAAGCTGTGCGATTTGATTTGAAAGGGCAAAGGGCTTTGCAGTAGAACTTCAATCGCCATTAATGTGAATCTCGCTTGGAGATAAGATGAGATAAATTTTAATAAAATATTACTATAATATTATTTTTTAAAAATTTAAAAATTTAAAAATATTAAATTATTTATTATATTTTATATAAAAATTTAAAAAAATTATAATCATAAAATGAGATAAAATAGAATACTTAAACCTCATTTAAATTGAGAGATAATCTTGACTCATCTCATCATTATAATTTTTATAAATTTCTATCTAAAATATAATAAAT
Organism: Platycarya longipes; assembly: GCA_036559045.1. Lineage (NCBI taxonomy): Eukaryota > Viridiplantae > Streptophyta > Magnoliopsida > Fagales > Juglandaceae > Platycarya > Platycarya longipes. The sequence goes on along the minus strand of CM071796.1, from coordinate 25,909,809 downwards.
AATTTAATTTTTTTAAATATTAAAAAAAAAATATTCTAATAATATTTTATTCAAATTTCAACTCAATTCATTTCATCCTAATTTATTATCCAAACTACACTTTATTGTATCCACATGGGGCCTAAGAAACCCAAGTTGTAATTACATACATTCAGAAGTAAAATCTGGGGTTTTTTTTGTAATTTAATTACAACCGAATTGCGAGACTTATTATAATGTTTTGAGCATGCAAGTCTAGAGCAGTGTTTTAAATACCGTGCCGTACCGGCGGGTACGGCCGAAATTTTCCGTACCGGCCGGTCGGCCGATACAGAAAAATTAAGATTTCGTTTCGGCCAATTTTTCGGCCGTACCGGCCGGTACGGCCGAAATCGGCCGAAAAATATCCGGTATGGCCGGTACCGGCCGTACCGGATTTCGGCCTTTGAGGTTTTTTTTTTTTTTAATTTTTTACTATATTTTAACCTCAATTTAGACTAAATTAATTACATATATATTTATCTATATAATTTATTTATATACTGACTATTTTTTTGAAATATAATTTATAATTGTATTTATATATATAATTTATTTATGTATAAATTATTCCGAAACGGTACACGAAACGGTACCGGTACTGAAATATTTCGTTTCAGTGACTTGGCCGGTACCGGTACCGGTACGGTATTCAAAACATTGGTCTAGAGCACTCTTATTGAAAAAATATAGTTCACTTCTAAAATATAAGTTTTTCATGTGGGTATCAGATTTAACCAGTTTTTGAAAAAATTTAAGAGATAATCTCAACTCATCTCGTATCATCTTATAATTACAAATTTTTTAAATTTTCATATAAAATATAATAAAAAAATTAATTTTTTCAAATTCTAAAACAATAATAATATTGAACGGTAATATTATAATAATATCTTATTCAGTTTTTAACTATTTGTTATATTATTAGAATAAAATTAAAAGTTGAAATATTATTCAACTTTCAACTATTATTAGAATAAATATTATTCAACTTTAAACTATTATTTATTTGAGATAAAAGTTAGGAGTTAAATAAAATATTATTATATTATTTTTTAATATTCTTATTGTTTTGAAATTTAAAAATTTTGAATTATTTGTTATATTTTATGTAAAAATTTGAGAAATTTGTAATAATAAAATGAGATAAAATAAAACAATTATTATATCCAAACAGGGCCTATATGAGCATTTGATCAATCACCATCTATAAAATTCAATAAAAAATAAATAAATGATTACAATAAGTTGTAGAGATTCACAAAGTGTGTTACTGAGTAACTTGCAATCTCAATGAGTAACTTACTCAATCTGATCAGCATCATATTACTTTTGCGTGATACAAGAAAAATAAACTATATTTATGTCGAGTTGTTTGCAACGAAGATGATTATTTGCTATAAAGAAATACTTGATTTAATAAAAATGATAATTTTGGTAAGAAATAAATAACTAGCACCTAAGGGTGGGTAGCGGGGCCCTGCACCCCGCTATCCTACCTCCATTTGCCCCGCTTCGCATGGCAAGACATGGGCGGGGGCGGGGGCGGAGGCGGAGGCGGAGGTGGAGGTGGGGGCCAATATGACTCCAACAGGGCCCTACCCCGTACCGACGTCGCCCCACACCCAAAATCTTTTTAATATAAAATATATATATTTATATCATATATAACGGCATATTTATAACATTTAATATATTTACTATATATAAATTAATATATAGTAATATGTATAAAAGGCCCACACTATTTTTACTACATTTTTATTAGCTAGATCACTTGTATTGTGAAGATAATCTATTAAAGAATCATCCTATTATACAAAACTTATACAAAATATGTACTAAGAAATCTAAAAACTATATAATTGTTACATTATAATCATATTTACAAATTAAAATTTAAAATTTGGGTTCAAAATTATTTTTAATCATTTTTTAATGTAAAAATAATTTTTAAGTCTAATAGATGTGAGGGTGGGAGTAAAAACCCTACTCCCGTCTCATGCAGGATGGCATATTGTGAGAAGGGGGCTACCCGGCCTGCACCCATAAATGAAGTTGTCTCAAGAGCTCAATCTAGTACATCTACAAACTCACCATCAATCTTCTAAGAACGTGCACAGTGATAAAAGGTATTTTGAGGGCGGAAATGTATGTATAGGAAAGAAATTAAATACTAGTTAGTTAGGAATTAACACGTATACAATCACTTAAAAGGTTTTGATTTAACCAATTTTTCTCTTTAGGTTTCTCTAGTGAAGACGAAAACATTGCCTGAGTGCAATTCTAATCTTGTTTTCTAGTTTAATTTTATCTCAATTGCCATGGAAGACAATTTGAAAGATCTATATCGACATTTGTCTTTAATAGAGGAGCAAATTGATGAAGTGGTAATAGAACCCGCAAAGTTGGAAAAATTCAGTTCTCAGTGAGGTAAGTGTCTAATTGCCAAATTGTTCATTGAGAAGCATTTTAATAAAGAGATATAAGTCTACGATGTGAAAAACATGATAGACATTTCAGCAAAATCGATTCAAGGACTAACGTTAAGTTCTTTCTTGTGGGATTTGATGACGTTCGTGATAAGGAGAGTGTTCTCAAAGAGGGTCCTTGGTCTTTTGATAAGCAATTACTCCTATTAAAGGAAGTACAGGGTGATCAACAAGTTCAACAAATTACTTTCTCTGGGACTACTTTTTGGATTAGAAATCATGATCTTCCTTTTAATGCAAGGGATGAATATGTTGGTAATTTGGTTGGCTATAAATTTGGAAGGGTGGAGGAAGTGGATTGGGTCGAAGGGAAATCTCATAAGGGAGTATATGCGTGTGCGAGTTACCGTCAATATCCTCAAACCGCTGATGCAAGGAACTAAGATCAACATTGCTGGAAAGATTTACTGGTTGCATTTCTCCAACAAAAGGATGCCCAACTTCTGCTACATGTGTGGTCACCTTGGACAGTTAGGGGTGTCAAAACGTGTTAACGGGTTGTGTTCGTGTCGTGTCAGGGCGTGTACATAATGCTTAAAGGGTCAACGCGAACACGACCCGTTAAGGGTTTCGTGTCAAAAACTTCAACCCTAACACGACCTGTTAAGATAACGGGTTGACACGACATGACCCGTTATGACCCGTTAAGACCTTTGACACTATATGACACGACACGATACAACACGATCTGACTCGTTTCAACCCTCAAACCCGTTAGTGACCCGTTTGAGTTTAACCTAATTGATTTTATATAAATATTAAAACTTAAATAATAGTTATAAAATATAAAAAATTAATTACAAATTACAATCTTAAAATTATAATTCAATAAGTAGTATACTATAAAATATGATAAACACAAAAATATGATCTATACATTGTAAAATATTAAAATTATAACCCAAATATATTAAATAATAATGAGTTAACTCGTTAATGATTTTTTAATAAGTACTTAAATGGGATAGCAAAGTGTCTAAGAATATAAAACTAATTTTAAATTAGGATTTTTTGAAGTTTAGCTCAAGGGTATAAAAGTAAACAAATTTCTTAACTTGTTTTAACCGGTCCTAATGAGTCATAATGGGTTTGACCCGTTATCAAATCGTGTTTTAACGGGTTGACACAAATTGACCCGAAATCCGTTAAGGTTAAACACTAACCCGCTTTTATCGTATCGTGTTCGTTTCGTGTTAACGTGTCGTGTCGCATATTGCCATCCCTAATCTTGGTCACTCTGATAAAGGTTGTGTTTATGGAGAGAAGTTGTTATCTTCTTCTAGTGTAGCCCTTCCTAATGGTGCTAGGTTGCGTGCACTTGGGTCTGGTGAACGTAGACAACCCTATAAACCAAAGGATATTGCTAGAACTATAAATTTGAGCGCTAATCCTACTCCCATGGTCCCTCCAACTACGGAAAATGGTGTACTTTCAGTGACTACAGGCACTCCCATGACTACAGTCGCCAATGTAGTTCCAATCAGCAACAGCAAGACGATTACAGAGCAGTTCAAAAGAACGAAATTGATTCGATCATGTTGAAAGGAAATCAATTGGCTATTTTTCAGGAGAGAGTTTCGGGGATGCTAGTTGACGAGAGTCAAGGCAATGAAATTTTCAAGGGCTCTACAACCAAGATTCCTGGTATACTTGAATTTCAAACTAGGATTTCTGATGAGTTTGTGTTCGACCTAATTTCTAAAAAGGGCCCACGTGAATGCATTTTTGTGCCAGCTTCGGAAGGGCCTTAAGCTATTTATGCGTCGAAATCAGGGGCAAATGGTGTACATGGGCCAAGCTTTCATTCCAGGTCTTCTACTTGCACTACGGCCCGTGCTTCACATGGACCCAATGGCCTCACTAGTAAGAAATGGAAACGTATCTCTTCTTTAATCCCTGCAGTTCAATTGCCAAAAGAGGAGAAAGGTTCTCTGTATGTCTCCCGAAAGCAAAAGTCACAGGATGATCAATTGCTTCAAGGGCTTTCTGATGATAAGGGGCAAGATCCCACCAACCTAGGCCTCGGTCGACTGTGGGTGAGGTCAGTACTATAATAGCAGATGGATCAGTGGCGGCTAGGCTTCAGCGCCGCTGGCTCAAATGAGGATAATGAGTTGGAATGCCCATGGACTTGGGAACCCACAAGGCATTCGCACCCTCTACAACCTGACCTAGAGGAAAGATCCTACTATGTTGTTCTTATAGGAAACCAAGCTCTCAATTCTTGAGTTTTATCACTATAAGCTCAAATTTGGTTTTGTTAATTGTTACCAATTGGTTGTAATGGGAGAATGGGGGTTTGGCTTTGTTGTGGGGTAAAGATTTTGATCTAACTAATATTAATTACTCTACCTCTCATGTCCATGGTGTTATCAAGTTTGATTCTTTTTCTTGGTTTTTATCCGGAGTCTATGGCAATCTTGTTGCCAATTTACGTTTACGAACTTGGGACCTAATGAGGTCCCTGTGTAATTCCAATGGAGATCCTTGGCTTCTTATTCGGATTTCAACAAAGTGTTAAGCCATTCTAAAAAATGGGGTGGAAGACCACATCACGAAAGCCAACTTGAATCCTTCAGGATTGTAATTGATTCTTGTTGTCAAAAGGATTTGGGTTTCTAGGGTAGCCCTTTTACTTGGTGTAACTATAGGGAAGGTGATAAGTGTGTTAGTGAAAGACTAGATCATTGTTTAGCTAACTTTTCTTGGTGCCAAATGTGTCCTTCTATTATGGTTTCTCATGGCTCAGCAGCCTATTCAGATCATGTTCTGATATGGGTTGATTTGGAAGGAACTTTGATTGTCACAAAATCTAAGAAGCTGTTTAAGTTTGAGGCCATGTGGATGAGTGATCAGAATTGTGAACAGATAATTAAAGACTCTTGTACTAATTGTGGTGCTCAGACTTCCATGGGTGAGATCATGATGGTTATCAAAAGTTGTGGCAGCCAGCTAAGCTCTTGGAATAAATACTCTTTTTGGCATGTTCAACTGAATCTTCACAAGGCAAAAAAGGATTTAGCCTCCATCCAAGAGAATAGCTATTTCAGGCTTAACAAAGAGGAATCATATTATGCTCGAAATGAAGTTAAAAACGGCTTGAATGAGACGAAGTTATATGGAGACAACGATCTAAAACGTTATGGCTGAAAGAGGGAGATCACAACTCAAAGTATATCTATATAAGTAGGGCTGTTCAACTGGGCCGGGTATTTTCCCGGTCCGGTCTAGAAACTGGATATCCGAAAACAGGTTCCGGAATCCTACCCGGATTAATCCAAATCCGGAATCCGCATTTAAATAATCTGGATCAATGTGATCCGGATCCAGTTATATAATCCGGATAGTGGATTTTAGATCTGGAACCCGGTCTATATATTAAAAAAACCCCAATCTCTAGTTACGATCCCCTTCTCCCTCACCTCTCATCCGTCTCCACCCCCTTTCTCTCTTTCTCTCTCACACAGGCGAAACGAGCCTAACAGCCATCAAGTGATCATGCTCAACAACCGCAAGGGACTCGATCTATCATTGTCGCCAGTCTCCATCGTAGAATTGCCGTCACCGTCTCCAAAGCGCAAAGCTGCAGTGTTTCTCGTCGAAGACCTTTTGATAAGGCACTCTCCCGATCTGTGAATAATGGTTTTATATTTAAGTAGATCTGGTGATTTGGTAAACTGGGTCTTTTTTGGCTTCGATAAATCTGGTAGATTTAGAAGATCTAGATCTCTCATGGAAGTAGGCGATGGAACTAGGTTTTTTTTCTCACATTGGTCGTCGTCATTGTTGGATTTGAATGCAGATGAGGTCAAGGTCGAAGAGGAAGATGAGAGGGATCCCGTACATAGAGACGCAGCCTGCGATGTCGAAGAAGATGAAGAGGTGAAAACAACGATACAAGCTCTAATGATAAAATTAGGGTCCGTTATATGGAGAGTAAGAATAGTTTCTCGGGATGATTTTGGGGCGAGGGTTTTCTTATGGAGCTGTTTGGTTGATGAGAAAATACAGAAAGGGTACTCGTTTCTATTTTTTATTTTTTATATATTTCTGTTGTATTTGTGTTTGTATTATGAATAATAATATTTGTATTTTTATAATTAAAAAAAAGGGTTTCAATCCGATTTCTGGATTCCGGGTGTTAATAAACTCGGATTAATCCGACTCCCTACCCAGATCTTGATCCGGATATAACTGGGCTGGGCACCAGTCCGGATTTGGACCCTGATATATGGGCTGGTTATATCCGCATTTACGGTCTGCCAACTGAATGAACAACCCTATACATAAAGACTTCCCAAAAGAGGAGAAAAAATTTCGTAGCCAAAATTCAAGATGACTTTGGATCTTGGCATGAATATGAAGAAATGGATAATACCATTCTAGCTTATTTCTAGAATTTATTTACATGCTTTAACCCCTCTGGTTCCTTGGATTTTCTAACACCCTTAATAGGTAGAGCAAGTTCAATAATAAATGAAGATCTGATAAGGACTTTCACCGATGTCGAGATAAAGATTGCCCTTGATCAAATGGATCCTTCCACTGCTCTAAGACTAGACGGCATGTCCCCTATTTTCTTCTAGAAGTATTGGCATGTGGTGGGTGAGTTGATTACTTCTGCTACTTTGGAGGCTCTTAATTTAGGTTCTTTCCCAACGGCACTAAATCACATTGAAATCACTCTTATTCCTAAGAAAAAATCTCTTTCAAAAGTCAGTGATTATAGGCTCAGTAGTCTTTGTAATGTGTCTTATAAATTGAAAGCGAAGATGTTGTCCAATAGGTTAAAATCAATTTTAACAGGAGTGATTACTGAGAGCCAAAGTACTTTTGTGCCAGATCGTTTGATCACCGATAATGGTTTAATTGCCTATGAGTTAGTGCATTTCCTTAAGAGAAAGAGTTAGGGTAGGAAGGGCTTTATGTCATTAAAATTTGACATGAACAATGTGTATGATAGAGTTGAATGGTCTTTTTTTTAATCAATTATGGAGGTTATGGGTTTTCACTAGTCTTTCATTCGATTGATCATGCTTTGTGTTTACTCTGTTTCTTATTCAATACTAATTAATGATGATCCAAAACAGCCAGTTATTCCATCCCAAGGTTTGTGATAAGGGGATCTTTTATCTCCATACTTATTCCTCATTTGCATCGAAAGCTTGATAGTGTTATTGTAGGAAGCAAGGCTCAAGAAAAAATCTCGAGTCTGAAGATTTGTCATGGCACTCCCAATATTAATCACTTGTTCTTTGCAAATGATAGTGTTATTTTCTGTAAAGCGAAGGTGGGGGGAAAATAGAAGAGTCCAAACTATCCTTGAGAAATAACTATCCTTGAGAAATACGAAGTAGTTTCCGGTCAAAACATTAACAAAGATAAGATGATTATGATCTTTAGTAGTAATGTTCCAAGAGCTAGTAGAGAAGAGATTAAACAGTTTTGGGGAAACAATATGAACGTTACTTGGGGCTACCTCCTATTGTTGGAAGGTCGCGGCACCGTGCCTTTCGTTTTATCTAACATAAAGTTTCGAAAAAAAAAACTCAATATTAGAAAGGTAAATTAATATCTCAAAAGGGGATTGAAGTACTCTTAAAAGCAATGGCCCTCTCCTACCTTATTATTCTATGAGCTATTTTTTTATTGCCATCATCTTTGTGCTCTGACTTAGAGGGTCTTATGTCTAAATCTTGGTGGGGGCAAACACAAGAAGAGAGAAAATCGATTGGGTGAGTTGGTCCCGCATGTGTGAGCCAAAGATCAAATGAGGGATGGGTTTCAAAGATGTCATATTTTTTTAACTTGGCTTTGTTGGCCAACGCCTTTTGCAAAATGAAGAGTCTCTTATTTTTAGATTGTATAAGTCAAAGTATTTTCCTAATACCAGTTTTGATCAAGTTGTTTTAGGGAGAAACCCCTATTATACTTGGCGTGATTTATAGGAAACCAAGAAGTGGATGCTCGAGGGTTGTAGATAATGGATTGGAGATGGAAGAACAACAAAAATATGGCCGGATCAATGGATTCCTGATCATGATTCTCTTATTTCCGAGGGACAGGTTGGGCAAGACTTACCTTTGATTGACATTGTTTCTTCTATCTTTGAAACAGGCCCTCAAAGTTGGGACTTTTTTAAACTTCAATCTCTCTTCAATTCAAACGTTATAGCGAATATTTTCAAGGTAGTTCTCTATCTAGGTGCATGCAATGATAAAAGAATATAGGAACAAGAAAGAAATGATATTTTTAGCATGAAGAACTACTACAAGTTCCATAAATTGTGGCTGGGACCATGATTGGTTGAGTCCTCTTGATCAAATGACTCTTCTAAGGTTGTTTGGAAGAAGATTTGGAAGATGCCCGTCCCAAATAAAATAAAAGTTTTTGCTTGGCGATGTTGCAAGAATGGTTTTCCAACTAATGCAAAGATATTGCAGAAAAAAAGTGCTTATGGATGCCAAATGCCAATTCTGTGCTTCCCTTTGTGAATATCTCACTTATGCGCTTTTAACTCGTTCTCTTTTGCAGACTATTTGGTGAGAAGTTCTTCCATAATTCAAATATGTAGCAAGTTTGAATTTTTTTTATTCCATTTCCTCTATTTGTGAAGTAAATTTTAGTGAGAAACTTGCAGTCTTTTTTGCTATGGTGTGGAGCTTTTAGCATCGACGAAACCAATATCTTCATGAACAAGTTGTCTTAAGCTCCAAGAGTGTTGCTACAAATGCGTTGGGTCTTATCAATAACTACAAAACTGTGAGAGATCAGCCTGCCATGCAATTGAAGAACCATTTTCATTGGAAGCCTCCTGCAGCTAGTACTTTAAAATCAAATGTATATGGTGTTGTACTTCGAAATGTTGGCAAATCTAGTGTTGGTTGCATCTTGCAAGATGATCTTGACAACGTTGTTATGGCTGCTTCAAAGGTTAGAAATGACGTCAAAGAACCTGAGGCTATAGAGTTATTAGCCATCTTTTGCGATCTCCAATTCTGCTCTAACCTGGGTTTTGCCAATATTCTAATTGAATCTGACTGTCTTTTGGTAATAGAGGCACTCCAGAATGCATCTATGGTGGGTTCAATATTTGGGTTGCTATGTCAATAAACTAAGTCACTTGCAATGCATTTTTTATCTTGTGATTTTATCTCTTCTCATCAAGAAGGAAATAGGGCAGTTCATACATTAGCTAGATATGCTATTAATGTTGATGACATTGTAATGTGGTGGGATTGTATTCCAAACTTCCTTTCTCAAGTCATTTGGCTTGATAAATATATGTAATCTCCTTTATGAATAAAGTTGATGTTTCTTATATAAAAAAAAAAAAAAAAGTCTTGATCTCTTACAAGAAACAAATTTGTATTTCTAAAATATTAATGTCATGATTATAATTTTTCACCCAAAAATTGTGGATTATTAAGGTGCTTTGCATTTGGATAGCGAGTTAAGATCATGAGATCAATTGTGATGAAAGTTTTTTTTTTTTTTTTTGAGATTTGAAAAAGTGGAGTTATTTATTATATTTTGTATGAAAATTTAGAAAAAAAAAATGTAATGATGAGATGAGTAAAACACTTGTTGTATCTAAACTTGCTATGCCAATATTTTATATAGGTTTCAAATTAGAGTTCAAAAAACACATGATGCCTAGTGAACTTCTTTACAACACTTTGGCCAACAACGTATTTGGACGGAGGTAAATTCTCACGGCGCAATCAAACTTGAGACATCTTGCTAAAGAAAAGTATTACAATTATAAAGAGATTCTTATGAAAAAAAACTAAATCTACAAACTGATCATATAGTTTCATATATGATATGTTAGATGTATTTTATAATAAAAGTAGTTTTATAATATTTTATAACATTAAATCATATTAGCTTATAAATTTACTAATTTTATGAGATCTTTTTATAATTAAAAGTATTTTTCTTTGCTAAAATTATGGCTAGATTTCAATATCTGACCAGGGTCTAGCGAGTATAAGGAAGATCTAGTAAACTTTCACTACAACAAAAATTGTTTTTTCCTGTATGTTTTTCCATGGCTAGCTAATACCATATATTTCTATCGGGATACAGTCTTTATCACCATATTAAATCGTAACAGACTCACAGGAATAGGCTAGTAATTTTAACGGCTTAAATTTACCACCGTAAAAAGCGTGAAAAATACTTTTATTTCCAAAAAATTCTTTTCCTCACAAAAAGTGTAAGATTTCGTTGCAAAAAATGTGTTAACTATGGTTAACAGGGGTCAAAAATACTTTTGTGTCACGATAAAAATCACGAAAAATAAGCATTTGCGACAAAAAAAATATTTTCGGCGATTTGGGATCGCTGGAAATAGTCTTTTAGGAAACAAAAAAAAAATATTATTAAAATAGTATCACACACTCACAACATTATACCTAAACTACATAAAGAATGTTTACAATATATTACATATATATATATATATAAATATTAGAATACAAATAACAATTTCTAAATAGTTTGAAAAGAAAGGAAAAAAATTAACACAAGTATTAAACATGGAAAAATGCACTAAATGAATAAAAAATGGAAAAAAAAAATAGAGGGGAAGTTTGCACCAATGGGACTGCATATGCAGTCCCTTACTTAGGACCGCAAATAGAATTCTCTTATTCATATGCATTAGATAGCCTCACCATAAAAGCTGCAAGACACAAAAAGATTACGCTTCAAAGAAATGCTATCCTAAATAAGTAATTACAACTTTATTTTTTCATAGCAAAAATATTAGGTGAGACCCAACTAATAGAGGTTTTAAATTGCTTCACCCTAAACAATTCACATCGATTTTCAATTAGAGTTGTCACTAAGAAATGCATATATATAAAAAATTATTAGATTCCACTTGTTTGAAAGATAACTTGGATAGGTATAAGAATATTTGGAAGAGATTGTCCATAAGTGTCATGGAAATGAACAACAAGCTTTTCAACAAGAACAACAACAGTTATAGCTTCGAGCATTGGAATAACGATCCTTGTAACACAAAAAATAGATAAAAAGAAAATTAACAGTACACAAGATATTTTCATCGATCTCCTAATCAAAGGTCCAGGATTAATAACAACTAATCATTTCCATATTTTAGGTACTAAAAGCTATAGGTAGATCCTATTGGCAGAATTTCATACATTGAATATTTCATTTTACTAGTGCAAAGACATCATGCATCCTAGAAAATGATAGAATAGCTTTATGTGTGATTTCACACAAATCATAATTTCCAACCACGTTTAGTTGGTTTACTTGATTGCTATTAGTGACACCTCAATTAAAGGGGTGCACAAAAGCTTCCTTATCTATTAGGTATTGAGACTCCTATTTGTTAGAACTAGAATGATCAATTAAGAAGAAATATATAATTCTTCAATTAAACCAAATTAATGCCTGGATAGATGAGTAAATTTGGCAATATCTAGCAGCTTATAATGCATACTAACCCCCTTTTGGTCCAACTATAAGTAGCCCACTATACTCTTTTCCTGATAAAGTCAATGCACTAACAACAGGAGTAGCCTCTACTATGGCAACAAAGCAAACCTTTGACTGAGCAATCTACAGGTTACAACAAACAATGTCTTCATTATAAACAAACTAGGAGAAAGAAAGGTCCAAACATCTAATAAGAGTCCTTTATACATTAATGGAAACTAGACTGGAAACTAGACATAACTGATAAAATGGTATCGTAAGAGCTACAATACCTTGAACTACAAAAAAAGCCCATCTAACATTTGCAAGTAAACAACAAAGAATGGAGTCTAAATGCTTAAACCATGTAAACAATTAGTTTTATAGCTTCAAAGAAAAGAGAATTTCTACATCAGCCACAGTAAGCATGCCTCTACCGCAGATCTTTTTCATGTTTATAACTAAGATAGTTACCCAACATTTAAATGAACAAGGAGATAGAGAAGAATTACTCACAGTGTGGCTATTTATTTTTTTATTTTTTTATTTTTGGCTTAGAAGAGAGGTTAGTTGAAACATTTACCTAGTGTACCAACCCCAATTGTGCCACCAAGGAAAATTCCAAAGCAACCCATGTGATACAGTTCATTCACCACATATGCTAATCTTGCAGGAGGAATTGCTCCTCCCACTGGACAACCTACTACATAAGATATGTATCTATCAAAAATCAATTCCAACTCATTTGTCTCAATGCCTTAAAATATTATATAGTAAATTAACACATGAAGTGCACTTAAAAGTAAAATGATGTTAAAAAAATTAAATCCATTTTAATAAAATTCATAAAATACTAGTATTCCAAGTGACTTGAGTCACTTAAAACATGGGGCATACAACGCACGAGTCGTTGCTGGGCGACAATAGAGAGAGTACTCATGGGAATGGGACGGGTTCTGAACCTCAAATGGGCGTTGCCTATCGAGGGAGGAAGGAGTTTCGTAGAGCTGGTGAGCTGAAGGGTCTCTGGGGAAGAAGATGAATAAATGTGTGAAGAAGGGTTTCAAAGAGCTAAGCTACTGAAGTGTTGAAGTGTAAAATGTGAAGTGAACTACTATCGGGCTGGACTTAGGGTTAAGAGAATTGAAACTCAAAACACACCGTTTTAAGTTTGAGATAAAAGCGTACGCTGTATCTTTTTAATTTCCTTATGACTTTTATTTGTGAATAAAAGTGTTTAATTTTCACGTATTCTAGTTCATGACAAATAAATTTGTCCAATATATTTATTTGGGACATCAAGTTTTGTGACGATATGAATTGGGTAGGAAAAGATAATTATTTGTTGCCAAAGTTATAATTGAAAAATGTATTTATTTTGTCACACAATAGTGTCATCAGTAATAATTCCATAACTCGTAGGAAAAAGTATTATCTGCCATGTTTTTCTTACAATTCTATATCTGTTGGACAAAAGTTATCAATATTCACAGTTTTTACATTGTTGTAAACAACATGGTTCATTATAATTATTTCCGACAGAACATTTTTTATAGATAATTTTTGGTGGCAAAAGTCATTATTTGCTAATGAATTGTATTTACAGGAAAAAATATCACTACAACAAAAAACACTTTTTCTCAGAAAATAATCTATCAAAAATACTCACTTTTGCAGTCGAAAATAGTTTAATCTAGCATTTTTCATTCACAGAAAAGTTGCGGGAAATAACTAGCTGAAAAAGCCTTTTACCCGACATTCTTTGAACTGCTAGAAATGTTAGTATTTCTGGCGTTATCACATACCCCTGTTACCAAAAAACTAAATATTATTGTATCCATAAACTTAAAATCAGCACAGGAGATTGCGATATTCATACAATGTTTCATTACCTCTAACCATAAGCATAAATGTAGTTACATACAAGATCAAAATTGTTGATCAACAAAGGTGATAAGAAGACAGTTGGACATGTACTGAGTGGTTCATCATTCTCACATTGGACCACTCAACTAATTTTAAATTATAAATGCATGTAACTATATTTAAAGATAATTTTATTCTGCCATGAACCTTACAGGTCCCCTAGGTTCCATCTCTATATATGAACACCTTTTTAAATGCATACTTGTAACAACATACATCAGGATCAGGGATTACATAGACATACCTTTATGAGAGCAGTGTAAGTCAGTGTCCAAGGATAAAACCCATCACGCACCATCATGGCAGTCCTCACAAAATAAAACACAAAATAAAGAGCATGCAGTGTTATATTTCAATAATCATGTCCAACAACTTCAAAAAACCAACAAAAAGTAGAGTCAATGATGTCTAGTTGATTTAAACAGAAGCTTATCCATAAAGAAGATCTATATCTTTGAATATACAGAAACCACTTGCAAAAGTCTTCTTCCCTAAATATACAGGGGTGCTCTCTAAATTAATAATATATACAACTAATTTTGCATATACAAAATTAATCATATATACAACGAACTCAGAATGAACAAGGCAAAAAAAAAAACTTGTGTAGTTGCTGTCCAAAATGTTACAGACTCCAACAAAAAACTTGTATAGTTGCTGCTCTATATTAGAAAACTTGTATTAGTTCCAACATCGCACTAGAACCAAACCCTCTCACTTTTACTCGATTTTTTAGGGAGATGGGAACCTGTTAATGCAAATTAACAATAATCTTTCAACCAAAAATAAACAATATTTCATACCCAACATACAGTTTATTTTTCTAAAAATACTTTTAGATGATTTAGGCATTCATTACAGGTATTATAATAAAAGTCTAAATTGCAAGGCTAATACATATAAATGCTATTATTGGTTGTCTTAATTATGAAATCCCAAGGACAATTTTGTTGCTTTCAACTCAGTAACAAGATCATTTTTTTAAAAGCATGCAATTAGCACTAATATTTTTAGCCAAAACCTGATTACCTATTTCATGATCTGAATGTTATTTTCATTTATTAAAGGTGGTTCACTACTACACAGACTTATTTCACCAACAACTAATAATTTATCCTGCCTGCAATTTGCATTAATATAAACTAATGCTTTGAAAAAGTGGCAATCAAGTGATCTTCAGTCAGAACAGAAACCCAAAGTGTTAAGCAAAATGTTATCTTAAGTCACAAAAACAACCAGAAAAGATACTTTGGGTATAAAGCAAATGAAAAAGAAACAAAATCCCCTAACTAAACTGGTTAGCACAAGTTTAATATACAACGGTTAATCCTAGCCCAACCCACCAACCAATACTATTGTTATTTAAGCAATTAAAACCAAATTTAGTAGCTCACCTTTTCCTCTAGGATCCGAACAAATGATTTAAAGAAGGCTATGCTGTTATTAAGCCAAATTCAAATAGCACAGAATGAAGGTATATTGTTATTAAAATTGGAAAGATAGTAACTAACCAAAAAATTAGAAAGATGGTATTAAAATCTTTTGGAGACTGGGGAGGCAACAAAAAAATTCTTAAACAATCACAATAACATAAGCACGATATCTTTTTGTCTAATAAATAAGAAAAATCCGATACAATCACAATAAAATAAGCACAACTAAATCTACATACCCAAAAAATAACTTGTCATACCAACATCCAAAATAAAGACTAGTTCAACCAAATTAACCCATATAAACACCCAAGACTGCTATCATTAAAAACTAGTAAAAAAACCAGGTTGTTGTCATAAACACTATATCAATCACTATATCATACAAAAAGACCAAAAAATACATACTGAGAAGCCATCAAAACATTAAAAAAAAATTACTCTAACATCATCAATGGAAACCCACGTAGATCAACACTTTAGTTGGGGGGGGGGGACAGAGGAATCTAACCAGGGGAAGAAAAAAAGAAGACAATCGAGGGAAAGAAATACCTCGTTGCAGTAGAGAAAAACCTACCCCTCCTTGCAGTGGAGAAAGATGAAGAACATAAAGACCAAAATTACTAAAGCCCGCTAGCCCTATGTTAGTTTGCTGAGAAATGTAGTAAGAAAAAATAGATAGATGTCACTCGATGAAGAGAAAATGGGATAAATAGAAAGAGAAAAGGGAGAGGACAGACCCATGAATTACTTTGCTTCTTGTTGTGATAAAATCGCCGACAAACACTTGACGAGCAAGAGAGATCAAACGATTCAGACTCTGAGTGTGTTGTAGCACCTTACAAGCTAGAGTTTCGTAGGAGTGAATAACGTGGCTATCCATCGAGGAAAAGGTAAAGGGAGAAGAGAAACGAACGATGGAGAGAGAGAGAGAGAGAGAGAGAGAGAGAGTAGGGATTGGGATTTGGGGGGAAATCTATCAGGGGGTATCAAGTGGTGTTAAATTTGTAAAAGATTATTTGCAACGCTAGGGAGGCGCCATAAATAGAAACAAAAGTCGCCACAAAAAATCATTTTGCCAATTGTTAGAGTTGTAAATTAGCTGCTAAAAGAAAACTGTTGCTATAAACAATCTTTAGCGTCATTTTTAGTTCCAGCAAATGAAAAAACGCCCTTATAACCTATAAATCTAGTAGCGTTATGAACCACGGGAAATAAAGTGGCAACAAAAGCCTAAATTTGTTGTAGTGTATGTTCCAAAATGCCCTATTTTTGTAGTGTTTAATTTTTGTTCCAGAAATTTAAACCTAGACTCTATATTACATGTATATTTAAAAGATAATGAGAATAAGTTTTGATTGAATACGACAACCAATTTTAATTGATCATAACCTAAGCATCATTTTGAAACAAACCAACAACCAATTAGTAAAATCCAAACATGATAAATTCGAGAAAACGTGTTTCACGGATATTACATGCATGCGAAATTCGAGAAAAAAAAGTGTGGCTATCGCAATGATCTTTTTCGGCTATTTTAGGATACAAATCTAGCAAGCTAGCTAGCTAGCATTTAAATCCATCCGTTATAACTTAAGTCAAACTGAAGTAATTGCATATTGCTCAATAATATCATTTTCACCTTCTCCTATTTAAAAATATTGTACAAATTTCAAAACCCAAATTATAAAATGGGGCCTTATGATATTTCTAGTTAATTTATCCATGTGAATTTTTACGAAATGATTAAACAATCAATAAATATAATTGAGTCCATTTTATAAACATAGATGATCAGTTATCTTATTCTCAAACATATGTATATATAGAGCACAACATCTACATTATTAAATGATAAGATTTGATTTTGTAAGATTTTAATTTTAAAATTTATTTTTTAAATCAGATTATATCATGTAAACACTTAATTACCATACGAGTGTTCTACGTACAGATCGACTTTTTGATGTTTTCAATGCTTCCCTTGTGAAAACTGCAGTAATAGATCATAACCATTTGAAATTTTGAATGCATATATGCTTCTATATATAAGAAAAACTGAAGCAACGTGAACTAGCTAGTTATAATTAGAATATAGCAAATTAAGATCACTGTTTGGTTACATTAAATTTGATTGAATTGGAAAATTGAAGTACGAATTGGACTAGAAAATTAATTTGGCTGATTGATCCAATAATATTGTTGACAAACTTAGAACCAGATCAGTTGAGAGATAGCTAGCTAGCTAGCCTGGTTACATTAGAAATGATCGACTACAATAATATTTATATCCTTCAGGCATGCAGCAGCCATGATCTTGATCATAACATTGGAAATGATAGAATAGACCTGCATAATATATATATATATATATATATATATATTCAGTTCGCAGCGGCAGAGCTACGGGCCGGGGATGGATAAAATTACTGTTATTTTTGGACCACTATAATTGTATAAAATAGATTAAAATTCATGTAGCCCCAGCAACAAAGCCAATTGGAAGAAAAGATGAACAGTTTCGCATGCGCAAGCTGCTGCCTGGCCCCTACCAACCATTTACGCTAATCATGATCAGTACTCCGCAAAACTCTACAAATGAGTAGTGCAGTAGTACCGAGAGGAACAAACCCTAGCTAGCTAGTTTATGTATATATGTTTATCCTAATTCTTATGGATATGCTATATATGAAAACTATTATAGATAAAAAGAAAATTACATAAAAATAAATTTTAAAAATTTAATATAATTTTGTGTGATACAATAAATCTACTTTATATTATAATAAATTTTATATATAATCTGACTGCATTCTGCAACAACCTAATCAATTTCTGATGATCTAGATATATTGGTTGGATTGGCTTTTCGATGCAGCTTAGGAGCTCGAGCCGGCGGCCATGATCGATGATCATCCAATATTAATTCATTTCGAAGTCGATCGCCTGCATCGTTGCCACAGTTTTCAAATCTCTCAGATCCAGTTAGTTATAATATTCATAAAACATGTTAATGATAACTGCATGAATTTGACCAAAAGGTACTACGTACTAAGTACTGTCTACTTTCAAGGGCTATATATATAGTAAGATTGACCTAGGTAGCTAATAATTGTCTACTGATAATTTGGCAGTCAAGCACATAATTGATAAGTTGGAAATCAATCACAATATATAATTAATCTGGGTTCATTATTTATATATTTATTTATTTAAGAAAAATCGATGGGCAGATTGATCTGCAAACTAAGATGATCATGATCGTGATGATCTGGTATATATGATTTGTTTTAAGATAGATCGAGCGAGTTCTCTGATCTGATGATCACATGCAAATAGCATACCAAAGTTTAGGTTAATATTGATATTCAGAAAAGTAACTTTGGATCCATTTGGTAAAAGAAAAAATGGGGAAAAGAGAAAACTTTGGATCCTACTTATAATTCCTAGTTCCAAACAGCTAAACTGATAGCTAGCTGGTACCACCCTACCTAAGAATTATTGCCATCCGAACTGTATAATACCTAAAACTTGATGTGAGAGAGAGAGAGAGAGACCCTAAAGTTGGTGGGGGCTTCACACATGTTCGTCATTCGTGGATAATTAGGCCAGTGTCCTTATTTTCCGAGTACATTTAATTTGGATTGATGAGAGTCAATTTTCAGCCGAATTTCTGACAGGGACAGCACAGGGGGTATGTATGTATGTACAAGGAAATCTTGACCTACTTTTCGTTTCTTGACCACGATTCGTTTTAAGATTGTCCAAGACACCAACATCCAAATTAATTAAAAACCCAAAACCGAAAAAGTATTGCGCTGAGCTAGCCAGCTTCTGTTTTGTAATCTTTGATTCTTTCTTTCTCACCGGCCTTTTCCTGATCTGATCCGGTACTTCTGAAGTACTGCCTCATCAGTAATATATATCCAGCTTTTAAGCCGGGAGCTTTTAACAGTGAATTGAGTAATTTTGATGAATTGAGATGATGAAATGAGAGTTAAAAGTTAAATAAAATATTATTAAGATTTAATTTTTTTAATATTATTTTTATTTTAAAATTAATTAATTCATTATATTTTATTTGAAATTTTGAAAAATTTATAATAATTAGATGAGTTTGATATGGACTGATTAACCAAACCAGGCCTTAGCTACATATCAATTAAAGGATTCTTCCCGAGAAGCTAGTAATATATATATATATATATTATTTGGTCTTATTGGAAGTAGTGTAGCATAAAAGAAAAAACATGAACTGGAGTACTTGCAGGCACTCACAAACGTAACACAAAATAATATATACGAGTTAGCAAGTTACATGCAGACTTGCAGACTTGCAGTATGTTATAAGTTTTATAACATAATGCAACAGATCATTTTAGGACTAGTGACTGAATTAATATTAGAACTAAAGATCATAAATTGACCAGTAATGAACGAGTGAGATGTAATATAAAAAAATTGCAGGTTAATGTTGTCTACACTCTCTCTATATATATATATATATATATATATTTTCAAGTGGCATATAATTATATGGATAAGAACGGCCAATTTATTTTAAAAATTAGCATATAGAGCGAACATGATTTGAGTCCGTCTGCCGTATATATGAAGGAGATCACTTGAGGAAATCAAGCAGGCCGGTGCAGATTACGTACGTCCTCGGTCAATGGAGTACTACTGACACAAATTGAACACTTGTGGCTAAAATCATATAGACCAATTAACCCTATTTCGATCCAACTGCATGGAGTACTGCTAGCTAGCTTAATTCGCTCTCATAAAGAGATATATATATATATATATATATACACGATTTTCTGCTATAATAATTTTCATTTTTCATTCCGTTAATATATATATATATATATAGCATATGAACCAAGAAATCGAAAAGGCAAGCAGTGTCACTGGCGTCAACTTGCTATACTAGCACTAATAGATCAAGTAATATTGCTCCGGCAAGCAGAAAGAGGGAGAACGTCACACACACACACAGAATGAAAATCCAAATTACGATAACCGGCCAGGTGCAAGCTGGCCATATATATGGCCAAGCAGACTAGGAATTTACCAAGTATTAAATGCTCATGTACTGTATTTTAGTACTACTTCTGGTCAGTAGATGTGTATATAATATACATATATATATATACACACACACATATATAAACACATATATACATATATATATCTATATATATATATATATATCTGAAGGTCACTACCAGCTAGCATCCGCGGACCGCGACAGCAGTCAGCAGATCTTACGAACGAAAATACATGAATACAGTACTCATTCCAAATGCTGCAAATAACGTGCAGGTAATAAGATTATAAACCGATTCATGTAATTATGAGAAAGTTGAATACGTATGCATGTCAAGTGCGGATTGAATTAAGTTGATGATGCGCATGTACGTCCCATCGATCGTACAACCATCTGTGTCTTCTGGCTTAACGATGCACCGATATGCATCTTTATTAATTAAATAATATAAGGAGCCTCGATCGGCAAGACCAGATCAAGAAAATATTTATCTTTGTTATTAGAAATACATGCATGAGAAGCAATTTATAAAATAATAACCGGCACTTTCATCCTCAAATTCAGCAGATCCTTTGTTGACCTAAAGTTGAATTTAATCTACACATTACAAGAAAGACATAAAAAAATATAAAGCTTTGTCACAATATTAATGTCGTTATATTAATGATCCTTCCATTCTAACTAATTTACATTACTTGGATCGATCTAGCTTGAATTGGTTTCTTCAGGCATGATTTTGTCGCTCTACCAACAAATTAATGTCATTGATCATCAAATATTTATCCAAACAGCTCTCATCTATTTGCGTGTCATGAATCCATCTCTAGACTCCAATACTCAGAATATATATCCTTCAGTTTTGTCCGGTAAGCTCAAACATGGCTCTAAAAAACACTTGGTACGTAATGTAAGGATTACCTAATTATAAAATTAACCCTCTATCTCTAATCTTGACCTAAATTCATGATCATGAATTCAAGACGTACAGATCCATTAATAATGAGTACTGGAATGAATATATATATATATATATATATATATCCATAAAAGCATGAGATCTACCATTCGGTTTATCTTTATTTCCTTATCCAAACAAGTCATGAATAACTAAATGAAATAGAATCAGAGATCAAAAAGTAAATTACATATGTTACGATTTTTATATGTTTCAATCTCGCTTAAATGAGATTGCACTAATTGTAAATGGGACGTACGTCAGATAATACAAAACAAGAAAAGACTTCGTAAGCTTCCTGATAAATCTTTCATCATATATTCACAGATCCAGTAGCCAGTCTCATCATATTACTATTTTCGTAAACGTTATTAGCTAATGAGCACCTCTCTTTTCACTCCATCAAGGAGCGAGTCACATCGATCCATGCATGTCTATCTATTCATGATCAAGGCGCTGCGCTAAAATTTGACTGTTTTTGGAGATAAGTCGTTGGTATGTGTGTGTAAAAAGTAAATTCTAGTGTCTATTTATATAAATAATTAGTGAATTTATGGAGGGAGCAGGGAGAATATATAGGAGATGAGGGTGTTCAAGGTTTGGCTTTTTGGGCAGCTTGCTAATCATCAATGCATGACAACAAATCCGGGTTTTTTCCGTTTGCTCCAGAATTAATCGTATAAAAGACATGTAAAGGATAAAGATCATGGCTTTTTAAATTCTTTGCTTAACCTAACACGGAAGCTAAACGTCCCATTTTCATCCGGCAAGCAAACGGATAAACTGGAAAAAGTGGACTTCGAGTGCAACGCCAACCAGAAAGTGTATTGAATATCAACCCAGATTAGAAAAAAAATACTAAAAAGAGACAAAATAATAAACATTGTAGCACGCACACATCCACATGCTACCACAGAGAACAAATGTACTGTAATTTAAAATGGGTCATCGATAAGATCAAAATAACCATGAAATCTGAATTGAAAATGGAACAAAATAAAGCAGCCCCCATATCATCATCGTCCTCGATTGTTTCTAATTCCTGTCCCTTCTAGCTACTTCAGTGGTGGGTTTTACAAAGTACTACATAAAACCTTAACGAGAACATGCAACCCTAAAAAGAGTGACAGATTTGAGACTATCTTAAAGAGGTTTCTACGATCTGGGGGGAGGGAAGAATTGCGTACCGGCCATGAAAGCATTGAGCGAAGCTGGATATAGTGAAGTTGGATCAAGCAACGTAGCAGATGGGTTACTCGTGGTTGCTGCTGTG
Source organism: Platycarya longipes (assembly GCA_036559045.1). Taxonomy (NCBI): domain Eukaryota; kingdom Viridiplantae; phylum Streptophyta; class Magnoliopsida; order Fagales; family Juglandaceae; genus Platycarya; species Platycarya longipes. Next base: position 25,887,203 of record CM071796.1, on the reverse strand, counting down.
GTGGTGGTGGTGGTGGTGGGGCCTCCCATAATGAGATTAAGATGTTGATTTCCGCCTCCATCGCCGCCTGAGGAGCTCTCCCCGCCTGGGGTGTAACGATCGTCGCGGCCTTGATCGTAGAGAATTCCTTTGAAAACATGTCCTCCAATGTTTACAGCTGTTTGATACGCGTACTGCTCGTCCGGATCTTCCATCGCGCTTACTCTTACACAGCGAAAGACTGCTTGAGAGTTCACCTCAGCTGGAAATTGTCCCAGTTCCAACCCTAGTCAAACTCCAAGAAAGATCAGTCCAAACGAGGAGATAAAAGAATCCTAAAATATGAAGTAAGGAAGAACGGGAAGTAGTTTAATGGAACTTTTAGCGTCAGTTTTACTAATAAACAGTAGTAAAAAGGAAAATGGTGAAAAAAAAAAACGAAAAAAAAAAGACTTTGAAAGAGAAAGATCAAAAGCAGGTTGAGTGGGTGAGATTGACCATGGAGGTGGACTTTCTCAACACGCAAACGATATGGATTTGTTGGGTACGGGGTACTGATCAGTATTTGTCCAGAGAAATTCGTCAAGATCACAACAAAACGTTCTCTAGCATCTCAAAGTTTTCTGAAAATTTTTTATAGGTCCTTTCCGGCCCAGCAGATCTTTAGGCTAAAATTCCAATCGTGGGGTTTTCTTTAATTCTTTCCCCCCTTTTGTTTGTCTGTAAAAACTACAACTTTACCTGACGTGGTGTTGGGTATACGGGTGCAAGCAAGAGGGGCCGCTCCTAATTGCTTGTCTTTCTGCTGCCTTTTGAGTTTGTCTTCTCGAAACTGTTGATGTTGTTCTTGATGTTGATCTTGCTCATGTTGTTGTTGATCGAGCGGTTGTATCTGTTGTTGTAAAGCTGCTAGCTGTTGTTGCCGCTCGCGCCTTTTAGCCGCAGGAACCCAAGTGCTCTTTACGTGGGTTTGGCACTGAAACCCTCGGCTCTTGCAACATGTCCTGCATCTGAGATGGGAACAGTCTTTCTTAGCTTGGTTTCCACAGTCTTGGCAATTCATGCCTCCACCTCCTCCTCCTCCGGCCTGACTTATCAACGTGAATCCGGATCTCGACGCCGGCTCATGATTATGATCAGAGACGCTGTTGGGGTTTGATCTTCGACTAGGACCCACTCCAAACGAGTAGAAGTTGCTCAAGTTTTGCTGCTGCGAATAGTACTGCGGCCATAACTCAAACCCTTTATTGCAGATCTCCTCGTTTCTGTACAAAAACAGGTTTCGCTCTTGCTTCTGTTCTTCCTCCTCTTGTTTGCCTTCTCGTCCACCTAGATAGAAAAACCCAGCCATTTTTTGCACCCAATACTCAGTTCTGACCAAAAATCCATAGCAGAACGTTAACGTTGTTGTCAACAAGTAATAACCAAATCTTCAAAGACAGATCGTGAGTTTCGTGAACTTGAGGGTTGGAATTGGAAACAACCTTGGTGTTGAGTTTAAAGAGACAGCTTTGACCTGGTTTGTGTTTCAGACTACTCTGAGTTGGAGAGCGTGTGATCTTCGTTGTTGGGTTTTTGCAGCTTTTGTGGGCAAAGATATGGAATTTTTTAAGGGTAAGAGACATGGGAAGAAAGAAAGAGGATTTCTTGGTTCACTCAGAGCTCCAATTCTCTTATTCCGTTGTCCGAAGCAATAATAATGGCACGGAATTAGAGCTCTGCAACGCCGCCATGGCAACTGCACCCCACTCTTCTACTTAAAACACTAACCTCATTCAATTTATTACAACGAAATCTCTCTCCTCTTCTCTCTCTCATACAACTGAGTTCCCTTAGATTTTTGGCCGTGCGTTGGAGAGAGAAAGGAAAAAAACCTTTCACTGGACATTTCTCTACGGTTCTCTACAGTTTGCTTCCATTTGAAATGAGATTTACAGTAATAAGAATTATTTTTAAAAAATTCATAAATTATAATATTTACATAAAAATTAGTTGTTTAATAATAAATTTTATTTTTTTAGATAATTATATAATATTTATATATTTTACGATTATATGTATTATTATTTGATCATATATTTAAAAAAAAAATCGTTGTATCTCAGTCGTTGTAGGAGCATCGGATGGTCACCGCATATCCACGTGTCAAGGACTCAGCTTTTGCTTATTCGTCCTGGTACCGGAAAACCCGCTAGTACTTTTTCTGCCCGTCCCGGCTATCACCCATTTTTAATGCACAAAAGCAATCTACCACGAGAGCAAGCACTGATAACCTCACGGCGAGTCCCCTACAAAGTGCCCGTGAAAGTAGTATAATACTCTGACACATGTCAACTATTTTTGAAAATTGTGGTGGTCACCGGGATTACAACTCACGGTAGTGACCCCTTGGATCGTAAATGTTGAATTTTTACTGATAAATGTATTTTAAAGAGAAATAATATCTCAAAACCTTACACAACACACTTATATAATTAATATATAATTTATTGTTTTTATCTTTATATTTAATCACATTTCTATATTTAAATATTTAAATAAATAACAAAAATAATAAACTATATATAGATTAGGTAAAAGTATATAGTGTAAGATTTTATGTCATTTTTTATTTTAAAAATATCAAAAATAAATAAATTCACAACTCGCCTCTATTCAAATGTAAAATACAAATCCTTTCTCATAAGTCAAATCTTATATATGAAGTATCAAATTTACGTATAGATCACTCATATTCTAAAAAAATTAAAATAGTTAAATGTTATAATTAGTGTGCCTTAGAAGTTTTAGCAAAGGACATTAATTTCTACTTACTTGGCTCAAGTCTTGTATTTTTAGTACATATGAGTCCATATTTCAAAAGATTAGTCAATATTATCATTTGGGCCGCTGAGATTCATGATTACAAATTAAAGCAAAATATTAAGTTAGTGATGAATAATTCATAATATATGTAATAAAATTATTTACATTATATAATTTAATTTGAAAGTGATGTGAATGATGTGTTCTATATATAGAAAAATAAATACTCTTTTAGTAAATATATGATTTCTTTAACAAAAATTTACAATTAAGATTCTTAATTGTTTAACATTGTTTAAAAATAATATAATAAAATACTATATAATGCATTATACAAGTAATTAATGATTAAATTCTAACAAGATCTTTAAGAAACTTTGACTTGAAACTCTAAGCAAATTTTAAACCAAAACATGAGTGGGGTTTTTTTTTTTCAGGGTTTAAATGAAAGAGTTGAATAAAATATTATTAGAATATTATTTTTTGATATTATTATTATTTTAAGATTTAAAACAATTATTTTATTTATTATATATTTTTTAATTTAGAAAATTTATAATAATAAAATTGAGATAAGATTAAGAGTGCGTTTGGATGTCGGGTTGAGCTGAATAAAATATTGTTAGAATATTAGTTTTTAATATTATGAGTGTGTTGGGATTTAAAAAAATTAAATTATTTATTAGATTTTATATGAAAATTTTAAAAAATATATGAGAATTTAAAAAAAATTATAATAATAAGATAAAGTAAATTAAAAAGAATTTGATAATTAAACTGGACTTTAAATGAATTCAAATCCAAAATGAAGACCAAATGATCTCTTACTCATGTGTTTTTTACTCGTTATTCCACACTAAACTCTTCGTGCGATCATTTCGTCATTGACATTTGTGGCTAAAATGGTGTTTTTTTTTATTTTTTTTTCTATTTTCTTTCTTTCAAATGATTAATAGAATTGTGCGAAAAAAGAAAAGACGGAGAGAGGGAAAAAAAAGGAAAGAAATACGGGGATTATTCATTTAGAGGTCAAACGCCAACTGCGAGATGTCATGTCTCGGCCTGACAGAAAGAGTCGTAATGCCAGCCATCTCCTACCCGTGCATGTTATTCGGCTTTTTGCGTTGGTGTTTAGAGATTATTGACCACTTATTTCAAACGTTTTCTTAATGAATTTGGACTCTCACCGTCCTCGAAAGTAACACGTTACACGTTACATTAATTAAATAAATGTAACCAACAAAACTAGCTATAAGGTCCAAGTCGTTGCAAAATATATATATATATATATATATAAGCAGTGACGGAATAATTTATTTTAAGTAAAGTTAAGATAAAATATATAAAATATTTTTTATATAATTTTTATATAATTTTTTATGTAATATAAAATAATTTGATAATAAGATCTATAATAAAAATAAAATACGTTTAATAAAATTTATATTTTAAAAAAATATATGATATGTCAAAAACAAATCATTATAATAAAAGCATATTAAAAATACTTTAAAAATAATTCAACTTTTTTATTTTTATTTTTATTTTTATTTATAATAAAAATATATCATCATGTTATTCTATCATTTTATTTTATATGGAATATATTTTATTTTTAAATTAGATTAAACTTTGTGGATGGAGACCAATATAATTATTATAACTATGAAGAAATTAAAATAAATTTATAAATTGACATATTATCCTATGATGTATTATATTTATCAATACTAAAAATAATTTTATAATATAATAAACTACATCAATTTGCATAAATGTATAAATCTATTTTTATAAAATCTATTTACCACAGAAGTCTTATTTAAAAGTGAAATGAAATGAGATGTTTTAGATGAAAGTTAAAATTTTTAATAAAATAAAATATTATTATAATATATATTTTTTAGATTATTATTGTTTGAATATTTGAAAAAGTTTAATTATTTATTATATTATGTATAAAAATTTAAAAATAATTAAAATGATAAAATAAAATGAGATGAAATTATTTTTATATTTTAACGTAATCTAAAATATTTTTCATATTATATATATATAATGTATAAGAAATAAGCCCTTTTTCTTTTTTCTTTAAATAAATAAAAAAAAAAAAACACGTGAAGCGACCAAAATTAGTGGCCACTAATTACTGGGCTTCAATAATAGTATAAGACTGAGGGGTACGGTGTTCCGGCGGACATAGACACAGCCGTACAGGCACACATCTTGACAAATTTTAGTTCGGCGTGCGTGCCCCAATACAGAAGAAGCTCCTGAATCTGATCCCTTAAATAACAATAATACTAATAATAATGTTACTAATAAATTAGTGCAAACATCTACAGTCATCACAGTATTAGGGGCCCGAGGCAAAATATATAAATTCTATGCTATACAATGTCAGAACCAACCTATAAACATGAATTTATTATCATAATTCATAAACCAAACAAACACCCCCCCTCCCCCAAATAAGAAAAATGCATATTTACAAATTAATATATTGCCAATATCACATTTGCTATGCACATAATATTTATTTATTGTTTTTTTTTAAATTTATTTTGTCAGAAAAATACGAATTATGATGGACCAACTCTACAAACTCGCCTGCAATAATATGCCTCGACCTTTTGACGTTGACAAGGACTACCTCGTACTCTTGATGTTTATTTCTTTGTATTCTCGAGTTGATTCAGAATACATATGCAGATATAGCAATGAACCACCTTAATTTGTAAAATCAAATCTGTCACGCTATCCCGGCTGGCCTAGTTTAGATATATATTTGGATTTGTTATTTCGAGCCTAATTAGGCGAAAAGCATGTGGTCCAGTACCTAAAGTACCCTACATTAGTTATAAGTGAAAATATAGGCAAAGAAAAGAAGAAAAAGAAAGAACATGTCATGATCTAGGACTACGATCGAGTATAAGGTTGGGTGGCGTCTGACATGACACCAATTAATTAGCCAAAATCACCTCTTTAGATGACAAAGAAAGACTCTGCCCCTTCTCCGGCTAGCATATACCCAAGCCGGCATGCCTCCTTAACATCACATCATAATCCCCATCCTTGGATATATAATTTTAACGAGTAATCTTACGTACAATAATGTATATATTTAAAAAATATTTTTATATTTAATATTATTCATTTTTAGTTGTCTAAAATAATATATATTTATATAATATGATAATAAATGTTTTAGCTACAAAAATATTTCACAAAAATAAATTTATAAATTAACATATCATAAAATAATTTTTATTATATAAGAGATTTAACGTATTCACGTAAACTCTTATATTAATTAATGAATTTACTTTTGTAGGATATATATTTTTTCCTATACCACTTATATACTATGGATATTATACTTCATTTTATACTTTATTATCTACCGTCATATATTAATGAGCAAATTTCAAATAGCTGCTTCTATCGAGTACTTAAATAAGAACCACTTAAATATAATGCCACATAGTAAGTGAAATTGATAATGACAAAAAGGTAAGATAATATATATATTATTATTATTTAACATCTATATAAATTCTATTAACTGGCCGGAACGTACGATACGAAGAACATGTTATTTACAACGTTAAGTTGGGATGATTTGATTTGCAAAAAGTGTTTAAAAATCATATATTTTACGATCAAAACTATGATATGGAAAAAAAATAAAATAAAAATGGAAACAATAGGTTTGCTTTCTCAAATCGAGTAATATTTTTGAGTATGGTGGGCCTAACTTATATAGAACTGGGTTGGATTCATAGGGGCCTCCCAAATTGGATCCACTTTAAAATGGTCAAAATTCAACTGTGCTCTTTGGTAGATATATAGGCCCGAATCCAAAACACCCCCCCTCCTTTTTAACTGGATTGTATCCAAAGTGCAGAAGAACCCTTTCAATTAGTTGACTTCATCATTACGAGTTACAAAAAAAGGGTTCTACATATTGTTTTTTTTAAGTGAATCTAATCAAGTACAATCATAGCTTGTTTTGCCAACTAATGTGTCAATGACCAACTGAGAGTAGAATATCAAATGGTGAGGAGACATGATGACTAGTTTAATGTTGTATACCATCATGAACAGTTATTGTCGTTTTTGAAAATCAGCTAAATGATTAATCTTAATCTTTATCTAATAGAGATTCTTCTCAAATCCAAACTAGACTATTAGGAGTGTACAAAAAAAATTAGAAGATCAAAAAAATTGGACCGAATCAATCGAATTGATCCGCTTTTGAGTTGACATAATGTTGCCTCAATAATTTTAAGTAGAGATCGTGAAGAAAAAAAGAGATCGTGAAGAAAATCATGAAGCAAAAATCTTGGTCTAAAGTCCATGGAGATCGTGAAGAAAAAGAGAGAGAGAGAGAGAGAGAAGCAATGGATTCAGGTGCACTGTAGTTGACCATTTTAAGTAGAGATTTCCATACTCTCATCTTCCATATCCTTAAAATTATCATTTCTAGTAAAAGTTAAATTATTTCTTATATTTTATATAAAAAAAATTAAAAAATTATAATAATTATATAAAATAAGACGAGACTGATAACCAAATCAGGCTTTACTCTTCTACGTAGAAGTGTTGGGGGAGATCTTTTAATTTTTTTGTTTTTTCAAAGGATCAAAGAGGGAGCGTATTGGCTTGGGATAGTGAGTGAGAAATTCGCTTGTGACCTTGGAGGCCGGCCGGATTCGCATGGATGTCTCAGATTTGTGAGCCTGCCCAGCCCTAGAGCCTGAATCCAAAATTCTACAGTGGGAACTTGTTGCCTCAATAATTTGCATGTAGGGGAGTACTTGGTACTTGGTAGTATCATGGGGTGTGTGCTACGACTCTTCCATTAATCATACAACATCTGGTCAGAAGAAAAGTCATGGGGCCTAATTCCCTTCACTTTTCGAGCAATCTCGTTGGATTAGTTATAGCCAAAATATAATTTTAGTTAATATAATTTAGATTTTGACTTTTGATTATTTTATTTACATAAATTTTTATATTGAAATGGTTATTTTTTCAAAATATAATAATAAAATAATATAAATAACATTTAATATTATTCATTTTTAGTTGTCTAAAAAAATATATATTTATATAATATGATAATAAATGACAAAAATATTTCACAAAAATAAATTTATAAATTGACATATCATAAAATAATTTTTATTATAAAATTGATTTAACGTATTCACATAAAGTCTTATATTAATTAATGAATTTACTTTTGTAGGATATTTGTTTTTTCCTATAGCACTTATATACTATGGATATTATACTTCATTTTATACTTTATTATCTAACGTCATATATTAATGAGCAAATTTCAAATAGCTGCTTCTATCGAGTACTTAAATAAGAACCACTTAAATATAATACCACATAGTAAGTGAAATTGATAATGACAAAAAGGTAAGATAAAATATATATATATATATATATTATTTAACATCTATATAATTTCTATTAACAGGCCGGAACGTACGATACGAAGAACATGTTATTTACAACTTTAAGTTGGGATGATTTGATTTGCAAGAAGTGTTTAAAAATCATATATTTTACGATCAAAACTATGATATGGAAAAAAAATAAAATAAAAATGGAAACAATAGGTTTGCTTTCTCAAATCGAGTAATATTTTTGAGTATGGTGGGCCTAACTTATATAGAACTGGGTTGGATTCATAGGGGCCTCCCAAATTGGATCCACTTTAAAATGGTCAAAATTCAACCGTGCTCTTTGCTGGATATATAGGCCTGAATCCCCCCCTACTGGATTGTATCCAAAGTGCAGGAAGAACCCTTTCAATTAGTTGATTTCATCATTACTAGTTACAAAAAAAGGGTTCTACATATTGTTTTTTTTGGTCAATCTAATCAAGTACAATCATAGCTTGTTTTGCCAACTAATGTGTCAATGACCAACTGAGAGTAGAATATAATGGTGAGGAGACATGATGACTAGTTTAATGTTGTATCCCATCATGAACAGTTATTGTCGTTTTTGAAAATCAGCTAAATGATTAGTCTTAATGAGATTCTTCTCAAATCCAAACTAGACTACTAGGAGTGTACAAAAAAAAAAAATTAGAAGATCAAAAAGTTGGACCGAATCAATCGAATTGGTCTGCTTTTGAGTCGGTACCAATCAAAAATCGATTATCGTAATATCAATACCGTTCTGATTCTAGTTTTAAATTTTTTAGAATTAGATTATATTAATTTAATATAATATATATTTTTAATTAATTATTTTTAATATTATATGTAATATAAAATAATATTTTTTATGTTATACATAATATTTTATACATTAATATATAATATAAATTAGTTACAATTCATATTTTATAATCTATTACTAATAGTCTAATACTATATTATTATTAGTAATATACTAAATTTAAGTCAATATATAAATTACTATATTAAATAATTACATATGACATAATGATATAGTAATATTAATACTATTAGTATTATTATACTAATATTATCATTATCAATGATATATAAGTTATAAAAAATTAAATTTACTATAATAAATATTAATATATAACTATTCTAATCATTATAACTAATACTAATAGTCTAATATATTAATATAAACTAATATAAATATTGACTGAAACTAATAAAATCGATCCTATTGATTTTGTAAATAATCGGTTCTAATCGATTTTAAAAAATATAAAACTGATGAAACTGGTTTAGTTTTAAATTTTGTCTAAAATTAGACTGAACCGGATCAATTACATATACCCCTTCACTCACTTTTATTTGACTTTTAAATTTGCTATATCTGAACTCTTTTTAGTAATGAATATGTTCCTTTTCTGAGAAAAAAAAAAAAAAAGATCCAATCTGTATAGAGATAGATCACAGTTTACAAGTCTTACAACATCGTACGTGTAGTAGTGCATGTTTCACACGAATGAGTGTAAATATTTTTAAATATCTATTCATGCCCTTATAAGGGAAAGCATAACAAGTAATAGAAAATTAAAATGTAGCGAATAATATATATATATATATATATATATTTATATATATATATATTTATTTGGCTCGTGGCTTAAAACATAATAAAGCGCATGACCATGATATCGAATTGGGCATGGTTTTAAATAAGGAAAATAATAAACACATAACAGTTTTCACAATAAATTACACATTACATAATAAAATTAAGGACATTTTTATAAACTATTGTTAAAATTAATAACAATTTATAAAAATATCCTCACATTTATATTTGTATTGTGTAATTTGTTGATTAAGTGTTGTATGTGCATCATCTCTTTGTAAATAAAACTGTGAGTTGCTCAATGTAATTTAGAAGAAGGGAGAACAATATAAAAAATAATTAGAAGAAAATCATGATATAATCGATTAAGAGCATTAAGCATTGGTATTGATCTCATCAAAATAAAATTATCAAAAAATTTGCACACATACCAAAAAATTTCATCAAATTTAATGATTTACTATTCAAAAATTAAACAAAAAGCACTTTTATGCTATCCCCATACTTTTTTTCTCATATTTTTTTAGTATGTGTGTAAATTTATACTTTTTATCAAAATTTGATGATTTTATTTTGATGAGATAAATGCTAATGTTCTTAGCGTTGGTCTCATAAAAAATATCATCAAAATTTAATGAGAAGTACGAGTTTGATGGGAAGTACATACATCCACATCTATAACTTCATATTAAACTCATTATTAGACTCATCAAAATAATAATATAATAATATTTTTTTTAAAAGAATATGTTTAAATATTTTTTCATATTTTATAATTATACTAACCATATATATATATATATTAATAATTTAATTTGATATTTAAATTATTATTTTCAACAATTTTTTAAAAACTAAAATAAAAAAATAATAATAAACACATTTATTCCATCACACAATTTTTTTTTTTTTAAAATTTGGCAATGTCTAAGAATTATTTTATAGTGTTGCTTGTGTTACAGTTTACTAATCTGTAGCTATCACTTTGGAATGTGAGGGACGATTCCTGAGAGACGAAACGAAGGAAAGACGAAAGGCGAGATTGATTTCTGGGTCTTTATTTGATGAGAGGTATTTGGGTAACACGGGAGAGAAGAACAAGAAAAGAAAAATGAGGGAAATAAGATATACAAATAAAATATATTAAATAAATAGTTTAGTTGGTGAACAATAACCCTTCAAATTTGAAGGGTTTGGCTAATTTTACTGTAGCTTAAAGTTAGAGATATGCATTTTGATGATACCAATGTAAGGTTATTTTTAACAAAAATCATCAAATTTATATTTGATAAATCATTTGGTGAGACCAATACTGATACTTTAAGGGTGGGGAACTTTTGGTCATATTTGATTAATTCATTAAATAATTGAGTGAGAAAGTCTAACAACACAGTAAATGTATACATATCCTGTCTCTTTATTACTCTTCAACCCGACGCTCGATTTTTTTGTTGACTTTATATAACTGCCTCTCTTTGAACATTAAAATTGTGTTAGCTAGGTAATGAACCACGTGACATTTGATTTCTTTAGTTTAATGAATCACGGGACATTTGATTTCTTTAGGGGAATTGAGGTTGAAGCATGTAGATTGGGTTAGGAGTACTCCTAATCCAATTATTTGTTCCAATACTAGTTTTATTCTATTACAAATGAGATGGATAAATGTAATCCATGTAAGTACTACTATATTAACTAATATTTTATGTGACATACAATATTATAAGATTCGTTTGAAGTTCAATTGAGCCATGTGTTCAAATTATAGAAACAGTTTAGATTTTAGAAAAGCTTCAACGATTGCGGTGGCATGAGCTTTTTCATGGATGGGTCTTTCTCTCATGGTTAGAGTGAGGATAGGGTTGTTCACCCGATCCGTTAAGCATACTTCTGACCTGACCCGATAATGAACCTCGTCAATTAGCCGATATTCCGATTACCGACATTCATATGTTTTCCATTGTTTTTTTATGGAGATTTCCATTCATCTAAGCTATTCACTAACACCAACACATCTCCAAACCAAAAAATCCTAACATGTTTCCCCGATTACCGACATTCCTTTGCTCAAGAAAACACTAACACGTCTCTCCCGACAGACCCATTACTACTTCATTTCTCCTTGCTTTTCATGTTCATGTTTTGTCCTTTGGTCTTCTCGGAATTGCGATCAAACCAGAAAATCACCATGATTGATCTTTCTAATCTCCTTAACAAAATAGATTTATCATGGAATATTAGCAAGGATCCATGTTCATAGAACAGAGTTACCTGCAACTCTGCGAGTTCTTCCATTAAAGAAATATCCATATTGCGCTTTTCTCTCTCTTCCTTAGAATTTTTGCCTCGTCTTTGCTAGATAAATTATTTGGTGAGTATTGATGTCTCCAAAAACACACTGACCTTAATCCTAGATGGACTTATCGAGGATTGCGATAAGATTGGAGGGTTGGAGCTCTTGAATATTAGCGAACAATTTCTTTCCCAAACAAATATTGGTTTTTAGAATAGAGAGAACGAGAGAATAAGAGTTATATTTGTAATGGGATATCCAATTAATTTAAACGAGTCGGAAAAGCGTGTTCGGGTCGGGTCGGAATATCGGGTCGAATCAAGAAACGAATTTTTTGTTCACCCCTAAGTGAGGAGGTAGTTGGTTCTTTCACAATTTAGTGAAAAGATCTAGTTTGCCATAAACAAGTTTCTTGGATTAATGAAATTGGTTAATTTTTCTTCCCGGTTGGTTTTCTAGGATTATGGCAAATGGCATTTTACACTTGTGGGAGACAATATTTGGGCTACAACAATAAGAAAATCAAATATTTGTGACCAATAATTTACGATCAAAAAATTATATACGACTCATTTTGATTGAAAATAGTCATTTCCCTGAAAATAATTGGTCGCAAAAAAATAGCTCTCTTGTAATAACGTACGCTTGAACGTGAGAAATGTTGCTTAATTGGTAAAATAATAGTTGATAAATGCATCAACCATGAAGCCTTCAAAACTACTATGTTAAAGGTTTGGAAAAATGAGGCTACCAATAAAATTGTTGAAGTGGGAATGAATACTTCTATCATTGAATTTGCTTTTGGAGAGTTAAAGTGTATCCTGTAAGTTATTGGACCACCATTTAATTTATTTGAAGTGGTTTGATGATATCACACTATTACTATTTAGTATCACTCCACCCAATGACATCTTTCTCTCATACGTTTCTTTGGGTACAATTGCATAATTTACCTTTTGGATGTATGAATTTTGAAATTGGTTCTAAACTTGGTGATTTTATTGGTAGGGTGTTACATTTGGATTTGATTCTCATGGCCATGGATTGGGAACATTTTTACGCATGCTTGTTAAAATTGATTTAATGCAACCTTTAATCAGGGAGAAGATGATATTGTTGGATGGAAAAATACATATTTATATAATTTAAGTATGAAAGATTGCCTAGGTTTTGTTTAATTCTATTATGGAAGGATCACACACTCTAGATTGGTTTGTCCAAAAAGGAAATAGGAGAAAAGGAGAGGGAGAGGGAGAGGGAGAGGGAGAGGGGGAGGGGGAGGGGGATTCAATTTCTTTAAGATTATCACCCTTTCAGCAATATGGCTCATGGCTTAGGGCATTTGGTCCTATGCAATGTGCTAGAATTGGTAAGTTTGTGGAGTACTTTAACTCGGCAGAGTCTGCTCAATCCGTTTTAGATAGACAATTTTCATTCTTGAAAGACAAGATTAGTGACAATTATAATGGTTATAATAAGGTGATAGATGTCACGGCTCTTGATGAACAAAATTTTGTTGACAAAACTCTAGTACCTAATTGGTCTAATATTGACCAGTCACATGGGGATTTGATTGGTAAGTCTTCTGCAATAGAACTTGAATCTTTGAAGGATTCATTGAAAGAATTAGAGATCATTTTGTTTCGGGAAGTAGCATGGTAGAGTGGATTTTAGGAATCTAGAATGCTTTAGTTTAGCACTATTGGCTAAGCAAGTTTGGAATGTTAAGTTCTCCTACTTTGCTTCCAAGTAGATTTTTGAAAGCAAAATACTTTTCTCATTCATATGTCACTTCTGATGTACTAGGATCAAAACTTTCATTTATTTGGAGAAGTATTTGACAAACGCTACACCTATTGAATCAGGGAATTATATGGAGGGTTGGTGATAGTGAACAAATATTCAATATTTGTAAGAACAAGACCACAAGCTAGTTCTAAACAAAATTTAGTCTTCTATGAATATTTTATCTGAAGATGCCGTGGTTGCATAGTTGATTGACACATGTTGATCGGTGGAACATGGATATCCTTCAAGCTGATTTACTCATGATGATATTTCATAGATCTTATAGATTTCAATAATTGCAAACGATGTTCCAGACAAGATAGTGTGCGGTGGTACTTCTAATGGATGTTTTCCTACGAGAAGTGCATACCACCTATATATGCAGGCTAGTGCTATTATGCTTCTTCAATTTACCCACTTATTATGCTCTCTAGCACAATTTGCACTTTTTTGTTTGTTTTTTATTTCAAACTTTTTTTTCAACATGTTTAAACATTTTTAAAAAATATAAAAAAAATCAATACACTAATTGTCACTTATTTAAATATTAAACAAATAATAATAATAATAATGATAATACTAAAATTAAATTAAATACATGAATAGTCCAAATGAGTGAGGCAATTTGAGACAGCATAATAGCATTTCTCATATATGCAACTCTCTTATGGCAGTAGGGGGAATGTTCTAGACAACTTGAATTCCATTTACTATGGAAGAAGATTTGGTATTTGTATACAACTAATGCAATTAGTGTATCGATATGGTGTACTGTGTTGATGCTCTTCCCACAAAATAGAATCTCTATAAGAGAAATGAGCATGCTGGTTTTGTATGCCCTATTTGTCTACAAGATGATGAATATCCATGACATGCTCTTTGGTCTTGTCTTTTTAGCACAAGATGTGTGGTTACTCGAATCAAAGTCCTTCCAGAAATTCCCAATTTTTGATATTGCTTTTGATAATAATTTTACTCAAATGATGAAAAGGTTATCTCCACAGAATCTGGTTCTGTTTGTTGTCATTACTAGATATAATAAGGTTGAGAAGAAATGCATTGATTTATGAAGGGTCTTTCTTACATCCTACAATTATTTATAGCAAAGCTTTATAAGAATGTAATCTCTAACTTTTTGTGTGGAACCATCTATAGTTGAAGCAAGGGGTTTATTATGTAGAAAATAAAACAGAAAGCAGAGATAGAAACTAATAAATAGTGAGGTGATTGTTAATCTATCTTTAAAAAAATATTGTCTTCCACTCACATTAAATTCTGCAAAAGAAAATCTGACAAATATCTTCTGATGATACAACATTGTTTATATAGTATATAGATTTGTAAATTCTGAACGCTAACCTTTAGAACAAATGGATGCAATAACAGTAATTACAATATTTTAGTTTGAATTTAAATATAATAGCTAATGTCTGAAGATGTACAAAAATAATTATAATAATAATTACTGTTTGAAAAGATACAAAAATAATTGTAATTTTTTTTATATAAAAAATAATTGTAATAGACAGTTAATAATAATTATAAGAACATGATTAGACACATCATTTTATTTAACAAAAAATTTTGTCACTTGCGACTATACGTATGTGTTAAGTACGTTTAAAGCGTTAATGCATTGTGCGTGCGACACATATGTGAGGTTAGTGTTTCGCATTGGGTGACACTATCAGTGTTTATTTACTTTTTTAATTCATTTTATGTATATTGAAATTCATTCATTTAAAATTTACTAAAAATTTTCCTACTTTTCTTACGTGGGATGAAGAAAAAATACATTGGAAAAAAATTTAAAAAATAAATGGATAATTTAAAAATTGGAGAGAATATTTGAAATAAAGCATAATATTAGAGGCTACCTATTTCTGAAATTGTCTCGATAAAAGCTATTTTAAAGTTAATTTTATAACTAATATATTTGGATACTATTTGTAAGTCCAATATGTATCAACCTTATTATATATCTAAAAGGAGTTTATTTCTATATTTGTAGTATGTTCAGCATGTCAATAGAAAGGCTTGCAAATAAATATAAATTTTAAATCAACAATAAATAAAATATATATTTTTTTTAACTAAAGTTATAAATAGCGCAATTCTTTAAATCAGATTCTAAGATTACTAACAGTAGCACTCTATGATGGGCTGAAAACTGGTCAACTTCGTGGGTTTATTCCATGAAGTGCTGGGCTTTACGACTCCCGCCATTGATTATATGGCAAATGTTGAGGAACAACTTCATATCCTAAAATTGGAGCGACGAACAAAAAATTATAGTGAAATGATATTTATAATTATAATATGTGTAAATATTATAATTTATTAAAAAGATGAATAAATACTGAATCCATATATAAAAAAGTTTTTTAAAAAATAAAATAATAAACCTTACTATTTTTCAAAAAAATGATATAAAGTTTGTACACTTAATGATGTATAGCATTATTAAAAGCTATGACCCCCTTTTTTAAGAGTTATGTTAATTAAATAGGCAGTTTCAACTAAGACCCTATTTTAGGTTTGGGGAAAATGGGGAGATTAAGGCCTTGTTTGGTTTCATAGATAATCTCAAACCATCTTTTCTCTTCTCAATATCCAAAATATACTATTAAAATATAATCACTTTCCAATGTCAAATTTTTAAACTTTAATATTTTCATCTAATTATTATTTTATTATTACAATTTCTTCAAATTTTAAAAGAAAACACAAATAATAATTCAACATTTTAAAATTTAACCCTCTTTTAACTTTATAATTCTTTTATTCAACTTTTTTTCTTCTTTTTCAAAATTTTACAAAAATTTTAACTTAAACTATTTTATTACTATTCATAAATTTCTTATCATCTAATTTGTATAACCAAACCAGACTTAAGTTCTTTATTTGTAAAATGTTATTAGCAAATACATTTTTAAGTATGACATAAAATGATGACCAAAGAATGATAATTAGAAAAATGCGAACTACTTTTCTTTTTTAGTTTAGAGTGGTATTTGGGTGCCGTCCAACAATGATCGTTATTCGTTGGGCATGTCCTCAAGCCAAATTTTATTTCTCAAATTTTTTTATATTTTTTAATATATTTAACAATAAAAAAATACTAATATACTAATAATTATTTCTTTAATCAATAAATAAAATAAAAAAAATTAAAAAATTAATTATATGAACCGTTAAAATAAGAATACATAATAGAAGAACATAATTGCATTATTCTTTAGACGTTCATGCTTGCATAACCTTATTGAACCAAACATTCCTCATTCCCTTATCATCTTAAATAAAGTTAGATCTGTTTATCTTGAATCTTTTCTTATTCCTCATCTTGTTATCCAATAACCTACTTTGCTTAAGAAAGAGAGAAAGGAAGAGAGAAGAAAAGAAGAAGAAAATCTTAAAAATTGTATTCTCTAATTGTTATTAATTTCCAGCTTGGCAGGCAGTAGCGGAAACAAGAACAAAAAAGTCCTTGTCATTGGATTCTGAATTAAAGCACAGCTAAAAGTCGGGCCCTATTTGTTGAAGCAACGCAATCCTTAATTATTGTCCCTTTTGTAATAACCTTAATCTAGTCAGCTCCAGGTAATGTCGTTTTATTAATCTCATGATCCCCACCACTAAATTTGTGTCTCCCTTCTCTTCCTAACTTTTCCTGTCTCATCATCTCTTTTTATCTATAACTATCCTTAGAATATGAATTTTTATTTTATTTTTGTCAATAAACAAAGAACCATCAGTACTCTGCTAACAAAACAAAAAACCAATGGTTTGACAATGCGTTGACGAAGGCAGACATGATATTTGGTATGAGAAATGCTAAAGCTATAAAAAAAAAACAAATAAAAAAAAAAGTTACAAAAAATTAAAAAAAAAAAATATATTTTTAAAATTTAATGGTTAAGTAAGTATTTTTTAATAATATTTTAAATTTATTTAAAAAAAATAAAATAGAAAAACCATCTAAAAAAATGAAATAAAAAAACCAAAAAAAAAAAAATTATTTGTTTGGGCAGATCCCTTTCGAGATTTTTCAGTAGTGGGTGCAGCATTACTCTTTCGTATTTTCTTGTTTTCGACGTGACTCAATTACTTTTACAATTCTAAATAAACTTGTAAACTGATAAAGTTATTTATATAACATAAACTTATAAATTGGTAAAATTTTATATAATATGTTAGATTTATTTAAATAAAATATTAAAAATAATTTTATAAATATAAATAAATATGAATTTCATATAAAAAGTATTTTTTAATAATAAATTTTATTTTATTCTTTTTTCAAATTTGAGTATTTTCACATTCTATAATTATGTTTAATATTATTTTTTATTTTTTTATTTTATAGTAAGATACGATGTTAAATCACCTTAATTTATAAATTTACTCGATAAATACTTGAAAATGTCAGTCCGAGAAGTAAGAAAAAGAAAGATATGTACGATGCTGAGTTGTTAAGTGGAAGTGGAAGTGAGGGAAGTGCAGTCAACCGTCAAACCCAAAAGTCCTACGTCGGCGACTAGTGACATGAAGAATATAAGATTGGGAAGGAGGCTTTGTTGCACGTGCCGTCCAACTGATTCGATTTCACTGGAATTCCATGAAGTCCTTGAATAGATACACCTCCCTCCCTCCTGACTCCTGAGACAGCCAAAGGCGAAGACCCAGACCCAATTGTTCAGCTTTCAAAACCCCCCCAACTTTTCCATTAGGGTTCTTTCTAAAACCCCTTTTATTTTATTATTTCCTTTATAATGCTCTCCTCTCTCTGTTTTCTCAAATCTTTTTAAAGCTTAATTCCATGAGCGACAACTCTCTCAGATAACAAGCGCCGCTGTAGAGAGAGAATAATTAGAAAAAAGAAAATAGAGGTTCGGAAATGGGGTCTCTTGCTCCAGTGTCTTATTGGAATCCCGAAGACGACCTTTTGCTGATGAACGCTGTTGAGGTAAAAACTTATTTTACCCACCGTTGACGTTCTTTCTTTTGAGTCCTGAGAAGATTGGCTTTTTTTTGGGGACCCGGTTGTGTGTAAAATACTCTATGGGTTTTGACCCGTTTGTGTTACTCTCTTCTTTCTTCTGTCCTTTGTTGTGGATAGACTATGTGCTTGTTGGTCTTTGCTGAATTGCTTTGTATTAATTAAGAACATCGGGGAACTTTTTCCCTTCGTTGTGTTTTTTGCCCTCGTTGTGTTTTATTCATTAGGGCATTGTAGGAGTCTATCATTCTTTGTTTTTGCTACTTTTCATGGTAGAAATTGCCCCTGTTTGGGTTTTAAAATCTTGGGTTTATAGTGTTGAAGTAATTGTTTGAAACTAAAGAATGATAGTTAACTTTCAACATTATAAGATTTCAAGCCCTTATGGTTTAAAATTAAGAAACTTGAACCATGTTAGATAGGTTAGCGACGAAATTTATAGTATATTATTAGAATAGGCGGTTTGGAGACGAACTTTGAGAACTACTGGTCCCATGATCCAATTTATTGTGAAACCACCTCTTGACGCAAAAGCTTAAGCCGATGGGAATATGTAGATTTTCATATTTATTTTATATTTGAACACCCTCCCTCTCATGTGGGCCACATTCTCCCTCAATGGGTGCCCCAACACATGAAATATTTAATTACATAGAATAACATATGAAATCACCACTTGTCCCAAAAGGGTTCCTCTGCTTTGATATGGCTGTTTCACTGACATCTCTTA
Source organism: Platycarya longipes (assembly GCA_036559045.1). Lineage (NCBI taxonomy): Eukaryota > Viridiplantae > Streptophyta > Magnoliopsida > Fagales > Juglandaceae > Platycarya > Platycarya longipes. The sequence continues at coordinate 25,867,556 of CM071796.1, read as the reverse complement.
ACCAAATGTTAAGAGCTTGCGTTTGGAAGCCATTTTTTTTTTCTGTCTTGGTGCCATATAAAGAAATTAATATGTGGTTGGGTGGATGTCAAAGAATCATTTTCAGAATTTGATGGCTCTTAATAAGGAAAAATCTCATACAGTTCAAATGATCTTCAATGTGGTTATTCTTTTGTTGGTTTTGATTGTTTATTTTCTGTAAATCTGTTTTGATGAATGATGTGATGAAATTGGTTAAACTCAACAACAGCTGTGTTTTTATTCTTTTCCATTTGTGATGTTCTCTATTATGCGTATCTAAACATAGATATGTATTTACAAATGTTGAAAGATATTTATTGATTGGTGCATCCTGTTTTTGTAGAAATCAGTACAACCTTTTTGTTGTGTGCGTGTGTGTATTCTTTTTTCCTTTGTTTTCGGTTTTTTTTTTTGGGGGGGGGAGGTGCCGTTAAACTAGTTATTGTTTTAGAGCTTATTGGTTTTGTTCCCAAAACTTGCATGGGCTTCAGAAACTCCCATGTATTTATTTATTTAATTTTCTGATTGCAGGCTGGTGCTTCTTTGGAATCACTTGCTAAAGGTGCAGTGCAATTTTCAAAAAGATTTACCGTTCGAGAACTGCAAGATCGATGGCATTCTCTCCTTTATGACCCTGTTATTTCTATAGAAGCTTCTGCCTGCATGATTGCATTTGAGCGTTCTGCTACAATTCCTCCGTCAAAGTTCAGTAGATCTGGCAACTCCAAAGAAATAAAACCCATTTATGGTAAGAGAAAGGCCGGAAGTGTTCGTAATTTTTATTATGCACTGCGCAAGAGAATTTGCAATGAGCCATTTAACTCCCTGAATATGAATTTTCTTGATGCACCTGATAATGGAAATTTCATTGGGAACGGAGATGAGCCTTTATCTGGAGATCCTATCTCAGATAATTTTGGGCTCCAAGGATCAAACTTGGATACTGTTTTTCCTCAAAATCAGATAAATGGTAGCAGTGCCACTGATGGTACTGCTGCTGTAGCCCATTCCTTTCACCCTGGACTCCAGCACCCTGGTGGTAAAGATTATCTCATTGAGAAAGCTAATATACACGAAGATGCTCATACTTTTGGTGCAAACCTTCATTTTACTGGGAATAGCTCTGGGGTTGAGGAATTGGGTCAACCAAAACAAGTAACGGCGCATAACCTCTTCAAATCTGATGATTTATGTGTGGGGCCCTCATCTACATTTGATCAAATTGATAATGATCCAGGAAACATGTGCTCTGACTTTGAAGGTAATCAGGTGTTCAATTCACCAATGTCAGAATGTGGTGCATCATTTCACAACTTGGGGTTTTCATCACCAGTTCATGGAAAGCCTATATGGAGAACAGTTGAGGGCATTGTAGATCCATATATGGCAGTTGACGTTGGCCTTCGAGAAAAAGATATTTACACTGGAGTTAGATTTGAACTTCCCAATGATGATGATGCCAGGAATGCGACAACATTAGGGTATGATGGTCAGTCAGACTCCAAGGTAAAAATTGAAACGCCCCGTGATGGTTTGAAGAGTCCAACTGCTAGTACAGACGGTTATTTGGAAGAATTATCCAATTCTCTTCTGAATTTTACAAATGAGGAAGATCTTTTCATGGATGTTGATGGGAAAGACATTATTGATAAATCATACTATGATGGCCTAAGCTCACTTTTGTTGAATTCGCCTAATGATGTCAGTCAAAATCACACACCCTGTATGATTGAATCACAGGCATCAGTAGCTCAAGAGACATATCTTAACAATCCATCTAATGCATGTCCAGGAGAGTTAGAGAATAACAAGGGATCTCTGTGTGGTGATGGCCACGGGGCTCAAGATTCAGGCACCCAAATGCCATCGTCTTCGTTAGATTCAAACTCTCAGTTTGCTGATCTGAGTGAGGAATTTATGTTCTGTACATTGAACACTGAGGATCCAGAAATTCCATGTAATGATGATTTTTGCCCAGAAAATTGGCTGTCCCAATCATCAGTTTCCTTGATCTCTAATAATGCAACTCATTCAACTGTTAATGATATTTTGAGCAGTCAAAGAACTCGTGAAAGAGGTCTGCTTCCCATGCAGAGAGAAGGAGAAAACATGGGAGAATTTCGTTCATCTTCAGCAAGTTTGAGCATTGATGCTTCTCGACCCACAATGCTGAAGGAAGAGAATGTAGAAGTTTCACCCTCACAGTATCTTGGTCATAACCAAATGAGTTCATTCATAAAGAGGCCATCTCTTTGTTCTGATAGTGTGAAAGCCTGTACCCTGGCAAATGCTAGTAGCATTAAATGGGAACTAAACGTACCAGCTCCAATTGGAGATTATCAATCAACGCATTCCATGATTGAGCCTCTAGATATTTCTGTGCCTGAACCAGTAGAAAACCCTTTAATATCAGAACAGGAAGAGCTTCCTGTTGAGAGTGATGATGATGTACCTCATTATTCAGATATGGAAGCAATGGTAAATTCTAATAATAGTTTATTGGTGGGTATTTTGTTACTCATCTTTGAATTATCTGTTACAGATTTTTTCTGGAAAATTTCCCTTGCAGATACTTGATATGGACTTGGAGCCAGGGGACCAGGATCTGTATTCTAGTGAGGAAGGTATTTCCCTGGCTAGCAGAACTCATAGAATGATACTCCACTGTTCATACTTGCCTATTCACAAGGATGGCCTGCACTCGTAGTTTAGCAATCCAGTAGCCACTAGTTAACTTTTGCCATGCATTAATCTGTTAGTATATGGAGATGAAATGATAGTTCCATTTTTTTTTTCTTTTCTAAGAAAAAAAAAAAAAAATCATGGTCGGGCATTTAAACTTTATCCAGATGTATCTTGTGCTTGCTTCACAAGTTTCCAGTACATATTCAGCCTTTTTTGATGTTCACATTGTGTATTGATGAACCTTGCTGTTACAAGGTCTGTACTCAACGTACTCAAAATATAATTAACATATAATATGATTTATATGCTTACAATACCTATCTTTTATCTCTCTTACAGTGTGTGAGGGAGCCCGACTATATATGGCTTTTTTCTTTAATAAAACATTTTATATTCAATTGTTGCACCCTGTATGGTTGAGACCAACCTTTGTTAACTTCAGCAATTCATCAAATCTTTCATGCTTTTCTCCCTTTTAGCAGTGGGTCTCCCCCACTATGTCTATGTCTATTTAATGCCTTATCTTTTTGTTGTCAATTTTTTTTTGATAAGTAATAAACATATTTTATTAATCAAAGAATGGGTAAACGCCAATTACAAAAATTCTTATGTCCTATCTAGGTATAAGAGCATTAGAAGCAAGAAAATCATGCAGGTCCATGTCATGAAAATCTACAACAATAGCCCACGTACAAAGAGTTCTAAAAAACAAACCTTTCAGCTCCTCTAATGATTTCTCCTTGTTCTCAAACGTTCGCTTGTTGTGTTCCTGCCACAAGCACCATATGATACAAAGAGGGACCATCTTCCAAACGGCTTTGATCTACTGTAGGCCTCGAATAGTTGTCCAACACGCCATTGCCACCACCACGGTCTTTGGCATAATCTATGCTAGATTCACTTTACTAAACACCTCGTCCCAAAGTTCAATTGCTATCTCACAATGTAAAAGAAGATGATCCACTGACTCACCCCCTCTCTACACATGCAATGATAATCTGCCTTTTTCTTAGGTTGTCAGTTGTGAGAATCTTATCTAAGATTGTTGTCCACACAAAAAAAGAGACTTTTTGGTGGTGCCTTGTGTTTCAAAGTCTCTTCCAAGGAAACTGGATAGCAGGCTCTAGAGTGATCACATTATAAAAAGAGGGACAAAAAAAAGCGCTGCTCCTAGCAGGTATCCATCACATGGCATCCTCATGCTGTATGTTTGGACTTACAAAGTACAGAAGATTGAAAAAATTTGTAAAACTGCTCAACTCCCAATCCCGTGCTGCCCTAACAAAGTTAATGTTCCAATGAATATGCTCTTCCGAAATTTCCACAACTTTTTTCTCTATGGCATCTTTTACACTTGCAATATGATAAAGTGTCGGAAAAGCATCTTGCAAGGCTCTATTACCATACCAAATATCTCTCCAGAACTGGATCCTAGTTCTGGCACTCAACTGGATCCGAGAGTGTCAATTGAAGATCCCACACCCTCTTTTTATGTGTTTCCACAAGCCCACCACACCATAAGCCTCTCAAACTTCTCTAGTGCACCAACCCCCTTGGTACTACCGTATTTGTAATCAATAACCAACTTCCATAAAGCTGTTGGTTCCTTGTTATACCTTCACAATCATTTACCAAGGAGCACCTGATTAAACATCCTTTGGTTTCTAAGGCCAATCCACCATTCGAGATCGGGCGACACACCGTTTCCCACTTGATTAAATGGTGCTTGAACTCCTTCCTCATTCCTCCCCACAATAAATCACGTTGCAGTTTTTCTAAATAAGCCGCCACACTAGCTGGGATGGGAAAGAGTGATATAAATAAGTAGGTAGATTAGAGAGAGTACTCTTGATAAGAGTAATCCTTTATCCTTTTGACAAGTACATCCTCTTCCATCCTGCCAATCTCCTCTACATTTTCAATTACCGTATCCCACCCGCCCTTGATGCACTCCCCAATGGAAATTCCAGATAAGTCATTGGCAAGGAAGCAATTTTACAGCCCAGAGTATTCATAAGCTGGTGCGTGTTTGGAACTCCTTCGATCGACACCATCTCTGATTTATCGAAGTTCACTTTCAGACCAGAAATAGCTTCGAACAGAGTAGTAAAGCCTTTAGAGCTCGCACCTGGTTGAGGTTGGCTTCGCACAACAAAAGTGTATCATCTGCAAATAACAAGTGAGATATGTTAATAGTGCCCCTGTCCGGGATCCAATAAAAAAACCATTAGTAAAACCATTATCTACCAAAATCGAGATCATTTTGCTTAAAGCCTTCATAACAATAACAGACAACAAAGGTGATAACGGATTTCCTTGTCTTAAACTACGTGAAATGTGAAAGTAGCCCTTTGGACAACCATTAATCAACATTGAGAATTTCGCTATAGTAATGCACTAATGAATCCACCCTTCCACCTTTGTCCAAATCCGCATCTCCTAAGTAAATAGGGAAGGAAATTCTAGTTAACATGATCATACGCCTTTTCCATATCTAGCTTGCACATTATCCAAGAGGTGCTTGCCTTTAATCTACTGTCAAGACATTCATTAGTAATAAGAACTGCATCTAGGATTTGCCTCCTTTTTACAAAGGTATTTTGAGGTTTGGTTATAATCATCCCTATTTGAGGCGGTTTGCAAGCACCTTAGAGATAATTTTATAGGCCCCGTTCACTAGGCTAATAGGCTGGAAATCCTTAATCTCCTAAACCCCACCTTCTTTGGTATTAAGGCAAAAAAATGTGGTGTTAAAACTTTTATCAAATTTCTCAAAAGAGAAAAGGTCTTGAAATACCGACATCAAATCTTCCTTTGATCACCTCCCAACATTCTTGAAAGAAATCTATAGAGAAACCGTTAGGCCGGGAGCCTTGTCTTTGACCATTTTCTTACTACCTCATAGACCTCAATCTCTTCAAAGTCCATCTCCAATCAAGCCATATCACTTGGTCCAATAAAATCAAATACCAGACCATCCAAGGAAGGCCGCCAACCTACCTGCTTGGTTAGGAGCTTCTTAAAGAAGTCAACAACATGGTTTTGAATTACCTGTTCATCTCTACATTCTACCCCTTCAATATTCAGCACCTCAATATTGTTATTTCTTTTATGGGAATTTGCAATTTTGTAAAAGAATTTCGTACTTCGGTTTCCTTTTTTTAACCACAAAGCCTGATATTTTTGCCGCCAAGACGCTTCTCCTAACAAAATCGTCCTCTTAAGCTTTGCAACCAACAAAGACTTATGCACTTGTTTTGCATGAGTTAATGGTCCCCCTCTTCCAATCTATCTAATTCCTGAATTTCCTTCAGCTTACTCTTCTTATTTTCACCAATATCTCCTAAAGACTGCCTATTCCACAACTTCAGATCACTTTTTAATGCTTTCAGTTTATTCGTGAAAATGAAGCTGGGGGTCCCTTGAAACTAGTACGAAGTCCACCACTGTTTGACCCTATCCACAAAACCCTCCGTTTTTAGCCACATATTCTTGAATTTAAATTAAAATACTGCTGACCATTAAGAAGACCATCGCAGTCTAGTAAGATAGGCCAATGATCTGAAGATAATCGATCCAGGTGCTTCTGCCAAACATCTGGAAAGTGACTTTCGAACTCTAGAAAAATTAAGAAATGGTCCAATCTTGATCAAGTCTGGTTATTCGACCAAGTAGCCGGGCCCCTGCCAATGGTAGATCCACCAAGTTTAGGTCAAAGATGCACTCTAAGAATTCCAACATTGCAGGTCTCATTCTTCTATTTCCAAAACTTTTACTTGTTAATCTAACTATATTAAAATCTTTTCATGCACCGTGGGAGGTTCCACCAGTTGTGAACTCTTACTAATTCATCCCACAAAAATCTTCCATCAGAGTCGACATTAGGCCCATACACCCCAACAAAAGTCCACTCAAAGTTATCAGTTACGCTTTTGAGCGAGCATGCTACTGAATATTGATAAAATCCTCAATTTTCTCCATCACTTGCCTATCCCACATTACCACTATCACACCTGATGCCCCATCAGATATCAGGAAAAACCAATCCACATGCGTACTACTCCAAAGGCTCCGTACAATACTCTTATTAATAATTTTCAATTTCGTCTCCTGCAAGCACACTATGTCCGCCTTCCACTCATGAAGCATATGTCTAATCCGAAGACGCTTGTTTGCCTTGTTAAGTCCCCATACATTCTATGACACAATTTTGGGTTTCATTTGGGAAAGGCCAGACCCTTTCCTTTCACCCTTCCCTTGCTAGTGCTACCCTTGGAGCTCATCGACCATGTCAACCTTTTAAGCTCCATTTGCTTCTTCGAGCCTTCTTTTCTTTTTTGTTGGCGACCCATTTCTAAGGCTGTTAACAAAGCCATGAACTGCTCTTCATACCCCGCATTCACAATTTCAACAATTTTTTGGATCTCGCTCACCTTATGAAAAACCCAATCGGAAGCTTGATCTGGAAAGAAAAAATTTAAAGGGGTCGGTTCTCCCATCCTAGTATCCATCAGAACTGCCTGAATCTCATCCCTTAGTGAAATCTCATCTAGCCCGATTTGCCCGCACACCTCAGGGATGGACATATTGTCATCCACTAACAACATTTCATCATCCGAACCCCCATCCACCTCTTCCAGCAAAAAATCTTCATAAGGCCAAACAAACAAGTTCGCTAGCGCAAATTGTTGCCGTCGCACCTCTTCGGCAGGTTTTGGCCATCCCTTGCTGGTGAAACATTGCACACCGACGCTGATAAACCCATCCTGAACTCCACCATCATGTTTTGCACTTACTTCACTGGTGGACATTCATCGACAGTCTTCACCATTGTCAGCAAGGTCTATGCCTCTCTCGATAGCAAGCCTCTCAATGCCCTAAACCTTTTGGGCTTTGCATGCGACGATCATGCCTCAGGGCAAGCCCTGCAATTATTGAAACTGGGCTGGCCATGACTAGGACCAGGCCCAAGCCCGGTTCCAGCATCCTTGGGGCTTCCATTCCCTATTGACAGGGCATTGGGCTTTGGAGATCCATGCCTAGAACGAAACGGGACCGTTGTGGGGGTACTTCTCACTTTTTGGGCCTCAGGTTTTGAGGGTCCAGGCCCATCTCCTTTCAATCCCCCCTCCAATCCTCTTTTTTAAGTTTTGGGCTGCGGCCCACATACTTTACTCTAATACAACCTAACTTTGTGCCCCAATTTTGAGTCTCCATGAACCTCCCGCTGGGCTCTACGAGGCCCAAGCCCAAAATCCGCCTTTGTGCCCCTAATTGGTGGCAACTTTCCTTTATTCCCCCACTGTATGTCTTTTTCCCGAAATAGACCAACAAAAGAGACCACTTCAGTCATGTCCTTCTGCAACAGCCATAGTTGAGCCTTCACTTCCAATGGTAACCTGCGCACCTCCCACGCCTCCTGGTTTGCAGTAGCCTTCCTGACATTTTGGTGGCTCAACGCATCGTTTGGGCGCATGGACCTTACTATACGGTGAAAACCAGAGGTCCGAACACCTCCTCTTCCCCTCTGCTCGAGTTTTTTCAGAAGGAGAAACATCATCCCAGTAAGAACGAGCTGTTGACTTCGTTGTCCTCCCCTTGTTCGCCTGAGCCAGGCTTGAGTTACCACCCCTGTTATTCCCTCCAAGAGTTTCAACTGACCAGTAACTGGAGTGCCTCTCCTTTTTTCCCCTTTCGAGTCCACTTCCGCCAGCAAGCCCCTTATTTTTCCTTCATCCCCATCCACCCTTCCTCTCTGGAAAGCAGAGAAAGCTTCTCCTCCCCCCTGATTGTACTTCAGATAACGCCACTTAATGACCCCGACGATTTGAGTTCCG